>CM037027.1:10535920-11735920 GCA_020875875.1 Dioscorea alata
GTCTTACGTTCTTGGTGCTTGGGGATCAGGCTGGGAAGTTTTGGATGGACGGGATGGAAATAACACAATTAATATTTTCAGCAGGATGAGTTTGATAAGGTTAAAGTTGTAAATAATAAATTAGCCCACTAGAGACCTGAATCCACTTTATCTTTTCGATTTCTTGTGGGTTATCCATTGTCACTTGTTTTTGACTTATGGTGTAAAGGTGGTTTGAGTATGCATTGGTATCTTCCTGTCTACAATATAAAACGTATGGATAGAAGGACTGGATGGATCATAAATTAGATGTTCAGAGACTTGAATTTAGGTTGATTTTTGCTGTAGCTTATCTTCTCATTTCTCTTATTTTAGCCATATGCTGTGAAATATTGTGCAAGTATTTTGTTATTGCTCGTATGCACTATAGTAGAATGGGAGATTTTTTTTCCAAATTTCTTAATAAACCAAATTGGCCATATGCAAATCAACTGCTCTAATGTTTTATCTGCAGCATCTTATTCAGATTGTCTGATTTTGAGTGTGGTAGGTTTATTTATTTACTTTTTAACTTCTAGCCTTGTAGCACATGATGGTTAATATTTTTTTGGCTATTCAGGCTGGTGGAAGTCTTCCATTGCTTCTTGTATCTGTTGAGATAACTCATGGTCTTGAGCGAATCCTTATGTAGCTTCAGGTGGGACCTTCCGTTGAATCTATTCTATGAGTCCTACATCTTTTTATATCTTTGGATTATTCATGCTATGCAGGGGATGGATCACTTGAAGAAAATTAGGTATGCTGATGGAATTACTTATGGCTAGCTATTTTTGGAGGAGAATGAGTAATGCTACCAACACTGTTTACATTTATTATTAAATTTGATTTTTTTTGTTGAAACAAGCATGAATTTCTGTTTTTGACATCATCTATTTTTCTTCTCTTGAATATGATGTTTTTACAAATATAACAATTATATGTAAATCTTATCATAGCTAGTCCGGAACTGAAATGATGTGCAAAGCTTAGCAGTAAATTTTACCAAGCATCGAGTGTAAGCATATATTTCAGCTGGAACTGGAAATGTTCTGTCATCAATTTATCGAGTCACTACTTTTTTATTTTTTGTGTTACAGTGTTTCATTGTATTCTGTAGATGATTAATATTTTCTGATGTATTTCTATGTAGTTAAAAACTTAGAGTCAAATTCTTATTGCACAAAGTTATTACTATTTGTGGAAGCATAGGATGAATGCTGTAAAAAATAAAACTCAGTTTTTTTTACTTTTATTGTTTGATAATCTCTAATGTGTCTTGTGTTTTTATTGATATTTGTAAAATTGATCATTATCTGCACAGGTAGTAGGTATTCATGGATTAGCTAGATTTTCATTTGCAATTTTTCCTGCTTACATGGCATATCATTATCTTTTGCATGGCTAGCTGAACCATAAAGAATATGTGGAGAATTAATTTGAATATCAGTAAAAGAATAGTTTTCTTAATGTCAATGATAGTAAACTATGTTTCATGTGTGGTCCAAATATTAAATGATATGTATATTTACATATGTAATATTTCTGTAGTTAAAACTTTAGAATATATGGCATTATTCTCTCCCAAAATAACTTCATATGCAAATAAGCAATATAAAAAACTAACCTCTTAGATTTATCAAAGCAACCAGAATTAAGGACTAAAGATCCTTTGTACAATCGCAGCTGGCATTCATAGATAATCTTATCTTAATATTAATTATTTTAAAAGTTTCGCCTTATTGTCATTCACTCAGGTTTTTCTTTTCATTACAAAAATGCAGTTGTTCTTATGACTACAAAAAAGGTTACCAAACTAGTAGTACCATTCATCTTAGAATTGGATAGATGACATAATGTCAAAGTACATAATTCTCAAATGCTTATGCATGAAGTTCTAAGAGTAATATTCTAGTTATGTAACTTTATTTACAAAGTATATATTCTCTAATTTCATGAGTGGTTCTTTTTTTAATTATGATTATCGAGAATTGACGTCAACGAGCATGATATTCGCTTTGTCGAGACAATTGAGAAATGAGAATGGCCAGTAAAGTTCTTTTTTGATTGGTTTGTTTTTCTTTTTTTCCCCCCCATGCACACTATCAGCAATTGCACTAATGAACTTGCATGTGCTTGGAATTTTTTTCTTTTCTTTTTGCTTAACCTGGCAAGCAGAGATTCAAAATGCAAATTTCATGTTGTGGAGCAATATGTTATTCTGAGAGATTTATTTGGTAATTTGTCCTATTTTTGGTTAGCGTTAAATGCTCTTACGTTCTTGGTGCTTGGGGATCAGGCTGGGAAGTATGGATGGACGGGATGGAAATAACACAATTTACATATTTTCAGCAGGTATGAGTTGATGAGGTTAAAGTTTAAATAATAAATAGCCCATTAGAGACCTGAATCCACTTTATATTTTGATTTTGTGTCTTATCCCTTGTCACTGTTTTGACTTATGGTGTAAAGCTGGTTTGAGTATGCAATTGGTATCTTCCTGTCTACAATATAAAACGTAGATGATTAATATTTTCTGATGTATTTCTATGTAGTTAAAACTTAGACTTTGATGTATTTCTATGTAGTTCAAACTTAGACTCAATTTCGTATTGCAGAAAGTTATTACTATTTGTGGAAGCATAGGATGAATGCTGTAAAAAAAAACTCACTTTTTACTTTCATTGTTTGGATAATCTCTAATGTGTCTTTGTTTTTATTGATATTTGTAAAATTGATCATTATCTGTACAGGCCTTACGTATCATGGATTAGCTTGTTTTTTCATTTGCAATTTTTCCTGCTTACATGGGCATATCATTGTCTTTTGCATGGCTAGCTGAACAATAAAGAATCTGTGGAGAATTAATTGAATATCAGTAAAAGAATAGTTTTCTTAAGTCAATGATAGTAAACTATGTTCATGTGTATCCAATATTAACTGATATTGTATATTTACATATTAATTCTGTAGTTAAAACTTTAGAATATATGGCATTATTTCTCTCCCAAAATAACTATCATATGCAAATTAGCAATATAAAAACTAACCTCCTTAGATTTATCATATAATCAGAATTTAAGGACTAAAGATCCTTTGTACAATCGCAGCTGACATTCATAGATATTGAAGATGTTCTTAATCATTGGTATTCCTTTGGCAAATTTTCTATTAGTTATATGGTTAATAACCATTATTGACTTTACCAAACATGCAGTTTGGGTGAACTTTTATAATGATCATGAGTGCAAATGGAATTTTTATGTGCTTGTGCTATAGGATATGACTTCTCATCAGATGGCACACCAACTCATTGTGATTGTTACATTTCTACGTGTTTCGGCATTGTCAATGATGGCTTTATGTTTGATGTATCATTGTGTAAATGATTGTGCTATATTCAATTGGTATAATATCCTTTCATGATATTGAAGATTCTAAGTATGCCCTTTATTTTTGCATTGAATTGCTCAGATTTTCAGATTTTAACTGGATATTTTTCTAATAAAGATTTCAAAATCATGACCAAAACTGTAAAATCATGTAATAATGACCATCCAACATTTAAATTAATATATGACCACTTATTCTTCACCTTTTTTTTGTTTAAAATTATCTTAGTATTAACATGAAAATGCAGCATCCCGTTCGTTTATCCAAATACTTTACATTGCCTGCAATCTTGCAGGTTATGCAGAAAAAGCCAGAGATATTTTCACTTGATAGATGACTCAAGCAACAACTGTTGCCATACTTCATTGCTGTGAGACTTAAGTGTCTTTATGATATTATTTTTAGATATATGAATTCTTTTTCTTGTCTAGGAATAATTTTCTCTGTAATATTAACATTTTTGTCCTAATGTGGCTAATAGAGTAATTGATAAGTGGTTGTTACTAAAGGAAATGAAGCTGTTCTTAGGTTAGAGATGGATACTTGCATCTTTGTTTCAATTCCAGAGAAATAAATGTATTGTTTATTTTACTGTTTTGATGCTTGCTATGAAATATGCTCCATTTTTAATTGGATCACAGTTATAATTAACTTGAAAGCTGGCTTTTCTTATTTTCAGTATTTATTCCATCACTTAGTTATAAATTCTTTTTAGCATCTCTAATGGTTGGACTTATTGTTCGGAGCTGGCTATGAAGATGCAAAATTTTTTTATAGGCTTGATATTCAAAGAAATTTTCCGATTTTGAAGGGAGCTTAGTATCCATGCAGTCTTATTCAGTTGTTTGAATTCAATAAAGTAAAAATAATCAAAAGAAACTTGGTTTATTCTCTCTTATGTAGCTTTATATCTAAAGTTAATTGTACCAAGTTATATGACTGCTAAAATCGGCAGATGTGCTTGAGTGCATGTTTTCTTGTTTTTTAATTCTTAAATATTCTGTTGCTGCTTCCTTAACTGCCTATTGAAGAAGTTATCACCTTTGCAACTGAAAATCTAGTTGGGAGAAAAAATATCACCAATCTTACTGGAGGTAATGAATGGGAGTCAAACTTTTGCAAAACTTAGAATAAGCACCGCAGTTTTCTGACTTTTGTACATGATTTTAGTGGGAGGTTGTTGTGTGGTTTGCACAATTCCGCCTCAGCTGTTTTGAGGTACTTAATTTAAGGCAATTGTTCCAGTTATTTCTTTATTTCTTTCTGTTATTTCTTCACGCTATGTTTAAGACTGCTTTGAAGTTACAATAGTTTGGTTTGAGGTATGGTATTTGGAAAGCAAATGGAACACCATATTCTAGTTAAATTTTGTCCATAAGGTTTCATGATTTTTTTTTTCTGGCTAAAAATTCCTTAATTTCCTTTGAGTTTTATAATTTTTAATTAAAATGATCCACATTGTTCAATGTGAGGTTTTTGCTTTAGTTATAAATTAATTTCTCTTCCATTTTTTTCATTTGAGCAGTTCACAAACATAATGGGTTTGATTTCAATGATTCTTATTTTTGAGCTTTTCTAATTTATATAATTCTCATCTTAGTAATCTCTTTTCTCTTGTAATACTCTTATCTAATTCATTGTTATTGAGAAGCAAATTTTCTGAACCAGCCCTGGAATCATGTTTCTTTTCATTGTGTTCTTTCAACAGTCATTCCATTTTCTATTGGTTTTAGAGTATGAAGTTTGAGATAAGTATATGTACTGACCCAATTATTAAATAGTTTAGACTTAAATGTTTTATCAATTTTTTTCTGAGAGTAATCTTATTTATTAGGTTGAAAGTGCTGAGATTCATTCAAACTATTGGTGAAAACAAGAGTCTTGATGGAAAGCATAGGATTAGGCTTTTGATTCAACTATAGTAGGCGTTATGAAAAGAAAACATAGAATTAAAGTTTTGATTAAAGAAAGGTGACACTACCTTATGAAATACTAGGCTTAGCGTTCTTATTTAAAAATAGTAACTATTCTGAAAAGAAAAGAAAGTGTTAGGGTTATTGGTTCAAAATACGAGTCATTTTTAAATGAAAACAAATACTAGTGTTTTGATTCAAAACTGAAAAATAGAAGACATTACTATAAGAAAACAAATTATTAATGTTTTGATTAAAAACAAATAGATAGGAGTTATTAAGAAAAAAAAACATAGAACTCGCATATTGACCAAAAGATAGGGGACTTTACGAAAGAATAACAAAAATTATGGTTTTGAAAGATAGGGTTAGTGTTTTGATTAAAAAAAATAAGACATTCCAAAAAAAAAATGAAGCATTAGGGTTTAAATGGAAAGCATAGGATTAGGTTTTGATTCAAGTATAGTAGGCGTTACGAAAAAAAAACATATGATCAAAATTTTGAATAGTGAAAGGTGACACAACCACAAGAAACCTAGGCTAAGCGTTTTGATTTAAAAATAATAGGTATTCTGAAAGGAAAAGAAAGGGTTAGGGTTTCTTATTTCAAAAATACGAGTCATTATAAAATGACAACAAAGACTAGAGTTTTCATTCAAAACTGAAAATTAGGAGATATTACTATAAGAAAACATAAGATTAGTGTTTTGATTAAAAACAAATAGATAGGCGTTATCAACAAAAACAAACAGAGGATTCTTGTTTTGACGGAAAGATAGGAGACTTTACAAAAGAAAAAATAAAAGATTATGGGTTTTGAAAGATTGGGTTAGTGGTTTATTAAAACAAAATAAGATATTCCGAAAAGAAAACAAAGCATTAGGGTCTTGATGGAAAGCATAGGATTAGGCTTTTGATTCAACTATA
The DNA here is from genome assembly GCA_020875875.1 of Dioscorea alata. Classification (NCBI taxonomy): domain Eukaryota; kingdom Viridiplantae; phylum Streptophyta; class Magnoliopsida; order Dioscoreales; family Dioscoreaceae; genus Dioscorea; species Dioscorea alata. The sequence goes on from CM037027.1 coordinate 10,542,169, forward strand.
GTAGGCGTTACAAAACGAAAACATAGAATTAAGGTTTTCATTAAAGAAAGGTGACACTACCATAAGAAATCCTAGGCTTAGCATTCTTATTTAAAAATAGTAGCTATTCTGAAAAGAAAAGAAAGTGTTAGTGCTATTGGTTCAAAAATACGAGTCATTTTTAAATGAAAACAAATACTAGTGTTTTGATTCAAAACTGAAAAATAGAAGACATTACTATAAGAAAACATATGATTAATGTTTTGATTAAAAACAAATAGATAGGAGTTATTAAGAAAAAGAAACATAGGACTCGCATATTGACCAAAAGATAGGAGACTTTATGAGAGAATAACAAAAGATTATGGTTTTGAAAGATAGGGTTAGTGTTTTGATTAATAAAAAATAAGGACATTCCGAAAAGAAAACGAAGCATTAGGGTTTTCATGGAAAGCATAGGATTAGGCTTTTGATTCAAGTATAGTAGGCGTTACGAAAAAAAACATATGATCAAAATTTGGAATAGTGAAAGATGACACTACCACAAGAAAACCTAGGCTTAGCGTTTTGATTTAAAAATAATAGGTATTCTGAAAGGAAACGAAAGGGTTAGAGTTTTTTATTTCAAAAATACGAGTCATTATAAATGACAACAAAGACTAGAGTTTTCAATTAAAGCTGAAAACTAGGAGACATTACTATAAGAAAACATAAGATTAGTGTTTTGATTAAAAACAAATAGATAGAAGTATAGGAAAAAAGAAACAGAGAATTCATGTTTTGACCGAAAGATAGGAGACTTTACGAAAGAAAAACATAAGATTATGTGTTTTGAAAGATTGGGTGAGTTGTTTTATTAAAAACAAAATGAGACATTCCGAAAAGAAAACAAAGATTAGGGTATTGATGGAAAGCATAGGATTAGGCTTTTGATTCAAGAATAGTAGGCGTTACAAAAAGAAAACATAGAATTAAGGTTTTGATTAAAGAAGGTGACACTACTGTAATAAATCTTAGGCTTAGCGTCCTTATTTAAAAATAGTAACTATTCTGAAAGAAAGAAAGTGTTAGGCTATTGTTCAAAAATACGAGTCATTTTTAAATGAAAACAAATACTAGTGTTTTGATTCAAAATTGGAAATAGGAGACATTACTACAAGAAAAGATATGATTAATGTTTTGATTAAAAACAAATAGATAGGAGTTATTAAGAAAAAGAAACATAGGATTCGTGTATTGACCAAAAGATTGGGACTTACGAAAGAATAACAAAAGATTATGGTTTTTTAAGATAGGGTTAGTGTTTTAATTAAAAAAAATAAGAGATTCGAAAAGAAAACGAAGCATTAGGGTTTAAGTGGAAGCATAGGATTAGGTTTTCGATTCAAGTATTGTAGGCGTTACAAAAAAAAAAATTATGATCAAAATTTGAATAGTGAAAGTTGACACTACCACAAGAAAACCTTGGCTAAGCGTTTTGATTTAAAAATAATAGGTATTCTGATAGGAAAAGAAAGGGTTAGGTTTCTTATTCAAAAATATGAGTCATTATAAAATGACAACAAAAACTAGAGTTTTCATTCAAAACTTAAAATTAGTAGACATTACTATAAGAAAACATAAGATTAGTGTTTTCATTAAAAACAAATAGATAGGAGTTATCAAGAAAAGAAACAGAGGATTCGTGTTTTGACCGAAAGATAGGAGACTTTACAAAAGAAAACAAAAGATTATGGGTTTTGAAGGATTTGGTTAGTTGTTTTATTTAAAACAAAATAAGACATTCCGAAAAGAAACAAAGTATTAGGGTCTGATGGAAAGCATAGGATTAGGCTTTTGATTCAAGTATAGTAGCCGTTACGAAAAAAAACATAGAATTAAGGTTTTGATTAAAGAAAGGTGACACTACCATAAGAAATCCTAGGCTTAGCATCTTATTAAAAATAGTAACTATTCTGAAAAGAAAAGAAGTGTTAGGGCATTGGTTTCAAAACTACGAGTCATTTTTAAATGTAAACAAATACTAGTGTTTGATTCAAAACTGAAAAATAGGAGACATTATTATAAGAAATATATGATTAGTGTTTTGATTAAAAACAATAGAATAGGAGTTATTAAGAAAAAGAAACATAGGATTCGTTTTTTGACCAAAAGATAGGAGACTTTATTAGAGAATAACAAAAGATGTTTCTTTTCATAACACCTACTATACTTGAATCAAAGGCCTAATCCTATGCTTTCCATCAAACCCTAACGCTTTGTTTCTTTTCGTAATGTCTCATTTTGTTTTTAATCAAAACATTAACCCTATCTTTCAAAATTATAATCTTTTGTTTTCTTTTTGTAAATCTCTTTTCTTTCAGACAAAACACGAATCCTATGTTTCGTTTTTCTTATTAACTCCTATCTAGTTGTTTTTAATCAAAACACTAATGTATGTTTTCTTATAGTAATACCTGTTATTTTTAAATTTTGAATCAAAACCCTAGTCTTTTGTTTTCATTTTACAATTACTCGTATTTTTGAACTAAAACCCCTACCCTTTCTTTTCATTTCAGAATAGTTACTATTTTTGAATCAAAACTCTAAACCTTATGTTTTCTTATGGTAGTGTCACCTTTCACTATTCAAAACCTTGATCCTATATTTTCTTTTCATAAAGCCTACTATGATTGAATCAAAAAAAAATCGTATGATCTCCATCAGACCCTAATATTTTGTTTTCTTTCACAATGTATCATTTTGTTTTTATTTAAAACACTAACCCTATCTTTTGAAAACCATAATCTTCTTTTTTTATTTGGCAAAGTCTACTATCTTTCGGTCAAAACACGAATCCTATATTTCTTTTTCTTAATAAACTATTATCTATTTGATTTTAATCAAAACACTAATCTTATGTTTTCTTATCGTAATGCCTCCTATTTTTTTAGTTTCTAATCAAACCCTAGTCTTGTTTTCATTTTAAAATGACTCGTATTTTGAACCAAGACCCCTAACCCTTTCTTTTCTTTTAATAATAGTTACTATTTTTGAATCAAAACACTAAGCCTAGTTTTGTAATGGTAGTGTCTCCTTTCTTTAATCAAAACATTGATCCTATGTTTTTTTTTTTGTAACGCCTACTATACTTCATCAAAAGCCTATTCTATGCTTTTAATACAAACCCTAATACTTTGTTTTCTTTTCAGAATGTCTCATTTTGCTTTTGATAAAAAATCTAACCCTAATCTTTCAAACGATAATCTTTCGTTTTTTCTATCGTAACGTCTCCTATCTTTCGTTCAAAACACGAATCCTTTGTTTTCTTTTCTTGAAAACTCTTATCTATATGTTTTTTAATCAAAACCTAATCTTATGCTTTTTATAATAATGTCTCCTATTTTTCACTTTTGAATCAAAACCCTACTATTTGTTTTCATTTTAAAATGGCTCATATTTTTAAAGCAAGACTCCTAACCCTTTCTTTTCTTTCGGAATAAATACTATTTTTTAATCAAAACCCTAATCCTAGGTTTTCTTATGGTGGTGTCACCTCTCTGTAATCAAAACCTTAATTTATGTTTTCTTTTCGTAACACCTATTATATTTGAATCAAAAGCCTAATCCTATGCTTTCAATCGAAACGCTAATGCTTTGTTTTCTTTTTTCTGAATGTCTCATTTGTTTTTAATCAAAACACTAACACAATCTTCCAAACCATAATCTTTTGTTTTTCTTTCGTAAGTATCCTATCTTTCGGTCCAAAAACACAAATCCAATGTTTACTGTTCTTAATAACTGCTATCTAATGTTTTTAATCAAACCCTAATATTATGTTTTATTATAGTAATGTCTCCTATTTTTCAGTTTGAAATCAAAACCATAGTCTTTGTTTTTATTTAAAAATGACTTGTATTTTGAACCAAAACCCCTAACCCTTTCCTTTTCTTTTCGGAATACATACTATTTTTGAAATCAAAAACCATGATCCTAGATTTTCTTATGGTGGTGTCACCTCTCTTTAATCAAAACCTTGATCCTATGTTTTCTTCTCGAAACACCTACTATACTTGAATCAAAAGCTAATTCTATGCTTTGAATTAAAACCCTAATGCTTTGTTTTCTTTCGGAATGTCTCATTTTGTTTTTAAGCAAAATTCTAGCCCAATCTTTCAAAACCCTAATCTTTTGTTTTTCTTTCGTAAAGTCTCCTATTTTCGATCAAAATACGAATACTATTTTTTTCTTTTCTTACTAACTCCTATCTATATATTTTTAATCAAAACACTTAGCTTTTGTTTCCTTATAGAAATGTCTAATATTTTTAAGTTTTGAATCAAAACCCTAGTTTTGTTTTTCATTTAAAAAGACTCATATTTTTTAAACAAGACCCAAATCCTTTCTTTTTTTTTCGAGATACCTACTATTTTGAATAAAAATCCTAATCCTAGGTTTTTTCTTATTGTAGTGTCACCTTCTTAATCAACCCCTTTATCCTATGTCTTTTTTCTTAACGCCTACTAACTTGAATCCAAAGCCTAACCCTATCCTTTCATCAAACCCTAATATTTTGTTTTATTTTCGGAATGTCTCATTTTGTTTTCAATCAAAACACTACCCTATCTTTCAAAACCATAATCTTTTGTTTTTCTTTTTGTAAAATATCCTATCTTTTGGTCAAAACACAAATACTATGTTTGTTTTTCTTAATAAACCCTATGCATATGTTTTTAATTAAAACCGAAATATTATATTTTCTTATAGTAATGTCTCCTAATTTTCAGTTTTGAATGAAAAATCCTAGTCTTTAATGTTATTTTAAAATGGCTCATATTTTTTAACCAAGAACCTCAAATCCTTTCTTTTCCTTTCGTAACACCTACTATTTTTTAATGAAAACCCAAATCCTAGGTATTTTTTTATGGTAGTGTTGCCTTTCACTTTTTGAAAACTTTGATCCTATGTTTTTTTTCGTAATGGCTACTATACTTGAATCAAAAGCCTAAACCTATGTTTTCAATCAAAACCCAAATGCTTTGTTTTCTTTTCAGAATGTCTCATTTTGTTTTTAATGAAAACACTAAACCAATCTTTCGATCAAAACACGAATACTATGTTTCCTTTTTCTTAATAACTCCTATCTATATGTTTTTAATCAAAATCCTAACCTTATATTTTCTTATAGTAATGTCTTCTATTTTTCAGTTTTGAATCAAAACCCTAGTCTTTGTTTTCATTTTAAAATGACTCATATTTTTTAATCAAAACGCTAAGCCTAGGATTTCTTATGGTAGTGTCACATTTTTTTAATAAAAACCTTGATCATATGTTTTCTTTTCATAACGCCTACTATAGTTGAATCAAAAGCCTATTCCTATGCTTTCAATCAAAACCCTAATGCTTTGTTTTCTTTTCGGAATGTCTCATTTTGTTTTAATAAAAAAACTAACCCAATCTTTCAAAAACATAATCTTTTGTTTCTCTTTCGTAAAGTCTCCTATCTTTCGATCAAAACATGAATCCCATGTATCCTTTTCTTAATAACTCCTATCTATATGTTTTTAATCAAAATCCTAATCTTATGTTTTTTTATAGTAATGTCTCCTATTTTTCAGTTTTGAAACAAAACCCTAGTCTTTGTTTTCATATAAAAAAGACTTATATTTTTTAACCAATACTATTAACTCTTTCTTTTCTTTTCTGAATACATACTAGTTTAGAATCAAAACCCTAATCTTAGATTTTCTTATGGTGGAGTCACATCTCTTTAATCAAAATGTTGATTCTATGCTTTCTTTTCGTAAAGTATCCTATCTTTCGGTCAAAACACGAATCCTATATTTTCTTTTTCTTAATAACTATTATCTATTTGATTTTAATCAAACACTAATCTTATGTTTTCTTATTATAATGCCTCCTATTTTTCAGTTTCGAAACAAAACCTTAGTCTTTGTTTTTACTTTAAAATGACTCGTATTTTTGAACCAAGATCCCTAAATTTTAATAATAGTTACCATTTTTGAATCAAAACACTAAGCCTATGTTTACTTATGGTAATGTCACATTTCTTTAATCAAAACATTGATCCTATATTTTCTTTTCGTAACGCCTACTATACTTGAATCAAAAGCCAATTCTTTTGCTTGAAATACACACCCTAATGCTTTGTTTTCTTTTCAGAATATCTTATTTTGTTTTTAATAAAAAATCTAACCAAATCTTTAAAACCATAATCTTCTATTTTTCTTTCGTAAAGTCTCCTATCTTTTGTTCAAAACATGAATCCTATGTTTCTTTTTTTTGATAACTCCTGTCTATAGGTTTTTAATCAAAACCCTAATCTTACACTTTCTTATAATAATGTCTCCTATTTTTCAGTTTTGAATCAAAACCCTACTATTTGTTTTCATTTAAAAATGGCTCGTATATTTGAACCAAGACCCCTAACCCTTTCTTTTCTTTTCGGAATACATATTATTTTTGAATCAAAACCCTAATCCTACGTTTCTTATGGTGGTGTCACCTCTCTTTAATTAAAACCTTGATCTTATGTTTTCATTTTGTAACACCGACTATACTGATGTGGACATCAAGGCTAAGGATCCAATTCAAGTCCCAATAGGACCAGTGACGACGGCTCGAGCTAGAAGATTTAAAGAGGAGCTTAGCAACTTGGCATGGAGAATTCTACAGCAGGAAGAAAGCGTGATCACTACTGATGGTGAACAAAAGCTAGTCTTACTCATCCAAGCCGATTCCACTTAGACGTTTGATGAAGATTTGGTTTCCACAAGATTGATGAAGATTTGGTTGTCATTTGTTTTTTGAGTTTAATATGTGAACTAGAGTCTTTTGTAATTGCCTAGTCTTTCTGGGTTTTGTGGGCCTTTAGGCTGAAGTTGTTATTTCGTTTTGAACTTTTACTTCTTAGAAGTTCTCTTGGGTTTTGGGCTATATATATATATCCCCTTGTAGCAGCCATAAGAAGTCAACTGAGATCTATGAGCATTTGTGAGATTTTCTTCTTATTTTCTTGAAGAAACTTTTTAAGAACTTATCAAGAGTTTTCTTGTGGCGTTCAAACTGACTTATCAATTGGATTTTTCATCTCCGTTTGTGCCGTCATAACCTTACCGAGGTTCATGCTTCGCTAAGCATGGGGTCGAGGTTTCCATCCATTCTTCTTGAATCCGTGGCTTTTCTTCTTCTTGCCAAATTTTGTTTCGGTTTCATCACAATCGTTGGCGGGGTTCGTATCAGTTGATATCAGAGATAAGTCCATCCTTTCGACCTATCTTCTATTGATTTCTGTTCATTTCCCTTACAAAAAAAAATTGCATCTAGATCTTGGGTTTCACTGATTGAAGACGCCCATATTCTGTTCTTGCTTTGAGAGAGGGATTTCTTTCTTTTATGAGTTTCCTTTTATTGATACCGAAATTACAAAATAGTTTGTGAAGATTTGAGTTTGTGGAAATTGAAGAACTAAGTTTCTGAAAAAAAAGGAAAAAAAAAAAACAAATATTAGAAAAAAAGGAAAGAAGAACAAAAAAAAATTCTTGAAAGGTATTTAGGTTGCCATTCTTGAATTGACAAAATTTCTTGATTTGTTTCGGGTTGAATTGCCAATCTTGAATTGCCATTCTTGAATTGACCAAATTTCTGATTTGTTTCGGTTTGAATTGCCAATCTTAAATTGCCAAAATTTCAGCCCATTTCCAAGAAAACAAATCTTCGATCCGATTTGGTTTGTTTCGGCTTGAACCCTTTGATGATGGTTTTTAATTATTTTTGAAAGAACTCAAAGAAGAAACGAGTGGAAAAAGGCAGCAAGGTGAGATCAATTGAGGGTAAAAGCCAAATTGAATTGAGTGATACACGAGTGGATTTAAGTGAACTATTTCTTGGATGTGAACTACGTGAGTTTTGTGGTGAGGGTAATTTTTATCTAACATTGCTTTGCAGGTTTTCCATCATGTCTCAAATTTTGGAGAGAAACACAAGCGAGGAGAGTACCCCTCCAACTATTTCGAATTTGCAAGTGCAAGCTATAATTGGGGAAATGAGAAAGATGATGAGGGCCGAACTTGAGCAAATACATGAGAGGATGGATAGGGTGAAGAGGGAGAACAACGGGGACAACCACGGTTGTTCCAAACCTCCCAAGGAGGAATAGGGTGCCCCAATGGGAAGTTGAAGGTGTGGGGCGTTTGAAGTGGAAATTTTCGATGAAGACTTTGATAGGATATCAACAGGCAGCCCTAGGAGATATGGTCGGGATAGAGACGCTCGGAATCGGTTTAGACAACAACTTGGGTAGTATCAAGATGAGGATTCCGGCATTTCAAGGAAAGATTGAACCCGAAGCATACTTGAATGGGAGAAGAAGATGGAATTGGTTTCGATTTTCACAACTACTCCGAAATGAAGAAGGTAAAACTTACCACTATTGTGTTTACTGAGTATGCTATTGTGTGGTGGGATCAGTTGTGCATCAATAGGAGGCAAAGTGAGATTTGGCTATCAAGACTTGGGATGATATAAAGAGGGTGATGAGGCGTTGTTTTATGCCATCTCATTACTACCGAGATCTATACCTTAAGCTTCAATGTCTTCGACAAGGTTACAAAAGTGTTGATGAATATTATAAAGAGATGGAGATGGCTATAATTCGGGCCAATGTGGAGGAGGATCGGGAGGCAACAATGGCAAGGTTTTTGAATGGGTTGAATAAGGAGATTGCCAACACGGTTGAGCTACATCACTATGTGGAGTTGGAAAACTTGGTGCATATGGCAATGAAGGTTGATAGGCAACTGAAGAAGGACAGTACAAGTGCACGTCCAAGACCCACCCCACAAAATCCTAGTGCAACACCATGGAGGACGAATTATCCAAGGAAAGATGAAAGTAACTCTAACCCCAAGGCCAAAACTGAGCAAAATTTAACCACTACTTCCATGGCTTCTCAAAGTAAGATACCCACAACTTTGTCTCGTTCTAGTAAATTAAATGTTTCAAATGTCAAGGAAGAGGTACATCGCTAGCCAATGCCCGAATAAGCGGGTTATGGTGATTCAGGAGAATAGGGCAATAGATTCTGAAGACGAGGGTGAGCTAGATGACATTCCACCATTGGAGGATGATCTTTTGGGAGAAGAAGAGTTTGGGGCCGAGCATGGTGAGATGCTTGAATTAGTTGCTCGGAGAGCCTTGAACTTGCACGCTAAGGTGGAGGAAGAAGAAGTACAATGGGAGAACTTTTTTTACACTCGTTATCATGTGGTGTTATTATTGATGGTGGTAGCTGCACTAACATTGCTAGTACTTCCATGGTTGAGAAGCTAGGACTCCCAACACTAAAGCGCCCATACAAGTTGCAATGGTTGAATGATAGTGGTGAAGTGCGGGTTACTAAGCAAGTTGTGGTGCCATTTCGGATTGGGAAATATGAGGATGAAATGTTGTGTGATGTGGTACCCATGCAAGAGGGACATCTCCTTTTAGGACGGCCTTGGCAATTTGATAGACGTGTGCAACATGATGGCTTCACCAACAAGCACTCCTTCACTTTCCAACAACGAACCATCACTCTAGCTTTGATGACACCGAAACAAGTTTATGATGATCAAGTGATGATGCCAAAACTAAGTGATCAAAGAAAATGAGAGATCAAAAGAATTTGAGTGATCACAAGAGAGTGAGTGAAGAGATGAGTAGTGGTGAGAAATAAGAGAGCAAGGCTGAATCGAGTGCGAGAGAAAAGAGAGAGATGAATTCAGCCAAAGAGGGAAAATTAGAGGGAAAAAATTTCTATGCAAAAACAAGTGAGGTTAAGCGAGCTTTTCTTGCAAAACGGCCGATGATTGTACTTATGTACAAGGAGGCCCTTTTAAACACTAACCAACCTGGCTCTTCATTGCTTAGTGTTGTTGTTTCTATTTTGCAGGAGTTCGAGGATGTGTTTCCTGAGGAGGTACCACATGGTTTACCCCCTATCCGGGGAATAGAACACCAAATTGACTTTGTTCCCAGAGCTTCAATTCCAAACCACCCCGCCTATAGGAGCAACCTGGAGGAAACAAAGGAACTCCAAAGGCAAGTTGAAGAGTTGATGGAAAAAGGATACGTGAGAGAAAGCATGAGTCCTTGCGCAGTTCCGGTGATTCTAGTTCCTAAGAAGGATGGAACATGCAGGATGTGTATTGATTGCCGAGCCATCAACAACATAACGGTAAAGTATCGACACCCCATCCCTCGTTTAGATGATATGTTAGATGAGTTGCATGGATCTTGTGTGTTCTCAAAAATTGATCTTAAGAGTGGGTATCATCAAATCCGAATGAAAGAAGGTGATGAATGGAAAACGACATTTAAAACTAAACATGGATTGTATGAATGGTTAATCATGCCATTTGGCTTAACTAATGCACCTAGTACTTTTATTAGAAAATTCGTTGTTGTTTATTTTGATGATATTCTAATTTATAGTAAGAATTTGCATGATCATGCTTCGCATTTGCATTTGGTTTTGGGTGTCCTTAGGAAAGAGAAATTGTATGCTAACCTCAATAAATGCACCTTTTGCACCAATAAACTTGTTTTCCTAGGATTTGTTGTGAGTGCTACAGGTATTGAGGTTGATGGAGAAAAGATCAAAGCCATCCAAGAATGGCCAACCCCATCAAGTGTGAGTCACGATCGCAGCTTTCATGGACTTGCTAGCTTCTATAGGAGATTCGTGAAAGATTTTAATACCATTGCGGCACCCCTTACTGAAGTTATCAAGAAGAACATTGCATTCAAATGGGGGGTAGCACAAGAGGAAGCATTTCAGCTTATGAAACACAAACTAACTCATGCTCCCTTACTTGCTTTACCTAACTTTGCTAATACTTTTGAAATATAATGTGATTCCTCTGGTGTCGGTATTGGTGCTGTACTCATGCAAGATGGAAGACCACTTGCGTACTTCAACGAGAAGCTAGGCGGTGCTACACTTAACTGCCCCACTTATGATAAAGAGTTGTACGCTTTGGTTCGAGCATTGGAGACTTGGCAGCATTACTTGTGGCCGAAGGAGTTTGTGATTCGAACGGATCATGAATCCTTGAAGCATTTGAAAGGGCAACATAAACTAAACAAGGGACATGCTCGATGGGTTGAGTTCATTGAGACCTTTCCGTATGTCATTCGTTATGAACAAGGTAAAGAGAATGTGGTTATTGATGCGGTGTCACACAGGTATGCCTTAATCTCCACTCTTGATGCTAAATTCCTTGGTTTTGAGCACATTAAAGACCTTTATCATGTTGGACCATGACTTTGGGGAGGTTTATGGGGCTTGTGAAAAATCCGCCGAAGGGAAGTCTTATAGGCATGAGGGTTTTCTGTTTAGGGAACATAGGTTGTGTGTGCCTTAATTGCTCCATGAGAGATTTGTTAGCTCGAGAGTCCCATGGGGGAGGATTAATGGGGCATTTTGGGGTAGCTAAGACTCTAGCCGTGTTATAGGAGCACTTCTATTGGCCATGCATGAAACGAGATGTTGAGCGAATTTGTGGTCGGTGTATCACTTGTAGACAAGCTAAGTCTCGGGTTCAACCGAATGGCCTTTACACACCACTACCTATTCCTAGTTCCCCTTAGATTGATATTTCATGGATTTTGTATTAGGATTACCTAGGAGTAAGCGTGGAAGGGATTCAATCTTTGTAGTTATGGATCGGTTTTCTAAAATGGCCCATTTTATATTGTGTCATAAAACTGATGATGCTTCCAATATTGCCGATTTGTTCTTTAGGGAGATTGTACGTCTACATGCCATGCCACGGACAATCATTTCAGATCGGGATGCTAAGTTCTTGAGTTATTTTTGGAAGACATTGTCGGGTAAACTAGGGACTAAACTATTATTTTCCACTACTTGTCACCCTCAAACTAATGGTCAAACTGAAGTAGTTAATAGAACTTTATCCACTTTGTTGCGGGCTGTCATTAATAAGAACATCAAGACTTCGGAGGACTGTTTACCACATGTTGAGTTTGCTTATAATCATTCTAAGCATCTACTCAGTTTTCACCATTTGAAATTGTTTATGGTTTTAATCCTTTAACTCCTTTGGATTTATCACCTTCATCTTTTTCTAAGCATTTGAACTTCGATGGGCACAAGAAGGCCGAATTTGTGAAGCAGCTCCATGAGAAGGTCCGGCTCAACATAGAAGGGAGGACTGAGCAATATATCATGCAAGCCAACCGACGTTTTTGAGAACGGTGATTGGCTGTGGTTACACATAAGGAAGGAACGATTCCCCGCCAACCAACGTTCCAAGTTGCTAACCAGGGGAGATGGTCCTTTTCAAGTGCTCGAGTAGATCGACGACAATGCTTATCGCCTTCATTTACCAGGTGAGTATAATGTTAGCGCTACTTTCAATGTGACTGACTTAATTCCTTTTGATGTATGTGACGATTTGAGGAGAAATCCTTCTCGAGAGGGGGGGAATGATGTGGACATCAAGGCTAAGGATCCAATTCAAGTCCCAACAAGACCAGTGACGAGGGCTCGAGCTAGAAGATTTAAAGAGGAGCTTAGCAACTTGGCATGGAGAATTCTACAACAGAAAGAGAGCGTGATCACTACTGATGGTAAACAAAAGCTGGTCCTACTCATCCAAACCGATTCCACTTATACACTTGATGAAGATTTGGTTTCCATAAGATTGATGAAGATTTAGTTGTCATTCGTTTTTTTTTGAGTTTAATATGTGAACTAGAGTCTTTTATAATTGCCTAGTTTTGCTGGGCTTTGTGGGCCTTTGGGCTGAAGTTGCTCTTTAGTTTTGAACTTTTACTTCTTAGAAGTTCTCTAGAGTTTTGGGTTATATATATAGCCCCTTGTAGCATCCATAAGAAGTAAACTGAGATCTATGAGCATTTGTGAGGTTTTCTTCTTGTTTTCTTGAAGAAACATTTTGAGAACTTATCAAGGGTTTTCCTTGTGGCATTCAAACTGACTTATCAATTGGATTTTTCATCTCCTTTTTGTGGCGTCATCCACTTACCGAGGTTCATGCTACGCTAAGCATTGGGTCGAGGTTTCCATCCGTTCTTCTTGAATTCATGGCTTTTCTTTCTCTTTCCAAATTTGTTTTGGGTTTCGTCACAATCGTTGGCGGGTTCGTATCACCATAATTTTTTGTTTTTTTCGTAAAGGTTCCTATCTTTCGGTCAAAACACGAATCCTATGTTTCCTTTTCTTAATAACTTTTATCTATATGTTTATAATCGAAGCCCTAAACTTATGTTTTCTTATATTAATATCTTCTATTTTCAGTTTTGAATCAAAACCATAGTCTTTGTTTTCATTTAAAAATAACTTGTATTTTTGAACTAAAACCCCTAATCCTTTCTTTTCTTTTTGGAATACATACTATTTTTGAATCAAAACTCTAATCCTAGGTTTTCATATGGTGGTGTCACCTTTCTTTAATCAAAACCTTGATCCTATGTTTTCCTTTCGTAACTGATACAAACCTTGCCAACGATTGTGACGAAACCCTAAACAAATTTGGCACGAAGAAGAAAAGCCAAGGATTTAAGAAGAACGGATGGAAAACTCGACCCAATGCTTAGCGAAGCACAAATCTCGGTAAGGGGATGACTCCATAAAAGGAGATGAAAATCCAATTAATAAGTCAGTTTGAACGCCACAAGGAAAACCCTTGATAAGTTCTTAAAAAGTTTCTTCAAGAAAACAAGAATAAAACCACTCATATATCAAAGTTGCGTTTTATAGCTGCTACAAGGGCTATATATATAACCCAAAACCCTAGAAAACTTCTAAGAAGTAAAAGTTCAAAACTACCCTTAAAAAAAAGGAAACAACCAACTAAAGAGCAATTTCAGCCCAAAGGCCCACAAAACCCAGCAAGACTAGGCAATTACAAAAGACTCTAGTTCACATATTAAACTCAAAAACAAATGACAACCAAATCTTCATCAATTTTATGGAAACCAAATCTTCATCAAGTGTTTAAGTGGAATCGGCTAGGATGAGTAAGACCAGCTTTTGTTCACCATCAGTAGTGATCACGCTCTCTTCCTGTTGTAGAATTCTCCATGCCAAGTTGCTAAGCTCTTCTTTAAATCTTCTAGCTCGAGCCATCCTCACTGGTCATGTTGGGACTTGAATTGGATCCTTAGCCTTGATGTCCACATCAATAACGCCTACTATAATTGAATCAAAAGCCTAATTCTATGCTTTGAATTAAAACCCTAATGCTTTGTTTTCTTTTCAGAATGTCTCATTTTGTTTTTATTCAAAACACTAACCCAATCTTTCAAAACCATAATCTTTTGTTTTTCTATCGTAAAGTATCCTATTTTTCGGTTAAAACAAGAATACTATGTTTTTTTTTTCTTATTAACTAAAATCTAGATATTTTTAATCAAAACCCTTTGCTTATGTTTCCTTATAATAAAGTCTAATATTTTTCAGTTTTGAATCAAAACCCTAGTCTTTGTTTTCATTTAAAAATGACTCATATTTTTTAACCAAGGCCCCCAATCCTTTCTTTTCTTTTCGGGATACCTACTATTTTTAATCAAAACGCTAATCATAGGTTTTTAAATTGTAGGGCCACATTTCACTATTCAAAACCTTGATCTCATGTTTTCTTTTCATAATGCCTATTATACATAAATAAAAAATCTAATCATATGCTTTCAATCAAAACCCTAATGCTTAATTTTTTTTTGCAGAATGTTACATTTTGTTTTCAATCAAAACACTAACCCTATCTGTCAAAACCATAATCTTTTGTTTTTCTTTCGTAAAGTCTCTTATCTTTTGGTCAAAACACGAATACTATATTTGCTTTTCTTAATAACTCCTATGTATATATTTTTAATCAAACCCTAATGTTTTGTTTTCTTATAGTAATGCCTCCTATTTTTAAGCTTTGAATCAAAAGATTAGTCTTTGTTTTCATTTTAAAATGACTCGTATTTTTTATTAAAAACCCCTAACCCTTTCTTTTCTTTTCAGAATAGTTACTATTTTTGAATCAAAATGCTAAGCTTAGGTTTTCTTATGATAGTGTCACCTTTCTTTAACAAAAACCTTGATCATATGTTTTTTTTCGTAACACCTACTATACTTGAATCAAAAGACTATTCCTATGCTTTCAATCAAAACCATAATGCTTTTTTTTTCTTTTTGGAATGTCTCATTTTGTTTTTAATAAAAAAACTAACCCAATCTTTCAAAAACATAATCTTTTGTTTCTCTTTGGTAAAGTCTCCTATCTTTCAGTCAAAACACGAATCCCATGTATCCTTTTCTTGATAACTCATGTCTATATGTTTTTAATCAAAATCATAATCTTATGTTTTTTTATAATAATGCCTCCTATTTTTCAGTTTTGAATCAAAATCCTAGTCTTTGTTTTAATTTAAAAATGACACGTATTTTTGAACCAATACAGTTAACACTTTCTTTTTGTTTCGGAATACATACTATTTTAGAATAAAAAAACTAATATTAGATTTTTTCTTATGGTGGAGTCACCTCTCTTTAATCAAAACCTTGATCCTATGTTTTCTTTTCGTAACGCCTATTATAATTGAATCAAAAGCCTAATTCGATGCTTTCAATTAAAACCCTAATGATTTATTTTCTTTTTGGAATGTCTCAATTTGTTTTAAAAAGAACACTAGCTTTATCTTTCAAAACCATAATATTTTGTTTTTTCTTCGCAAAGTCTCCAATCTTTGGTCATAACATGAATATTGTATTTTTTTTCTTAATAACTCCTATCTATATGTTTTTAATCAATACCCGTGGCTTTTGTTTCCTTATAGCAGTATCTAATATTTTTCAGTATTTAATCAAAACCCTAGTCTTTTTTTTCTTTTCGGAATGTCTCATTTTGTTTTTAATAAAAAAACTCACCCAATCTTTCAAAACCATAATCTTTTTTTTTCTCTTTCGTAAATTCTCCTATCTTTTAGTCAAAACACGAATCCCATGTTTTCTTTTCTTAAAAACTCATATTTATATGTTTTTAATCAAAATCATAATCGTATGCTTTCTTATAGTAATGTCTCCTATTTATCAGATTTGAATCAAAACCCTAGTATTTGTTTTCATATAAAAATAACTCGTATTTTTGAACCAATACCCCTAACCCTTTCTTTTCTTTTCGGAATACATATTATTTTAGAATCAAAACCCTAATCTTAGATTTTCTTATGGTTGAGTCACCTCTCTTTAATCAAAACATTGATCCTATGTTTTCTTTTCGTAACGCCTACTATACTTGAATCAAAAGCCTAATTAAATGCTTTAAATTAAAACCCAAATGCTTTGTTTTCTTTTCGGAATTTCTCAATTTGTTTTTAATCAAAACAATAACCTTATCTTTCAAAACCATAATATTTTGTTTTTCTTTTGTAAAGTCTCCTATATTTTTTTCAAAACATTAATCCCATGTTTCCTATTCTTAATAACTCCTATCTATATGTTTTTAATCAAAGCCCATAGCTTTTGTTTCCTTATTGGAGTGTCTAATTTTTTTCAGTATTGAATCAAAACCCTAGTCTTTGATTTCATTTCAAAATGTCTCATTTTGTTTTTAATAAAAAAATTAACCCAATCTTTCAAAACCATAATCTTTTTGTTTTCTCTTTCGTAAAGTCTCCTATCTTTCAATCAAAACACGAATCCCACGTTTCCTTTTCTTAATAACTCCTATCTATATGCTTTTAATCAAAATCATAATCTTATGTTTTGTTATAGTAGTGTCTCTTATTTTTCAATTTTGAAACAAAACCCTAGTCTTTATTTTCATATAAAAATGACTTGTATTTTTTAACCAATACCCCTAACACTTTCTTTTCTTTTCGGAACACATATTATTTTAGAATCAAATCACTAATCTTAGATTTTCTTATTATGGAGTCACCTCTCTTTAATCAAAACCTTAATCCTATATTTTTTTCCCAACGTCTACTATAATCGAAACGAAAGCCTAATTCTATGCTTTCAATTATAACCCTAATGCTCCATTTTCTTTTTGGAATGTCTCAATTTGTTTTAAAAAAACACACTAACCTTATCTTTCAAAATCACAAAATTTTGTTTTTCTTTCGCAAAGTCTCCTATCTTTCATTCAAAACATGAATACTATATTTCCTTTTCTTAATAACTCCCATGCATATGTTTTTAATCAAAACCCGTAACTTTTGTTACCTTATAGCAGTGTCAAATTTTTTTCAGTATTGACTCAAAATCCTAGTTTTTGATTTCTTTTCGGAATGTCTCACTTTGTTTTTTATAAAAAAAACTAACCCAATCTTTCAAAACCATAATCATTTTTTCTCTTTCGTAAAGTCTCCTATCTTTCAGTCAAAATAAGAATCCCATGTTTCCTTTTCTTTATAACTGCTATCTATATGTTTTAATAAAAATCATAATCTTATGTTTTCTTATAGTAATGTCTCATATTTTCAGTTTTTGATCAAAACCCTAGTTTTTGTTTTCATATCAAAATGACTCGTATTTTTAAGCAATACCCCTACCCCTTTCTCTTTTTTTGGGGATACATATTATTTTAGAATCAAAACCCTAATCTTAGATTTTTCTTATAGTGGATTCACCTCTCTTTAATCAAAACCTTGATCCTATATTTTCTTTTCGTAACGCCTACTATACTTGAATCAAAAGCCTAATTAAATGCTTTCAATTAAAACCCTAATTCTTTGTTTTCTTTTCAGAATGTCTAAATTTTTTTTTTAATCAAAACAATAACCTTATCTTTCAAAACCATAATATTCTGTTTTTCTTTTGCAAAGTTTCCTATATTTCGGTAAAAACAAGAATCCCATGTTTCTTATTCTTGATAACTCCTATCTATATGTTTTTAATCAAAACCCGTAGCTTTTGTTTCCTTATAGCAATGTCTAATTTTTTCAGTATTGAATCAAAACCCTAGTCTTTGATTACTTTTCAAAATGTCTCATTTTGTTTTTAATAAAAAAATTAACCCAATCTTTCAAAACCATAATCTTTTTTTTCTCTTTCGTAAAGTCTTCTATCTTTCAGTCAAAACACGAATCCCATGTTTCCTTAATAATTCCTACCTTTATGTTTTTAATCAAAATCATAATCTTATGTTTTCTTATAGTAATGTTTCCTATTTTTGAGTTTTGAATAAAAACCATAATCATTGTTTTTATATAAAATAACTCGTATTTTTAAACCAATACCCCTGACCCTTTCTTTTCTTTTCGAAATACATATTATTTTACAAACAAAACACTAATGTTAGATTTTCTTATGGTGGAGTCACCTCTCTTTAAATAAAACCTTGATCTTATGTTTTTTTTTCGTAACGCCTACTATATTTGAATCAAAAACCTAATTATATGCTTTCAATTAAAACCCTAATGCTTTTTTTTCTTTTCGGAATGTCTCAATTTGTTTTTAATCAAAATCATAACCTTATCTTTCAAAACCATATTCTTTTGTTTTTCTTTCGTAAAGTCGCCTATCTTTCGTTCTAAACACGAATACTATATTTTCTTTTTTTAATAACTCCTAACTATATGTTTTTAATCAAAACCCGTAGGGTTTGTTTTTCTAATAGCAGTGTCTAATTTTTTTCAGTATTGAATTAAAACCCTAGTCTTTGATTTCTTTTCAAATGTCTTATTTTGTTTTTAATAAAAAGACTAACCTATTCTTTCAAGACCATAATCTTTTTTTTTTCTCTTTCGTAAAGTCTCCTATCTTTCACTCAAAACACGAATCCCACGTTTTCTTTTCTTAATAACTCCTATCTATATGTTTTTCATCAAAATCATAATCTTATGTTTTGTTATAGTAATGTCTCCTATTTTTCAGTTTTGAATCAAAACCCTAATCTTTATTTTCATATAAAAATGATGCGTATTTTTTTAACAAATATCCCTAACCTTTTCTTTTCTTTTCGGAATACATATTATTTAAGAATCAAAACACTAATCTTAGGATTTCTTATGGTGGAGTCACCTCTCTTTAATCAAAACCTTGATTCTATGTTTTCTTTTCGTAACGCATACTATAATTGAAACAAAAGCCTAACTCTATACTTTTAATTAAAACCCTAATGCTTTGTTTTCTTTTTGGAATATCTCGATTCATTTTAAAAAAACACTAACCTTATCTTTCAAAACCATAATATTTTGTTTTTGTTTCATAAAGTCTCCTATTTTTCAGTCAAAACACAAATGCAATATTTCCGTTTCTTAATAACTCCTATCTATATGTTTTTAATCGAAACCTGTATCTTTTATTTTCTTATAGCAGCGTCTAATTTTTTTCAATATTGAATCAAAACCCTAGTCTTTGTTTCGTAATATCTCATTTTGTTTTTAATAAAAAAAACTAACCCAATCTTTCAAAAACAGAATTTTTTTTCCTCTTTCATAAAATATCCTATCTTTCAATCATAAAACGAATCCTATGTTTCCTTTTCTTAATAACTCCTATCTATATGTTTTTAATCAAAATCAAAATCTTATGTTTTCTTATAGTAATGTCTCATATTTTTTAGTTTTGAGTCAAAACCCTAGTCTTTGTTTTCATATAAAAATGACTCTTATTTTTGAACCAATACCCCTAACCCTTTCTTTTCTTTTCGGAATACATATTATTTTAGAATCAAAACTCTAATCTTATATTTTCTTAAGGTGGATTCACCTCCATTTAATCAAAACCTTAATCTTTTGTTTTCTTTTTACAATGTCTCATTTAGTTTTTAATCAAAACACCAACCCTATCTATCAAAACCATAATCTTTTGTTTTTCTTTTGTAAAGTCTCCTATTTTTCGGTCAAAACACGAATACTATGTTTCCTTTTCTTAATAACTACAATCTATATGTTTTTAATCAAAATCTGTAGCTTATGTTTCGTTATAGTAGTATCTAATATTTTTCAGTATTGAATCAAAACCCTAGTCTTTCTTTTCATTTAAAAATGACTCGCATTTTTGAAGCAAGATCCCAAATCATTTCTTTTCTTTTTGGGATTTTTATTGAATCAAAACCTTAATCTTAGGTTTTTTTATGTTAGAGTCACCTTTCACTAATCAAAACCATGATCCTATGTTTTCTTTTCAAAACGCCTACAATACTTGAATCAAAAGCCTTATTCTATGCTTTCAATTATAACCCTAATGATTTGTTTTCTTTTCGGAATGCCTCATTTTGTTTTTAATCAAATAATACTTTATATTTAAAAACAATAATCTTTTGTTTTTCTTTCATAAAGTCTCCTGTATTTCGGTCAAAAGATGAATACTATGTTTCGTTTTGTTAATAACTCCTATCTATATGTCTTTAATCAAAATTGTAGCTTATGTTTCCTTATAGCATTGTCTAATATTTTTCAATATTGAATCAAAACCCTAGTCTATGTTTTCATTTAAAAATGACTCGTATTTTTGAACCAAGACCCCAAATACTTTTTTTTTCTTTTCGGGATACCTACTGTTTTTTAATCAAAACGCTAAGCCTTGGTTTTCTTATGGCAGTGTCATTTTTCACTATTTAAAATCTTGATTCTATGTTTTCTTTTTGTAACGACTACTATACTTGAATCAAAAGATTAATCCTATGCTTTCCATCAAACTCTAATGCTTTGTTTTCTTTTTTGGAATGTCTCATTTTGTTTTAAATGAAAACACTAACCCAATCTTTGAAAACCATAATATTTTGTTTTTCTTTAATAAAGTCTCCGATCTTTCGATCAAAACACAAATCACATGTTTCCTTTTCTTAATAAATCTTATCTATATGTTTTTAATCAAAATCCTAATCTTATATTTTCTTATAGAAATGACTCCTATTTTTCAGTTTTAAATCAAAACCATAGTCATTGTTTTCATTTAAAAATGACTCATATTTTTTAACCAATACACCTAATCCTTTCTTTTCTTTTCGGAATACATACTATTTTAGAATCAATACCTTAATGTTAGATTTTCTTATGATGGTGTCACCTCTATTTAATCAAAACATTGATCCTATGTTTTTTTTTTCGTAACTCCTACTATACTTGAATCAAAAGCCTAATTATATGCTTTCAATTAAAACCATAATGCTTTATTTTATTTTTGGAATGTCTAATTTTGTTTTTAATCAAAACACTAACCGTATCTTTTAAAACAATAATCTTTTATTTTTCTTTCATAAAGTCTCCTATATTTTGGTCAAAACACGAATACTATGTTTCCTTTTCTTAATAACTCCTATCTATATGTTTTTAATCAAAACCGGTAGCTTATGTTTCCTTATAATAGTGTCTAATAATTTTCTGCATTGAATCAAAACCCTAGTCTTTGTTTTCGTTTAAAAATGACACGTATTTTTGAACCAAGACCCCAAATCGTTTCTTTTCTTTTCGGGATACCTACTATTTTTGAATCAAAACCCTAATCCTAGATTTTCTTATGGTAGTGTCACCTTTCACTATTCAAAACTTTGATCCTATATTTTATTTTCGTAACTGATTGTGTGTTCGCTCACCCGCAAGTGCATGGGGTCGCCAAGTAATACCCCTCGCGCGAGCACGAGGGGGTCGTCTTCCTAAGGGCCCGAGAGTCTATTCTTACTTCCTTATCACAATGTTGTCCAACCTAAGCATTCACTTGAAAGAGAGAACTACAAATAATCTACTGAAGTAAACAAGCATGCAAATAGCAAATACAAATACGGAGGGAAATCAAGACGAGGGAATGGTCACGGATGAGGATTCCCTCGGGGGCTACGAAAGTGCTAAGGATGCCCTAACTAGCATGCACGTGGGTGGTTTGGACCGAGAAACCCCAAATTAGACCAACCCGATGGTCACGATGTTTGGTCCCTAATCTGGTACGAGTATTAGAATACGGAATCACTTCCGCCCAAATCCTCATACGATCCCAATGGGTCTAGTGGATTTCTCAAGCTAGGGTTGAAACACAATCAAGGACAACCCTAACAATTGGAGGGGTACAAATACCTGATGGTCACTGCGTATTTGTACATATATTCCCTTCCAAGCTTGGTGAGCCTAATACTAGGGCAATGGTCATGCAACCTAGTATTGTCTAGGAATTGATACATAGAGTTCTCATACATACCAAGGCATTCAAGAAACACCAAACAAGGATCACAAACCAAGCCAAATGCATAAACTAGCTCAAGCGTCCAAAATTATACAAGTTTACCCCCAAGGTTCACCTACACCCGGTAACCTTGGGGTTTAGTTACTCATGATCACAAAATAGTCAAGAAAATACATGAAAACAACTAAATGCATAATGAGAACACTCCCTCAAAAGATCAAGGCCGAATGACGCTTCCAAGGACGCCACCCAAGGAGTGGCTTCCTTTGTCAATCTTCCTCTCAAATGGAAATCGAAGGCGTGGACTCGTCGTATCGTGCTCTCCCCGTCGTCCTCTCCTCAAGAATTGCCTCCAAAAGCCGGTGACAGGATCCCCGAAAGTGCACGGGTTTGTCGAAGTAATAAAAGTTACCCTGGTGAAAGGGTAGTCGAATCCACAGGGAATAGGGAGTTAGAATATGAGATTTCACTATTAAAACTATGCGAAGTACGGAAAAGTAGTAATCGATTTGTGTGTGAATTGCGAGAACAATTATACTAAAGACAGGAAATTAAATAGAGAAAGGTGAAAGATTAGAAATCGCAAGAAAAGAGATTAAAGAGGATTTAACAATTAATGAAGTGGGGTATCCGGACAAGTTATCTCTATGATCTATGCTTCTAGTGCAAGACTATGCTATTATACCTTTCTATTGATGCTAATTAAGTCGAGGAAATCCTTAGACTCACGGTCCCAAACCTAAGGTCAACCGTGACTAACCCCAACACTATGCCCCGGTATTAGGATTCACAACAACCCTTCACTCTATCGCTCGCACGATTAAGTCCCAGGGGAGTACATCTACCTAAACCTCACACTACGTGGGATTGCATTAAGTTTTAGGGACTCCTAGTGATTAAACCTGTTCCTATGTGTAGTTCTAACCCTTTCGTCCAAGAGGAAGAACCCTAGTCTAGATTAAGCCCCAGTGCATAGGATTCACTTCAACCCTTCACTCCATTACTCGCGTAACTAATCCCAAGGGGAGGTTATCTACCTAGCACTTCACTCTATCTTGACCGCTATTAAATCAAGGAAACGGAGGTAGGGCGAAATCACACCGGAGGGGAAAGGGGTACATTGCTACCTCACAACTCTCCCTCTCAACTCTCTTCAATCTTAAAGAGTTTAATCCTATAGGAGTTGTCACACCTCCAAAGGAAAACCTAGATTGCTCTCAACCCTAGTGTCACATCTAAGGGAAAATAATAGCAAGATAAAATTAAGATTGAAACTCAATTCTTATTCATCAATAATGGAAAAGCATAATAACAATGTCAAAGAAACATAATAACCCTAGAGTTTTACAAGTCCGAATACCCACAAGGGGTTTTGCTCCTCATGGAGCTATACATGTTCATCAATGTATATAATAAAACAAGAAGTAAAGACATAGATGAAAACCCCCTTGCGTATGGTGTGGCCGTGGTCTTGTGCGGCCGCCGGACATCGATGACGATGCCGATGACGCGCTCCAAACCTCCACGAAGTCCTCTCCAAAACCCTAGCCGCCCTCTCCAAAGTTAAGGAGAAAATTAGGTCAAAAGATGTCTCAAAAAGTCTCCAAATCGGGCTTTTATAATGTGGAGTCGGGGCTTTAAATTTGCTGAAATTGGGATTTCACACGGCCGTGTGAAAATTTTGGAAAACTGATTTTCGGCCGACCGTAAACAGTAACTCGCTACAGTGTTTTTACTTCAATATTTTTGCTACAGTACTGATACAGTAAATGTACCGAAATGCTCCCGAATTCGTCGTTCTTCATCGAGGCCGTTGAATTAGGCACACAATCAACGGTAGATCGTGTCGATTGCTTCGAATCGCCTAATTGGTGAAGTTCTCCTTGTTGGCATGAGTTAGACTTATTGTGAATGTGACTGCCTTTGTGCCCCTCCAAAGGAGGTTAGCACACACCCACAAGTCTATGCTCACGCCTTACTCCTTGCTTAGTCCGAAAATCTTCCCAACAACGCCAAACAAGACCTAACTTCGTTCCTTTCCTTCATTTTATCTTCACAACCCTACAATGCACAAAAGTAAACAATTGCACACTTTTTAGTGATAAAATCTGATTAAATTAATGCTCATTGCAAGATAATCACACATCGCATTACTATAACACGAGCACTTATCAGCCGGCCTCAAGCTCCCAAGGAAAGTGGTGAAGTGAAGCTCTCCCAAGACCTAGGTTCCTCTCCTTCAAAAATGCTTCAAAAAGCCTTTAAAACCAATTCCAACGAGCTATGCGGCCTCCCATGCGACCCCGCATGCGGGGAGAGAAAGTTTCCGAGAAAGCCTGAAAACCGCGTAAGTTGCTACATTGCTACTACAGTACTCATGCGCCCTGCTATGCACCCGTATGAATCTCCTGACCAGGCTTTTCTTCAAGTCTATAGTGCTTGCTACAGTACCCCCCCCCGGGGCTCTAAAACAGTATTTTCGATGCCGATTTCTTCTCCAATTCTGTCATCTAGCTCGATGGGGTCTCATTGGTACCTGTAACACGAAAGAAACCAATTCAGACCAAAAACTGGCGTCAACTCATATAAAAATACGCAATATATACGCCTGAATACATAAGAAATACGTATGTTTAGCTGTTTATCAGTAACTCCTACTATACTTGAATCAAAAGCCAAATCCTATGCTTTCCATCAAAAACCTAATGCTTTGTTTTCTTTTCGGAATGTCTCATTTGGTTTTTAATCAAAACACTAACCTTATCTTTCAAAACTATAATCTTTAGTTTTACTTTCATAAAGTCTCGTATCCTTCTGTCAAAACACGAATCCTATGTTTACTTTTCTTAATAACTCCTATCTATTTGTTTTTAATCAAAACACTAATCTTATCTTTTCTTATAGTAATGCCTCCTGTATTTTAGTTTTGAATCAAAACCCTAGTCTTTGTTTTCAATTTAAAATGACTTGTATTTTTGAACCAAGACTCCTGACACTTTCTTTTCATTTCAGAATTGATACTATTTTTGAATCAAAACGCTAAGCATAGTTTTTCTTATGGTAGTGTCACCTTTAACTATTCAAAACATTGATCCTATGTTTTCTTTTCATAACGCCTACTATACTTGAATTAAAAGCCTAATCCTATGCTTTCCATCAAAACAATAATACTCTGTTTTCTTTTCAGAATGTCTCATTTTGTTTTTAATCAAAACACTAACCTTATCTTTCAAAACTATAATCTTTTATTTTTCTTTCGTAAAGTCTCCTATCTTTCGATCAAAACACAAATCCCACGTTTCCTTTTCTTAATAACTCCTATCTATATGTTTTTAATCAAAATCCTAATCTTATATTTTCTTATAGTAATGACTCCTATTTTTCAGTTTTTAATCAAAACCCTAGTCTTTGTTTTCATTTAAAAATGACTCGTATTTTTGAACCAATACCCCTAACCCTTTCTTTTCTTTTCGGAATACATACTATTTTAGAATCAATAACCTAAACCTAGAATTTCTTATGGTGGTATTACCTTTCTTTAATCAAAACCTTGATCCTATGTTTTTTTTCGTAACGCCTACTATACTTGAATCAAAAGCCTAGTTCTATGCTTTGAATTAAAACCCTAATACTTTGTTTTATTTTCGGAATGTCTAATTTTGTTTTTAATCAAAACAATAACCTTATCTTTCAAAACCATAATCTTTTGTTATTCTTTCGTAAAGTCTCCTATCTTTCGGTCAAAAGACGAATACTACGTTTCCTTTTATTAGTAACTCCTATTAATATGTTTTTAATCAAAACCCGTAGCTTATGTTTCTTTATAGCAATGTCTAACATTTTTCAGCATTGAATCAAAACCCTAGTCTTTGTTTTCATTTAAAAATGACTCATATTTTTGAACCAAGACCCCAAATCTTTTCTTTCTTTTAGGGATAGCTACTAATTTTGAATTAAATCCCTAATCCTAGCTTTTCTTATGGTAGTGTTACCTTTCACTATTCAAAACCTTGATCATATGTTTTCTTTTCGTAACACCTGCTATACTTGAATCAAAAGACTAATCCTATGGTTTCCTTCAAAACCCTAGTACTTTGTTTTCTTTTCGGAATGTCTCATTTTGGTTTTAATCAAAACACTAACCCTATCTTTCAAAACCATAATTTTTTTTTTTGTATTTCGTAAAGTCTCCTTTCTTTCGGTCAAAACACGAATCTTTTGTTTCCTTTTCTTATTAACCCCTATTTATTTATTATTAATCAAAACACTAATCTTATGTTTTCTTATAGTAATGCCTCCTATTTTTTAGTTTTGAATCAAAACCCTTGTCCTTGTTTTCATTTTAAAATGACTCGTATTTTGAAACCAAGACCCGTAACCCTTTCTTTTATTTTCAGAATAGTTACTATTGTTTACGCAAAACGCTAAGCCTAGGTTTCTTATGGTAGTGTTACTTTTCACAATCCAAAACTTGATCCTATATTTTTTTTCGTAACGCCTACTATACTTGAATTAAAAGCCTAATCCTATGTTTTCCATTGACACCCTAATGCTTTGTCTTTTTTTCGGAATGTCTAATTTTGTTTCTAATAAAAAAACTAACCCAATCTTTCAAAACCATAATCTTTTGTTTTTCTTTCGTAAATTCTCCTATCTTTCGATCAAAACACGAATCCTATGTTTACTTTTCTTAATAACTCCTATCTATATGTTTTTAGTGAATACCCTAATCTTATGTTTTCTTGTAATAATGTCTCCTACTTTTTAGTTTTCAATCAAAACTCTAATCTTTGTTTCATTTAAAAATGACTTATATTTTTGAACCAAGACCCCTAACCATTTCTTTTCTTTTCGTAATACATAGTATTTTTGAATCAAAACCCTAATCCTAGGTTTTCTTATGGTAGTGTCACCTTTCACTATTCAAAACCTTGATCCTAAGTTTTTATTTCGTAACGCCTACTATACTTGAATCAAAAGCCTAATCCTATACTTTGAATCAAAACCCTAATGTTTTGTTTTCTTTTTCGGAATGTCTCATTTTGTTTTTAATCAAAACACTAACACTATCTTTCAAAACCATAATCTTTTGTTTTTCTTTCGTAAAGTCTCCTATCTTTTGATCAAAACACGAATACTATGTTTTCTTTTCTTAATAACTCCTATTTATATGTTTTTAATCAAAACCCGTAGCTTATGTTTCCTTATAGCAATAAGCAATATTTTTGAGTTTTGAATCAAAATCCTAGTCTATGTTTTCATTTAAAAATGACTCGTATTTTTTAACTAAGACCCCAAACCCTTTCTTTTCTTTTCGGAATATATACTATTTTTTAATCAAAACCCTAATTTTTGGTTTTCTTATGGTAGTGTCACCTTTCACTTTTCAAAACCTTGATCCTATATTTTTATTTCGTAACCCCTAATATACTTGAATCGAAATCCTAATCCTATCCTTTCAATCAATACCCTAATGCTTTGTTTTCTTGTTCGAAATGTCTCATTTTGTTTTTAATAAAAAAACTAACACAATCTTTCAAAACCATTATCTTTTGTTTCTCTTTCTTAAAGTCTCCTATCTTTCATTCAAAACACAAATCACATGTTTGCTTTTCTTAATTACTCATATCTATCTGTTTTTAATCAAAATCCTAATCTTATATTTTCTTCTAGTAATGTCTCCTATTTTCAGTTTTGAATCAAAACCGTAGTCTTTGTTTTCGTTTTAAAATGACTGAACTAAGACTCCTAACCCTTTCTTTTCTTTTTAGAATATTTACTATTTTTTAATCAAAATGGTATGCCTAGGATTTCTTATGGTAGTGTCACCATTCTTTAATCAAAACCTTGATCATATGCTTTCTTTTTATAACACCCACTATACTTGAATCAAAAGCCTAACCCAATGCTTTCAATCAAAACTCTAATGCTTTGTTTTTTTTTTCGGAATATCTCATTTTTTTTAATAAAATAACTAACCCAACCTTTCAGAACCATAATCTTTTGTTTTTCTTTCCTAAAGTCTCCTATCATTCGGTCAAAACACGAATCTGTGTTTGTTTTTCTTATTAACTCCTACCTATATATGTTTTTAATGAAAAACCTAATCTAATGTTTTCTTATAATAATGTCTCATAATTTTCAGTTTTAAATGAAAACCATAGTCTTTGTTGTCATTTTAAAATTACTCGTATTTTTGAACCAAGAAACCCTAACCCTTTCTTTTAATTTCGATATACCTACTATTTTTTAATCAAGACCCTAATCCTACATTTTCTTATGATAATGTCAACTTTCACTATTTAAAACCTTGATCCTATGTTTTCTTTCCGTAACGCCTACTATACTTAAATAAAAAACCAAAGACATAGAATCCCTAAAGCTTTGTCTTCTTTTCATAATGTCTCATTATTTTTTTTAGTCAAAACACTAAATCTATTTTTCAAAACCATAATCTTTTGTTTTTATTTCGTAAAGTCTTCTATCTTTCTATCAAAACACGAATCCTATGTTTCCTTTTCTTAATAAATCTATTTGTTTTTAATCAAAACTGTAATCTTATATTTTGTTATAGTAATGCCCCGGACAAAGCTCCCCCTAAGACTAATGCTTCTAGTGCAAGACTAGTATTATACCCTCTAATTGATGTCTAATTGAGTCAAGGATATCATTAAACACACGGTCCTAAACCTAAGGTCAACCGTGACTGACCCCAACACTATGCCCCGGCATTAGGATTCACTACGACTCTTGACTCTCGTTGACCTGTCAACTAAGCCCTAGAGGAGTATATCTACCTAAGCCTCACACTATGTGGGATTGCATTAAGTTCTAGGGACTCCTAGTGGTAAAACCTGTTCCTATGTGTAGTTCTAACCCTTTGGTCCATGTGGAAGAACCCTAGTCTAGATTAAGCCCCAGTGCATAGGATTCACTTCAACCCTTCACTCCGTTACTCGCGTAACTAAGCCCTAGGGGAGTTTATCTACCTAGCACTTCACTCTATCTCGACTGCTAATGAATCAAGGAAACGGAGGTAGGGAGAAGCCACACCGGAAGGGATCGGCCCCGGGTGACGGGCAGAGGAGCCGAGGCCAGAGGAGGGTATTTCGGCCGGAGCGGGGTGCCAGTGGATCAGAATTGCGCCGAACCCGTACTCGATCCACCGAGTAGTCTGAATCCGGTGAAGCATCCCAATAGATCTCAAGGTCACAATGGAAACGGGTAACACCCCATTGACGACTCGCATTGCACACGTGACTGTGCTAGAAAGAAGACCCATGTGATGAGCTAGTCGCGTGATGTACGGGCCAATAAAAATAGCGCCAATACGGGGGTTCGTCCCCTGACCTGAAATGGAAACGGCGACCTTGTACCCCAAATGAAGGTGAAAACCATCCACCATACTCAAGAAAAAATCCAACTCCCGTAGACTCACGACTCCCGTGCTGTCCCTATGCCCCGCTATGGTGTGACTCAGCAAATAGTGAATATAACGGAACGTGGGAGAGCGCAGCGCAGTCGCCTTAGTGCGGCGAGGGTCATATGGTAGTGTCATGCCAATGCACTGCCAAGCCTGCTTAATATATTCACCCGGTGGTCGAGATGTCAGTAAAGCATCATACTCGGGAGTCTGAGTGAAAGCAGCATCATAAAGCCCCAAATGGATGGAGAACTCAATAAGACTCATCAGGTAGAGAGCTCCGAAAGCCTGGAACTGAATATAGTCGGCCTGATGAAAGGCAATGGTGCCTTGGAAAATCTCGAATGTAGTGAGAATCTCGAGAGTCAACTGCTCATATGCGGTATCCGTGATCGAGAATAACTGCGTCCAAGCCACAACGGCCACTAATGGCCGGACGTCTGCCTCAAGACCCACTTCGCGCAAAGCGTCCCAATCAATTTCGCGTGACTCACCGAAATGACGGCGAACCAAGCGATCATAACGTCCTTGGCGGAGTTGAGTATGGAATCGAGGTGTCGTGTCAATGCGGCTAGCAGGAGGGTCAATCCTCGGTTTATTTGGACCCCTAGAAGCAACAAATTTTCGAGGCATGATCTGCTAGACAAGAAGACAACACGATATCAGCCATAGCCTGAAAATAGATCATGGACAAGGTCGTGCCATGGGGATGACGACCGTGTCGAGATAGCAAAGAAAAATCAGACAAGGGGCTGACACGGTCGTGTCGAAATGACATGCCCGTGTCACCCATGGTCATCGTCCCCAACAGAGGTCACGAAGACCGCAAGCACCAAATCAGTCAAAAATCAATCCTAAGGGAACGAGAATGTATGCAATATGAACATTAAAAGCAAGGATCGCAGGCAACAACAACTAATCTACACCAAATCAGAGAGAATCGAGCATGAAAACATTCCACATAGATTGGCTCAAAGAACCCACGAATGAAGGATGGTCAACAATGGAAAAGTGAGAAGCACAAGACCTGGTTCATGAGGATTTAAGGAGAAGATCGGGAGCGAAACGGCGGCGCGGTGGACAGATGCGTGGGGGCGAAGAGGCATCTCGAAGGCAACGGCCGGTCATTAAAGAGGGATGACCTAACATGCCACCAACACGTGTGTTCCGAGGCCAACGTTGTTCCTAAGGTGGCACGGCCGTGTCACGCTTGTGTCCCAAGTGCTACAGATTGCAAAGAAAACCATTTAGACTTACCGAATTGGGACACGAACGTGAACCGAGTGCACTCATCGTGTTAGGGCCCACACACGCCCGTATCGTGCCTGTGTCATTATGGAGAGAGCAACAACCGCACAACCTTTAAAGATCAGCGTTTCGAACATATAGGTGTCACGCCCGTGTCAAGCATGAACAATCTTTAGAATGACAACTTCATTCCTAAAACAACAATCTCAACACTAACGGTCAATCCCCAGCTATTACTTAAAATTAAAGGATAACAATAACAGGCGTTCCCCACAAATTCTCCGCAGCAAAGTTTGAAAACAAAGTAATTCAACAAAATACTAATAAAGAACTCAAATGGAAAGAGTTTATACACCGAACACTTGGGTTACCTCCCAAGAAGCGCTCTTTTTCCGTCACTAGCTTGACGTCTACGTCTCATCTCAAGCGGGCTCGGACAGTACGGGCCTTAGCAATTTTCCTGAAATCACACCACAAAGATATGGATGCAAAGAATCAATTAATTCACATTCACTGAAATGTCGGGGCCAGATCGTCTTTGGTGTGCTAGGACCCGGAGTGGGTGATGTAGCTTTCCTTTCTTTCATGGGTGACAAATACCACCAGGTATTCCCGTGAGAAAGCTTCCGTGAAGGAAACGCGGGAGGCGATATGCTCTTTACCGCAGCTAGGGTTGCACACTAAGACTTTTCCATCACACTATCCTCAGATGGGGATTCTTCCCCTAACAATTCTCCCAAGTCATCTCTTACGAATGTGCCCTGAACAAAATCAGAAACAAGATCATCAATAACATCAATAGAGTAGCATGTGTCATCAAAATCCATGGAATGTCGCATTGAATCCTTAAGCTTGAAAACGACATGTTCATCCCCCACACGAAGTGTCATCTGGCCATCATTTACGTCGATCAAGGCCTTAGATGTTGCAAGAAACGGCTGACCCAAGATTAATGGCACTTCAACTCGGTCGTCAATATCGAGTTTCATGAAATCCATAGGAAAGATGAACTTGTCAAATTTGACTAGCACATCTTCAATAATCCCCTTCGGCTGCCGGACGGACCTATCAGCAAGCTGTAGTGTCATGTTGGTGGCTCTTGGCTCCCCGAGGCCCAATTTCTGAAAAAATTTTGTAGGGCATGAGATTGATACTTGCCCCCAAATCCGCAAGAGCTTTTTCATCTACAAGTCCCTCGATAGTGCACGGGATAATGAATCCACCCGGATCCTTTTCTTTCTTAGGGAGCTTGTTACAAATAAGGGCCGAACATTTTTCACTAAGTGTCACTGACGATAATTCTTCCAATTTTCTCTTGTTCGTGAGCAACTCTTTGAGGAACTTAGCATATTTTGGCATTTGTGCAAGAGCATCAACAAAGGGAACATTGATGTGTAAGGTCTTGAACACATCAAATAATTTTTTGAATTGCTCCTCTTACTTTTCTTTTCGCAGCTTCACCGGGTAAGGAAGCTTTGGTTGATACTCCATAACTGGCTCCTTTTCCTTACTCGGTTCCTCAATTGGGGCTTCCAAGTCTACAACCACAGTGGGGTTGATATGTTCTTCTGTCAAGGGCTTCTCGACAGGGTTTTGTGCTTGTTTCCCACTTCTCAACTGTACACCCTTCAAGGATTCCCTAGGATTCACCACTGTGTTGCTTGGAAGAGTTCCTGGCAACCTTTCTTCCACCAATTTGGACAATTAGGCCATCTGGTGCTCCAAGTTTTGCACTGTGGCATTGGTGTTCCTAATCATCTCCTCGTGGCTAAAAAAACGAGATTCAGTACTCTTGATGAACTTAGCCATCATACTAGTAAGGTCAGGGGTTGGTTCAGATGATGAAGAGGAAGGCGACGATTGTGCATACGATGGGGAAAGAGCGTGTTACTATTGTGGTACCCCTTGCCCTTGCCCAGACTGACTTGACCAAGAAAAATTTTGGTGATTCCTCCATCCGGGGTTGTAGGTGTTACTGTATGGGTTGTTCTGAAATCTGCGAGTTTGCCCCACATAGTCGACTTGCTCTACTAGCCCTTACCCAGAATTAGATGATGGAGGGTAAAGAATCACATCAGAGGGACCACCAGAACTGCA
The DNA here is from genome assembly GCA_020875875.1 of Dioscorea alata. Classification (NCBI taxonomy): domain Eukaryota; kingdom Viridiplantae; phylum Streptophyta; class Magnoliopsida; order Dioscoreales; family Dioscoreaceae; genus Dioscorea; species Dioscorea alata. Next base: position 10,575,054 of record CM037027.1, read on the forward strand.
AGAAGGTCCAGTGCTCGGGGGAGGTATGTGCATGGCATCAAGCCGCTTAACAATAGCCTTGACTTGAGCCGCAAGTGTCATAACGGCATCCACTTGATAGATACTGGCTGATTTTGAAGGTTTGCTCCGTTCAGTGCTCCATTGGTACCCGTTGTTGGCCATCTCCTCAATCAAAGTAAAGGCGGCACTAGGCTATTTATTGCACAAAGATCCTCCCGCGGTGGCATCGAGCATTTGCTTAGTGGCGTTGCTCAACCCATTATAAAAAATTTGAATCTGCATCCACTGAACAATTCCATGTGGAGGGCACTTTCTCAACAATTCCTTGTACCTTTCCCAGGCGTCGTACAAGGATTCCAACTGAAACTGGCAATAAGAGGAGATATCACTTCTTAACTTTGTGATTTTTGCCGGAGGGAAGTATCGTGCCAGAAAACTATCTGTGACCTATTTCCAATCCTTGAGGGAACCCGCGGGTAATGAGGTAACCCATTGCTTAGCCCTTTCTCTCAAGGAGAATGAGAACAATCTCAGATGAATGGCATCCTCGGTGACGTTGTTCATCTTGCATGTGCCACAAATCTCTAAAAATTTCTGAAGATGCTCGTAAGGATCTTCATCCTGAAACCCATCAAACTGACATTCTTGTTGCAACTAGTGAATAAAATTCGGTTTCAATTCAAAATTATTGGCCGCGATAGGTGGTCAGACAATGCTTGACCCCATTCGGTCAAAGTTTGGGCGGGCAAAATCTGAATGCTCTGTTGTTGGTTTTCGGCCATTTACTGTTCTTGATTGACTTCCACACTGATTTCAACTGATCCTGAATCATTCAAATGTACTTGTCGAAGTCTTCTTTTGAAATTCCTTTCAATTTCTGGATCAGGGTTCAGTAGTGGGGATGACGTACTCCCACGGGTCATACAACGGTTCCTGCGCACAAAGCAAGCGCTATGAGCTCGCAGGGCAATCAAGAGCCTAATCAAAAGCAAAATGAGAAATAATAAACAAAAATTGTAAACAAATATTCACAAACTAGATCACCAAATTCCTAATTTTCCTAAAAGTGACCATTTCCCTGGCAACTGTGCCAAAAACTTGATGCGCTCTCCGCAAGTGTACGGGTCGCAAGAAGTAATAAAGTGGTACTCAATTAAGAGTAGGGTTGTCGAACCTCAGGGAACTGTACTTAAAGTACTCGTTGATCATTTGATGTCTAGTGAAACAAATAGGAAAGGTATGGGATTATAACAACAATGAATAAAAGGGTAATGGTGGTGATAATGGAGGAGATTAGGACCAAGTATTCAACAATCACAAGAGTAAATCCATACGGAAGTGTCCAATGACTCGTGCACACGATCTCATCCTAGTTGACTACCTCGTTACATTCCAATGACATTCGTGTGTGCTCACAAGCAATATTGCATCTATGTGTTTGATAAGTGCTTGAGTAAACATGTTTTATCTACTTGTTTTACATGCATTGAGCATCATTTTACCATGGATTATGTCTCATAAAGTCTATTTTGGTGTTCCTTTGTGCAATTAGATTGTGAAAGTATTGAAGGAGGAAAAAGGAAGAAAAGATGGGTTATAAAGACCTATTGTTGGGAGCTTTTGTGCAACACAAGTGTCAAGGCACAAGAGGGGATCATGCACATGAGGGTGTGTGCTAACTTCCAGAAGAATTCAAGCCGATTTGTGTGATGGAAGGGCACAAAACAGTCACACCTTCATGTCCCTACTTGTGTGAAGATAGTTAATGCTTCCAAATAATGGTTCGATGGAGGAAAAAGTCTTATAACTCACCACATGGACATGTGCCCGACCATATGGCCTAAAGATAAGAGAGTTTGGATCGCATTTTATGAAGAGTACTATAGGAAAATGCTGTTCATTTTTGATGTAGCAGTACTGTAGCAGAAATTACTGTTCACGTGACCACGTGGGAATTCTGCAGCCCACGCGACCGCGTGGGATCTCACGTGGTCGTGTGGAGACATGTGACTGGCACATTTTCAAAGTTATAAATACCCCATTTTGCCAATTTTTGGATGACTTTTTGCGCACGTTTGAAGGTAAGAGCGGCTAGGGTTTCAAGGACGAGGTCTTTGGCTATATTTGGGGTCGTTCTTCACCAACTTCGATAGATCCTTCGACGAGATAGCATCGGGGAGCCATTGGTGACCTAGCTTCAGAGAAGGTTCCTTCAAGACATTGAACAATCCATCAAGGCCATCATCACGAATTTGAGGGGGTTTACTTTCATGGATTACATTGCTTTTTATTTCATTATCCTTTGCTTTGTAATAAGCCCCATGGAGGGCTAAACCCTAGTAGATACTTGGGCATGTGAACCCTAGGTTTCGATTCATGTATTGACTTTCTTTATGCTTTCATTTAATTCCGAGTTAATTTGAGTTTTAATCTTGTTAAATCATTGCTTGCATTCCTTATTGATTCGTATGGTTGTTTGGTATGCTTGATTTGTTACCTTGGTGAGAGATAGGTCTCCATTGGGGGTTAGAACATACAAGGTTAAAGACGGTTGAAAGGGTGAGTCTTGAGATAGAGGAATGTACCCTTTCCCTTCTGATTGAGTGTTTCCTAAGTTTTATGCAGCCATATGGGGTGTGAGGTGTGAGATTGATAGATTTCTCCACCGAGACCATGTAGGGGGTTAGGGATCTTTCACGTAGAAGTAGGGTTAGATCTAATTTTAGGAATCGGTTTCACTCTTAGGTATCCCTAAAGTTTATTGCGGTCATAGTCCCAAAAGCCGTGGTGATCTATCCCTATAGATCTTTATACTTGGCAAAATCTCAGCTTCACCTAAGTCTTTCATTGAGAAACACTTCGCTAACCATTGCTTAACATTTAACAATGTCGGGATGTCATTTACAATAAGCAAGATGTCATCGACATATAACACAAGGAAAACTACTATGCTCCCATTAACCTTCTTGTACATATGACACACCCCTTGCGTGTGTACCCCGCAAGTGCATGCATTGTCAAAGTAATAAAATACCCTGGTGAGCGGGTAGTCGTATCCACAGGGAATAGGGATTTGAGATACAAGTATTCACTATGTAGCTAATGCGATGTGTGGAAAGAAATCAATGAGTGAGTGCAAACAAAACTAATATAAGAAAGAATTAAATAGAATTGTGGAAGTTGAGAGAGTGCAAGTAGGAGTAAAAAAGTAGGATAAGCAATGAGTAAAGATGGGTACCAGGACAAGCTACCCCTAGGACTTATGCTTCTAGTGCAAGACAATGCTATTATACTTTCTTATTGATGTTAATTGAGTCGAGGAGACCTTTAAACACACGGTCCCAAACCTAAGGTCAACCGTGGCTAACCCCAACACTATGCCTCTGCATTAGGTTTCACTACGACCCGTGACTCTCGTTGACCTGTCAACTAAGCCCTAGGGGAGTCTATCTACCTAAGCTTCACACTATGTGGAATTGCTTTAAGTTCTAGGGATTCCTATTGATTAACCCTGTTCCTATATATAGTTCTAACCCTTTGGTCCAGGTGAAAGAACCCTAGTCTAAGTTAAGTCCCAGCACTAAGATTCACTTCAACCCTTCAATCTGTTGCTCATGCAACTAAGCCCTAGGGGAGTTTATCTCCTAGCACCCGAGTCTATCTCGACTGTGAATAAGTCATGGAACATGGAGGTAGGGAGAATCACATCAGAGGGAGAAAGGGACGTTCCGCTACCTCACGACTCACCCTCTCAACCCTCTTCAATCCTAAGTAGTCTAATCCTATAGGAGTTGTCACGCCTCTAAAGGATAACCTAGATTGTCCTTAACGCTAGTGTCACGGCTAAGGGAAAACAAAAACAAGAAGAAATTAAGATAGAAACTCAATTTTATTCATCAATAATGGAAAAGCATAATAGCAATGTCAAAGAAACATAATAATCCTAGGGTTTACAAGTCCGAATACCCACAAGGGGTTTAGCTCCACATGGAGCTATACAAATCCATCAAAATAATAATAAGAACACAAATTGAATGCATAGATGAAAACCCCCTTGTGTGCGGCGTGGCCGTGGTCTTGTGCGGTCGTCGGACGTTGATGTCGACGCCAATGACGCGCTCCAAACCTCCAAGAAGTCCTCTCCAAACCCTAGCCGCGCCTCTCCAGAAGTTAGGTCAGAAGAGAACCAAAAAGATCCAAAAAACAGTCTCCAAAACGGGCTTTATAATGTTAAGCCGCGGCTTTAAATCGCAGAAATCAGGATTTCACACGGCCGTGTGGAATTTCCACACGCCCGTCTAAAGTTGTTGTTTTGCTGATTTTCGGCAGACAGTGAACAGTAAGTTGCTACAGTACTTTTACTTCAGTGCTTGCTACATTGATGCTACAGTAATTGTGCCGAAACGCTCCTAAATTTGTCGTTCTTCATTGAAGCCGTTGAATTGGGCACACAGTCAACGGTAGACCGTGCTGATTTCTTCAAATCTCCTTATTGGCGAAGTTCTCCTTGTTAACATGAGCTAAACTTATTGTGAATGTGACTGCCTTTGTTCTCCTCCAAAGGAGGTTGGCACACACTCACAAGTCTAGGCTCATGCATTGTTCCTTGCTTAGTCCGAAAACTCCCCAACAACGGTGAACACGATCTAACTGCATTTTTTTCTCCAATTTATCTTCACAACCCTACAATGCACAAAAGTAAATGAATGCACACTTTTTAGTGATCAAATCTGATTAAATCAATGCTCATTGCAAGATAATAACACTTCGCATTACTATAACACGAGCACTTATCAACACACAAGACTCATCCTCATTTTTGAGAAAGCCAAACCATCTAACTGCCTCATTGAAAAGGAGGTTCCAACTTTGGGATGCTTGCTTGAGTCCATAAATGGACCTTAGCAACTTGCACACCTTGTTAGGGTCCTTCTGATCGACAAAACCCTCAGGTTGTGTCATGTACGCATCCTCAAGGAGGTTTCCATTAAGGAAAGCTGTTTTGACATCCATTTTCCATATCTCAAAAACATAATATGCTGCTATGGCAAGAAGAATCCTAATGGATTTGAGCATGACTATTGGTGAAAAGGTTTCATCATAGTCAATACCATGAGTCTGTCTGAAACATTTCGCCACTAGTCTTCCTTTGAAGGTGTTATCAGCCTTACATTTGAAAATCCATTTGCACTCAATGATCTTAGCACCTTCCAGTGGATCAATCAAAGTCCATACTTGGTTATCATACAACGATTGCATTTCGGATTTCATAGCTCCAAGCCATTTATCCGAATTACAACTTTCAATTGGCTCTCAGTAGGTGATGGGATCATCCTAATCCAATAGCTCCAAGCTTTGATTGTCAGTAATGAGAAAACCATATTTCTCAAGCTCGTAACGAATCCTACCATACCTTCTTAGTTCTTGTGTAATGGGTTCGTGTTCCACAACTCTTTGTGAATCCATTTCCATTTCCAAACTATCCTCTACAGGAATTTGTGGTACTTGAACCTCCTAAAGTTGTAATCCATTCCCACTGTTCTTCTTGAGAAGAAACTCTTTCTCCAAGAAAATAGCATTCCAAGCAACAAACACTTTGTTCTCGTTAGGGTTGTAGAAATAGTATTCCTTAGTTTCCTTGGAATACCCCACAAATAGGCATTTGTCGGTCTTGGATGCAAGCTTGTCCGATGTTAACCTTTTAACATGTGACTCACAACCCCAAATCCGTAAAAAGGTCATATTAGGCTTTCACCCAGTCCATATCTCATATGGTGTCTTTTCAACTGCCTTAGTTGGAGTTCTATTTAGCAGGAATGCAGCAGTCCCAAGGGCATATTGATGAGTACTCGTGTTGAAATGATGCGAAGTGTTATTGTCTTACATTGAGCATTACGTTGATCAGATTTTATCATTAAATTGTGTGCATTTGTGTATTTTTGTGCATTATAGGTTTGTGGAGCTAGTTTGAAGGAAAAGAGCAAAGTTAGATCATGTTCGCCGTTGTTGGGGAATTCTTTGACCAAGGAAGCAACAAGGCACGAGTCTAGACTTGTGAGTGTGTGCCAACCTATTTTGGAGGGGCACAAAGGCAGTCGCATTCACAATAAGTCTAACTTGTGTAGCATAGGAGAACTTCGCTAATGAGGAGAATTGATGTAATCGACACGATCTACAGTTGATTGTGTGCCCAATTCAACGGTCTCGATGAAGAACGATGAATTCGAGAGCGTTTTGGCAAAAGCACTGTAGCAGAACTATAGTAAAATACTGTAGCAGGTACTGTTCACTGTTTTCCGAAATTCAGCAAAACAGAGACATCACACCAGCGTGTGGAAATTCCACACGGCCGTATGAAATCCCGATTCAGCCGATTTAAAGTCGCGACTCAACACTATTTAAAGGCGTTTTGGAGACTTTTTCTGTATCTTTTTGCCAATCTTTTCTCGTATCTTCTGGAGGGTTACGGCTAGGGTTTGGAGAGGACCTTGTAGAGGATTGAAGCGCGCCATCGGCATCGACATCGATGTCCGGCGGCCGCACAAGACCACAACCGCACTTTACACAAGGGGGTTTTCATCTATGCTTTTGATGTGTCATTATTCTCATAGTTTGATAGATTTGTATATCTCCATGAGGAGCTAAACCCCTTGTGGGTATTCAGACTTGTAATCCCTAGGATGATTATTTTTCTATGACTTGTTATTATGCTTTTCTTTATTGATGAATAAAATTGAGTTTCAATCTTAATTGCATCTTGTATCGATTTTCCATTAGCAGTGACACTAGGGTTGAGAATCGTCTAGGTTATCCTTTGGAGGGGTGATAACTCCTATTGGGTTAGACTACTTGAGATTGGAGAGGGTTGAGAGGGTGAGTCGTGAGTTAGCGAAACGTCCCCTTTCCCCTTTGGTGTGATTTTCCCTACCTCCATGTTCCACGAGGTCTTAGTAGTCAAAATAGAGCGAAGTGCTTATAGATGAACTCCCCTGGGGCTTAGTTGCACGAGCAACATAGTGAAGGGTTGTAGTGAATCCTAGTGTTGGGGCTTAATTGAGACTAGGGTTCTTTCACCTGGACCAAAGAGTTAGAGCTATACATAGGAACATGGTTTATCAGTAGGAATCCCTAGAACTTAAAGCAATCCCATGTAGTGTGAGGCTTAGGCAGATGGACTCCCCAGGGGCTTAGTTGACAGGTCAACAAGAGTCAAAGGTCGTACTGAAACCTAATACCAGGGCATAGTGTTGGGGTTAGTCACAGTTGACCTTAGGTTTGGGACCGTGTGTTTAAGGATTTCCTCGATTCATTAATCATCAATAGGAGAGTATAATAGCATTGTCTTGCACTAGAAGCATAAATCCTAGGGGTAGCTTGTCCGGGTACCCTATTTCATTCATTGATTGTTCTTCTCTTATTACTCTTTCTTGCACTCTCCTGTCTTCCATAATTCTCTTTTATTTCTTGTTTTTCTAAATTACTTTTGCAATTACACATTGATTATATTCTCACTTTCCGTACATCGCACTAGCTAAATAGTAAATACTTGTGTTTTTTTATCCATACTCCGTGAGGATTCAACTACCCTCTCACCAAGGTACTATTATTACTTCGACAACCCGTGCACTTGCGGTACACACACGCAAGGGGTGTGTCACATATCCCCAAAAGGATATTGGAAGACCAGCTTGAATCATCATTGATAGAACCATATCCAATAATGTCTGATTCCTCCTTTCCGACAAACCATTCCACTGAGGTGTTCAAGGAGGAGTGAGTTATGAAACTATTCCGCACTCTCTCAAATAATAATCAAACTCTTGGCTTAGGTATTCACCACCTCGATCTTATCAAATGGCTTTAATAATTTTGCCAAGTTGGTTTTGCACTTCATTCTTAAATTCCTTGAATTTCGCAAAAGTCTCGGACTTGTGTTTCATAAGATAGACGTAACCATATCTACTGAAGTCATCTGTGAAAGTAACGAAGTACTCAAAATCACTTCTAGCATGTGTGCTTAATGGTCCACATACATCAGAATGTATTAGTCCCAATAAATCATCTGCCCTTTCACTTGTCCTTTCGTACCATAAGCACCGGGATGGATTTCTTGATACTCTGCTCAGCATTTTTAAGCATCCCATGCAGCTCAGTAAGTGTCTTATCCATACCATGCATGCTATAGTTCATGACAAACTGATCATAACTACCTGGCAAGGACTCTAAGATAAGGTCCACCGCAAGTTCCTTTCGGATCGGTGGATCAAGTTTCTCGAGCGTATCAATATTCATCTTGAGTACATGGCCATTTACCGAAGTACCCTAAGCCATCCTACAAGTGGTCAACGCTTTTGTGGTCATGAACCTTTCATGCCTGGCTTATTCTTGGAACATTTCCTTAAGATGCACCATAATATCATAAGCCTCCATATCCATGAACTTCTTTTGCAATTCTGGACACATAGTGGCCAGCATGAGGTAGGTAACATCATTAGGGTCATTCTTTGACTTTTCGAATGCCTCTTTAACAGCAGCCATAGTGTTCCTTATCGGTGCTTCAGGCAACGGTTTCTCAATGGATTCCAATTTCCGTTCTTGCCTAAGAACAATTCTCAGGTTTCGAGACCAATCAAGGAAATTGGTTCCATTGAGCTTGTCCTTCTCAAAGACAAATCGCAACGAAAAATTTTGTGGATTTGCATTATTGGTTGTCATTATGATCTACATAGAATTAAAAGCAAGATTCAATTATGAGGTCTTAAAAATTTTTCGCATAATTACGAATTAATATCCCAATGTAAATAATTCATTGTTAGTGATTTATTGAGGGCCAAGATCCATATTTCACTTCATCTTGGTCAAGCTGAGCTTGTACACCCAAGACTAGGTTATTTAGGTAGAAACTCTTTCCAATCACATCACATGTGATTCTTGGATATAATGGGGTTAACATTTAGTGTTAAAGCACACCCCAATCTTTTCAATGTCTAGGGCTAGGACCGTCCCACTACCCATGTTAAGTCAAACCTTTGTTTGAGTGTTGGCCATAACCATTATCCCAACACTTGCCTCACAAAGATAATCTAATGTGCCCAGCTTTGGCATGACCCACGTTTCGATGATTAATTCCTTGACAAGTTTCGAGTAAGGGAAGGCATTTTCATGACTTACTATTGTTGGGATTAATTACGGCTTACTTGGCAATAGCGGAATTCCATTCATCCAAAACATACGCAAGGAATAAATAAAAAACAGAAATAAATGTGACATTCATGGCCCAGAAAATCCTAAGCCTAGAGACTATCTCCGGCAGGTTCCTCTTCTGGTTGTGCCACGACGAGCTCTCCCACCAACCTTTGGGGCTCCGTCTTCATCAAGTCATCTTGTCTTTTTTTTATAAAAGAAAAAAATAAAATTAACGATGACACGCAGGCCATACACAAAAATATAATGACTCATAGGCCGTATAAAATAAAATGGCACGCAGGCCGTTTAAACAGCTAAGGCCCATGAATGCACCAACCAACATTCATCATACGCATATTAAATAAACCAAGCGAGAAAGACATGGAATCCAAATTTTAATTAACTTTTAATTTAAGCCATACAGGAATTGTGTGTTTAGGTTTTAAGAGCTAACCTAGTGATGGGCTTGGGTGTTAACCCAAAGCGATCAAACCCTTTGATCTACTTCATCAAATGAAATATTTTTAAAAACTCTAAAACTCACTATTAGTTGATTTGTGCTATCAATCAAACTAATCAATTCCTTACATAGAATTTTAATGTTTAAAACATTATATATATATATCTGTGTGTATGTGTGTGTGTGTGTGTGTGTGTGTGTGGCACATACCAAAATAAGCCTAACAAAACAATTTTAAAAACTTAAAAATGGAAGTATCGCCTAAAATATATGTATAACAAAATTTAAAATCATAATTAAATCAAGATTTGCATATAGGAAATAAAATCTTTCTAAAAATAAGCATGATCAATTATTTCCTAATCATATTAGGAAATATTAATTAGTTAATCAGATTAACAAATTTAACATAATAAAGATCTAATAAGGATGATCGGTTATTTCCTAATCATATTAGAAAATATTAACTAGTTAATCATATTAACAAAATTAACAGAATACAGATCTATCATCCTATTCTATTAGCATAAAATGTTAATCAAAATAACATTATGAATAGATCTAACATCTAATCTATAGGCATGCAAAACCTGGCTCGGGTACCACTGTTGGTATCTTATCACTCTAATAAGGGAATTATCACATGAAAATACATGCCAATATGTAGCGGATAACAAAATTTTAATAGCAAGTAATCATAATAAAAATCTAATGCATGCCAGAACTAGGATTAAATTCTAAATAAATAGATAATTAAATGTTATACTTTCTTTTGATGATGATTCTTAATATACCCTTGTTTCACCGAAATCAAAAAGGGATTGCGAATCGCGATTCCCTTCTATAATCACGTACACACGAACGCCTCTAGGAATCAAGTAGGTATGCTAGTATCTCAAGAAACAACACTTGTTTCTTAGTTCGAATAGCAAGCACCCGAGATTCAAGAGAAAAAGGGGTTGTCGGCGCGCCAGTGGCGGGATGCGACAGCGGCGGGCAAGAGAGAAGAGTGGGTGGCGGCTAGGGTTTCTTGAGAGACAATCTCTCAATCACTCTATATCTCTCACTTGCATATTAGGGTTAGACCATCTATTTATATTGGAAATCAAAAACCCTAATTTAAAAAAAAAAAAAAACCCTTCCCTCCTAATCAAATTAGGAATCTTTCTTTACTTGATTAATTGGTATGCGTTTGAATCGCTCACCCGAGAATCTATTCCTACTTCCTTATCACAATGTTGTCCAACCTAATCAATCACTTGGAAGAAGAACTACAAATAATCTACTAGAGCAAAGAGCATGCAAATAGTAAGAATAAATACGGAGGGAAGTATCAAGGCGAGGAAATGGTCACGGATGAGGATTCCCTCGGGGGCTACTAAAGTGTTAATGATGCCCTAACTAGCATGCACGTGGGTGGTTTTAATCAGATTTTATCACTAAAAAGTGTGCATTTGTTTACTTTTGTGCATTGTAGGGTTGTGGGGCCAATTTGGAGAAGAATGAAGCAAGAATAGGTTATGTTCGCCATTGTTGAGGAGTTTTCAGACTAATCAAGGAACAAGGCACGAGTTTAGACTTGTGAGTGTGTGCCAACCTCCATTGGAGGGGCACAAGGGCAGTCACATTCACAAAAGTCTAACTCGTGTAGCATTGGAGAATGTCGTCAAAGAAGAGAAATGAAGTAATCAACATAATCTACCATTGATTGTGTGCCCAATTCAATGGCCTCGATGAAGAACGATGAATTCGGGAGCATTTCGGCTAAGCACTGTAGCGAAAGTACTGTAGCAAGCTACTGTTCACTGTTGCCGAAAATCAGGATTTCAGAGAGTTCACACGGGCGTGTGGAAATTCCACAAGGCCTCGTACTGTAGCAAAAGAAATGTAGCAAAGTTACTGTTCACAGTGCCGAAAAATCACGATTTCAGAATTTCCACACGGCCGTGTGGAATTAAGACAAGGGCGTGTGGAATTCCTTGTTTTTCACAGGGCCGTGTGGAATTAACACAGGGGCGTGTGGAACTCCGATTTCAGCCCGATTTCAGCCTATAAATAGCCCGTTTTCAGATCTATTTGGGGACCCTCCCTTCTATCACTTGGATATCTTTTGGGGGGCTTTCGGCTAGGGTTTGGAGAGGTTCTTGGAGGTCTTTGGAGGCGATTAAACGGCATCGACATCGACATCCTTTGGAAGAAAGCTATTGGGGAAGCTCTCATCGCCATTGATTTGTCGAGGTGTGCCTTAGGCTTGACAAGGGATTCGTTGGAGAAGACACGCGACTACACAAGACCATCGATACGATCTACAAGGGGGTTTTCTTTATGGTTTTCATGCATATGCTCTTAAACTATTTATTGACTTGTATTGCTCCATGGAGAGCTAAACCCTAGTGGGTATTCGGACTTGTAAACCCTAGGATGATATTGTTTCTATGACTTTTATTATGCTTTCTTAATTTAATGTTCTATTATTGAGTTCCAATCTTGCATGCCGAGTGTATGAGATTTTCCCTTAGCCGTGACACTAGGGTTGAGAATCTATTTGGTTATCCTTTGAGGGTTTGACAACCTCTATAGGATTAGACTACACAAGGTTGGAGAGGGTTGAGAGGGAGAGTTGTGAGGTAGCGATGTACCCCTTTCCCCTCTGGTGTGGTTTCTCCCTACCTCCGTTTCCTTGATTCATTAGCGGTCGAGATAGAGTGAAGTGCTAGGTAGATAAACTCCCCTGCCGCTTAGTTACGCGAGTAACAGAGTGAAGGGTTGAAGTGAATCCTACGCACTGGGGCTTAATCTAGACTAGGGTTCTTCCACCTGGACCAAAGGGTTAGAACTACACATAGGAACAGGTTTTACCACTAGGAGTCCCTAGAACTTAATGCAATCCCACGTAGTGTGAGGCTTAGGTAGATATACTCCTCTAGGGCTTAGTTGACAGGTCAACGAGAGTCAAGAGTCATAGTGAATCCTAATGTCGCGGCATAGTGTTGGGGTCAGTCACGGTTGACCTTAGGTTTGGGACCGTGTGTTTAAGGATATCCTCGACTCAATTAGACATCAATTAGAGGATATAATACTAGTCTTGCACTAGAAGCATTAGTCTTAGGGGGAGCTTTGTCCGGGTACCCCATCGTTATATCGATTACCTCTCCTACCCTCATTATTCTTCTTGCACTCTTTTATTTTCTTTTTACATCTATACATATATACTTTTCTCATCATCGATTCCCATCATAGCTAAATAGCGATAACACTTGTTTCTGAACACTATTCCCTGTGGATACGACTACCCACTCACCAGGGTATTTTATTACTTCGACAACCCGTACACTTGCGGGGTACACACGCAAGGGGTGTGTCAAGTTTTTGGCGCCGCTGCCGGGGAATAGGCGTTTTAGAGACATTTGTACTTTGCTATTTTAGCTATTCATCCTTTATTCTATTTCACCTTTTTCTTATTCTTCCATCGTTCTAATTTGTTTTCTTTTGTTTTGTCTCACTTTTTCTTGCAAGGGGCCTAAATGGAGATTGATGCAATCATTGAGCTATATTCTCAAGTTGAAGCTCTCAATACAAGGCTTGATAGAATTATTGCTTCACAACAACAAAGCAATCCAAGCTACAACACATATCATCCAAATGAAAGGAGCTACCAAAATTTTTCATGGAATAATGATGGACAACATTGGGAAGCACCTCAAGAGCAATTTCAAAAGGATGAGGTACTTGAAGAGGATGCACCTCAATGGAAAAAAGCTCTAGATAACTTTATTAAAGCATCTGATGCCTCTTGCCAAAGTATGGAAGCCACAAGAAAGTGTCATGAAGCCTCCTATAACAACCTTGAGTATCAATTAGGATGGATACTTGACACACTCTCCAAGGAAAATGAAGTATTTGAGCAAGCAACGCAAGTTCCTTGTAGAGATGATGTGGTATTGAACGATAATGAGGAAACGGGGTAGACTGAGTATGTTGTTGTAGAAATTGAAGAGGAAAAAGAAGAAGATCATTTGGAGAATTGGGATTGCTTGAATGAAGATGGTGCTTGTGAGCAAGGAAATTTTCAAGGGGATTTTCTAGTGTCATGTTCTTCCCAAGATAAAAATACACAAGAAGAAGCAAACCCTAAGGTAATGGAACAAGTACCATTCTTTGGGATTGATCAACTCATAGAAAGCAAGAAAGAGATTTTGGGAAGGGAAAAAGATGTGGGGAGGATATTTAAACCATCCAATGACCCACCTATGCTAAGCTTGGACAATTCCCAACCCAAATTGTTTCCTTAGAGGCCAAAAGTAAGATGGTTGGACCCTCCAACAAATACTCCACTCCGGCAAGTAGATTTTTGGTTTAAAGGAAGTAGCTATGCAATGTCTTGTCGGGAAAAACACTGTAGCAAGTTACTGTTTACAGTCGGCCGAAAATCAGAATTCCAGAAACTTCACACGGGCGTGTGGAATTTCCACACGGCCGTGTGAAATCCCGTTTTCAGCAAATTTAAAGCCGCGACTCCACATTATAAAAGCCCGATTTGGAGACTTTTTGAGACATCTTTTGACCTATTCTTCTCCCCAACTTCTGGGAGTGCGGCTAGGGTTTTGGAGAGGACTTCGTGGAGGTTTAGAGCGCGTCATCGGCATCGTCACCGTCGCCCGACGGCCGCACAAGACCACGGCCACACCATACGCAAGATGGTTTTCATCTTTGTCTTTACTTTGTGTTTTATTTCATACATTGATGAACATGTATAGCTCCATGAGGTGCTAAACCCCTTGTGGGTATTCGGACTTGTAAATTCTAGGGTTATCATGTTTCTTTGACATTGTTATTATGCTTTTCCATTATTGATGAATAAGAATTGAGTTTCAATCTTGATTTTATTTTGCTATTGTTTTCGCTTAGATGTGACACTAGGGTTAAGAGCAATCTAGGTTTTTCTTTGGAGGTGTGACAACTCCTATAGGATTAGACTATTCAAGATTGAAGAGGGTTGAGAGGGAGAGTTGTGAGGTAGCGATGTACCCCTTTCCCTTCCGGTGTGATTTCTCCCTACCTCCGTTTCCTTGATTTATTAGCGGTCAAGATAGAGTGAAGTGCTAGGTAGATAAACTCCCCTGGGGCTTATTTCCGCGAGTAACAGAGTGAAGGGTTGAAGTGAATCCTATGCACCGGGGCTTAATCTAGACTAGGGTTCTTCCTCCTGGACCAAAGGGTTAGAACTACACATAGGAACAGGTTTAATCACTAAGAAGCCCTAGAACTTAATACAATCCCACGTAGTGTGAGGTTTAGGTAGATGTTCTACCCTGGGACTTAATCGTACGAGCGATAGAGTGAAGGGTTGTTGTGAATCCTAATACCGGGGCATAATGTTGGTGTTAGTCACGGTTGACCTTAGGTTTGGGACCGTGAGTCTAAGGATTTTCTCGACTCAATTAGCATCAATAGGAAGGTATAACAGCATAGTCTTGCACTAGAAGCATAGATCCTAGATGTAACTTGTCCGGATACCCCACTTCATTCATTGTTAAATCCTCCTAAATCTCTTTTTCTTGCACTCTCTAATCTTTCATCTCTCTCTATTTAATTTCCTGTCTTTTAGTATAGTTGTTCACACAATTCACGCACGAATCGATTATCACTTTTCCATGCTCCGCATAGTTTTAATAGTGAAATCTCATACTCTAACTCCCTATTCCCTGTGGATTCGACTACCCTCTCACCAGGATAACTTTTATTACTTCGACAAACCCGTGCACTTTCGGGGAGCCTGTCAAAGTTTTTGGCGCCGTTGCCGGGGAATAGGCGTTTTAGATATTTGTTTTTCACTATTTTAGCTATTCACTTCACTTTTTATTCCATATTTTTTTTATCTATCATTGTTCTTAACTTTCTTTCCTTTGCTTTGGTTTCAGGTTATGACCCGTGGGAACCCTTCGATTCTTGTTGAAGGAGACCCGGACATTGGAAGAAGAGCACATCGCAAGGGAAAAGAACCCGTGCAAGAAACTTCGAATCAAGCCGATATTGAAACAGAAGGGTCAGAAGCAATGCCAGAACAGAACGAACAGTAGAGGACATTGTCCGACTATGCTAGACCTGCAGTAATGGGGACCCAATCGAGCATTGTGAGGCCCCCAATTACGCCAAACAACTTTGAGTTGAAGCCGTAGTTCATTCAGATGTTGCAACAGTCCGCACAATTCAATGGGTTGGCCGATGAAGATCCCAACAGTCATATAGAGAATTTCCTTGAAGTGTGCGACATGTTGAAGATTAATAGAGTGACGGACGACGCGATTCGTTTGAGAGCCTTCCCATTTTCATGGAAGGGAAAAGCAAGACATTGGCTTCACTCATTACCGAGAGCCTCCATTACTACGTGGGAGGAGATGGGCGAGGCATTCTTGGCTAGATACTTTCCGCCGGGAAAGTCAGCAAGGCTCCGGAATGAGATATCATCCTTTGTGCAGATGGAATTGGAGTCTCTATTCGAGACATGGGATAGGTTCAAGGAGCTCCTTCGTAAGTGCCCGCAACATGGATTCCCCGAGTGGATGATCATTCACACCTTTTATAACGGGTTGAATCGTACCAAACAACTCCTAGATGCGGCGGCTGGAGGAACTCTAGGAAGCAAGACTCCCGGTGAAGCTCGGCACCTTGTAGAGGAGATGGCTATGAATAGCTATCAATGGAACTCAAGGGATAGGAAAAAGGTTGCCGGAATTCATGAGGTTGATGCGGTTACATCGTTGGCGGCACAAGTGGGATCGTTGAGTAAGAAGCTAGATGCTCTAGCTTCGCCAAGAATTTTGTTGGAAATTCATATAGAGGACAAGGCCAAAGCAACCCGTACAGTGGAACATATAATCCGGGGTGGAAGAACCATCCGAATTTTTCTTGGAGAAATCAAGGACAGTCACAACAGAAAAATAGTGCACCACCGGGATTTCAAAGCCAACAAGCTCCGAATTTAGAAAGCCGAGTGACCGGGCTAGAAGGAAAGATGACCGATCTTGAGAGAGCGCTCACACGGTTCGTTTCTTCATCGGATGCTAGATTTCAGTCGGTGGAGGCTACTCTTCGCAATCACACCGCTTCCCTACATAATTTGGAAAATCAAGTAGGGTAAATTGCGAAGACATTGGCGGAAAGGCCTCAAGGTAGTTTGCCTAGCAATACGGAGACTAACCCAAGGGAACAACTTAAGGCAATTACCTTGAGGAGTGGGAAAGAGATCGAGAGAACTCTCCCTCTAGAGAAGACAAATGAAGCAACCGGAGTAGAAGAAGTAGGGAAAGAAGCTCCAAAAGAGAAGGAGATGGCACCACCCCCCTACAAACCAAGGATCCCCTACCCTTCGAGGTTGAAGAATGACTAAGACAACGAACAATACAAGAAATTTCTGGGTATCTTCAAGCAATTGCACATCAACATACCATTCGCAGAAGCATTAGCCCAAATGCCCAAGTACGCGAAGTTCCTAAAGGACCACTTAACCAATAAGAGGAAGTTGGAGGAGAGTGCAGCTGTAGTACTTGATGCAAATTGCTTGGCCGTCTTGCAAAAGAACATGCCGAGTAAGAGAAAAGATCCCGGGAGTTTTATCATACCTTGCAACATTGGCAATCTGGGTGAGGAGATGGCATTGGCCGATTCGGGGGCAAGCATCAATGTCATGCCCTATACCTTCTTCCAAAAGCTAGGCTTGGGCGAGCCTAGACCCACTTGGATGACATTTCAACTTGCGGATCGATCGGTGAGGCATCCGAGGGGAATTGTGGAAGATGTCTTGGTAAAAGTGGACAAGTACATCTTTCCAGTGGACTTTGTCGTGCTTGATGTGGATGAGGATGTCGAAGTACCATTGATTCTTGGGAGGCCTTTCTTGCGCACTTCCAAGGCTTTGATAGACATGGACGGTGGAGAGCTCACACTTAGAGTCGGAGATGATAAGCTCGCCTGTCGCCTCGCCGAAGCCATGAGGCATTCATTCTCTTGATTTTGATGGCACTCTATATTATCTTGATGCTACTGATGAGTGTATTGATGAATATGTGCAGGAAATGTTAAACCCGGATCCATATGAAGGATGGCCGGACCAAGATGTGGAGATCGAAGAAGAAGAGGTACTTATGCTTGGTCCAGTTCAGACAGACGTCAAGATGGAGAAGGGACGTATGAAGAAGATGCTTCGGAGGTTGAAGAGGTCGAGAAGACGCCACAAGAAGAACCCCAACAAGAAAGGGGATGAACATTCACGGAGTAAGGGTGTTTCACCCGTCTGTGGTAACAAACTCGACAACTCTCCCTCTACTTTACAAAGATTATGTAATGCATGCTTTCAGGTTGTAAAGAAGAGGGCAACTTCTATTCATGAACCTCCGTAAGGTAAGATCAGGTACGTCAAGCTAAGTGACGTTAAACAAGCGCTTCTTGGGAGGCAACCCAAGGTTTTAAAGTTTTCCTAGGATCTAGTTTAGTTAGATTGAATAAGGATCTTAGTTTTGGTGTCTTGAAGTTTTAATGCATGTGCTGCGATTTCGATTGTGGATTATTGATATTTTCGTGTGCCTTAATGATAATTGATGAAGTTTGAGTCGGTTGAGTGTGTTTTCTATGGTCTCTGGTCGTGTTTTTATGATTTGTACAGGCTCTAAGTGTTTTAAAAGAGTTTCTGAAATTTTTGGAAGAGTCTGTGAATTTTTCTAAGTGAACCAGAGAAAACACACGGCCGTGTGGAATTAACACACGGCCGTGTGTTACCAAATCAGAGCTCAACCAATCAGGGCACAGGGGCGTGACCTTGCCCCTGTGAAAAACTTCAGAAGGGGCACACGGCCGTGTGGAAATTCGCAGAACTTAAACTCTTTTCCAGAGAGTCCACAGGGGCGTGTGGGTGCCCCTGTGAGTGCCACTGTGCTAAGGCACACGGCCGTGTGGAAATTCCACACGGCCGTGTGAAACCCCTTCTTCCTGAGAATACACAGGGGCGTGTGTGTGCCCCTATGGGAGAGCTTGTGAAAGGCATACGGCCGTGTGGAATACTTAGCGTTTCTCGGGCGAGTCAGAGAGGCCACAGGGGCGTGTGGGTGCCCCTGTGGCCGGTTTTGTGTTCTTGGCCAGGTTGGGCACACGGCCGTGTGGAAATTCCACACGGCCGTGTGAAATTTTTCGGAGACCTTCTGTGTTTCCCCGAGAATCCACAGGGCCGTGTGGGTGCCCCTGTGGATCCCCCTATGAAGGCACACGGCCGTGTGGGGTATTTCAGAAAGCAACCAGAGTGCACACAGGGCCGTGTGTTGGCCCCTGTGAACACTAATTTCAGAGGCACACGGCCGTGTGAATTCCCAGAACTTCAAAAGCCGCGCGTTTTCATTTAGATTTCACTCGTGCCTCTTGATTCTTCCACTCTAAACTTTTCTCCTACCCGCTCTACTCCTTCCCCGACGTTCTCCGAGCTTTTTGAAGGATTCTTACGAGTTTTTCCGGCCGATTTCCTTAGTTGATAAATGCCTAAGCATACGTATTTTCCATGTATTCGGGCGTATGTATTGTGTATTTTTTCTATGAGTTGATGCCCGTTTTCGGTCTGAATTGGTTCCTTTCGTGTTACAGGTACTGACGAGACCCCTTCGAGCTCGTTGATAGAATTTGAGAAGAAATCGGCGACGAGGACACTGTTTCTGAGCGAGGGGGGGTACTGTAGCACCCACTGTAGCACGAACCCTTTGGTGAAATGGCTAAGTCTGGAGGTTCATGCGGACTGGCATGCGGGCACTGCAGAGGCCGCATACGGTACTGTAGCAACTTACGCGATTTCGGGTTTTCTCGGGATTTTCTCTCCCCGCATGCGGGGTCGCATACGGGGCCGCATAACGCTCTGGATGATGTTTTTAAGGGTTTTGGGGAGTCATTTTGAGGAGAGAGCCCTAGGCCTTGAGCAAGCTTGACTTCACCACCTTCTTTGGGAGCTTAAGGCCGGCTTTTGGAGGCGATTCTTGAGGAGAGGACGACGGGGAGAGCACGAGACGACGACTCCACATCTTTGATTTGGATTTGAGAGGAAGTTTGACAAGGGAAGCCACTCCTTGGGTGGCGTCCTTGGAAACGTCATTCGGCCTTGATCCTTTGAGGGAGTGTTCTTATTATGCTTTTGGTTGTTTCCATGTATTTATTTGCATACTTTGTGATCATGAGCAACTAAACCCCAAGGTCACCGGATGTAGGTGAACCTTGGGGGTGAACTTGTGTATTTTTGGATGATTCCTTTCTAGTTTATGCATGTGTGTTGGTTTGAGATCCTTGTTTGGTGGTTCTTGAATGCCTTGATATGTATGAGAACTCTATATATCAATTCCTAGACAATGCTAGGTTGCATGACCATTGCCCTAGTATTAGGCTCACCAAGCTTGGAAGGGAATACATGTATGAATACGCCGTGACCATCGGGTATTTGTACCCCTCCAATTGTTAGTGTTGTCCTTGATTGTGTTTCAACCCTAGCTTGGGGAAATCCATTAAACCCATTGCAATCGTACAAGGATTTGGGCGGAAGAAATTCCGTATTCCAATACTTGTACCGGATTAGGGACCAAACACCGTGACCATCGGGTTGGTCTAATTTAGGGTTTCCCGGTCCAAACCACCCACGTGCATGCTAGTTAGGGTATCCTTAGCACTTTAGTAGCCCCCGAGGGAATCCTCATCCGTGACCATTCCCTCGCCCTGATTTCCCTCAGTATTTGTATTTATTATTTGTATGCTTTTCATACATCCGTAGATTATTTGTAGTTATCTCCTTTGAGTGATTGCTAGGTTAAACAACATTGTGATAAGGAAGTAAGAATAGCTCCTCGGGCCCTTGGGAATACGACCCCCTCGTGCTCGCGCGAGGGGTATTACTTGGCGACCCCGTGCACTTGCGGGTGAGCGATTCAAACGCATTCTCACCATTAGTTTTCACTTCACACTGTCGGTAATCTCTCCCTTCCTCTTTTCTTCGTCAATTCTCAATTTAATTCGTTCTTTTTTATGATTTCGCATATATTGAATGATTAATGAGTATGCGAGTATGTTTAGGAAAGAATTAGAACGAATTAGATTGTAAATTTTGGATTTTGAGACCCACGGCCGTGGGCTTTGTCTGCTAGAAGCTCCACACGGGCGTGTGGATTTCTGCAGAGTGAGTTTTTGAACTGATCTTTGAAAATTTTCTTTTGTAACTTTGCAGATATGGCTTCTAGGTCTAAGAAGTCGGCTAGGAAGCGTCAGCGTGAGCCTACCCCACCTCCCGAAGAGGTAGATTTCCCATTACCTGAGCATCGGGAACGGTTCAAGCGATTATCAGACCTCCGCTTTGGACAGAGTCATTTCCCCGATTTGAGCATTCTACGGGACATTCAGGGGGGAGCAGAGATGGTAGGTGAGGTCGAGGAGCTCCTCTCAGTTAAGAGAGGTTAAGAGAGGTTACCGAGTGTTCTAGGCAACAAGAGGTTCGGGTCGAGTCTAGTGAACCATCAGTTATGGCCGAACCGAGGAGGACCTTATCCGATTTCGAGAGACCACAATTTACCGGGTAGGAATTCAGTGTACAAGTACCCACCGTCCCGGCGAATAACTTTGAGATCAAGGCGAGCACGATTGGGATGATACAAAGCTCAGTCCAGTTTGATGGTCTACCTGATGAAGACCCGCATGCCCATCTTTCCCGATTCCTGCAGATCTGCTCCACCTTCAAGATCAATTCAGTATCAGATGATGCTATCAGATTGCGATTGTTTCCATTCAGTTTGAGGGGGGGCAGCATACAGATGGCTCACTTCCTTAGCTCCCGGGTCCATCACCACCTGGAAGGAAATGATCGAGAAATTCTTGGCTCGGTATTTCCCGCCGAGCAAGGCCGCAAGATTGAGACAAGAGATTTCCTCTTTCAGGCAGGGGGACTCTGAAACCCTATTTGAAGCACATGAGCGATTTAAAGACTTGTTACGTAGGTGCCCTCATCATGGCTTCCCTGCTTGGATGCGAGTACAGATGCTCTGTAATGGCTTGAATTACGGTACAAGGCAACTCATAGATTCCGCAGCAGGTGGCTCTTTGAGTGACAAACTCCCTGAAGAAGCTGAGAAATTGATTGACAGCATGGCGAACAATGAGTGCCACTGGAGCACTCGACAAAAGGGACCAAGGGTGGCCGGCCTGTTCGAAGTGAATGAGACCACTGCATTGACTGCAAAGGTTGAGGCCTTATCGAAGAATGTCACAGATAACAACGCGGCAGTCAGTGCATTGACACAGAAGTTTGAGCAGTTCATGTCGGGGTCCAGTTCTTCCCCTAAGGCGGTGTTGTCCTGTGATACTTGCGGTGCTGGGCATGCAACTTCGCAGTGCCCCATATTTATTGCCCCTTCTGCACCTGTGGAATCAGTGGATTATGTTGGCGGAGGACCTAGGGGACCGGGGAACCAGTACAGCAACAGTTATAATTCGGGGTGGAGGAATCCCCCGAACATGTCCTGGAATCAAGGCCAATTCCAACAGAGACCTCCACCACCTCAGGGCTCCCAGTTTCAACCCCAGCAGGTCCAAGAGAAGAAATACTCGACTGAGGATGTATTGGCATGATTCATGATCACTACGGAGGCCAAGTTCCAAAATGTGGACAAGAGATTGGATGAATTTGGTACTGTACTGAGAAATGTCCAAGCCTTCATTCAGTCTCTTGAGACCCAAGTGGGACAGCTTGCTAGGGCACAGTCAGATCGTCCCTTGGGTAGCATGCCGAGCAACACTGAATGCAACCCGAGAGAACACTTGAAGGCAGTGACACTCAGGAGTGGGAAGCAGTTGGAGGTAAGGACCGGGGATGGTTCAAGTACCTCCAATGATAGGGTAGCCGACCGGGAAGACCCTAAGTCAGATAATGATGCAACTGTTGAGATTGAGGGGATGCACAAGGGAAATGTTCCAAGTTCTTCAACTAAGAAGGAGCCCGAGTATAAACCTGTGGTACCATATCCTTCTAGGCTCAAACAAGATAAAGAAGACGCGCAATTCAAGAAATTCTTAAATATCTTCAAGCAACTCCACATTAACATTCCCTTGGTGGAGGCCCTCTCACAAATGCCAAAATATGCTAAATTTATGAAAGACCTCCTCACCAATAAGAAAAAGCTTGAAGACTTAGAGACGGTGACTTTATCGGGAAATTGTTCGGCCGTTATCCAAAAGAAATTGCCCAAGAAACTCAATGATCCGGGTAGTTTCATCATCCCTTGTGTGATCGGGGATGGAGTGCAAGAAAGTGCCCTGGCCGACTCGGGGGCTAGCATAAACGTAATGCCATACAACTTGTTCTTGAGGTTGGGGTTAAACAATTTAAGACCCACACGAATGACTTTGCAACTTGCGGATCGTTCAGTGCGAAGACCCCGGGGAATTGTTGAAGATGTTCTAGTTCGGGTGGATAAGTTGATCATCCCGGTGGATTTTGTAATTCTTGATGTGGACGATGATGTGGAAGTTCCATTGGTCCTCGGGTGTCCATTTCTTAACACCGCCGGTGCACTAATTGATGTAAAAGAAGGGAAGATGACTTTGAGGGTTAGAGACAAACAAGTGGTCTTCACCCTCCCCGAAGCTATGAAACGTACACTTGATCACGATGACACTCTTTATTTCACGGATACAACTGATGTGATTATCTCCGACTGTGTGCAGGAAGTCCTCGCTTTGAACCCATTGGAGGAGTACTTTGAAGATCTCGGGGATGATGTTGTGGATGATGAGCCTCCCCCTCCACCATTGCAACAACTAGCACAAGTAGAGGTCAAATCTTCACCAAATTCCAATGAGAAGAGAACCTTGAAAAAGTTGTGGAGGAAGAAAAAAGAGAAGCAAAAGCGGGGGGTGAATGTTTCTACAATGTCACCCGACGAGGTTGACCATTTGTTCTTCGATGACCGGGGGAAATTCAAGATTTTTTCATGCCTCTCGTTGAACTTTCCGGGTAACAATTCTTCATCGAAAAATGGAGGTATCTCTCACCCCTTTGTTCCACCATGAATTGAGGTAAACCACGTCGAGCTAAAGACTTTAAAAAAGCGCTTTTTGGGAGGCAACCCAAGTCTTTAAATTCATTGCACTTATTTTTTCTTCTTAGTTGTTGTTGTTGTGTTTGGGTATTTTTCGTATTTTTTGTGGTGCTTGTGAGTTTGAGTGTTGTTGAATTTTGTGATTGTGGTGGTTGTTTAGTCGTTTTGTATAATTTATTTCCTCTTGTTGTACCATAGATTTCATGATCTTGTATTTTTCCTTGAATGTTGGCGCCTCATTCTCCATGTTTTCAATGATTTTTGAGTGTTTTCGGCTTTGTTTTCATGTCATTTTTGAGTGCTAGGTTGAGTTCAATGCGCAATTTGAGAGTTTTTTGAGCATGAAGTTTCCTGGGCCCTATGCGGCCTGCTATGCGGCCGCATAGCAGGCCGCATGAAATTTCCAGAGGCTTGTGCGGCCTGCTATGCGGCCGCATAGCAGGCCGCACAAAAATTCCCGAGACCTATGCGGGGTACCATGCGGCCGCATAGGGGGCCGCATGGTCTCCCGGCCCTTATCACCCTCTCTTCACCTCACTCCCTCACTATTCAATCAACTTTCATCAAACTTCTCTTCTTTTCTCCTTCATCTCTCCACCATTCTTCTTCATTCTTTTTACATCCAAACACTCTCTCCATCCTAGCAGGCCGCATAGCAGGCCGCATGAAATTTCCAGAGGCTTGTGCGGCCTGCTATGCGGCCGCATAGCAGGCCGCACAAAAATTCCCGAGACCTATGCGGGGTACCATGCGGCCGCATAGGGGGCCGCATGGTCTCCCGGCCCTTATCACCCTCTCTTCACCTCACTCCCTTACTATTCAATCAACTTTCATCAAACTTCTCTTCTTTTCTCCTTCATCTCTCCACCATTCTTCTTCATTCTTTTTACATCCAAACACTCTCTCCATCCTAGCAAGCAAATTTGTGGAAGATTTTCAAGGTTTTATCAAGCTTTTAGCCGATTTTCACTTCATCTCCTCATTGGTGCCCTAGTTCAAGGTTTGTTTTCTTATCACTCACTCTATGGATTTTGATGGTTGAAATGTTGGGAATGCATGATGTTTTACATGGTGAATGCTTCTTGTAATTATTTCTCTTGAATTCCAAGCTTTGTATTTTTGGATCATCACTTTTGCAAGAAGAAACTCTACCAAAATTTCCCCGAAATTACTGTAGCACTAGCATAAAAATCAGCCTTTGTCTTCATTAAGCAATTCTCTCATAATTTGTTTTGCTTGATGATGTTTCTCTTGTCTTGTAGGGATGCCGATCAAACGCGTGGCTGGCAAGCGAGTTAGGAGAAGCTCTCCACCACCCGTTTGCGAGCCCACCTTCAAGAACAATGCCCACAAAACAAGATTTGCTTTCTTGTCGAAGAGAAGGTTTGGCACGGTGCGAGTTATCGATTGGGAGGCCTTGAAGACATTGGACATTGATGATACCGTTCGAGGCCTCATCTCCCATGACGGTTGGGATGATATTCTTGAGATCGATGAACCCACTTATCGGGAGTTGACCTTGGAGGTGTTGAGCACATTTGAGGTCTCCGGGCATGCTCCTCTTATGCGCCAAGCCAGCACCATTACCTTCAGAGCCTTTGGTAAGCGGCACAGGATCACAGACGACCAGTTGGCCATTTACCTTGGGCTTCGTAATTATGAGTCCCTCACCGATTCGGAGCTCAGAAATTTACCTCGTGACTTTCCACGCTTCACTTGCCCTGTCTCTTTTTGGAGGTCCATTTCTAGTGCACACTCGAAGAAGGCTTCTTTGATGGTGGACCCCGTTCACAGGTACTTGCAGGCCCTACTATCCAGAAGTGTGAACGGTCGCGCTGATTCTACTGGGGTGGTTTCCCGTACCGATCTGCTTATGATGTACAGTATTCTTCGGGAGTACCCCATCCACATGGGCCATCTGTTTGCCGGACTTATTGAGTACCAGGGGACTTCTACTCGTCTTGGAGCTATTTTTGCCGGGCCGTATATAACACGCATTATCCGGGGCCTAGGACTGATTGAGCTTACTCAGGGCATGAGCGTTGTGGGCACCGTCGCACCACTCAGTTTGTCGATCCTGCTTCATATTGGGATAGTTGAGAGGTCAGGAGACACTTACCGCCTCCCGCGCTGTGGCGGCACGAGTTCCCATGACCCCGACACCTCTCGAGATTCTGAGTCAGGGTCCGAGTCTGATTCAGAGTCTGCCCCTGTACCCGACGCAGCACCTAGTGGGAGTAGACCATCACTCGAGGAGAGTTTCGCGGAGTTTCGCATCGAGGTCCGTCAGCAGTTGCAGATCCTTGGGACCTCTCAGGAGGCGTTGACAGCATCAGTGCGAGATTTAGCCGCATCACAGGGCCGCATCGAGAGCAGCATGGCCGAGATCTTATTATACATGCGTGGCACTTCATCATCTGTCGGCACCTCCTCTACATCTACCACCTGCTTTGCACCATCACTACCTCCAGATCTCTAGACTCGCAGCACCACCTTTTAGTTTCTTGTTGTTGTGTTTGTTTTTATTTACAGACTTGTTGGTTTGTATCATTGTACTTTTCAGTTAGCAAGGGTCCTGACCCTTCTAAACTGTATTTTCCCGTTTTTGATTCGTGCTTACTTGTCCGGCTCTCTATTCATTTCTTGGGATGTGATATGTTTCCTCTTTATTTTCAGGACTAATCATTGTTGAAGATTCACGCCCCTTGCACCTCACAACTTTGCCCCGGCCCAGGCACACGTGGAGTTCATCTCATCGACCAATTGGGGAAGTTTCTTTACCTCATTCCCGTATTTCTATGTTTATATTTTTATCTCGCACCTTACTCTGCTGATTCATGTACATTGAGGGCAATGTACAACTTTAGGTGTGGGGATGGGGTACTTTACTAGTTGTGCATGCATGAATACCGATGATAGCTATGATTTTAGTGTTTAGTACTTCCTAGCTTGAAAGAATGATAGAAGTGAGTTGTATTCTTATACTGTGCTTGAATGATGCCCTGTTTTATTTTTAGTGCTTTTTCATGCTCTATCATGATTGCTCCTACCTTGTACATTCCAACCAACCCATTATGATGATTTTGGTATTACACTGTTAAATTCTTTCTTCAATATTCTGTTAAGAGCTTTTGAGGTCCTTTTCCGTTTTCTGTAGCCTTAAGTGAACCTTTGTGACATGTTTCCAAGGGACTGAGATACAATGTGTAAAAAAAAAAAAAAAAAATGGAGTCTATGACAGTATTCCTCTGCTGGTACAGCATGAATGCGTCTATGTAGGCTGTAATCAAGTAGGATGGGTGGCTCTTGTGCCTAATCAGCATGTGCATCCTTCTGAAAGATTTTTGTGCAGTCTATGTTAGTCGGACTCAGAAAAAAAAAATGTTGTATATTTGTGAATAGGCAATTAAGTATCTCTGTTGCATCCCCTGGAACTTGTTACACAGTCCCTTAAGTGCTAGAGTTTTGTTCAGGAACTCAAAAGACTTTTAACTGAGTATTGAAGAGGTCTTTAGCTGTCTAATGCCGCGCTCACCATATGTAGGGTGAATGGACCCCTGGGGTAATCCAGGGTGAATAGGCAATTAAGTATCTCTGTTGCATCCCCTGGAACTTGTTACACACTCACGGAAGCACTTTGAATAAAACAGGGCTACCATTACTAGATCGCTCACTGTACAGCTCGCTTTCTAGACTTCTTTTCACCTGTGCTAGTGGAGTACTCTACAGTTGAGCTTGAGGTCGTATGTTTAGTCATTTATCATTGTGCCCCTGTTCTTCATGTGTGTTTGCTTGGGGACAAGCAAATGCTTAGGTGTGGGGATGTTTGATAAATGCCTAAGCATACGTATTTTCCATGTATTCGGGCGTATGTATTGTGTATTTTTTTCTATGAGTTGATGCCAGTTTTTGATCTGAATTGGTTCCTTTCGTGTTACACGTACTGACGAGACCCCTTCGAGCTCGTTGATAGAATTTGAGAAGAAATCGGCGACGAGGACACTGTTTCTGAGGGGGGGTACTGTAGCAACCACTGTAGCACGAACCCTTTGGTGAAATGGCTAAGTCTGGAGGTTCATGCGGACTGGCATGCGGGCACTGCAGAGGCTGCATACAGTACTGTAGCAGTTTACTGTAGCGGCACTGTAACAACTTGCGCGATTTCGGGTTTTCTCGGGATTTTCTCTCCCCACATGCGGGGCCGCATACGGGGCCGCATAACGCTCTGGATGATGTTTTTAAGGGTTTTGGGGAGTCATTTTGAGGAGAGAGCCCTAGGTCTTGAGCAAGCTTGACTTCACCACCTTCTTTAGGAGCTTGAGGACGGCTTTTGGAGGCGATTCTTGAGGAGAGGACGACGGGGAGAGCACGAGACGACGACTCCACATCTTCGATTTGGATTTGAGAGGAAGTTTGACAAGGGAAGCCACTCCTTGGGTGGCGTCCTTGGAAGCGTCATTCGGCCTTGATCCTTTGAGGGAGTGTTCTTATTATGCTTTTGGTTGTTTCCATGTATTTATTTGCATACTTTGTGATCATGAGCAACTAAACCCCAAGGTCACCGGATGTAGGTGAACCTTGGGGGTGAACTTGTGTATTTTTGGATGATTCCTTTCTAGTTTATGCATGTGTGTTGGTTTGAGATCCTTGTTTGGTGGTTCTTGAATGCCTTGATATGTATGAGAACTCTATATATCAATTCCTAGACAATGCTAGGTTGCATGACCATTGCCCTAGTATTAGGCTCACCAAGCTTGGAAGGGAATACATGTATGAATACGCCGTGACCATCAGGTATTTGTACCCCTCCAATTGTTAGGGTTGTCCTTGATTGTGTTTCAACCCTAGCTTGGGGAAATCCATTAAACCCATTGCAATCGTACAAGGATTTGGGCGGAAGAAATTCCGTATTCCAATACTTGTACCGGATTAGGGACCAAACACCGTGACCATCGGGTTGGTCTAATTTAGGGTTTCCCGGTCCAAACCACCCACGTGCATGCTAGTTAGGGTATCCTTAGCACTTTAGTAGCCCCCGAGGGAATCCTCATCCGTGACCATTCCCTCGCCCTGATTTCCCTCAGTATTTGTATTTATTATTTGTATGCTTTTCATACATCCGTAGATTATTTGTAGTTATCTCCTTTGAGTGATTGCTAGGTTAAACAACATTGTGATAAGGAAGTAAGAATAGCTCCTCGGGCCCTTGGAAATACGACCCCCTCGTGCTCGCGTGAGGGGTATTACTTGGCGACCCCGTGCACTTGCGGGTGAGCGATTCAAACGCATTCTCACCATTAGTTTTCACTTCACACAGTCGGTAATCTCTCCCTTCCTCTTTTCTTCGTCAATTCTCAATTTAATTCGTTCTTTTTTATGATTTCGCGTATATTGAATGATTAATGAGTATGCGAGTATGTTTAGGAAAGAATTAGAACGAATTAGATTGTAAATTTTGGATTTTGAGACCCACGGCCGTGGGCTTTGTCTGCTAGAAGCTCCACACGGGCGTGTGGATTTCTGCAGAGTGAGTTTTTGAACTGATCTTTGAAAATTTTCTTTTGTAACTTTGCAGATATGGCTTCTAGGTCTAAGAAGTCGGCTGGGAAGCGTCAGCGTGAGCCTACCCCACCTCCCGAAGAGGTAGATTTCCCATTACCTGAGTATCGGGAATGGTTCAAGCAATTATCAGACCTCCACTTTGGACAGAGTCATTTCCCCGATTTGAGCATTCTACGGGACATTCAGGGGCGAGCAGAGATGGTAGGTGAGGTCGAGGAGCTCCTCTCAGTGGGGAACTAGAGCAGACTCCTTTCCATTCGAGAGCCAGCGATTAGATCACTTACGCTGGAGGTGCTCTCGTCATTGGAGTTCGACCGGGGGTACGATAGTTTCACTGATGTTGATACCATTCAGTTCCAGGCCCTCGTTCGACACTTCGCTTTGAGTATGACCGAGTTTTCAGTACGGATGGGACTGTATGATAAGGCACACACCGAGACAGAGGAGTACGCATTGCTACCCACATACTACCCGGGTACTTTGACCCCGCAGCGTGTGTACAGTAGGTTATGTGGCCAGGGACAGTACGAGCCAGGAGTGTCCAAGGCCACATATTTGACCAGGGCCTCGTACAGGTACCTCCATGCTATTCTCAGCCGATCAGTGAGCGGCAGGGGAGACAGTACGGGGGTTCTGAGCCGTCAAGAGCTCTTGTACCTATATTCGATGGTAGAGGGAGAGCCACTCCACCTAGGGCATATTGTAGCAGAGTACATCCGCCATCAGGGCCAGTACCCCAGGGTGGGAGTGATCTTCTCAGGCCCGTATATCACACGACTGATTATGGCGTTAGAACTTCGAGACGGAGTAGGTGGCGCTGAGAGGACTTCTACACCGGCTCCGTTAGGCATGGAGACCCTGAGGATGATGGGGATGGTCCGCAGATCAGGACCAGGAGATTACACTTTGATCATTCCTCGTACAGATCAGGCCAAGGGGTCACAGGCAGCATTAGAGCCACCCCCAGTGCGTATCTTCTCGCCTTCCCGAGGCCAGGATCGACTGGAGCGCCTCGAGAGCGCAGTGGGGGTTGCTACAGACAGAGATGGCTGAGGTCAGGTTCACACAGGTAGCGCAGCACATAGAGGTCATGGCTCGATTACACAGCATACAGCAGTTACTCGAGCGAGCCATGACTTCACCATTCGTGGTCCGACCCCGAGCTTCCACTCCTTCACTACCAGCATCACCAGCACCAGTAGCAGCAGATCCACCATCACCGACAGAGCCTTCAGCAGCACCAGAGGCTTCTATTCAGCACACTGATGCTGAGGCGTCTTAGATTTTATTTTTATTTGATTTTCATTCTTGTATTTTCTATTTTATTTTGGACTAGTATTACTCAGAAAGGACTCTCCTTCTAAGTTTATCTTTTATTTAGCTTTTCTTTTATCTCGAGTTGTATTTCATTTTCATATTTTATATACTCGAGTTTTTATTGAGCTATACTGAACCCTTGTGTATGTGTGCGCAGATGGTCTTGGATGAAAGGAATCTAAGGAATAGTCATAAACACGGTCATGGGACCGTGTGTGCTTCACAACCCATTGAGACTCAACTCTCAATGCACCTAGCTCCATCAAATGCAGCACTTGGAGTTCAGGGAAGTAATGTTTCAATTGCCTACTTCCACACTAATTATTTTACAATTCTTAATTTTTTGTGCTTGCATGCGTACATTGGGGACAATGTACATCTTAAGTGTGGAGGGGAGTTCACATTGCACAAACCTTTACTTGTGCGTTCAATTGCTTATGCTCATGTAGCCTATGGCGGTTCACCTTAGTTGCAACGGTTGTATTCTTATAGTTTAGGAGAATTTTTAACATTGTGTCCTATCATGCTCTAGTTTCTACTTGAATTTTAGGGATTTTTTTTGCTCGATATTCTCATATTGCACAACTTACTCTTGGAATCTTTTGGAAACTCAATCTTGAAGTTTTTAAGGACAAGTTTATCGTCGTTCTTAGTTTTACTTTGGAAAATGCATAAAAAAAACAAAAACAAAAACAATATATATATATATATATATATATATATATATATATATATATATAAATGAAAAAAAATATGGAAAAGAGAAAAGAAAAAAAGAAAAAAAAAAGTATATGAGTTTGTAAATATTAGCTTTGAGTTAATTATGCATTTGGGGTGGAAAGAGCTACCGCCTATGAAGTATGTAGCTACTCTCATAAGTCGGATACATGTTATGCCCTAATGAGAGAAAGAGCTATCTCATGGGATGCGTGAAAGCTACTACCCCGGTAGAAAGAGCTACCTCCTCGAAAGAGTGAAAGCCACCTTTGGCAGCCGCCTAGGAAAGGGCTACCTTCGAGGATGTGTGAAGCTACTACTTCCTCCCCTAATTTTTGTTTTTCGTATATAAATAAGTCCTTTCTAACCAAAGTTTGAGGAGTACTCGTTGGTTCTCTTGAGTGAGATCGCACACACTAACACATTTTCGAGTTTTCATCCTTTTTGATTCGAGTGTTTAGCTAGAGCAATGATAACTTTATGCAATGTTTTGATTTCCCCTTACTTGTAGAATGCTTCTTTTGCATACTTTTGGTGAAACTAACGCCGAGCACTTTCAATTGTTCTTCCCAAGTACGTTCACGTTTTATTTTGCTTGAGGACAAGCAAAAGCTTAAGTGTGGGGGGATTTGATAAGTGCTCGTGTTATAGTAATGCGAAGCGTTATTATCTTGCAATGAGCTTTAATTCAATCAGATTTTATCACTGAAAAGTGTGCAATTGTTTATTTTTGTGCATTGTAGGGTTGTGAAGATAAAATGAAGGAAAGGAACGAAGTTAGGTCGTGTTTGGCATTGTTGGGAAGATTTTCAGACCAAGCAAGGAGCAAGGCGTGAGCATAGACTTGGGAGTGTGTGCCAACCTCCGTTGGAGGGGCACAAAAGCAGTCACATTCACAATAAGTCTAACTTATGCCAACAAGGGGAACTTCACCAATTAGGCGATTCAAAGCAATCGGCACGATCTACCGTTGATTGTGTGCCCAATTCAACGGACTCGATGAAGAACGACGAATTCGGGAGTGTTTCGGCACAATTACTGTAGGGGAAAAACTGTAGCAAGTTACTGTTCACAGTCGGCCGAAAATTAGAATTCCAGAAACTTCACACGGGCGTGTGGAATTTCCACACGGCCGTGTGAAATCCCGTTTTCAGCAAATTTAAAGCCGCGACTCCACATTATAAAAGCCCAATTTGGAGACTTTTTGAGACATCTTTTGACCTATTCTTCTCCCCAACTTCTGGGAGTGCGACTAGGGTTTTGGAGAGGACTTCGTGGAGGTTTAGAGCGCGTCATCGGCATCATCACCGACGTCCGGCGGCCGCACAAGACCATGGCCACACCATACGCAAGGGGGTTTTCATCTATGTCTTTACTTTGTGTTTTATTTCATACATTGATGAACATGTATAGCTCCATGAGGAGCTAAACCCCTTGTGGGTATTCGGACTTGTAAATTCTAGGGTTATCATGTTTCTTTGACATTGTTATTATGCTTTTCCATTATTGATGAATAAGAATTGAGTTTCAATCTTGATTTTATTTTGCTATTGTTTTCCCTTAGATGTGACACTAGGGTTGAGAGTAATCTAGGTTTTCCTTTGGAGGTGTGACAACTCCTATTGGATTAGACTATTCAAGATTGAAGACGGTTGAGAGGGAGAGTTGTGAGGTAGCGATGTACCCCTTTCCCTTCCGGTGTGATTTCTCCCTACCTCCGTTTCCTTGATTTATTAGCGGTCAAGATAGAGTGAAGTGCTAGGTAGATAAACTCCCCTGGGGCTTATTTCCGCGAGTAACAGAGTGAAAGGTTGAAGTGAATCCTATGCACTGGGGCTTAATCTAGACTAGGGTTCTTCCTCCTGGACCAAAGGGTTAAAACTACACATAGGAACAGGTTTAATCACTAAGAATCCCTATAACTTAATACAATCCCACGTAGTGTGAGGTTTAGGTAGATGTACTCCCCTGGGACTTAATCGTGCGAGCGATAGAGTGAAGGGTTGTTGTGAATCCTAATACCGGGGCATAATGTTGGGGTTAGTCACGGTTGACCTTAGGTTTGGGACCGTGAGTCTAAGGATTTCCTCGACTCAATTAGCATCAATAGGAAGGTATAACAGCATAGTCTTGCACTAGAAGCATAGATCCTAGAAGTAACTTGTCCGGATACCCCACTTCATTCATTGTTAAATCCTCCTAAATCTCTTTTTCTTGCACTCTCTAATCTTTCATCTCTCTCTATTTAATTTCCTGTCTTTTAGTATAGTTGTTCTCACAATTCACGCACGAATCGATTATCACTTTTCCATACTACGCATAGTTTTAATAGTGAAATCTCATACTCTAACTCCCTATTCCCTGTGGATTCGACTACCCTCTCACCGGGGTAACTTTTATTACTTCGACAAACCCGTGCACTTTCGGGGAGCCTGTCAATTACCCAATATTAAATGAAGGTCAATTTCAAGAATTAACAGAACCTATCGCAACCTCATACAATCCTTTGCTACTGAATATCTTAATTAGCATAAGGCATGGAGCAAGTCATCCTTATTTTAATGCTAATTAATTTCTTGATCTCTTAGTGAACTGACTAGGTCAAGTAAATGATAACTTTTATCATTTCCCTTGGGCGTGGCGATGCACTACTTAGTCTCACTAATCAAGTGGCCGGTGATATTCACTCTCTCTACAGATAGGGACAATCCCGTCACTTCACTCATGTCTCTCAGCATGAATCGTGACATGCCCAATCATACCCGTACTCACCACTCAGTTATGAATGATGTTAGGCGTAAGTCAAAGCATGTAAGGATTCATCCGGGATCCATAGTGATTTCAGGTCGAAGGATTCTAGTACAAAAATTGCTTGGGAAAAACACTTATGACTTTACAACCATGTAGTGTTCTCAAGAGCGGATCGATCCAGGTACACTGTTCCCTAACATGTATCTATGTCCTTTGATTGATATCCCATATCCTATGATCAGTAAAACAAGGCCATCTCACGAAAGACATACTAGTCTTAATTTATTTTCATTCCCATGAAAATAATCGACTAGGGACATTTAGAATATTGTTCTAGTTTATGCTTCAAGGTTTTACTATCCAAATCACACATTTGATAACTTGAGCATAACCAATATTCAAGGATATTTTATCTTATTAACTATGCATAGAAATAATAATAGATAAAACAATGCCTCATAATAATTATCCAAATAATAAGAGTTCTTATAATGTATTGGGGCTAGGGCTAGGGCTTACACTAACACTCCCGGGGTAGGTTGCAACTCGTCTACTAAACCAAGAGATGATATGTCTTCATTCTCTGCTTCTTGGTTTTACCACCCCTCCAATTAGTCTAAACACATCATTTCCTACACATATTCATCAATTAGCTCATTAGTAGTGCCAATAAATAACAAGGTATTATCAAAGTCAAGGGAGTATGCATGGCTTCGGCAAGACGGTAGGTAAGCTTGTCGTCTCCAACTCTCAAAGTTAATTCTCCGCCATCCATGTCAATAAGTACTTTGGAAGTGGGCAAGAATGGCCTCCTAAGTATCAATGGAACCTCAACATCCTCATCTACATCTAACACAACAAAATCCACTGGAAAGATGTACTTGTCGAACTTCGTAAGCACATCCTTAATGATACCCCTCGGATGTCTAACTTATCGGTTGGCTAATTAGAGTGTCATTCGAGTGGGTCTAAGTTCTCCCAAACCTAGCTTCTGAAAAAATGTATAAGGTAGGACAATGATGCTTGCTCCTAAGTCCGCCAATTCCTTCTTTTCACCCAAATCACTAATGTTACAAGGAATGATGAAGCTACTGGGGTCTTTCTCCTTAATCGGCATATTCTTTTGCAACACCACCGAGCAAGTAGCATCTAAGATCACAGATGCACTCTCCTCCAACTTCCTCTTATTGGCCAAGAGGTCTTTAAGAAACTTTGCATACCAAGGCATTTGAGACAACGCCTCCACAAATGGGATGTTAATGTGCAACTGCTTGAATAAACCCAAAAACATCTTGTATTACTCATCATTTTGATCATTCTTCAACGTTGAAGGATAAGGGATTCTTGGCTTGTAAGGTGGGGATGCCACCTCATTCTCTTTATCCATATCCTCAACCTCCACTTCTTTGGGTGATTCATTCCTTGTCTCCTTATTAGGAAGCTTAGTCTCAACCTCACGACCACTTCTCAAAGTGATCGCCTTCAAATGTTCTCTTGGGTTTGTCTCTGTGTTACTAGGCAAATTCCCTTGAGATCTTTCTGAAACATACTTCACAATTTAACTAACTTGGTTCTGCAAGTTGTGCAACGATGCCATGTGATTGCAAAGTGTGGCTTTAATCGATTAAAATCTTGTATCCAACGATTGAATAAACTTGGTTAAAGCCTTCTCTAGATCCGTCATCCTATTCTCCAACCCTGAAACTCTGTTCTCCATGTTCGGTGATTATTATTGTTGTTGGAAACCCGGTGGTGCATTAATCTTTTGTTGCCCTTGGTTGCTCCAAGACAAGTTTGGGTGATTCCTCCACCCCGAATTGTAGGTGCCATTATACAGATTTCCTTGACCTCTCATTGCATTTCTTACAAAATCCACTTGTTCCACAGAAGTTGTACCACCAATAGCAATCGGACAATCATTAAAAGCATATCCTCCCATGCATCCGGTACAACTGATAACTACCTCCACTCTATGAGAGTTAGAGTGTCTAACTTCTTGCTCAAAGACTCAACCTGGGCTGCCAACGATGTCGCTGCATCTATCTCATGAAGTCCGGCTATCTTCTTTCTGTCTCGTGTGCTCTACTAATAACTATTCATAGCCATCTCCTCAATGAGTTGTCAGGCTTCTTCAGGGATCTTACTACCTAAGATACCTCTTGCTGCAGCATCAAGTAATTGCTTCATGCTTGGATTCAACCCAATGTACAAAGTGTGGATAATCATCCGCTCGGGGAATCCATGTTGTGGATATCTCCTCAAGAGATCCTTGAACCTATCCTATGTCTCAAAAAGAGACTCAAATTCCGTCTGAACAAAGGAGGATATCTCATTCCTAAGCTTTGCAGATTTTCCGGGAAGGAAATATCGGGCCAAGAAAGCTTCTACCATCTGTGGACCCGACATTGTTTTTTATTTTTTATTTTATTATTTATTATCTTTTTATTTATTATTATTATTATTATTATTATTATTATTATTATTATTATTATTATTATTATTATTATCATTTCACACGTGGGGTATCTTATCCTTTATTTTTAAATATTTTAATTTGAAACCCTAGCCATATTCTTGAGAAACGTCGCCCACCACCACTCCCCACGAGACCAATCTGTAGATTTAAGATTCTAGTCTAGCGGTCACTCTTCTTCCTTGTATCTCTATCTCGTTAGCGCATGTCTAGGAGAAGAGGAATTTTTGAGAAAGGAATTGTAGGCGTGTATGAATTGTTATTATTGTTAGATTGTAAGAATTAGAATTTTTTTTGTTTTCAAGGACAAAAATTAGGATTAGAAACCCTAATAGCTTGATGAGGGATTTTTTCAAATCTTCTTGTCATTGTATACCATTGGATCTCCTGTGAAGATTTAATTTTGGGTGTTTGATTCAGATTCAAGAATTTTAGAGAATACCAGGTAAGTAACCACGTATATTTATCTGAAAAATTTCTTTTAAATTAATAAGTTTTTGTTGACATTTATAGTTTATTTGTTGGATTATTTTATCTTCTTTGGATTTGTCTAAATTATTGAATTGCTAAATTTATTTAATTATTAAATCAATTATTCAATTGATGAGTTACTATCTGATTCATTACTTATCCTTTGTTTATTGATTCTTACCCTTTTCAATGGGTTTTATTTGATTTCTTATCCTTTTTAATGAATTACTTACTATTTGAGATGAGGAGTTCCTTTGAAATTCATTTTAAGCATCGTCTAACTGATTATTGACTACCTGAGAATTTTAAATCCCTAAATTCAATTGATTCTTTTAAATTTAAATCATGAGAAGTTTTTCTTTTAATATGATTCGATATTGTTTAAGTATGAGTTTAATTAACCAAATCTTTGAGTAGTGGATGATCTATTCTTTTTTTATCCTTTCATTCAAATTTTTATCATTATTGTTTATATATAACATATCTGATTTTGTTGAGGTTCTATTTAAACATTCTGCAAACATCAATTGTTTGAATATTATCCATTTGTTATCTAATGATCTAGTATTTGAGAAAGACTATTTAAGTTGTTAAAGTTTCTAATTCATGTTAAACGTTTTGATAGAGTTTCTATTTTGTTTTGAATTTTGTAATTGATTAATATTCTATTAGTTTCTTTAAATCAATAGCTTTCATTGATTTAATTCCTTATCCAATTATCTTGATTTTTCTTTTAATGTCTGAAAGAGAATTATTTGAATGTTGTTGAATGAACAAAATCTATATTAAATTATTTTTACTTACGGGTGGCATCTACACGTTATTAATTTTACTGTTTAAATTTTTATTTAAATTAGTTTTACTTAGGATGGCATCTACAGGTTACTAAATTGAATGTTTAATTTTTACTTACGGATGACATCTACTAGTTATTAATTTTTTATTGTTTAAATTTTTAAATTTTATTTATACATTTATCCTGGAGAATGAGGTTAAGTGTTACTTTTATTTAGAATTTAAATGACTTAGTTCTTATGGTTTATGCAAATATCACTATTTTGGTTCAATGGAAATTTTAAGCTTTTTTTATTTAGAATTTGAAATGTTCTGAGATTTAAATAGTTAAGTCTATTTTGACACTAAAATTATTTTGTTATGAAATTCTAGTCTCAGAATTAACTATGCAACAACCCTGTCACTGGGGGTCAAACACTGACCATGTCGACATGAAATTCTGAAATAGAAACTAGTTCACGCCGCTTTCCGTCGGTGAAACAATAACGACCTCTGATATTCTAGCTTGAGTCACCGAGAATAAACAAATGAACTTCGATATTCTGTTTAGACCATAGTCTAGGAGACATATACTTTGAAAATTGCTATACTCTGAAACTTGTTCTTACTGTGTTGATTAAT
Organism: Dioscorea alata; assembly: GCA_020875875.1. Lineage (NCBI taxonomy): Eukaryota > Viridiplantae > Streptophyta > Magnoliopsida > Dioscoreales > Dioscoreaceae > Dioscorea > Dioscorea alata. The sequence goes on from CM037027.1 coordinate 10,613,512, forward strand.
TAAAGTTGCATGATTATATTTTTCTTGTACATACTTATGTTTATTTGAAGTTTTGAATCATGATTCAAATCCAAGTTTTGTTTTTGTGTTACTTACTGGGTTATCGAGCTCATGAATGTTTTATTCCCTCTTTTCAGATCAAGAGTAAGGTTGTGGTTACTAGCATAGTTGTGGTCACCACGCGTCAGGCTCCCTTCTTATTTAGGTTGTTTATATATTTTCCTTTCATCTTCTAGACCTTGAACTTATTATTTGCTTTCATGTTGTACCTTGAACTTGTTATTTGCGTTCATGTTATACCTCGAACTTGTAGCATATTTATATTTTGTTATCTGGGAAGTTATGTTTCTATTAGTTGTCATGTTCTACTCGAAGACAAGTTTGAGGCCTTGCATGCCTATTGGGTTTCGGCCTATAAGTATGTGGTTGTTTGTCAGCGCACCAGGTTCGGGGAGTGACACCATCTCCTCCTAAGTGGTGATCAATGCTCTAGGAAGTGAATACAAACAATGTCTTACTTTCCCCTTAAAGGAAAATGGGAAGGCCCTCAATCTTATGGCATCATCCGTAACCCCATTAATCTTATGGATCCACGTCGGCCAACCAATTAAACTGTGCAGACTGGTGCAGCATTTGGATGAATGCCGGCTTAAGCTCAAACTTCTGATCTACAATCGATGGCCTCACAATATTTGACTGTGTGCCCAAAACTGTGGATCTTGCAAAATCAGAGAGTGCCCTCTATTGCTCATGTTGTTTTGTTATAGTATCAAACGCTTCGGTTTCTATCTCAACTTGATTAGACTGTTCTCGTACAGGTTCCTTTCCTCGTCTATGAATTCTTCTTCGAATTTTCGAATCACCTTTAACTAAAGTCGAAGGATTGCCATGGGTCATAACCTGGAGCTGCAATCAAAGAAAGAAAAACAAATGAGCATAATGGAAGAATAAGAAAGTATGAAATAGAATAAGCGATGAATAGAGAAAATATCATAGTGTAAACGTTTCCAAAATGCCTATTCCCCGGCAACGGCGCCAAAAACTTTGACACACCCTGATAAATGCTCGTGTTATAGTAACGTGAAGTGTTATTATCTTACATTGAGCATTACTTTTATCAGATTTTATCATTTATTAGTGTGTATTTGTGTGCTTTTGTGCATTGTAGGGTTATGGAGCCAATTTGTAGAAAAAAAGCAAAGTTAGGTTATGTTCACCGTTGTTGGGGAGTTCTCAGACCAAGGAATGATCAAGGCAAGAGTCTGGACTTATGGGTGTATGCCAACCTCCTTTGGAGGTGCACAAAGGCTCTCACATTCACAATAAGTCTAACTCGTGTGGCATAGGAGAACTTCGCCAAGGAGGAGAATTGAAGCAATCGACATGATCTACCGTTGATTGTGTGCCCAATTCAATGGCCTCGATAAAGAACGATGAAATCGGGAGTATTTGATGCGCAAGTACTGTAGCGGTTATCGTAGAAGATCACTGCAGCAATACTGTATCATTTTATTGTTCACTACGCGGCAGAAAACTGAATTCAAAAAGTTCACACGGGCGTGTGGAAATTCCACACGGCCGTGTGAAATCCTGATTTCAGCTGATTTACAGCCGCGTCTCAACACTATTTAAAGGACTTTTTGGTACTTTTTCTGGATCTTTTCGCGTATTCTCTGGAGGGTCGCGACTAGGGTTTGGAGAGGACTTTGTGGAGGATTGGAGCACGTCATCGGCATCGACATCGAAGCCCATCAGAAGATAGCTATTGAGGGAGGTTTCGTCGACACCGATCCGGTGAAGTGTGCCCTAGGCTTGACGAAGAGCTTGGTGGAGAGACGAATCGGCCGTACAAGACCACAGCCACGCTACACAAGGGGGGTTTCATCTATGTTTTTGATTTGTGTTTAGTCATATACATTGATGGATTTGTATAGCTTCATGAGGAGCTAAACCCTTGTGGATACTCGGACCTGTAAACCTTAGGATGATTTTGTTTCTATGACATGTTATTATGCTTTCTTAATTGATGAATTTAATTAAGTTCCAATCTTGATTGCTTATTGTATTGATTTTCCCTTAGCCGTGACACTAGGATTGAGAATCATCTAGGTTATCCTTTGGGGGTGTGATGACTCCTATAGGGTTAGACTACTTGAGATTGAAGAGGGTCGAGAGGGTGAGTCGTGAGGTAGTGAAACGTCCCCTTTCTCCTCCGGTATGATTTTCCCTACCTCCGTGTTCCAAGAGTTCTTAGCGGTCGAAATAGAGTGAAGTGCTACGAGCAACAGAGTGAAGGGTTTTAGTGAATCCTAGTGCTAGGGCTTAATTAAGACTAGGGTTTTTTGACCTGGACCAAAGGGTTAGAGCTATACATAGGAACCGGGTCTTTCACTAGGAATCCGAAGAACTTAAAGGAATCCCTCATAGTGTGAAGCTTAGGAAGATGGACTTCCCTGGGACTTAGTTGACAGGTCAATGACAGTGAAGGGTCGTAGTGAAACCTAATGCCGGGGCAAAATGTTGGATTAGTCACGGTTGACCTTAGGTTTGGGACCTTGTGCTTTAGGATGTCCTTGACTCATTAAACAGGAGAGCATAATACATTATCCTGCACTAGAACATTAATCCTAGGGTGAGCTTGTCCGGGTACCCTATTTCACTCTTGATTGTTTCTCTCTTTTACTCTCAGTTGGCATTCTCTCATCTTCCATATTTCTCTTTATTTTCTTATTGCTTTCGATTACTCTTACACACACACAATTGATCTTGCTTACACTTTCCGTACTTCACATTAGCTAGATAGCAATCTCTTGTGTCTTTTATCCCTACTCCCTGTGGATTCAACTAGCCTCTCACTAGGGTACTATTATTACTACAACAACACGTGCACTTTTGGGCTCTTGTCAAAGTTTTTGGCGCCGTTGCTGGGAAGTAGGCGTATTTTAGACATTTGCTTTTTGTTATTTTTAGCTATTCACTTCACTTTCTATTTCACACTTTCTTTGTCTATCATCATTCTTAACTGTCTTCTTTTATTTGATCTCAGCTTTAGAAGGGATGTTTGATACAAGTGAGATTTTTGACACATTTACGGGAATGGTGAAGAATGTGGAATAGAAAATGCAGTTGTTCACAGTACAGTCAGTTACGAATTACATTGTGAATGAACAACCAGTGAGCAATCTTTTTGTAGAAGAAGAAACCACTATTGATCATTCTTGTATAGAGCAGATCATGAGCTGTGAACTGGCCAGTGTGTTGGATGAATTTGAGAAATAAGCTTTAGCTACTTCAAGTGGTGATACAGAAGAAAGTCTAGAGAGGGTCCTTACTCAGTTTGAATCATATTATCAGGAAAAAAAAGCAAAAAGTTTTTTCGGTTGGTATTATAGATTTCAGTGAGAAAGCTTGTGAGATATGAGTTACAGTAGGATCCCAGGATCATCTTAACAATCAGGTTTTGGAGAACAATTCAGAAAGTGTTATTGAACAGGAATCGGGTCAGTTTGAAGAGATTGATAGATTGAAGGAAAACTGATTGTGACCGTCTATTGAAGAGCTACCTGATTTGGAGTTAAAGACACTACCAACACATTTGGAGTATGCATGTTTAGCAGAAGAGATGAAGCTTCCCGTTATTATAGCATCCGACCTTTCTTCAGATCAGAAGAATAAGTTGGTGAACATGTTAAAAAAACACAAGTCTACTATTGCTTGGAAAATTTCAGATCTGAAGAGGCATAAATCCTTCATTTTGTACCCATAAAATCTTAATGGAGGATAATTTCAAGTCAGTAATCCAACCTCAAAGGAGACTGAGCCCAAATATGAAGGAGGTTGTCAAGGCAAAGGTAGTGAAATTATTGGATGCAGAGATTATCTATCCCATCTCTGATAGTTCTTGGGTGAGCCCAACGCAAGTAGTTCCGAAGAAAGGGGGAATGACGGTGATTAAAAATGAAAAGAATGAACTCATTCCAACTAGAACAGTCACAGGATGGAGGGTATGCATTGATTACAAAAGACTGAATGATGCAACCCGAAAGGATCACTTCCCATTGCCTTTTATTGATCAAATGTTGGAGCAATTTGCCAGGCATCATTTTTACTATTTCCGAGATGGGATGTCGGCGTACATCTAGATTCATGGATATCATGGAGGTATTCATGGATCATGGAGGTATTCATGGATCATTTTTCGGTGTTCCAGCGTTATATGACTGCCATTTTTTATGACCTTTTGGAGGATATCATAGAGGTATTCATGGATCATTTTTCGGTGTTCGGTGACTCACTTGATATATGTTTGAAAAACTTGGAAAGACTGTTGATGAGATGTGAGGAGACAAACCTTGTGCTTAATTGGGAAAAATGCCATTTCATGGTTCAATAGGGCATCATTCTAAGGCACAAGATCTCTCGAATGGGTATAGAGGTGGATAAAATTCCTCCACCAACAAATGTTAAGGGAGTTCGGAGTTTCTTGCGGCATGCTGGGTTCTATAGGCAGTTCATTAAGGATTTTACGAAAATCATACAACCGTTGACTAAACTCCTCGAAAAGGATGATCCTTTCGATTTTGGGGAAGAATGTAAAGCAGCTTTTCATGTGTTAAAAGAGAAGCTAGTTTGAGCTCCAATTTTGACCACACCGGATTGGAATGAACCATTTGAGCTTATGTGTGATGCAAGCGACTATACTATCGGAGCAGTTTTGGGGCAGAGAAAAGGCAAGCAGTTCCAACCTATATATTATGCTAGTAAGACTCTCACAGGTGCTAAAGAGAATTATACCACTACAGTGAAAGAGTTATTAGCAGTTGTGTTCGCTCTCAACAAGTTCAAGCCGTATCTCATCTTGTCAAGAGTCATTGTGTTTACAGATCACTTAACTATCTGTTACCTCATGAACAAGGCTGATGCTAAAAAAAGATTGATCCAGTAGATATTACTCCTATAAGAGTTTGATATGGAGATAAAGGACAAGAAAGGGACTGAAAATGTGGTGGCGGATCACTTGTCTCGGTTAGAGGGAAGTATTGGACAAGAGCTATCAAGCAAGGAGATTAATGATTCCTTCCCGGAGGAACACTTGTACTTGATCCAGGACTGAGCATCATCAGGTGATACTCCATGGTTTGCAAACTTTACCAATTACTTGTCAAGGAAGGTTCTTAAACAATTGTTTACGTTCCAACAAAATAAGAAATTCTTTAGTGATTTGAAGAATTATTTCTGGGATGATCTGTTCCTTTTTGCATCTGTGCAGACTATGTAGTTTGGAGATGTTTATCAAGGGAAGAAGGATGGGATATCCTTGCTCATTTCCATTCAGGACTTGTTGGAGGCCATTATGCGTTAAGTAGAACTGCAGAAAAGGTTTTGGCTGCGGGATTCTATTGGCCAACTCTCTTTCAAGATGCACACCAGTTTGTTCTTCGATGCGACAGTTCCCAGAGGGCAAAAAATCTATCTCGGGCGGATGAGATGCCCCAAAACTCTATGCAATTCTGTGAGGTATTTGATGTTTGGGCCATTGACTTTATGGGGCCGTTTCCGAAATCTAATGGGAACCAATACATCTTAGTGGCAGTTGACTATGTCTCTAAATGGGTTGAATCTTAAGCGTTGCCGACTAATGATGCTAAAACTATGGTAAAATTTTTGAAGAGGTTGTTTACTCAGTTTGGAACTCCACGGATTATCATTAGTGATCGAGGAACCCATTTTTGCAACTCCCAATTGGAAAAAGTATTGAAAAGATACGAAGTACATCACCGCCTTGCCACTCCTTACCATCCGCAAACTAGTGGTCAAGTAGAGGTCACAAATAGAGAGCTCAAGAGGATCTTGACAAAATCTGTAGAGCAAGGGAAGTGATATTGGTCTAAGCATTTGGATGATACACTTTGGGCTCATCGAACAGGATACAAGACTCCTATAGAAACAACTCCATATAATTTGGTCTACGGGAAGTCATGTCACCTACGGGTGGAACTTGAACACAAAGCGTATTAGGCAATCAAGGCGATGAATTTCGATTTGAGAAAAGCTGGTGAACAAAGATGGCTTCATCTTAATGAGCTCGATGAATGGAGGTTGAAGGCATATGAGAATGCTAGAATTTACAAAGAAAAGATTCGAAAGTGGCATGACAAGCACATCAAGTTACATAAGGAGTTCAAAGTGGGTAACCAAGTACTGTTATTCAATTCGCGGTTGCGACTCTTCCCTAGAAAATTAAAGTCTAGATGGTTTGGCCCATACACGGTCACTCAAGTATCACCTCATGGGGCAATTGAGATCACTCATCCGGAGAAGGGTACATTCAAAGTAAATGGGCATCGGCTGAAGCCATACTTTGGCAGCGAGGTTTGTAACAATGATAAGGAAGTGTTCTTTCTTTAATTCCATGAGGTAAGGCCAGGTACGTCAAGCTAAGTGACGTTAAACATGCGCTTCTTGGGAGGCAACCCAAGTTTTTACTGTTTTTTGATGGGTCGACCGCAAGTGCACGGGTCGTCAAGTAATACCCCTCACGCGCGCGCGAGGGGGTCGTATTCCCAAGGGCCCGAGAATCTACCCTTACTTCCTCTTCGTATGATTGTTTGGCCGATCAAGTCAAGTGTTGTGCAAAAGAAAGTAAAAAGATGATTAACATGCAAATAAAGTGTTCTAAGGTGGAGGCAATGAACGAGGGATAAAACAATATAAAGAGAGGGTCACGGATGAGGATTACCAAGGGGGCTACTAAAGTGCGGGGCTTGCCTTAACTAGCATGCAAATGGGTAGTTTGGACCGAGAAACCCGAAGTTAGACCAACCCGATGGTCACGGAAATTGGTCCCTAATCCGGTACAAGTATCGAATACGGAATTCCTTCCGCTCGAATCCTCACACGATTGCAAAGGGAGCAAAAGGTTTCTCAAGTTAGGGAGAAGACACAAACTAGGTCAACCCTAACAATTGGAGGGGTACAAATACCCGATGGTCACGGCGTATTCATACATGTATCCCTACCAAGCTTGGTGAGCCTAATACTAGGGCAATGGTCATGCTTCCTAGCATTATCTAAACAATGATACACAGAGTTCTCATGCATACCAAGCAATCAAATACACCAAACAAGGTTCACAAACAAGTCTCAAATGCATAAATCAAGTCAAGCAAACATCCTACACAAGTTCACCCCCAAGGTTCACCTACATCCGGTGACCTTGGGGTTTAGTTGCCCATGAATACAAAATACACAAGAAAACACATCAAAACAACCAAATACATAGATGAGAACACCCCCTCAAAAGATAGAAGCCGAATGACGTTCCAAAGACGCCACCAAAGGGGTGGCTTCCCTTGTCAATTCTCCTCCAAACTAAGGATCAAGAGGGTGGATCTCGTCGTATGTCGCTCTCCTCGTCGTTCTCTCCCCGGAAATGGCCTCCGATGGCAGCTCCTAGCTCCGATTTGAAGATGGTGGCAAGTTGGCTCAAGACCTAGGGCTCTTCCCTCCAAATGAACTCAAAACCCTTAAAAGAAAACTTTTTCCAGTGGGTTATGCGGCCCCCTATACGGCCCCGCATGCGGGGAGAGAAAATTCCCGAGAAAATCCCGAAATCGCGTAAGTTGCTACAGTGCCGCTACAGTAGAGCTGCTACAGTACCGTATGCGGCCTCTGCAGTGCCCACATGACAGCCCGCATGAACCTCCAGACATAGCCATTTTCACCAAAGGATTCGTGCTACAGGATCTGCTACAGTGGTCGCTACAGTACCCCCCTATGAAATAGTGTTTTCGTTGCCGATTTCTTCTCAAATTCTATCAATGAGCTCAAAGGGGTCACATCAGTACCTGTAACACGAAAGAAACCAATTCAGACCAAAAACGGGTGCCAACTCATAGAAAAATACATAATACATACACCCGAATACATGGAAAATATGTATGTTTAGGCGTTTATCATTTTTCTAGGAGTTAGTTTAGTTCTAGCATGAATAAGAGTTATAGTGTTGGTGTCTTATTTATAAATACATGTGCTGTGATTTTTCTTGTGGATCATTGATGTTTTTCGTGTGCCGAATGTTGATTGACGAAGTTTTGGGTCGTTTGATTGTGTTTTCATAGATCTATAGTCATAATTTCATGATGTATGCAGGCTCTGAACCTTGTATTTGAGTTCTGAAATTTTTCTACAGAGCCTGTAAATTTTTTAAGTCATCCAGAGAAAACACACAGCCGTGTGGAATTTCCACACTACCGTGTGAACCATCTCAGAGCTCATCCTGAGCGTCACAGGGGCCATGTAGCTACCCCTCTGAGCAACCCTTTGAAGGACACATGGCCGTGTGGAATTTCCACACGGCCGTGTGAAATCCTGTAGAACTTACACTCTTTTTCCTGAGAGTCCATAAGGGTGTGTGGGTGCCTTTGTGAGTGCCCATGTGCTAAGGCACACGGCCGTGCGGAATTTTCACAAGGTTGTGTGAAACTCTGCAGAGACTTTCCTTCGTTCCCAAGAAAACACAAGGGAGTGTGGCCGCCCCTGTGGGAAAGCTTGTGAAAGGCACACGGCCATGTGGTTTTTCACACAATCGTGTGGGACACTTAGAGTTTTCTTAGAAAATCCAGAGAGGCCACAGGGACGTGTGGGTGCCCCTGTGGCCGGCCTTGTGTTCTTGGCCAGGTTAGGCACACAGCCATGTGGAAGTTTTCAGAGGCCTTAGGCATTTCCCAAGAGCACACAGGGGCGTGTGACTGCCCCTGTGAAGCTTCCTGTGAAGGCACACGGCCGTGTGGGGGTACTCATAGAGTAACCAGAGAGGACACAGGGGCGTGTGGCTGCCCCTGTGAACCATATTAGTAGAGGCACACGGCCGTGTAGTATATTCACACGGCCGTGTGGATGCGCAGAACTCAAAAGGGCCGAAATCTTCATTCATATTTCTTCTGGACCTTCATTTCTAAACTCCTCTACGCTCAGAAGAACGTTCCTCTCCACATTCCTAATTACCTCCCTAACGATTTCACTAGTTTTAGAGGGTTTTCAGGTAGAGCTCTAAGTTTGTGATTCACTTATCATCGGTAGAGTTTTCTTTTTCTTCTTACTTTGTCAACCTGATTCTTTTTGTTTATTGGATCAATTTCCATGAGTTTTACGTGTGAATGCACCTTATCAAAGGTTTTGGAAAGTTTCAAACCGATTGGGGGTGATTTGTATAAGGTTTTGGTCTCACGACTGTGTTTCGACTGTGCCCCGATGATCCACACGGGGGTGTGGAATTTCCACATGGCATGTGAAGTCCTGCAGAGTGAATTTTAATGACGATTTAATTGATTCTCTTTAACTTCTGGCAGGAATGGCACCTAGACAGAAACAAGTGACCTGTAAGAGACCCCTTGAGCCCTCCATAGAGCAGATAGACTTCACCACACCTGAGCACCGGGCATGATATAAGAGATTGGCAAAACTCAAGTTCAGGCAATCTCGATACATCGACTTAAGCTGTTTGAGGACAGCTGTGTGGGGTGAGGATATGGCGGATGAGATTGAGGAGCTTATAGCAGTAGGGAGTTGGAAACGCTTGCTATCTATTCGAGAGCCAGCTAACCGTTCACTCACTTTGGAACTGCTCGCATCTTTTAAGTTGGATAGATCATCTAGAGATTTGACGAGTGCTGACACTATACAGTTTAGAGCATTTGGGCACTATTACAGTATGTTAGTGACAAAGTTCTCCATCCGCATGGGTTTATATAACTAAGCCTTCACGAAGACAAATGAGTACGAGAGCCTTCCTACTGATTATCCTGGCAGTTTGACCCCCTTAGGGAGCTTACAGAGTGTTATGCGGACAGGGGCAATACGAGCTAGGGATATCAAAGGCAACTTGTCTATCACGGCCGTCTTATAGGTATATTCACGCCATTCTAAGTAGATCAGTAAACGGCCGTTGTGACAGTACAGGAGTCCTGAGCCGGCAGGAACTCCTTTATCTCCATTCTATGGTACGGAGCGAGCCACTCCACCTTGGCCATATCCTTGCAGAGTACATGCATTATCAGAGCCAGTACCCTCGGCTTGGGACCATCTTTTCAGGACCATACATTACAAGACTTATCAAAGGGATAGGCCTCAGGGAAGCAATTAGGGGGATCGAGAAGACAGTTATACCTCCCCCAATCATCTTGGAGATGTTGAGACAAATGGGCATGGCTAGGAAAAATGACCAGTGCTATGTGATGAACAGGTCCCAATCGGGGACAACAGAGGGAGATAAGGCTGGGGGATCGCAACCGACTTTGCAGCTACTCCCAGCACCACCTAAGAGCGAGGTACCATACAAAGCACCGGAGCCACCTTCAGTGCATATTTTCTCTCCATCTCGAGGCCAGGGCAAATTAGAGTGCCTCGAGAGTACTGTAAGGATCCTTCAGACCGAGGTGGCCGTGGTCATAGCTACCTAGATCGCACAACATTCTGAGGTCATAGCACAATTTCACGATCTCCGTCAGCTACTTGAGCGAGCCATAATCTCACCTTTCGTGGTTCAGCCTCGAGCCTCTACTCCACCACCTTCACCAGCAGCACCACTGGCTGATCCACCAGTACCTACAGAGCCTGTAGCAGCACCAAAGGCTCCAGCACAGGACATCGACACTGAGGCGTCGTAGTTTATTTTAGTTTTTGTCATTTTGTACTTTTCTTTCATATTTTGGACTTGTAGTACTCAGAAAGGATCTTCCTTCTGAGTTTATCTTTTGTGTTGATTTTATTTTTCTCGAGTTGTATTTCATTGCTTTATCTTTATATACTCGAGTTTTATTTTGATTTTTCTTGAGCTACACTGAACCCCTTGTGTATGTGTGCATATGGTCTTAGATGTTGGAATTTGAGTGATAGTCATAGGCACGGTCATGGGACCGTGTGTGCTTCACAACCCATTGAGACTCAACTCTCAATGAATATAACTCCATCAAATGCAACACTTGGAGTTCAGGGGAGTAATGTTTCAATTGCCCACTCCCACATTAATTGTTTTCATTCTTATACTTTTTATTGTGCTTGCATGCGTACATTGGGGATAATGTACATCTTAAGTGTGTGTGTGTGGGGGGGGGAAAGTTAACATTTCACACACCTTTACTTGTGCGTTCAATTGTTTACGCTCATGTATCCCGTGACGGTTCACCTTAGATGCAACGGTTGTATTCTTAGAGTTTAGGAGAATTTTTAACATTATATACTATCATGCTCTAGTTTTACTTGAATTTTAGGGAATTTTTGCTCGATTATCTCATATTGCACTACTCACTCTTGGAATCTTTTGGAAACTCAAGCTTGATGTTTAAGTACTAGTTTATCATCATTTTAGTAGTTTTTTTAGTTTTGTTTTGAGAAATACATAAAAAAAAATTTTAGTTTTATTTGTGCATTTGGGGTGGAAAGAGCTACCTCCTATGAAGTATGTAGCTACTCTCATAAGTCGGATACAAGTTATGCCCTAATGAGAGAAAGAGCTATCTCATGGGATGTGTGAAAGCTACTACCCGGTAGAAAGAGCTATCTCCTCGAAAGTGTGAAAGCCTCCTTTGGCGGCCGCCTAGGAAAGGGCTACCTTAGAGGTTGTGTGAAGCTACTACCTCCTTACCATTGTTTATAAATAAGTCCTTATAGCAAGAGTTTTAGGAGTACTATTTAGGTTATCTTAAGTGACTTCACACACACTTACACATTTTTGAGTTGTTGTAATTTTTTATTCAAGTTTTTAGCTAGAGCATTTATATCTTTACGCAATGTTTTGATTTTCCCTTACTTGTAGAATGCTTCCTTTGCATACTTGACAGGATCCCCGAAAGTGCACGGGTTTGTCGAAGTAATAAAAGTTACCCCGGTGAGAGGGTAGTCGAATCCACAGGGAATAGGGAGTTAGAGTATGAGATTTCACTATTAAAACTATGCGAAGTACGGAAAAGTAATAATCGATTCGTGTGTGAATTGTGAGAACAACTATACTAAAAGACAGGAAATTAAATAGAGAGAGGTGAAAGATTAGAGAGTGCAAGAAAAAGAGATTAAGGAGAATTTAACAATGAATGAAGTGGGGTATCCGGACAAGTTACCTCTAGGATCTATGCTTCTAGTGCAAGACTATGCTATTATACCTTCCTATTGATGCTAATTGAGTCGAGGAAATCCTTAGACTCACGGTCCCAAACCTAAGGTCAACCGTGACTAACCCCAACATTATGCCCCGGTATTAGGATTCACAACAACCCTTCACTCTATCGCTCGCACGATTAAGTCCCAGGGGAGTACATCTACCTAAACCTCACACTACGTAGGATTGCATTAAGTTCTAGGGATTCCTAGTTATTAAACCTGTTCCTATGTGTAGTTCTAACCCTTTGGTCCAGGAGGAAGAACCCTAGTCTACATTAAGCCCCAGTGCATAGGATTCACTTCAACCCTTCACTCTGTTACTCGCGTAACTAAGCCCCAGGGGAGTTTATCTACCTAGCGCTTCACTCTATCTTGACCGCTAATAAATCAAGGAAATGGAGGTAGGGAGAAATCACACCGGAAGGGAAAAGGGTACATCGCTACCTCACAACTCTCCCTCTCAACCCTCTTCAATCTTGAATAGTCTAATCCTATAGGAGTTGTCACACCTCCAAAGGAAAACCTAGATTGATCTCAACCCTAGTGTCACATCTAAGGGAAAACAATAGCAAAATAAAATCAAGATTGAAACTCAATTCTTATTCATCAATAATGGAAAAGCATAATAACAACGTCAAAGAAACATGATAACCCTAGAATTTACAAGTCCGAATACTCACAAGGGGTTTAGCTCCTCATGAAGCTATATATGTTCATCAATGTATGAAATAAAACACAAAGTAAAGACATAGATGAAAACCCCCTTTGCGTATGGTGTGGCCGTGGTCTTGTGCGGCCGCCGGACGTCGGTGACGATGCCGATGACGCGCTCTAAACCTCCACGAAGTCCACTCCAAAACCCTAGCCGCACTCCCAGAAGTTGGGGAGAAGAATAGGTCAAAAGATCCCTCCAAAAAGTCTCCAAATCGGGCTTTTATAATGTGCAGTCATGGCTTTAAATTTGCTGAAAACGGGATTTCACACGGCCGTGTGGAATTTCCACACGCACATGTGAAGTTTCTGGAATTCTGATTTTCGGCCGACTGTAAACAGTAACTTGCTACAGTGTTTTGCTTCATTATTTTCTGCAGTGCTGCTACAGTAATTGTGCCGAAACGCTCCCGGATTCATCATTCTTCATCGAGGTCGTTGAATTGGGCACACAATCAACGGTAGATCGTGTCGATTGCTTCGAATCGCCTAATTGGTGAAGTTCTCATTGTTGGCATGAGTTAGACTTATTGTGAATGTGACTGCCTTTGTGCCCCTCCAAAGGAGGTTGGCACACACTCACAAGTCTATGCTCACGCCTTGCTCCTCGCTTGGTCTGAAAATCTTCCCAACAATGCCAAACACAACCTAAATTCGTTCCTTTCCTTCATTTTATCTTCACAACCCTACAATGCACAAAAGTAAACAATTGCACACTTTTTAGTGATAAAATCTGATTAAATTAATGCTCATTGCAAAATAATAACACTTCGCATTACTATAACACGAGCACTTATCAAATCCCCCCACACTTAAGCTTTTGCTTGTCCTCAAGCAAAAATAGAACGTGAAAGTACTTGGGAAGAAGAATTGAAAGTGCTCAGCCTTAGGTTCACCAAAATATGCAAAAGAAGCATTCTACAAGTAAGGGGAAATCAAAACATTGCATAAGGTTACCATTCCGCTAGCTAAAAACTCGAATCAAAAAGGATGAAAACTCGAAAATGTGTTAGTGTGTGCAATCTCACTCGAGAGAGCCAACGAGTACTCCTCAAACTTTGGTTAGAAAGGACTTATTTATATACAAAAACAAAAATAGGGGAGGAAGTAGTAGCTTCATGATAAGTGCTTGAATATACATGTTTTACCGACTTGTTTTACATACATTGAGCATCATTTTACCATTGATTATGTCTCATAAAGTGTATTTTGGTGTTCTTTTATGCAATTAGGTTGTGGAAGTGTTAAAGGAGGAAAAGGAAGCAAAGATGGGTTATAAAGACCTATTGTTGGGAGTTTTTGTACAACACAAGTGTCAAGGCACAAGAGGGGATCATGCACATGAGGGTGTGTGCCAACTTCCTGAAGAATTCAAGATGATTTATGTGATGGAAGGGCACAAAGGCAGTCACACCTTCATGTCCCAACTTGTGTGAGGATAGTTAAAGCTCTCAAATGATGATTCGAAGAAGGAGAAGTCTTATAACTCACCACATGGACGTGTGCCCGACCATGTGGCCTCAATATGAGAGAGTTTGGAGCATAATTATGAAGAGTACTGTAGCAAAACACTGTTCGTTCACTGTAGTAGTACTGTAGCAGAATTACTGTTCACGCGACCGCTTCAAAAATCCCACGCGACCGCGTGGAAATTCTGCAGCCCACGCGATCGCGTGGGATCTCACGCGGTCACGTGAAGACACGTGACTGGCGCGATTCAGACTTATAAATAGGCCGTTTCGCCGATTTTTTTGAGATCTTTTGTGTGGCTTTTGAGAGGAGAGGCGGCTAGGGTTTGAGGAGGAGGTCTTTGCCGAATTGGAGGGCCGTTCTTCACCAACTTTGATAGTTCTTTTCTCCGTCATAGCATCGAGGGAGTCATTGGCAACCTAGCTTCGGAGAAGGATCCTTCAAGACGTTGAGCGACCCATCAAGGCCATCATCACGAATTCAAGGGGGTTTATTTCCATGGTTTACATTGCTTTTCATTGTGTTATGTTTTGCTTTGTAATAAGCCCCATGGAGGGCTAAACCCTAGTAGATACTTGGGCATGTGAACCCTAGGTTTCGATTCATGTATTGACTTTCTTTATGCTTTCTTTTAAATCCGAGTTTATTTGAGTTTCAATCTTGTTTTATCATTGCTTGCATGCCTTATTGATTCGTATGGTTGTTTGGTATGCTTGATTTGTTGCCTTGGTGAGAGAGAGGTCTCCATTAGGGTTAGAACATATGAGATTGAAGAGGGTTGAGAGGGTGAGTCATGAGATAGTGGAGTGTCCCCTTTCCCTTCCGATTAAGTGTTTCCTATCTCCGTATTCCCTAAGATCTATGCAACCATATTTGGTGTGAGGTGTGAGATTAAGAGATTTCTCCGCCGGGACCTTGTAGGGGGTTAGGGATCTTCCGCCTAGAAATAGGGTTAGGTCTAATTTTAGGAATCGGTTTCACTTTTAGGTATCCCTAAAGCTTATTGCGGTCATATGGGGTGTGAGGTGTTGAGATTGAGCGATTTCTCCACCGGGACCTTGTAGGGGACTAGTATCGGTGGCCTGGAAGCAGGGACCGATTATTCTTGGATTACCTCGACTCATAGAACTCGGTTTAGAAGCATTTAGTTAGTCTTGCACTTCATGATAGAGCCTAGGGGGAGCATTGCCCGGGTATCTCATCTTCATTGATTGAGATCTCCCTTTATTTACCTTTTGCCTATTCATCTCTGGTATTAATTTCTATGCACACTAGATCACCACAAAATCACATTGGTCATTAGGCTAGATTGCAGAGAAGAAGTTAGTACTAGTAGCCCTGTTCCCTGTGGATTCGACTACCCTACTCACCAGGGTAATTATTACTTCGACAACCCGTGCACTTGCGGTACACACACGCAAAGGGGTGTGTCAAGTTTTTGGCGCCGTTGCCGGGGAATAGGATACTAGGAACACTAGGACTTTGTTGCTCTAGCCATTTATCATTTTCGTTATCTTATCTATTTCATACTTTCTTTTTCTTCCACCGTTCTAATTTGTTTTATTTTGACTTGTGTTAATTTTTCTTGCAAGGTACTTGAATGATGATTGATCCAATTACAAAGTTATATTTTCAGATTGAAGATTTCAGTGGAAAACTTGATAGACTTATTTCTGCACAACAACAACAAAGCAACCAATATCGCAGCACACATCATCCAAATCAATGGAGCTACCCGAACCATTTATGGAATATTGATGGACAGCAATGGGAAGCACCTATAGAAGAATTTCAGATGGATGAGAAGCATGAGGAGGATGTACATCGGTTGGAAAGCGTATTACTCAAATTCATTGAAGCAACCGATGCCCGCTTCGAAAATGTTGAAGCCACCTTAAGATGTCATGAAATCTCCATCAAAAACATTGAGCATCACATAGGAGAGATTTTAGACACACTTGTTAGGGAAAAAGAAGAATTTGAACAAGCAAGTCAAGTTTCTTCCATGCATGACAAAGCCATGAACCACATTGATGAAGAAAGGCAAATTGAGTACATTGCTGCAGAAATTGAAAGGATAGAAGAAGAACATCATTTTCAGAATTTGGATTGCTTGAATGAAGATTATGCTTGTGTGCAACGAAATTTTCAAGGGGATTTGCTAACATCATGTTCATTTCAAGCTGAAAATACACAAGAAGAAGCAAGTCCTAAGGTAATGGGGCAAGCACCTTTCTTTCAGATTGATTAACTCATTGAATGCAAGAAAGAGATTTTGGGTTTGGGAGAAGATGTGGGTAGGATATTTAAACCATCCAATGACCCACCAATGCTAAGCTTGAACAATTCCCAACCCAAATTGTTTCCTTGGAGGCCAAAGGTAAGATGGTTGGACTCTCCAACGAAAATTCCACCCCGGCAAGTAAATTTTTGGTTTAAAGTAAGTGGCTATGCAATGTCTAGTCGGGAGGAACACACTCTTTTCAAGCCTCCATAAGGTAAGGAAGAGGTACGTCAAGCTTAGTGACGTAAAACAAGCGCTCCTTGGGAGGCAACCCAAGTTTTTTTTTTACTTGTTTTCTAGTTAGTTTTTAAATTCTGCAGTAATAAATTCATGAGTGTGCGTTTTGATGAAATTTTTCGTGGTGTTGAGTTTTCATGAACAATTTTTGGTGATTATAAGTGTTTTTCACATATTGGGCATGATTCGGGTTTTAATTCATGATAATTGTTAAAGAATTGGGCGAATTTTGAAGTTTGGAGAGCCGCGTGGACTGTCTGCAGAAATTCTGCAGTTCACGTGGTCGCGTGAAATTCTCACGCGACCGTGTACAGTACCCACGCGGGGGTGTGGGATTTCCACACCCCCATGTGGCTTATATAAGGACTTGAAGAGCCACTATTCATCATCCTTGCCATTGAACCATTCATTTCCTCACACTTCCCCTCTCCAAATTTCTCATCCATAAAGGTTCCAAATCATTTTTCTTCAACTCTTTGGGGATTCAAAAAGGTTTTTCCGGCATTTGCATCAAGTTTCATACATTGATTCGCATCGGTAAGGTTTCTTCCCTTCCTTTCATGCCCTAGCTTCAAATTTTCATTTCCATGGTGTTCTTTACATTCCTAGACTTGATTTTGCATGGTTAATTGGTGAGAAAACACTTAGAGAACTTAGATTTAGTGGTAGAGGGTTAAATGGTGACCAAAGGACCAAGGGTGACCGCCCACGCGTGCGTGTGGCCGAGCCACACGGCCATGTGGGCTGCCCAACAGCCCACGCGGTCGCGTGGATCAGCCCACGCGGTCGCGTGGGCTGGCGCTGGCCACAAGCAACCAGCCACGCGATCGCGTGGCTGGGGTCACGCGATCGCGTGGCCCGCGGCCGAGAGCCCAGCTCTCGGCCTGCGACCACGCGACCGCGTGGCCTGCCGCGGGTGCCAAACAAGCACCCACGCGACCGCGTGGCTAGCCCACGCGGTTGCGTGGGTCTTCTGCCGTGCAAACACGCCCCCACGCGGGCGCGTGGGCTGTCCACGCGCCCACGTGGGCTGGAAACGCATTATTTTTGGCTATTTTACACACTTTTGCACGCAGGTTTCCTCCTGCACTCATTGAAATGATGCCGAATTGATTTCTTTTGTGTTTTCTTGCAGGAATGGCACCTAGGACAAAGAAAGTGGCCCATAAACGCCTTCGTCACGACAGGGAGTCGACACCACCACCTGAGGTTGAGTTTGTTGATACTACACATAGGCATAGGTACGAGCGTCTGCAGGGACTTAAGATCGGACAGTCGCGTTACATTTGCTTCGAGACGCTCGATGCTATTGGCCTTTCAGAGGAGGTTCGAGGATTGATCCAGGTTGGGGGCTGGGACCGACTCCTATCTGTTCATGAGCCTGTCCGACGAGATATCACTCTGGAGGTTCTGTCGACATTCTCTTTTGACCGTGAGCGACCAGATGCTAGTTTTGATGCGGAGAATGTCATTCGATTTAGGGCTTTCGGTCAGTTTCACGGGATGTCACTGACGCAGTTTGCGACATCGCTCGGATTATATGATCAGGATTATGTGGACACATTGGAGTATCGGGAGCTTTTGACTGACTTTCCTTCAGACGTTACTCCGGGTCAGGTTTTCCACGATTTATGCAGGGGCGCTCGATATGTTCCAGGTCAGTCGAAGGGCTCTTCTCTCGTACGTCACGCACATAGGTATGTACATGCTGTGCTCAGCAGGTCGATCACTGGACGGGGAGATGGCACAGGTGCACTTAGCCGAGCAGATCTACTCTACCTGTACTCCATGACCCAGAGAGTTCCCATACATCTTGGATACGTCGTCGCAGACTTCTTTCGACATCAGAGTCAGTATCTGCGCATTGGCGCACTATTTGTGGGACCGTATATCACTCGACTCATGTTTCGGATGCATCTCCTGCGTTCAGTTATAGGCGAGGAGAGAGTCAGTAGTCCGTCACCTTTGGGGCTAGTCACTCTCCGACTGATGGGAGTAGTGCGACGTACAGCATCAGATGGATATGCATTGGTAGAGGTGTCATCCGATGATGACGAGTCTGCTGAGACTCCAGACGCACCACCTCCCGCAGAGCCCACAGCCACTCCAGCAGCACCGATTTCATCAGTGGACCCTAGTACATCCTCAGATCGAGTACATGAGCGACTGGCTCGACTCGAGGCTGCAGTCGCCACCATCCTCGAGAACCAGGCGCGGATCATGCAGCGCCTTGACCAGATTCAGCAGACTCTGGACGCTGAGACTGAGTCGGATTCCCCAGCGACACCAGCAGCACCACCAGACGCTGATGCTTGAAGCGTTTTCACTCATGGGATTTTCTCTTAGTTTTTGTTTTTCTTTATTTTACTTGCATTATCTTATTTTGTGTGGACTTGTATACTCAGAAAGGTTATGCCTTCTGAGAGTTATCTTCATATTTTAGCTTTCGTTGCGAGTTTATGTTTCAGTGTTATATCATTATGAACTCGTATATTTTTATATTTTATTGAGCTTCACTGAACCCCTTAAATCCGTGCAGATGACCTTGAGAGTGATGATGATGATGTTTTTGTCATACGCACAACCATGTGACTTGGTCGTGTGAGCTTCACAACCCAGTGGACCAACAACACACCTTCAAGTTAGCTTCACAAATCAATCAATAAGGAATTCAGGGGAGTGTTGTTTTAATTGCATCTTTACCCACATCATGTTTTTATTGCTTATATTTTTACTGTGCTTACACGTGTACATTGAGGGCAATGTACATCTTAAGTGTGGGGGAGGGTTCACCTTATACATGGCCTTTACTTGTGTTTTCATGATCATGCTCATGTTGCCCATGACGGTTCACCTTAGGGTTGAGAGTTTAATTCTTAATTTTTGGAGGTTGTAAACATTAGGTTTTATCATGCTCTAGTTTTTATCCAATTTCCTTGAAATTTTTGTCCGATTGCTCTTTAATGCACTTTGCTCACTTATTAAACCTATGGAAACTTACTCTAGTTCATAATTGCGGGATTATCTAGTGTTAGTTTGATTTGAGTATGTAAAAAAAAAAAAATCAGAAAATTCAGAAAATTCAGAAAATTCAGAAAAAATTCAGAATTTTAGTTTGTTTGTACATAGGGGGTGGAAAGAGCTACCACCTATGATGTATGAAGCTACTCTCATAAGTCGGATACTTGTTATGCCCTAATGAGAGAAAGAGCTATCTAATAGGATGTGTGAAAGCTACCACCTTCGGCAGAAAGAGCTACCACCTCGAAAGTGTGAAAGCCACTCGGGAGGCATCTCGGGAAAGGGCTACCTTCGAGGATGTGTGAAGCTACTTCCTATTCTTTTTGTTTATAAATAAGTCCCATTGCTAATAAGAACTTTGAGTAGTGGATATAGTGTTGACATGAGTTGAGTCTTCACACACACACGCTTTCGGACTTTAGTACTTCATTTTTGATTGGATTATTTGCTAGAGTATTGATTGTTTCATCTAATGTTTGGTTTCCTCCATGGTTTTAGAATTTTATTCTTGTACCCTCTTGGTGAACCTAAGGCCAAGCACTTCTCTTTGCTTTTCATGAGTTTATGGTTAAGTTTGCTTGAGGACAAGCAAAGGCTTAAGTGTGGGGGAGTTTGATAAGTGCTTGAATATACATGTTTTACCGACTTGTTTTACATACATTGAGCATCATTTTACCATTGATTATGTCTCATAAAGTGTATTTTGGTGTTCTTTTATGCAATTAGGTTGTGGAAGTGTTAAAGGAGGAAAAGGAAGCAAAGATGGGTTATAAAGACCTATTGTTGGGAGTTTTTGTACAACACAAGTGTCAAGGCACAAGAGGGGATCACGCACATGAGGGTGTGTGCCAACTTCCTGAAGAATTCAAGATGATTTATGTGATGGAAGGGCACAAAGGCAGTCACACCTTCATGTCCCAACTTGTGTGAGGATAGTTAAAGCTCTCAAATGATGATTCGAAGAAGGAGAAGTCTTATAACTCACCACATGGACGTGTGCCCGACCATGTGGCCTCAATATGAGAGAGTTTGGAGCATAATTATGAAGAGTACTGTAGCAAAACACTGTTTGTTTCGCTGTAGCAGAACTGTAGCAGAATTACTGTTCACGCGACCGCGTCAAAAATCCCACGCGACCGCGTGGAAATTCTGCAGCCCACGCGACCGCGTGGGATCTCACGCCGTCGCGTGAAGACACGTGACTGGCGCGATTCAGACTTATAAATAGGCCGTTTCGCCGATTCTTTTGAGATCTTTTGTGTGGCTTTTGAGAGGAGAGGCGGCTAGGGTTTGAGGAGGAGGTCTTTGCCGAATTGGAGGGCCGTTCTTCACCAACTTTGATAGTTCTTTCCTCCGTCATAGCATCGAGGGAGTCATTGGCAACCTAGCTTCGGAGAAGGATCCTTCAAGACGTTGAGCGACCCATCAAGGCCATCATCACGAATTCAAGGGGGTTTATTTCCATGGTTTACATTGCTTTTCATTGTGTTATGTTTTGCTTTGTAATAAGCCCCATGGAGGGCTAAACCCTAGTAGATACTTGGGCATGTGAACCCTAGGTTTCGATTCATGTATTGACTTTCTTTATGCTTTCTTTTAAATCCGAGTTTATTTGAGTTTCAATCTTGTTTTATCATTGCTTGCATGCCTTATTGATTCATATGGTTGTTTGGTATGCTTGATTTGTTGCCTTGGTGAGAGAGAGGTCTCCATTAGGGTTAGAACATATGAGATTGAAGAGGGTTGAGAGGGTGAGTCATGAGATAGTGGAGTGTCCCCTTTCCCTTCCGATTAAGTGTTTCCTATCTCCGTATTCCCTAAGATCTATGCAACCATATTTGGTGTGAGGTGTGAGATTAAGAGATTTCTCCGCCGGGACCTTGTAGGGGGTTAGGGATCTTCCGCCTAGAAATAGGGTTAGGTCTAATTTTAGGAATCGGTTTCACTTTTAGGTATCCCTAAAGCTTATTGCGGTCATATGGGGTGTGAGGTGTTGAGATTGAGCGATTTCTCCACCGGGACCTTGTAGGGGACTAGTATCGGTGGCCTGGAAGCAGGGACCGATTATTCTTGGATTACCTCGACTCATAGAACTCGGTTTAGAAGCATTTAGTTAGTCTTGCACTTCATGATAGAGCCTAGGGGGAGCATTGCCCGGGTATCTCATCTTCATTGATTGAGATCTCCCTTTATTTACCTTTTGCCTATTCATCTCTGGTATTAATTTCTATGCACACTAGATCACCACAAAATCACATTGGTCATTAGGCTAGATTGCAGAGAAGAAGTTAGTACTAGTAGCCCTGTTCCCTGTGGATTCGACTACCCTACTCACCAGGGTAATTATTACTTCGACAACCCGTGCACTTGCGGTACACACACGCAAAGGGGTGTGTCACTTCACACATCCTTGAAGGTAGCCCTCTCCTAGGCGGCCGCCAAAGGTGGCTTTTACACTTTCGAGGAGGTAGCTCTTTCTACCGGGGTAGTAGCTTTCACGCATCCCATGAGATAGCTCTTTCTCTCATTAGGGCATAACTTGTATCCGACTTATGAGAGTAGCTACATACTTCATAGGCGGTAGCTCTTTCCACCCCAAATGCATAATTAAATCAAAGCTAATATTTACAAACTCATATACTTTTTTTTTTCTTTTCTCTTTTCCATATATTTTTTTTTCCTTTTTTTTTATGCATTTTCCAAAGTAAAACTAAGAACGACATGAGCATAAGCAATTGAACGCACAAGTAAAGGTGTGTGCAATGTGAACTCCCCCCCACACTTAAGATGTACATTGTCCCCAATGTACGCATGCAAGCACAATTAAAAATTAAGAATTGTAAAATAATTATTGTGGAAGTAGGCAATTGAAACATTACTCCCCTGAACTCCAAGTGCTGCATTTGATGGAGCTAGGTGCATTGAGAGTTGAGTCTCAATGGGTTGTGAAGCACACACGGTCCCATGACCGTGTTTATGACTATTCCTTAGATTCCTTTCATCCAAGACCATCTGCGCACATATGCACAAGGGTTCAGTATAGCTCAATAAAAACTCGAGTATATAAAATATGAAAATGAAATACAACTCGAGATAAAAGAAAAGCTAAATAAAAGAGAAACTCAGAAGGAGAGTCCTTTCTGAGTAATACAAGTCCAAAATAAAATAGAAAATACAAGAATGAAAATCAAATAAAAATAAAATCTAAGACGCCTCAGGGTTAGTGTCCTGAATAGAAGCCTCTGGTGCTGCTGAAGACTCTGTCGGTGATGGTGGATCTGCTGCTACTGGTGCTGGTGATGCTGGTAGTGGAGGAGTGAAAGCTCGGGGTCGGACCACGAATGGTGAAGTCATGGCTCGCTCGAGTAACTGCTGTATGCTGTGTAATCGAGCCATGACCTCTGTGTGCTGTGCCACCTGTGTGGCCCTTACCTCAGCCACCTCTGTCTGTAGCACCCCCACTGCGCTCTCGAGGCACTCCAGTCGATTCTAGCCTCGAGAAGGCGAGAAGATACGCACCGGAGATGGCTCTAGCGCGGTGGGTGGTACCTCGGTCTCTGTGTCCCCTGGAGGTGGCTCCAATGCTGCCTGGGGCCCCTCTGCCTGATCTGCCTTGGGGATGATCCATGTATATATCCCTGATCCTGCTCTGCGGATCATCCCCATCATCCTCAGTGTATCTGTGCCTAGAGGTGTCGGTACACTGGTCTTCTCAGCCCCTTGCACTCCATCTCTGAGCCCCAATCCAATAATCAAGCGTGTGATGTAGGGGCCTGCAAAGATAACTCCTACCCTGGGGTACTGGCCCTGGTGGCGGATGTACTCGGCCACAATGTGCCCTAGGTGGAGTGGCTCACTCTCCACCATCGAGTGCAGTATAACAGCTCCTGGCGGCTCAGCACCCCTGTACTGTCCCCTCTGCCACTCACTGATCTGCTTAGTACGGCGTGGATGTATCTGTGAGATGCCCTGATCTAGCAAGTAGCCTTGGAGACCCTAGGCTCGTACTGGCCCTGACCACATAATCGACTGTAAGCTCGCTGGGGGGTCAGGGTGCCAGGGTAGTCTGTGGGGAGTAATGCGTACTCCTCTGTCTCGGTATACGCCTCGTCGTATAGCCCCATCTGCTGTGAGAACTGGGTCATGCTCAAGGTGAAATGTTGACCGAGGGCCCGGAACTGGATAGTGGTCTTGTCAGTAAAACTCTGGTACCCTCGATCAAACTCGAATGTCGAGAGGACCTCTAGAGCGAGTGGTCAGATCGCTGGGTCTCTGATCGATAGTAATCTGTCACAGCTGCCGACCGTGAGCAGCTCACTGATCACATCTGCAATGCTATCCCCCCTGGATAGCTCTCACTGCGCTCAAGTCTGTGTATCTCGTCTGTTCAAAGCGACGTGTGGATAATCTATCGAGTCGGGCCTGGTGTTCAGGTATACTGAATTCAGGCTCTTCAGAAGGGGGTGTGGACTCACGTGGACTCTTCCCTACTGATTTCCTAGGCCTGGAAGACATATCTGCGAGATTGAAAAGAAAATCGATCAAAAACAGTTAAGAAACACAATCTGCAGAAATCCACACGGCCGTGTGGAAATTCGACACGCCCTTATGGAGCTTCTAGCGGACAGAGCCCACCGCCGTGGGTCTCAAAATCCAAAATTTACAATCTAATTCGTTCTAATTCTTTCCTAAACATACTCGCATACTCATTAATCATTCAATATAGGCGAAATCATAAAAAAGAACGAATTAAATTGAGAATTGACGAAGAAAAGAGGAAGGGAGAGATTACCGACGGTGTGAAGTGAAAACTAAGGAAATCGGCCGGAAAAACTCGTAAAAATCCTTCAAAAAGCTCGGAGAACGTCGGGGAAGGAGTAGAGCGGGTAGGAGAAGAGTTTAGAGTGGAAGAATTAAAAGGCACGAGTGAAATCTAAATGAAAACGCGCGGCTTTTGAAGTTCTGGGAATTCACACGGCCGTGTGGAAATTCCACACGGCTGTGTGCCTCTGAAATTAGGGTTCACAGGGGCCAACACACGCCCCTGTGTGCACTCTGGTTGCTCTCTGAACTACCCCACAAGGCCGTGTGAACATCCCACACGGTCGTGCGCCTTCATAGGGGGATCCACAGGGGCACCCACACTGGCATGTGGATTCTCGGGAAAACACAAAAGGTCTCCGAAAAATTTAACACGGCCGTGTGGAATTTCCCCACGGCCGTGTGCCCAACCTGGCCAAGAACACAAGGCCGGCCATAGGGGCACCCACACGCCCCTGTGGCCTCTCTGACTCGCCCGAGAAACGCGAAGTATTCCACACGGCCGTGTGAATCATCCACACGGCCGTGTGCCTTTCACAAGCTCTCCCACAGGGGCACACACACGCCCCTGTGTATTCTCGGGAAGAAGGGGTTTCTCTGCAGAGTTTAACACGGTCGTGTGGAATTTTCACACGGCCGTGTGGAATTTCCACACGGCCGTGTGCCTTGGCACAGTGGCACTCACAGGGGCACCCACACGCCCCTGTGGACTCTCTGGAAAAGAGTTGAAGTTCTACGAGATTTCACACGGCCGTGTGCCCCTTCTGAGGTTGTTCACAGGGGCACACACAAGCCCCTATGCCCTCACTGGTTGAGCTCTGATTTGGTAACACACGGCAGTGTGTTTTCTTTAGTTACTCAGAAAAATTCACAGACTCTTCCAAAAATTCAGAAACTCTTTTAAAACACTTAGAGCCTGTATAAACCATAAAAACATGACCAGAGACCATAGAAAACACACTCAACAGACTCAAACTTCGTCAATTATCATTAAGGCACAAGAAAATATCAATAATCCACAATAGAAATCGTAGCACATGCATTGAAACTTCAAGACATCAACACTAAGACTTTTATTCGTCCTAAAACTAAACTAGATCCTAGGAAAACTGTAAAACCTTGGGTTGCCTCCCAAGAAGCGCTTGTTTAAAGTCACTTAGCTTGACGTACCTGATCTTACCTTACGGAGGTTCATGAATAGAAGTTGCCCTCTTCTCTACAACCTGAAAGCATGCATTACATAATCTTTGTACAGTAGAGGGAGAGTTGTCGAGTTTGTTACCATAGACGGGTGAAACACCCTTACTCCGTGAATGTTCATGCCCTTTCTTGTTGGGGTTCTTCTTGAGGCGTCTTCTCGACCTCTTCAACCTCCGAAGGATCTTCTTCATACGTTCCTTCTCCATCTTGACGTCTGTCTGAACTGGACCAAGCATAAGTACCTCTTCTTCTTCGATCTCCACATCTTGGTCCGGCCATCCTTCATATGGATCCGGGTTTAACATTTCCTACACATATTCATCAATACACTCATCAGTAGCATCAAGATAATATAGTGTCATCAAAATCAAGAGAATGCCTCATGGATTCGGCGAGGCGATAGGTGAGCTTATCATCTCCGACTCTAAGTGTGAGCTCTCCACCGTCCATGTCTATCAAAGCCTTGGAGGTGCGCAAGAAAGGCCTCCCAAGAATCAACGGTACTTCGACATCCTCATCCACATCAAGCACGACAAAGTCCACCGGAAAGATGTACTTGTCCACTTTTACGAAGACATCTTCCACAATTCCCCTCGGATGCCTCACCGATCGATCCGCAAGTTGAAGTGTCATCCGAGTGGGTCTAGGCTCGCCCAAGCCTAGCTTTTGGAAGAAGGTATAGGGCATGACATTGATGCTTGCCCCCGAATTGGCCAATGACATCTCCTCACCCAGATTGCCAATGTTGCAAGGTATGATAAAACTCCCGGGATCTTTCCTCTTACTCGGCATGTTCTTTTGCAAGACGGCCGAGCAATTTGCATCAAGTACTACAGCTGCACTCTCCTCCAACTTCCTCTTATTGGTTAAGAGGTTCTTTAGGAACTTCGCGTACTTGGGCATTTGGGCTAATGCTTCCGCGAATGGTATGTTGATGTGCAATTGCTTGAAGATACCCAGAAATTTCTTGTATTGTTCGTTGTCTTGGTCATTCTTCAACCTCGAAGGGTAGGGGATCCTTGGTTTGTAGGGGGGTGGTACCATCTCCTTCTCTTTTGGAGCTTCTTTCCCTACTTCTTCTACTCCGATTGCTTCATTTATCTTCTCTAGAGGGAGAGTTCTCTCGACCTCTTTCCCACTCCTCAAGGTAATTGCCTTAAGTTGTTCCCTTGGGTTAGTCTCCGTATTGCTAGGCAAACTACCTTGAGGCCTTTCCGCCAATGTCTTCGCAATTTACCCTACTTGATTTTCCAAATTATGTAGGGAGGCGGTGTGATTGCGAAGAGTAGCCTCCACCGACTGAAATCTAGCATCCGATGAAGAAACGAACCGTGTGAGCACTCTCTCAAGATCGGTCATCTTTCCTTCTAGCCCGGTCACTCGGCTTTCTAAATTCGGAGCTTGTTGGCTTTGAAATCCCGGTGGTGCACTATTTTTCTATTGTGACTATCCTTGATTGCTCCAAGAAAAATTTGGATGGTTCTTCCACCCCGGATTATATGTTCCACTGTACGGGTTGCCTTGGCCTTGTTCTCTATATGAATTTCCAACAAAATCGGCCTGCTCTACCGCACTAGTGCCTCCAATAGCTATAGGACAATCGCTTGAAGCATGTCCTCCCCCACAACCGTTACAAGTAGTGATGGCCGCAACTCTTGGCGAAGCTAGAGCATCTAGCTTCTTACTCAACGATTTCACTTGTGCCGCCAACGATGTAACCGCATCAACCTCATGAATTTCGGCAACCTTTTTCCTATCCCTTGAGTTCCATTGATAGCTATTCATAGCCATCTCCTCTACAAGGTGCCGAGCTTCACCGGGAGTCTTGCTTCCTAGAGTTCCTCCGGCCGTCACATCTAGGAGTTGTTTGGTACTCGGATTCAACCCGTTATAGAAGGTGTGAATGATCATCCACTCGGGGAATCCATGTTGCGGGC
The DNA here is from genome assembly GCA_020875875.1 of Dioscorea alata. Taxonomy (NCBI): domain Eukaryota; kingdom Viridiplantae; phylum Streptophyta; class Magnoliopsida; order Dioscoreales; family Dioscoreaceae; genus Dioscorea; species Dioscorea alata. The sequence continues at coordinate 10,641,349 of CM037027.1, forward strand.
ACTTACGAAGGAGCTCTTTGAACCTATCCCATGTCTCAAATAGAGACTCCAATTCCATCTGCACAAAGGATGATATCTCATTCCGAAGCCTTGCTGACTTTCCCGGCGGAAAGTATCTAGCCAAGAATGCCTCGGCCATCTCCTCCCACGTAGTAATAGAGGCTCTCGGTAATGAGTGAAGCCAATGTCTTGCTTTTCCCTTCAATGAAAATGGGAAGGCTCTCAAACGAATCGCGTCGTCCGTCACTCCATTAATCTTCAACATGTTGCACACTTCAAGGAAATTCTCTATATGACTGTTGGGATCTTCATCGGCCAACCCACTGAATTGTGCGGACTGTTGCAACATCTGAATGAACGACGGCTTTAACTCAAAGTTGTTTGCCGTAATTGGAGGCCTCACAATGCTCGATTGGGTCCCCATTACTGCGGGTCTAGCATAGTCGGACAATGTCCTCTTCTGTTCGTTTTGTTCTGCCATTACTTCTGACCCTTCTGTTTCAATATCGGCTTGATTCGAAGCTTCTTGCACGGGTTCTTTTCCCTTGCGATGTGCTCTTTTTCCAATGTCCGGGTCTCCTTGAACAAGAATCGAAGGGTTCCCATGGGTCAAAACCTGAAACCAAAGCAAAGGAAAGAAAAGTAAGACAATGATAGATAAAGAAAATATGGAATAGAAAGTGAAGTGAATAGCTAAAATAGTGAAAAACAAATATCTAAAACGCCTAGTCCCCGACAACGGCGCCAAAAACTTTGACAGGATCCCCGAAAGTGCACGGGTTTGTCGAAGTAATAAAAGTTACCCCGGTGAGAGGGTAGTCGAATCCACAGGGAATAGGGAGTTAGAGTATGAGATTTTACTATTAAAACTATGCGAAGTACGGAAAAGTAATAATCGATTCATGTGTGAATTGTGAGAACAACTATACTAAAATACAAGAAATTAAATAGAGAGAGGTGAAAGATTAGAGAGTGCAAGAAAAAGAGATTAAGGAGGATTTAACAATGAATGAAGTGGGGTATCCGGACAAGTTACCTCTAGGATCTATGCTTCTAGTGCAAGACTATGCTATTATACCTTCCTATTGATGCTAATTGAGTCGAGGAAATCCTTAGACTCACGGTCCCAAACCTAAGGTCAACCGTGACTAACCCCAACATTATGCCCCGGTATTAGGATTCATAACAACCCTTCACTCTATCGCTCGCATGATTAAGTCCCAGGGGAGTACATCTACCTAAACCTTACACTACGTGGGATTGCATTAAGTTCTAGGGATTCCTAGTGATTAAATCTGTTCCTATGTGTAGTTCTAACAATTTGGTCTAGGAGGAAGAACCCTAGTCTAGATTAAGCCCCAGTGCATAGGATTCACTTCAACCCTTCACTCTGTTACTCGGGTAACTAAGCCCCAGGGGAGTTTATCTACCTAGCACTTCACTCTATCTTGACCGCTAATAAATCAAGGAAACGGAGGTAGGGAGAAATCACACCGGAAGGGAAAGGGGTACATCGTTACCTCACAACTCTCCCTCTCAACCCTCTTCAATCTTGAATAGTCTAATCCTATAGGAGTTGTCACACCTCCAAAGGAAAACCTAGATTGCTCTTAACCCTAGTGTCACATCTAAGGGAAAACAATAGCAAAATAAAATCAAGATTGAAACTCAATTCTTATTCATCAATAATGGAAAAGCATAATAACAACGTCAAAGAAACATGATAACCCTAGAATTTACAAGTCCGAATACCCACAAGGGGTTTAGCTCGTCATGGAGCTATACATGTTCACCAATGTATGAAATAAAACACAAAGTAAAGACATAGATGAAAACCCCTTTGCGTATTGTGTGGCCGTGGTCTTGTGCGGCCGCCGGACGTCGATGACGATGCCGATGACGCGATCTAAACCTCCACGAAGTCCTCTCCAAAACCCTAGCCGCACTCCCAGAAGTTGGGGAGAAGAATAGGTCAAAAGATCCCTCCAAAAAGTCTCCAAATCGGGCTTTTATAATGTGGAGTCACGGCTTTAAATTTGTTGAAAACGGGATTTCACACGGCCGTGTGGAATTTCCACACGCCCATGTGAAGTTTCTGGAATTCTGATTTCACACGGCTTTAAACTTGCTACAGTGTTTTTGCTACAGTATTTCCAACATTACTGCTACAGTAATTGTGCCGAAACGCTCCCGGATTCGTCGTTCTTCATCGAGGCCGTTGAATTGGGCACACAATCAATGGTAGATCGTGTCGATTGCTTTGATTCGCTTAATTGGTGAAGTTCTCATTGTTGGCATGAGTTAGACTTATTGTAAATGTGACTGCCTTTGTGCCCCTCCAAAGGAGGTTGGCACACACTCACAAGTCTATGCTCACTCCTTGCTCCTTGTTTGGTCCAAAAATCTTCCCAACAATGCCAAACACGAATTAACTTTGTTCCTTTCCTTCATTTTATCTTCACAACCCTACAATGCACAAAATTAAACAATTGCACACTTTTTAGTGATAAAATCTGATTAAATTAATGCTCATTGCAAGATAATAACACTTCGCATTACTATAACATGAGCACTTATCAATACTTTTGGTAAACCTAAGGCCGAGCACTTTCAATTGTTCTTCCCAAGTACTTTAATGTTTTATTTTTGCTTGAGGACAAGCAAAAGCTTACGTATGGGGGAGTTTGATAAGTGCTCGTCTTATAGTAACGTGAAGTGTTATTATCTTACATTGAGCATTAATTTTATCAGATTTTAACATTAATTAGTGTGTATTTGTGTGCTTTTGTGCATTGTAGGGTTATGGAGCCAATTTGTAGAAAAAGAGCAAAGTTAGGTCATGTTCGCTTTTGTTGGGGAGTTCTCGGACCAAGGAATGATCAAGGCAAGTGTCTGGACTTGTGGGCGTGTGCCAACCTCCTTTGGAGGGGCACAAAGGCAGTCAGATTCACAATAAGTCAAACTCGTGTAGCATAGGAGAACTTCGCCAAGGAGGAAAATTAAAGCAATTGACATGATCTACCGTTGATTGTGTGCCCAATTCAATGGCCTCGATGAAAAATGATGAAATCAGGAGTATTTGATGCGTGAGTTCTGTAGTAGTTACTGTAGAAGATCACTGTAGCAATATTGTATTAGTTTACTATTCACTACGTGGCAGAAAGCTGAATTCAGAAAGTTCACACGGGCATGAGGAAATTCCACATGGCCGTGTGAAATCCCGATTTTAGCCGATTTACTGCCGCGACATAGCACTATTTAAAGGCCTTTTTGGGACTTTTTCTGGATCTTTTCGCGTATTCTCTGGAAGGTCGGGTCTAGGATTTGGAGAGGACTTTGTGGAGGATTGGAGCGCGTCATCTGCATCGACACCGAAGCCCATCAGAAGATAGCTATTAGGGGAGCTTCTGTCGGCACCGATCCGGCGAGGTGTGCCCTAGCCTTAATGAGGAGCTTGGTGTAGAGAACAATCGGCCACACAAAACCACAGCCACGCTACACAAGGGGGTTTTCATCTATGTTTTCGATTTGTGTTTATTCATATACAATGGTGGATTTGTATAGCTCCATTAGGAGCTAAACCCCTTGTGGGTACTCGGACCAATAAACCCTAGAATGATTTTGTTTCTATGACATGTTATTATGCTTTCTTAATTGATGAATTTAATTAAATTCCAATCTTGATTGCTTATTGTATTGATTTTCCCTTAGACGTGACACTAGGGTTGAGAATCATCTAGGTTATCCTTTGGAGGTGTGACAACTCCTATAGGGTTAAACTACTTCAGATTGGAGAGGATTGAGAGGGTGAGTCGTGAGGTAGCGAAACATCACCTTTCTCCTCTGGTGTGATTTTCCCTACCTCCGTGTTCCAAGAGTTCTTAGCGGTAGAAATAGAGCGAACTGCTAGGAGATGAACTCCCCTGGGGCTTAGTTGCATGAGCAACAGAGTGAAGGGTTGTAGTGAATCCTAGTGCTAGGGCTTAATCAAAACTAGGGTTCTTTCACCTGGACCAAAGGGTTAGAGCTATGCATAGAAATAGGGTCTTTCATAAGGAATCCCTAGAACTTAAAGCAATCCCACATAGTGTGAAGCTTAGGAAGATGGAGTCCCATTGGACTTAGTTGATAGGTCAACGAGAGTTAAGGGTTGTAGTGACACGCCCCGAAAGTGCACGGGTTGTCGAAGTGATAAAATACCCTGTTGAGTGGGTAGTCGTATTCGCAGGGAATAGTGTTCAGAAACAAGTCTTATCGCTATTTAGCTATGAAAGAAGTTGATGATGAAAGAGGTATATATATATAAATGTAAAAGAAAATAAAAAAATGCAAGACGACTAATAAGGGTAGGAGAGGTAATCGATATAAAGATGGGGTACCCGGCCAAGTTACCCATAGGACTAATGCTTCTAGTGCAAGACTATGCTATTATACTTTCCTATTGATGTTAATTGAGTCGAGGATATCCTCAAACACACGGTCCCAAACCTAAGGTCAACCGTGACTAACCTCAACACTATGCCCCGGCATTAGTATTCACTACGACCCTTGACTCTCGTTGACCTGTCAACTAAGCCCCAGGGGAGTCTATCTTCCTAAGCCTAACACTACGTGGGATTGCTTTAAGCTCTAGGGATTCCTAGTGATAAAACCTATTCCTATATGTAGTTCTAACCCTTTGGTCCAGGTGGAGAAACCCTAGTCTAAATTAAGTCCCGGTGCTAAGATTCACTTCAACCCATACTTTGGTATTTGCGCAATAAAGCCCTAGGGGAGTTTATTGCCTAGCACCTAACTCTATCTCGACCTCTAAGAAATCAAGGGATACGGAGGTAGGGAGAAATCACACCGGAGGGGAAAGGGGATACATCGCTACCTCACAACTCTCCCTCTCAACCCTCTTCAATCTTAAGTAGTCTAACCCTATAGGAGTTGTCACACCTCCAAAGGATAACCTAGATTGTTCTCAACCCTAGTGTCACGGCTAAGGGAAAACAATTGCAAAAGATAATTAAGATTGAAACTAGAATTTATTCATCAATAATGGAAAAACATAATATCAATGTCATAGAAACATAATAATCCTAGGGTTTACAAGTCCAAATACCTACTAGGGTTTAGCTCTCCATGGAGCAATATAAAATTAATAAAGAGTTTAAGAACATATGCATGAAAACCATAAAGAAAACACCCGTGTAGATCGTATCGATGCTCTTGTGGAGCCGCACGTCTTCTCCAACGAATCCCTATTCAAGCCTACGACACACCTCGCCGAATCGATGCCGACGAAAGCTCCCCCAATAGCTTTCTTCCAATGAATGTCGATGCCGATGCCGTATAATCGCCTCTAAAGACCTCCAAGAACTTCTCCAAACCCTAGCCGAAAGCCCCCAAAAGATATGCAAGAGATAGAAGAGGAGGATTCCCAAATAGATCTAAAAACAGGCTATTTATAGGTGAAATCGGGCTGAAATTGGAGTTCCACACGCCCCTGTGGATTTTCCACACGGGCTGCAGAATTTCCACATGCCCGTGTGGAAATTCTGTTTTGCTAATTTTCGGCATGCTGTGAACAGTAACTTGCTACAGTGTTTTCATCACAGTGATTAGCTACAGTAACTGCTACAGTGCTTCGCCGGAATGCTCCAGAATTCATCGTTCTTCATCAAGGCCGTTGAATTGGGCACATAATCAACGGTAGATTATGTCGATTACTTCATTTCTCTTCATTGGCGAAATTCTCCAATCCTACACAAGTTAGACTTTTGTGAATGTGACTGCCTTTGTGCCCCTCCAATGGAGGTTGGCACACACCCACAAGTCTAGACTCGTGCCTTGTTCCTTGCTTGGTCCGAGAACTCCTCAACAATAACGAAAATAACCTATTCTTGCTTCTTTTTCTCCAAATTGGCTCCACAATCCTACAATGCACAAAAGCACACAAATGCACACCATTTAGTGATAAAATCTGATAAAATGTATGCTCATTGTAAGATAATAACGCTTTGCATTACTATAACACAAGCACTTATCACGTACTGAAACCTAATGTCGTGGCATAATGTTGGGATTAGTCACGGTTGACCTTAAGTTTGGGACTGTGTGCTTTAGGATGTCCTCGACTCATTAAATTGGAGAGCAAAATACATTGTTCTGCACTAGAACATTAATCCTCAGGGGAGCTTGTCCAAGTACCCTATTTTACTCTTGTTTGTTTCTCTCTTTAACTCTCAGTTTGCACTCTCTTATCTTCCATATTTCTCTTTATTTTCTAATTGCTTTCGATTACTCTTACACACACACAATTGATCTTGCTCACACTTTCCATACTTCAGATTAGCTAGATAGCAATCTCTTGTGTCTTTTATCCCTACTCCCTGTGGATTCGACTATCCTCTCACCAGGGTACTATTATTACTGTGACAACGCGTGCACCTTCGCACTCCTTTCACACCCCTTGCGTGAGTGTTCCACAAGTGCACAGGTCATCGCAGTAATAAAATACCCCGATGAGTGGGTAGTCGAATCCACATGAAATAGATGCTTACAAACAAGAGATATCACTATTTAGCTAAATGAAAACCAATTATATGTGAACTAGATGTTAATGTAAAGAAAAGTAGAAGAGAGAAAAGAAAGCAAACAAGAGTAACCGAAGAGAATAATCAAGAATAAGATGGGGTACCCAGACAATGCTAGTATTATTTCGGGTTTTTCCTTCTTGTGCTAGATCGGTGTTTTCGATCGTTCCTTGTTTAATTACTTGTAGTTTTGGGTGAGTTCCTCTTTGTTTTGAGTTAGTGAGGCTTGCCGAGGGTTTTAGGTCGAGTTTTGAGGGTTTTAAAGGGGATTCGGGCCGTGTGTAAGGCGCACAGGGGGTGTGCGGCCACTGTGCGAGGCCGCACACTGGCCGCACAACTCGCTGTTTTTGCCCTTTTAAACCGGACTTAACCGCATTTCTCTTCATTTCTTCTCCCCAACCTTCCTCATTTCTTCCCCTTCTCTTTCTCCACCATTCTTGAGGGTTTAGGGCTGGTTTTGGAGGAGATTTTAGGCTTGTTTGTGGAGCTTGCAAATCAATCCTTTGGATGATCAAGGTAAGCTCTTCTCCCCTTCTTTCTTTCTTGTTCCTTTCTTCTTCTTTGGATGATGACTCTAGGGTTTGTTTGTAACCTTGAGAGGAACTTAATCCTTGTTTTCATTCTTGTTTATTGTTTGTGAATCTTGAGAGAAGCTTTGGCTTTGGTTGTAGGCTTTGATCTCAAGAAACCCTTGAGTATCTTTCTTCCTTGTTCTTGTTTTCCTTGTTTCCTTGAGTTAGATGAGAGCTTTAACCCTTAGAATCTCTTTGGTAGTCTCTTGGGTTAGTGGAGCGACCCTAGAACCGGTTAGGGTTGTTGGTAGGGGGAAACCTAAGGTTTCCTTGTGTTGCTTGTGCTAACATTGGTTCTTTGTGGTGCTTTGGCAAGGAGAAGACACTTTGGCTCGAGGCAAGGGAGTAGCCGAGGAGTAGCTCGCGAAGGAGGCAAATAGCCAATTCTGTGAGTGGGATATTTATGCATTACCTTATTGGATGAATACCGAAAGCTAGATATAATTCATGAACACACACTTATATTACTTTCATATACAACCATATCATGTTTTAAGTAGAGTTTTATTGATTTATACTTGTTTGGCATTTTGGTGAATGATAATTATTATTGAGTTTATCTTGGATGTTGCATTTGTTAATTGTTTTGCTAATATTCAAGTTATGTTGGATTATCGCTTCATTAAGGTTGCGAAACCCTTGTTTGTGTTGAACTCAAGATTTGTTGTGAATCTTTGGGATTTTGAGAATTCTAATTCCTGGAACTTATTTTAGAGTTTTGTGAGGTTTTTCATGTCATTTCTTTGTATTGGGATTTTCTTATCCCCTTGTGTTTAAAGCTTGAGTGTCGATTGTGTTTCTATTGTTTCCTCATGGGAATGCAGAAGTATTCTGGATTGTTGGGTGTTTTGTTGGCTTTTGTACTTCGTGCGGATTTGCGCATATTGTTGGTTTTGTTGGTGATTTACTATGAGGGCCAGCTCAGTCTGGACATTTACTATGAGGGCCAGCTCAATCTGGACATTTACTATGAGGGCCAGTTCAGGTGGGAGTGGAGAATCCTGACTGGACATTTACTGCGAGGGCCAGTGCAAGAGGGAGTAGAGGACCCTGACTGGACACACACACACTCACCGGGAAGCTGGAGTCACCAACCAGTGTACCGGTCGGTCAACGTCAAGGGCATGAGTACCTTGACGATCCTAAACCTAGCTGTGGTAACAACGAAGACTCAGGGACATGCTTTGGACCACTTTGTGCAAGGTGTTATTTTATTTACTGTGTCTGACACGTATTTTCCATTGAGTTACTTGCTTGGGTTATCTTGAACTTGTGGCGAGGGGGCGAAGCCCAACTGTCGCTCCTTGGAGCACAGTCTCCTGCAAGTTTGACTCGACTCAGGAATTGAGTATTCTCGAACTGGTGTTTCTTATATTTGATCCGAAGTTTAATCTATTCTATTTTGCTTTGTTGTCATCTTGAATGTATGGTGAGGGGGCGAAGCCCAGCTATTATTCGACGGAATGACAATCTCCAATAAATTTAGTTTGGCACTATATATTTGATATTCACATTTCTTATTGAGTTGCCGATGTTTCACACTATTTTGGGTTTTATGAGTTGAGGTTGATGTTTAGTTTGGAGGTTTAACTTATCCTTCTTATTATTGAAACGATGTTCAGTATTTTAGCAGATTTGTGATCATTATAATCTTATTGAAGTAAGAAGGGTTTTCTTAACCCTATCTTTTGTTTTACTATATTAAAGGTTGATATTATATATAGTTATGTTATAAATGTTTATCTTGTTTTTGGTAAGATACTTATTTTGATGCTTTATTATTATCTTTGTTATTGGTATTTCTGGTAAGGTTGTGCTAGTCTCCCCTCACTGTGTAACGCTAGTTGCTCACCACTCTTTCTTCTCCTAGACTGTTGCAGGTAGTAGGTAAGGCGGTGTGCACTGTGCTGGGCATTTGTTGCTGCTCCATCTTCTGTGTATCTTTTCTATTTCATGCATGTTTCCTTTTGTGTCATGGACATGTTGTTAGGCATATGGATCCACTAGTTTGTAGTGAACCTTGTTACATGTTTTGTATCTATCTCAATTTTTAACTCTTGTGTATTAAGACTTATTGTTGTTGTCATAGCTTCCCTGTGCACTTGTGATCTTATTTACTGTTGTATATCATCACTGTTGTTGTTGTTGTTGTCGTTGTTACTTTCGCTCTTGTGTTTTGGTAGAATATTGTGGAATTCCAGGTTGTTGTTTAGCCTTGCGCTATCTCGAGGGTTGAGTGGCGGAGCATCCCTGCTCGGGATTGTCACGGTGGTTGTCACGTCCCGTGGTCCCGCGGGTTGGGGAGTGACAATGCTCACCTTAGGACTATTATTTCATTTGCAAGACTAATATTATACCTGCTAATTGATGTTTAATGAGTCATGAAAATCCAAAGATACACGGTCCCAAACCTAAGGTCAACTGTGACTAGCCCTCTACACTATGCCCCGGTGGAAATGAATACTCTCAACACCTCACACTATGTGGGACTCCTTAGGGTTCTAGGGACTGTAAATGATAAATCCTATTCCCTAATATAGATCTAACCCTTTGGTCAAGGCGGAAGATCTCTAGTCATAATTAAGCTCCAGCACTAAGATTCACTTCAACACTTCACTCTGTTGCTCACGCAAGTAAGCCCCAGTGGAGTTCATCTCTTAGCACTTCACTCTATTGTGACCGCAAATAATTCTTGGAATATAGAGGTAGGGTAAACCACATCAGAAGGGAAAGGGACATTCCGCTACCTCTCGACTCACCCTCTCGACCGTCTTTCAATCTCGCTTGGTCTAATCCTAATGAAATTGTCACACCTTCAATGGATTACCTAGATGGATTCTCAACCCTAGTGTCACTCTAAGGGAAAATTAACATAATAAATATTCAAGATTGAAACTCAATTAAATCATCAATTAAATGTTCCTGCATGCTGTGAACAGTAACTGCTGCAGTGATCTTGCTACAGCAAAATGCTACACTACTCCTGCCAAAATGCTCTGGACTTCATTTTTCATCTGGCCGCCAAGTTAGGCACATAATCATGCGATAGATCACGTCGCCTCTTACTTTCAAACACATTGATGAAGCTTTTCAATGTTACTCAAGTCGGACTCGATGAGTGTGACTGCCTTTATGCCCCTCCAATTTGTATATTCACTTGAGAACTTTGGAGGATGGTACACACTCACATGTCTACAACTTGTGCCTTGATCCTTGCTTAGTCCAAGAGTCTCCTCAACAATTGCATCCATGATCTATTTTTGCTTCCTTTTTTTCCAAACTTGTCTCTACATCCCTAAATGCACAAACGAACACAAATACACAAGAATGAGCGATAAAATCTAATAAAAGTGATGCTCAATGTAAGAAAAGTATACTTCGTATTAGTTATGCACGAGCACTTATCAATGGTGGTAGAGGAGAAGAGGTGGTCAAAGGCTTCTTCTAAGATGCCCTAACTCCCCTTTTAAAGATGATCTTGGGTGGCTTATAGGTGGCCTAACGGTCAATATACTGGCCGTGAGGATGCTCAGAAAATGGGCCAAAAATTTCATTAAGTTGCTATATTGATGCTACAATAAAACTGCTATAGTGCTGCTATTCTCTCAATTTATTACTGTTGTCTTCACGGCCATGAGGTTGCCCGTAAGGATTTCCAGACTTGGAAATTTTACAAAGTCTTCGTGCTTTAGCCTGCTATACTCATATGAGGAATCTCTTAGCAATTACTCGTGATGCAAAATTAATTATGGCAATGTTATCTAGTGATTGATCGAGGCAATTCAGAGGTCTTCTAGTCCCAATCTTATGACAACCATGTCTGAAGTAGTAGGAACTTAAGATGGAATCTCTTCCACCCCAGCCTCCTATGTTTGCTTTAAGATCAAGAATTCCTCTAAAAGGGATAATCAAGCCCTAATCCAGAAATCTAGCAATACCTCATCTCTTAGCGTGTGTATAGATCTAACAAAGCATAGGTTTGCTAATGAGTGGGAATATCTTCCTTACAATCATCAACAAAATAGCATTAAACAATCATGCAATGAATCCAAGTTAACTAGAAAGATTAATGAATTGCTAATGAGAATTCACAAGTAAGAGTCAAGGTACATTGATATACAATTCCCCTCGAATTAAGGTCCTATGGGTAAAGAATAAAGATTTTAGAATATAAAATCCACAAAATAAGAATAAAAAAATCCTAAAACTAACTCTCTCTAAAAGGTCTCTGATAGTTAAGGTTGAGAAGATCCCAAGATCATCAGGACGGCACCGAATCTCTTCAAGTGCCCTCCACTATCAATATACGTTGACTTCCCCTTGAGAAACTCGCTAAAATCAGCTAAAATAATGTTGATTATCATATCTAACTGTAGTACTCTCCAGAAATCCCCGGTACCCTCTAACCAATTTAGTTAAAGAATTCTCTCAAAATAATAAAATCCAAGGCTATTTATAGACTGGGTCCATCATGGGATCATAACGGCCATTGTGAAGGCCATTGGGATCAAATTTGATTTCCTAGGCCGCAAGTCACATCCTAGCATGGTCTAGTTCTAGGTGTTATTTATTATGACCACGGCCATTGTAAGGGTCGTTGTGCTCTTGTGATATCTTCCCATAGTCTTGAACACTGGCACAATCGTACCAAGGCCGTGATGATGTTATATTGGTTGTGTTTTGGTCTAATTTGTCTCTAATCGTCTCAATATGTGCTTCTTTGGTTTTGAAACTTATTTAAAGCCCATTGTTAATGAAAAAAATGCAATTTTTGTACTAGTTTGGTACTAAACACATAAGAAGTTATGCTAAATGTAGTGCAAATGATGTATAAAATATGCATGCTTAAGCACTTATCAGTGTATGAGCAAGGGGCGTAACAAAACCCTAGTCGTCACCTTGATTCTCCGCCAAAAAGTCCCTTCAAAACCTAACTTTCAGACTTTTAATTATAGGTACAACTAGTACACATCCTTGTTTGGGCCATGTTTCAGACGTGCACTTTACTGGTGAAATCCAGGGCTTGAATCATGTGAAAATACATTTTCCAGCAATCTCGCCTTGAGCACGACTGTGGGTCACTAACACGGCCATGTTGTGCAAGGAGCAAGCTACTAGTGCTTGGATTGTGTGCTGAAAATACTACTTCCTGTGATACGCACGACTTAAGCATGACCGTGTTAGGTTGTGCTCTTCTTTGGAATACTACTTTTCCACTTGTTTCTCTCCAATTCATAATTATTAGTGAAAAGATTAAAGAAAATTGTTACTACTACTTATCTAATAAAATGACATGGAACAATAAAATCTAGGTTATTCTTTTAGCCAAATTAAATTTATTGAAGTAAGAGCCAAACTACCAGATGCTTGCACCTCAGTAATTATTGAGATAACTAAATTCATAAGCATCTACATGGAAAAATAGCTCCAAAATCGCAATTTAACATTTAGAGGTTTCAAACTACCAATACCCATGCTTAAGAATTTAGAGGAGCTAGATCAATTTAGTTACTCTACCAAATTACAACCTATTATGACTGCGAGGATTATACTTAAGCTCATGCATCATCTTTTGACATATACATGGGTTTCTCAACATGTTTATCATGGTGGAAATTAAATGAAAATTGCAAAATATGCAACAATCATAAACCATTTGAACAAATTCCATTCTTAAAGATTTCCAACAATAATAATAACAACAATTATTGTTTTGCTTTTTTGAAAGGAACATGTTAATAAGTACTTAATCTCAAGGAATTTCTCTTAAAAACAGAGCATACAAATAGAAATAATTAACAAAATATGTGGCTTTCTATACTTCATAATTTCAAAGAGTGGATCTATGGAAAGAAAGTTCATTAATTAGGCCTACCAAGATTTCAATAAATCTACACATTATAGTTTAAAGAAAGCAACAAAACACTGACACGACCTTTTGCGTGTATACCGCAAGTGCAGGGCCTTGTCGAAGTAATAAAATTACCCTGGTGAGTGGGTAGTCGAATCCACAGGGAATAGAGATTTAAGACACAAGATTTCACTATTTAGCTATACGGTGTACGAAAAGTGAGATTATAATCAATGAGTGAATATGTAAGCAAATATAAAGAGATAAGAATTAAAATAGAAAGATGACAGGTGGGAGAGTGCAGGTAGGAGTAAATAGAGAAGGACTAGCAGTGATTATGAAATAAGGTATCCAGACAAGCTACCTCTAGGACTTACGCTTCTAGTGCAAGACTATGCTATTATACTTTCCTATTGATGTTAATTGAGTCGAGGATATCCTTAAACTCACGGTCCTAAAACTTAAGGTCAATCGTGACTAATCCCAACATTATGTCCTGGTATTAGGATTCACTACGACCCTTGACTCTTGTTGACCTGTCAACTAAGCCCCAGGAGAGTATATCTACCTAAACCTCACACTACGTGAGATTGCTTTAAGCTCTAGGGATTCCTAATAGTAAAACCTGTTTCTATGTGTAGTTCTAACCCTTTGGTCCAGATGGAAAAACCCTAGTCTAGATTAAGCCCCAATGCATAGGATTCACTTCAACCCTTCACTCTGTTACTTGCGTAACTAAGCCCCAGGGGAGTTTATCTGCCTAGCACTACACTCTATCTCGACCTCTATGAAATCAAGGAAACGGAGGTAGGGAGAAACCACGTCGGAAGGGAAAGGGATACATCACTACCTCACAACTCTCCCTCTCAATCCTCTTCAATCTTAAGTAGTCTAACCCTATAGGAGTTGTCACACCTCCAAAGGATAACCTAACTGTCACGGCTAAGGGAAAAACAATAGCACAAGATAATTAAAATTGAAACTCGAATTTATTCATCAATAATGGAAAAGCATAATAACAATGTCATAGAAACATAATAATCCTAGGGTTTTACAAGTCCGAATACCCACGAGGGGTTTAGCTCCTCATGGAGCTATACATGTCCATCAAAGTATAAGAGAAAGCACAAAATAAAGACATCGATGAAAACCCCCTTGCGTATGGTGTGGCCGTGGTCTTGTGTGGCCGTGGTCTTGTCGGTGACGATGCCGATGACGCGCTCCAATCCTCCACAAAGTCCTCTCCGAAACCCTAGCCGCACTCTCCAGAAGATGGGGAGAAAGATAGGTCAAAAGATATCCAAATCTTGCTTTTATAGTGTTGAGTCGCGGCTTTAAATTTGGACTTATCGGGACTTCACATGGCCGTGTGGAATTAACACACGGGCGTGTGAAGTTTCTGTCTGCTAAAAAATTAATCCACACGGCCGTGTGGAATTTCCACACGCCCGTGTGAATTCTCTGGAATTCTAAAATTCGGCCGAAAGTGAACAGTAGCTTGCTACAGTGACAAGCTACAGTCCTTGCCGAAAACGCTCCCGAATCCGTCATTCTTGATCGAGGCCATTGAATTGGGCACACAATCAATAGTAGATCGTGTCGATTGCTTCAAGTCTCCTTCTTGGCGAAGTTCTCTTAAGCTATACGAGTTAGACTTGTTGTGAATGTGACTGCCTTTGTGCCCCTCCAAGGGAGGTTGGCACACACTCACAAGTCTAGGCTCGTGCCTTGTTCCTTGCTTGGTCCGAAAACCTCCCAACAACGGCGAACACGATCTAACTTCGTTCTTTTTCTACAAATTAGCTCCACAAACCTACAATGCATAAAAGTACACAAACGCACACTATTTAGTGATAAAATCTGATAAAAGAGATGCTCATAGTAAGATAATAACGCTTCGCGTCACTATAACACAAGCACTTATCAAATCCCCCCACACTTAAGCTTTTGCTTGTCCTTAAGCAAAAAATAAAATGTGACAATACTTGGGAAGAATAATTGAAAGTGCTCGGCCTTAGGTTCACCAAAAATATACAAAAGAAGCATTCTACAAGTAAGGGGAAATCAAAACATTGCATAAGGTTATCATTGCTCTAGCTAAAAACATGAATCAAAAAGGATAACAACTCGAAAACATGTAAGTGTGTGTGAATTCACTCAAGAGAACCAACGAGTACTCCTCAAACTCTTATTAAAAAGGACTTATTTATACACGACAAGTAAGAGAGGAAGTAGTAGCTTCACACATCCTCGAAGGTAGCCCTTTCCTAGGCGGCCGCCAAAGGTGGCTTTCACTCTTTCGATGAGGTAGCTCTTTCTACCGGGGTAGTAGCTTTCACGCATCCCATGAGATAGCTCTTTCTCTCATTAGGGCATAACTTGTATCCGACTTATGAGAGTTGCTTCATACTTCATGGGTGGTAGCTCTTTCCACCCCAAATGCATACATAAAAGAAAGCAACTATTCACAAACTCATATTTTTCTCTTTTTCTTTTTCATTTTTCCACTTTTTTTCATTTTCATCAAATTTTTTTTTTCATATTTTTCTCTCCTTATATATGCATTTTCCAAAGTAAAACTAAGAACAATGATAAACTTGTCCTTAAAAACTTCAAGATAGAGTTTCCAAAAGATTCCAAGAGTAAGTTGTGCAATATAAGATAATCGAGCAAAAATTCCCTAAAATTTCAAGTAGAAACTAGAGCATGATAGGACACAATGTTAAAAATTCTCCTAAACTCTAAGAATACAACCATTGCAACTAAGGTGAACCGCCATAGGCTACATTAGCATAAGCAATTGAACGCACAAGTAAATGTGTGTACAATGTGAACTCCCCCCCCCCCCACACTTAAGATGTACATTGTCCCCAATGTATGCATGCAAGTACAATTATAAGTAGCAAATAAAAACAAATAGTGTGGAAGTGGGCAATTGAAACATTACTCCCCTGAACTCCAAGTGTTGCGTTTGATGGAGCTAGGTCATTGAGAATTGAGTCTCAATGGTTTGTGAAGCACACACGGTCCTATGACCGTGCCAATGACTGTTCCTCAAAATCCTTACATCCAAGACCATCTGCGCACACATACACAAGGGTTCAGTATAGCTCAATAAAACTCGAGTATATAAAATATGAAGCAATGAATATAACTCGAGATAAAAGAAAAGCAAAATGAAAGATAAACTCAGAAGGATAATCCTTTCTGAGTACTACAAGTCCAAAATAAAAATAAAAACTACAAAAATGAAAATCAAAAGCAACAAAAACTAAAACTAAGACGCCTCAGCGTCGGTGTCCTGGATAGTGGCCTCTGGTGCTGCTGGAGGCTCTGGAAATGTAGGTGGATCTACTGATGCTAGAGGAGATGGTGGTAGAGGAGTGGGGTCTCTGGGTCGGGCCACAGATGGTACTGACACTGCCTGCTCTAGAAGTCTCTGTATGGTGTCAAGCCGCGCCATAGTCTCTGCGTGCTATGCAACCTGTGCGGCCCTGATCTCGGCCTGCTCTGCCTGTAGCACGCCCACTGCGCTCTCGAGGCGCTCCAACCTGTCCTGGCCCCGAGAGGGCGAGAACATGTGCACCGGAGGTGGCTCCGGTGCGGTGGGTGGTACCTGTGTCTCTGTATCTGTCGGGGGTGGCTCTAACGCTGCCTGTGACCCCTCGGCCTGATCTGTTTGGGGAATGATCAATATATATGTCCCCGATCCTGCTCTGCAGATCAATCCCATCATCCTCAGTGTATCTGTGCCCAGAGGAGTTGGTACACTAGTCTTCTCTGCCCCTCGCACTCCGTCTCTGAGACTCGTCCCGATCAGAAGTATCGAAATGTAGGGACCTGCGAAGATCACTCCAACCCTAGGGTACTGGCCCTGATGGCGTAAATACTCTGCTAGGATGTGTCCTAGGTGGAGTGGTACCCTCTGAGCCATAGAGTATAGATAGAGAAGCTCCTGCCGGCTCAGAACTCCAGTGCTATCACCCCGGCCACTCACTGATCTACTCAGAATAGCATGTACGTATCTGTAGGCCGGGCGGGATAAGCACGTGGCCTTCGAGACTCCTGGCTCATACTGGCCCTCTCCGCACAAATCCCTGTAGGCCCTCTACGGAGTAAGACTGCCCGGGTAGTCGGTAGGAAGACCCTCATACTCCTCTGTCTGTGTATAGGCCTCATCATATAACCCCATGTGGATCGAAAACTGGGTCACGTTGAGGCTAAAATGCTGTCCTAATACCCTGAACTGAATCGCATCAGGAGTAGAGAAGTCTCTGTATGATCTGTCGAACTCGAACGAGGCCAAAAACTCAAGTGTCACTCCTCGAATGGATGGATCTCTGATCCTCAGTAAACTCTTCCAACTACCCACCGAGAGTAGCTCCTCAACCTCATCGGCAATGCTGTCACCCTCCTGAATCCCTCTAACAATGCTCAAGTCGGGGTATCGTGACTGGCCAAACCGCAGTGTAGATAACCGCTCCAACCTGGTCTGGTGCTCAGGTATACTAAACTCAGTCTCCTCTTGAGGGGGTGTAGGTTCGGGAGGACGCTTACTGGCCAATTTCTTAGACCTAGAAGCCATATTTGCAAAATTGCAAAACAAATTTTATAAATCAGTTCAGAAACTCATTCTGCAGAAATCCACACGACCGTGTGGAGCTTCTGGCGGACAGAGCCTCACGGCCGTGGGTCTAGAAATCCAAAATTTACATTCTAGTTTGTTCTAATTCATCCCTAAGCATGTTCGCATACATAATAATCATTTAAAACAAGCGAAATCATCCAAAGAAGGAATCAAATTAAGAATTGACGAAGAAAAGAGGGAGGGAGAGCTTACCGATGGTGTGAAGTGAAAACCCAAGGAAATCGGCCAGAAAACTCCAATAAAATCCTTCAAAAGGCCCAGAGAAAGTCGGGTAAGTAGTAGAGTGGGTAGGAGAAGAGGCACGAGTGAAAACTAAAAGAAATCGCGCGGCTTTTGAAGTTCTGGGAATTCACACGGCCGTGTGGAAATTCCACACGGCCGTGTGCCTCTGAAATTAGGGTTCACAGTGGCCAGCACACGCCCCTGTGTGCACTCTGGTCACTCTCTGAACTACCCCACATGGGCGTGTGAGTATCTCACACGGCCGTGTGAGTATCTCACACGCCGTGTGCCTTCACAGGGGGATCCACAGGGGCACCCACACGGCCCTGTGGATTTAAGGGAAATCATCAAAGGTCTCTGAAAAATTTCACACGGCCTGTGGGAATTCCACACGGCCGTGTGCCCAACCTGGCCAAGAACACAAGGCCGGCCACAAGGGCCAACACACGCCCCTGTGGTCTCTCTGACTTGCCCGAGAAACGCTAAGTATATCACACGGTCCTGTGAATAATCCACACGGCCGTGTGCCTTTCACAAGCTCCCCCACAAGGGCACACACACACCCCTGTGTATTCTCGGGAAGAAGGGTTTTCTCTGCAGAGTTTTACATGGCCGTGTGCCTTAGCACAGTGGCACTCACAGGGGCACTCACACGGCCCTGTGGACTCTCTGGAAAAGAGTTTTAAGTTCTGCGAACTTCCACACGGCCGTGTTCCCCTTCTGAGGTTGTTCACAGGGGCATAGACACGCCCCTGTGCCCTCACTGGTTGAGCTCTGATTTGGTAACACACGGCAGTGGGGAATTTCCACACGGCCGTGGGTTTGCTCTGGTTTACTTAGAAAAATTCACAGACTCTTCCAAAAAATTCAGAAACTCTTGTAAAACATTTAGAGCCTGTATAAATCATAAAAACATGACCAGAAACCATAGAAAACACACTCAACCGACTCAAACTTCGTCAATTAACATTAAGGCACATGAAAATATCAACAATCCACAATGGAAATCGTAGCACATGCATTAAAAATTCAAGACATCAACGCTAAGACTTTTATTCATCCTAAAACTAAACTAGATCCTAGGAAAACTGTAAAACCATGGGTTGCCTCCCAAGAAGCTCTTGTTTAACGTCACTAAGCTTGATGTACCTAATCTTACCTTACGGTGGTTTGAGAAAGAATACCTCCTTGTCATCATCACCAACTTCACCACCAAAGTACGGTTTCAGCCGATGCCCATTCACTTTAAATGTACCCTTCTCTGGATGAGTAATTTCAACCGCCCCATGGGTTGATACGTGCGTGACTGTATATGGACCAAACCATCTTGATTTGAGTTTTCCGGGGAAGAGTCGTAAACGTAAGTTGAACAATAGCACTTTGTCACCCACTTTGAATTCCTTCGGTGGCTTAATGTGTTTGTCATGCCACCTTTTGATCTTCTCCTTATAGATTATAGCATTCCCATACGCTTTCAATCTCCACTCATCAAGCTCATTAAGATGGAGTAATCTTTGCTTACCGGCCTTTCTCAAATCAAAGTTCATCGCCTTAATTGCCCAATACGCTCTGTGTTCAAGCTCCACCGTTAAGTGACATGATTTCCCATAAACCAAATTGTACGGTGTAGTTCCTATCGGAGTCTTGTATGCTGTTCGATGGGCCCAAAGTGTATCATCCAACCGTTTAGACCAGTCCCTCTTTCCTTGCTCTACAGATTTTGTCAAAATTCTCTTGAGCTCTCTATTGGTCACCTCGACTTGTCCACTAGTTTGTGGATGGTACGGGGTCGCGAGGCGATGGTGTACTCCGTATCTTTTCAACACCTTTTCCAGTTGGAAGTTGCAGAAATGTGTTCCTTGATCACTAATGATAACTCGTGGGGTACCAAACCGAGCAAACAACCTTTTCAAAAATTTTACCACTGTCCTCGCATCATTTGTTGGCAATGCTTGAGCTTCGACCCATTTGGAGACATAATCGACTGCTACCAATATGTATTGGTTCCCATTGGACTTCGAAAACGGCCCCATGAAATCAATGCCCCAAACATCGAAAACCTCGCAGAACTACATCGAATTCTGAGGCATCTCGTCTCGTCGTGACAAATTTCCTGCCCTTTGGCAACTATCACAACGAAGAACAAATTGGTGTGCATCTTGGAATAGAGTCGGCCAATAGAACCCTGCGGCCAAGATCTTTTCTGCAGTTCTACTTGATGCATAATGGCCTCCAACCGATCCGGAATGACAATGAGCAATAATATCCCATCCTTTCTCCCTTGATACACATCTCCGAACCACATGGTCTGCACAAATGCGAAAAAGAAATGGATCATCCCAGAAGTAATGCTTCATATCACTAAAGAATTTCTTCTTTTGTTGGAATGTAAGTCCTTGTTTGAGCACCTTCCCGGATAAGTAATTTGCAAAATTTGCGAACCATGGGGCATCACCTGATGATAAGTCTAAATCCGTGATTGAGTATAGATGTTCTTCCGGAAAAGAATCATTGATTTCACTACTCGATGGCTCCTGTCCGACACTTCCCTCTAACCGGGATAAATGGTCTGCCACCACATTTTCAGTCCCTTTCTTGTCCTTAATCTCCATATCAAACTCCTGCAGTAGCAATATCCACCAAATCAACCTTGGCTTTGCATCGGCTTTGTTCATGAGGTAACGGAGAGCTGAATGGTCTGTATAAACAGTGACTCTCGACAAGATAAGATATGGCCTGAATTTGTCTAGAGCAAACACAACTGCTAATAACTCCTTCTCTGTGGTGGTGTAATTCTCTTATACACCCGTGAGGGTCTTGCTAGCATAATAGATGGGTTGAAACTGTTTACCCATTCTTTGCCCCAACACCGCTCCGATAGCATAGTCACTTGCATCACACATGAGCTCAAACGACTCATTCCAATTGGGCGTGATCAAAATTGGAGCTTGAACCAGTTTTTCTTTTAACATATTGAAAACCACCATACATGCTTCCCCAAAGTCAAACAGAGCATCTTTTTCAAGGAGTTTAGTCAACGGTTGTGTGATTTTCGAAAAATCCTTGATAAACCATCTATAAAACCCCGCATGACCCAAGAAACCCCGAATCCCTTTTACATTTGTTGGTGGGGGAAGCTTGTCTATAACTTCAATCTTGGCTTTGTCCACCTCCAAACCCTTTCGAGAGATCTTGTGCCCTAGAACAATGCCCTCTTGCACCATGAAATGACACTTTTCCCAATTAAGAACAAGGTTTGTTTCTTCACACCTCATTAGTACTCTCTCCAAATTGTTCAAACACAGATCAAATGAGTCACCAAACACTGAAAAGTCATCCATGAACACCTCCATTATATCCTCCAAAAGGTCATCAAAAATAGCAGTCATGCACCGTTGGAACGTTGCGGGTGCATTACACAGTCCAAATGGCATTCGTCTATATGCAAATGTTCCGTAGGGGCAAGTGAAGGTAGTCTTCTCTTGGTCTTCCGGGGCTATAGGAATCTGGAAATACCCTGACATTCCATCTAGGAAGCAATAGAACTGATGCCCGGCCAGTCGCTCCAACATCTGATCAATAAAAGGCAATGGGAAATGGTCCTTCCGAGTCGCATCGTTCAACCTCCTGTAATTAATGCCCACCCTCCAACCTGTGACTGTTCTAGTTGGAATGAACTCATTCTTTTCATTTTTAATCACCGTCATTCCTCCTTTCTTTGGGACTACTTGCGTTGGGCTCACCCAAGCGCTGTCAGAGATAGGATAGATAATCCCTGCATCCAACAGCTTCACCACCTCTGCCTTGACAACCTCCTTCATATTGGGATTTAGTCTCCTTTGAGGTTGAATCACCTACTTGAAATTATCCTCCAACAATATTTTATGTGTGCAAAACGAAGGATTGATTCCCTTCAAGTCTGAAATTTTCCAAGCAATGGCAGATTTGTGCTTCTTCAGCATGCTCACTAACTTCTTCTTCTGATCCAGGGAGAGATCGGAAGCTATGATAAGGGGAACTTCATTCCTTCTTCCAGATATGCGTATTCCAAATGTGTTAGCAGGGTTTTTAACTCCAAATCAAGTGGTTCTTCAATAGACGGCCGCAAACGGCTTTCCTTCAATCGATCAATCTCCTCAAACTGAAATGGTTCTCTTTCCTCAACACTTTCTGCATTGTTCCGTGAAAGATGGCTGTTAAGATAATCTTGAGATTCCATTTTGACTCCTATCTCACATGCTTCCCTGGTTAAGTCTACTACCCCCACTGAAAAGACTTCTTGTCTCTGGTCTTGATAGTACGATTCAAATTGAGCAAGAACTCTCTCTAGATTTTCTTCAGCATCCTCCCCGGAAGAAGCTAGGGCTGATCTTTCAAATTCGTCTAACACCTTATCCAATTCACAACCCATGAGCTGTTCTTCACAAAAATGATCAACATCAGTGTCTTCTTTTATGGAAGGAGTGTTAACCGGTTGCCCATACTTAATGCAGTTTATAATCGACTGTGCTGCGAACGAATGAAATTTCTGTTCCACTTCCCCCACTAATCCTGTAGGCGTGTCAAACATCTCAGTTGTATGAAACATCTCTTCTCTTCTGAACCTGAAATCAAAATAACGCAAACCAATAAGAATGATGATAGATAAAGAAAGTATGAAATAGAATGCGAAGTGAATAGCTAAAATAGTGAAAAACAAATATCTAAAACGCCTATTCCCTGCAACGGCGCCAAAAACTCTGACACGACCTTTTGCGTGTATACCGTAAGTGCAGGGCCTTGTCGAAGTAATAAAATTACCCTGGTGAGTGGGTAGTCGAATCCACAGGGAATAGAGATTTAAGACACAAGATTTCACTATTTAGCTATGCGGTCTACGAAAAGTGAGATTATAATCAATGAGTGAATATGTAATCAAATATAAAGAGATAAGAATTAAAATAGAAAGATGACAGGTGGGAGAGTGCAGGTAGGAGTAAATAGAGAAGGACTAGCAGTGATTATGAAATAGGGTATCCGGACAAGCTACCTCTAGGACTTATGCTTCTAGTGCAAGACTATGCTATTATACTTTCCTATTGATATTAATTGAGTTGAGGATATCCTTAAACTCACGGTCCAAAAACTTAAGGTCAACCGTGACTAATCCCAACATTATGTCCTGGTATTAGGATTCACTACAACCCTTAACTCTTGTTGACCTGTCAACTAAGCCCCAGGGGAGTATATCTACCTAAACCTCACACTACGTGGGATTGCTTTAAACTCTAGGGATTCCTAATGGTAAAACCTGTTCCTATGTGTAGTTCTAACCCTTTGGTCCAGGTGGAAGAACCCTAGTCTAGATTAAGCCCCATTGCATAGGATTCACTTCAACCCTTCACTCTGTTACTTGCGTAACTAAGCCCCAGGGGAGTTTATCTGCGTAGCACTTCACTCTATCTCGACCGCTATGAAATCAAGGAAACGGAGGTAGGGAGAAACCACGTCGGAAGGGAAAGGGATACATCACTACCTCACAACTCTCCCTCTCAACCCTCTTCAATCTTAAGTAGTCTAACCCTATAGGAGTTGTCACACCTCCAAAGGATAACCTAGATTGCTCTCAACCTTAGTGTCACGGCTAAGGGAAAAACAATAGC
This sequence comes from Dioscorea alata, assembly GCA_020875875.1. Classification (NCBI taxonomy): domain Eukaryota; kingdom Viridiplantae; phylum Streptophyta; class Magnoliopsida; order Dioscoreales; family Dioscoreaceae; genus Dioscorea; species Dioscorea alata. The sequence goes on from CM037027.1 coordinate 10,664,865, forward strand.
ACAAGATAATTAAAATTGAAAATCGAATTTATTCATCAATAATGGAAAAAGCATAATAACAATGTCATAGAAACATAATAATCCTAGGGTTTTACAAGTCCGAATACCCACGAGGGGTTTAGCTCCTCATGGAGCTATACATGTCCATCAAAGTATAAGAGAAAGCACAAAATAAAGACATCGATGAAAACCCCCTTGCGTATGGTGTGGCCGTGGTCTTGTGCGGCCGTCCAACGTTGGTGACGATACCGATGACGCGCTCCAATCCTCCACAAAGTCCTCTCTGAAACCCTAGCCGCACTCTCCAGAAGATGGGGAGAAAGATAGGTCAAAAGATATCCAAATCTTGCTTTTATAATGCTGAGTCACGGCTTTAAATTTAGACTTATCGGGATTTCACACGGCCGTGTGGAATTAACACACGGGCGTGTGAAGTTTCTGTCTGCTGAAAAATTAATCCACACGCCCGTGTGAATTCTCTGGAATTCTGAAATTCGGCCAAAGTGAACAGTAGCTTACTACAGTGTTTTTGCTACAGTGACAAACTACATTGATGCTACAGTCCTTGCCGAAAACGCTCCCGAATCCGTCATTCTTCATCGAGGCCATTGAATTGGGCACACAATCAATAGTAGATCGTGTCGATTGCTTCAAGTCTCCTTCTTGGCGAAGTTCTCTTAAGCTATACGAGTTAGACTTGTTGTGAATGTGACTGCCTTTGTGCCCCTCCAAGGGAGGTTGGCACACACTCACAAGTCTAGGCTCGTGCCTTGTTCCTTGCTTGGTCCAAAAACCTCCCAACAACGGCGAACACGATCTAACTTCGTTCTTTTTCTACAAATTAGCTCCACAAACCTACAATGCATAAAAGTACACAAACGCACACTATTTAGTGATAAAATCTGATAAAAGAGATGCTCATAGTAAGATAATAACGCTTCGCGTCACTATAACACAAGCACTTATCAAACACCAAAAGCATAAGAAATGAATTTCCATTACATAAGTGCAGAAATAAAGACATCAAATTTGTTCATGATATTTCACCACATATTGAATATAAATATTTCAAAGAAGAAGGTTGCACAGAGTTATATCCATTGTTGTGTTCTTTAAAAAGGTCACTACAACTTAGCCATGTACACCTATCCCACATAGTGTTGGATATCATACATAGTCCTTTAAACTTAAAATTATTCATCACAGTTATACAAGAAAATAATAATATTTAAATGATGTTCTAGAGCACCCAAGAATATTCTTCAAATTTCTTTTAGTTTTCAATTTTGGGATGTTTAACTTCAATTACAGTTAGTTTGAACTAGTTACAAGTCGATTTTAATCCCAATTAAGCCCAAACCAGTCATGCTTCTATGAAAAATTATAATTTGCATATTACTTGCCATTTATGCTTATATGGTTAAAAATCATGTTGAAATAATTTATTGTAGGTGGTGAAACCTCGGGCCAATGCAAGGAGTAATCATGTGTAAGTTCTTCAACTTGCTTTTCTAGCATTGTGAGTAAATATATATTTGAAAAGTGCTATATTATACATATTATATTGATAATCTTTTGCACTTAAGTGGCCCTTAAGAGTGTTTTCATGGGTAATTGGTACTTAATTCATTCTATTTATGCTTTTAGGACAAAAGAAGCACAACAAAAGCCAAAGGAACGAATTTGGGAGCAAAACAAGGCGAAAGCATCAAACAGAGAACTACACGGGCAAGATAGAAATTTATTTATTTTTTTATACATATTTTATACACTTAACATGTATTTCTGTTAGAATTGATACCCATTTTATGCTTAAACGCATGCTATTTGCTTTGTAGGGCATAAAGAAGCCATGAAGAACACGAGGACTCCATTAGGGTGAAAAGAGGAGAAAACTAGGGGTGCAGCATTGTAGCACATCACTGTAACAATTTTACTTTGGCAATCTATTGTAGCACCTGGAGATTTTTCAAGACAGAAACTTTGGCCTAAGTCATGCGGCCTCCATACTAGTCCTTATCAAACACATATACCCTTCAGTATACAATGGTGTTTCATCATTCTAGCTTCATATGGTCTTCATACGGCATGTATACAGCTCATATAGCTTGGGGGTATTTAAGGAGTCTTCTAGGGCTAAAAGAAGGGAGCTTGTCCACCATTACAAAATCAAGAAACCTAGCAAATAGCAATGATTCTTCGAAGCGATTTCAAGGGAATTTGAGGTTCCAAAGCACCATAGTTCAAAGTAGAGGTCCACCACCTTGGAAAGAGAGAAGTCTTAAGACCAAGAAGTAGCCTTCAGCTAGGGGAAGCGTCATTCGGTAATCCTTAGAAGAGGGAAGTGTCTTCGGCCAGATCTACCTCATCTTCATCCTCATTTCATCTAGGAAGTGTCACTTATGAACTATTCTTGTGTTTTTGTTCATATTATTGTTTATATTTATATGATGACACACTAGATGTGTGTGTACCGCAAGTGTACAGGCTGTCGAAGTAATAATAGTACCCTGGTGAGAGGATAGTCGAATCCACAGGGAATAGGGATTAAAGACACAAGTGTTCGCTATTTAGCTAGTGTGGTGTACGAGAAGTGAGAATAGAATCAATGTGTGGTTGTAAAAGAAATTAAATGAAACAAGAAATAAAAGAGAAATATGGAAGGCAGGAGAGTGCAAGGAAGAGTAATGAGAGAAGGACAATCAATGAATGAAATAGGGCACCCGGACAAGCTACCCATAGGATTTATGATTCTACAGCAAGAAAATGTTAATATACTCTACTATTGGTGTTAAATGAGTCGAGGAAATCCATAAACACACGATCCCAAACCTAAGGTTAACAGTGACTAACCCCAACATTATGTCCCGGCATTAGGTTTCACAACGACCCTTGATTCTTGTTGACCTGTCAACTAAGCCCTAGGGGAGGCCATCTTCCTAAGCCTCACACTACGTGGAATTGCTTTAAGTTCTAGGGATTCCTAGTGATAAACCCTATTCCTATGTATAGCTCTAACCCTTTGGTCTAGGTGAAAGAACCCTAGTCTAAATTAAGCCCCAACACTTGGATTGGATTCACTACAACCCTTCACTCTGTTGCTCATGCAACTAAGCCCCAGGGGAGTTCATCTCCTAGCACTTCTCTCTATCTCGACCGCTACGGACTCTTGGAACACGGAGATAGGGAGAATCACACCGGAAGGGAAAGGGGACGTTTCGCTACCTCACGACTCACCCTTTCAACCCTTTTCAATCTTAAGTAGTCTAACCCTATAGAAGTTGTCACACCTCCAAAGGATAACCTAGATGATTCTCGATCCTAGTGTCAAGGCTAAGGGAAAATCAATACAACATGCAATTAAGATTGAAACTCAATTTTATTCATCAATAAAGAAAAGCATAATAACATGTCATAGAAACATAATCATCCTAGGGCTTACAAGTCCGAATACCCACAAGGGGTTTAGCTCCTCATGGAGCTATACAAATCCATCAAACTATGAGAATAAGAACAAATCGAAAGCATAGATGAAAACCCCTTGTGTAAAGTGTGGTCGTGGTCTTGTATGCTCGCCAGACGTCGATGACGATGCCGATGACGCGCTTTGATCCTCCACAAGGTCCTCTCCAAACCCTAGCCGCAACCCTTCAGAAACCAAGGAAAAAGATTGGCAAAAAGATCCAGAAAAAGTCTCAAAAGGGGCCTTAAATACTGTTGAGTCGCGGCTTTAAATCGGCTGAATCGAGATTTCACACGGTCCAGTGAAATTTTCACACGTCCTTGTGAAGTCTCTATTTTCCTGAATTTCGGTAAACAGTAAACAGTAACTTGCTACAATATTTTAACTGCAATATTTTTGCTACACTATTTTTGTCGAAACGCTCCCGAATTCATCACTCTTCATCGAGGCCATTGAATTGGGCACGCAATCAACGGTAGATCGTGCTGATTGCTTCAATTCTCCTCATTGGCGAAGTTCTCCTATGCAACATGAGTTACACTTATTGCGAATGTGACTACCTTTGTGCCCCTCTGATAAGTGCTTGTGTTGTAGTAACGCGAAGCGTTATTATCTAACAATGAACATACTTTTTATCAGATTCTATCACTAAATAGTGTGCATTTGTGTATTCTTGTGCATTGTAGGTTCGTGGAGCTAAGTTGGGAAAGAAGAACGAAGTTAGGTCATGTTCGTCATTGTTGGAAGGTTTTCGGAACAAGCAAGGAACAAGGCACGAGCTTAGACTTGTGAGTGTGTGCCAACCTCCATTGGAGGGGCACAAAGGCAGTCACATTCACAACAAATCCAAACTCGTGTAGCTTAGGAAAACTTCACCAAGAAGGAGACTTGAAGCAATAGGCACGATCTACCATTGATTGTGTGCCCAATTCAATGGCCTCGATGAAGAACAACGTATTCGGGAGCATTTCGGAGAGTTACTGTAGCATCAATGTATCTTGTTATTGTAGCAAAATCACTGTAGCAATTACTGTGCACTTCTGCCGAAAATCAAGATTCCAGAGAATTCACACGGGCGTGTGGAATTAACACACGGCCGTGTGAATTGATTTCCCAGCAAGCCAGAGACTTCACACGGGCGTGTGGAAATTCCACACGGCCGTGTGAAGTAATTTTTCAGGAAAGACAGAAACTTCACACGGGCGTGTGGAAATTCCACACGGCCGTGTGAAGCCCCGATAACTTCAAATTTAAAGTCGCACTCAGCCTATTTAAAGCCCGATTTGAAGACTTTTTGAGTATCTTTGAACCTATCTTTCTCCCCAACTTCTGGAGAGTGCGGCTAGGGTTTCGGAGAGGACTTTGTGGAGGATTGGAGCGCACCATCGGCATCGTTACCGACGTTCGACGGCCGCACAAGACCATGGCCACACCATACGCGAGGGAGTTTTTCATTGATGTCTTTAGTTTGTGTTTTATTTCATACATTGATGAACATGTATAGCTCTATGAGGAGCTAAACCCCTCGTGGGTATTTGGACTTGTAAAACTCTAGGATAATTATGTTTCTTTGACATTGTTATTATGCTTTTCCATTAATTGATGAATAAATTCGAGTTTCAATTTTAGATATCTTGTGCTATTGTTTTCTCTTAGGGGACACTAAGGATTGAGAACAATCTAGGTTATCCTTTGGAGGTGTGACAACTCCTATAGGATTAGACTACTTAAAATTGAAGAGGGTTGAGAGGGAGAGTTGTGAGGTAGCACCGTACCCCTTTCCCTTCCGATGTGATTTCTCCCTACCTCCGATTCCTTGATTTATTAGCGGTCGAAATAGAGTGAAGTGCTAGGAAGATATACTCCCCCAAGGCTTTGGGGTGACGTGAATCCTACGCACTGGGGCTTAATTTAGACTACGGTTCTTCCTCCTGGACCAAAGGGTTAGAACTACTGCACATAGGAACAGGTTTTATCACTAGGAGTCCCTAGAGCTCAAAGCAATTCCACGTAGTGTTAGGCTTAGGTAGAAATACTCCCCTGGGGCTTAGTTGAGCAATCAACAGAGTGAAGGGTTGACGTGAATCCTAATGCCGGGACATAGTGTTGGGGGTTAGTCACGGTTGACCTTAGATTTGGGACCGTGTGTTTAAGGATTTTCCTCGACTCAATTAACATCAATAGGAAAGTATAATAGCATAGTCTTGCACTAGAAGCATAAGTCCTAGAGGTAACTTGTCCGGATACCCTATTCTCACTTATTGCTAGTCTCTCTCTTTACTCATTGCTTGCACTTTTCTCTCTTTCATCCTTCTATTTACTTGCCTTGCATCTACTCTAATTTTCATAAACTCACTCATCACGCAGATCATTGTTTCTTTTCGTATATCGCACGATTGAATAGCAATTTCTCGTATTTTAAATCCCTATTCCCTGTGGATTCGACTACCCACTCACCGGGGTAATTTTATTACTTCGACAAGGCCGTGCACTTGCAGTACACACGCAAAAGGTCGTGTCACCCTCCAAAGGAGGTTGGCACACACCCACAAGTCTAGACTCGTGCCTTGTTCCTTGCTTGGTCAGAAAACTCCCAACAATAGCGAACATGATCTAACTTTGTTCTTTTCCTCCAAACTAGCTTCACAACCCTATAATGCACAAAAGCACACAAATGCACACTATTTAATGATAAAATCTGATGAAAGTAATGCTCGTTGTAAGATAATAACACTTATTTTGGGATGATTGTTACTTAATTTTATTGCATTGGTTTGATTTGTCCATTGTGCTTGCATGCTAGAATTATATGTTAAGAGATCCGTAGTTCTCTTTTTGAGCTGTTCACGTTGATGTATCTTGCTCATGTGCACTAGATCTTGAATGGATTAGAAGGGTTTGCTTGTACTAACACGCCAAGAAATCGAGTACCAATAGCTATCCGACCTTTAAGAGTAAACATAGGTTGTCTTTACTCTTATTTTGGGATTTCCTTTCTCTTAATACAATCATAGGAGGGTTGATCCAGAAGAGATTCCGATCAGTACTAGTATGGGATTTGAGTTCAATCACCAAGAGATTGGGGTTGACCTAATTCAGAAGTCTCTCAGTCCAAACCACTTTTGCATCTTTTGTTATTTATCCTTGCATCATGATGACACCCTGAGAGGATCCACATCAGTGGCCCTTTGCATATCATTGTTGTGTTTGTAGCTTCTTGCTTAAACCTTCACCTTCTAGTGGGTTTTTATTTGTTTTTCCACAACAAGTTAAGTAGAAACCCTTCACTTAAGAGTTAGGTTAGAAAATACGTGGCAAAGAAGTAATAGTAGATCCTTAACCCCGAGGAATACGATCCTTGTGTTATACACGAGGTATTACTTGGTGACCCCGTACACTTCTGTAAATCACATCAAGTTTTTGGCACTGTTACCAGGTAACACTTAAAGAATACTAGGAAGCTTTTAGCTTATTGCTCTAGCCATTTCTTTATTAATTTCTTTTCTTCTGATCTTAACTTTCTACCATTTTTCTTGAGTTTGCAAGGTACTGTGCATGACACGTACGAATCCTTTTGGGCCACCTCTACCACTAAGGTTGTCAAACGATCAAGCTGTTCGTGAGCAGCTCGAGCTCGGCTCGGTAAAAGCTCGAATTCGGCTCGAAATTTTGAGCTTTCAGGCCAAGCTCGAGCTTGAATTTTGAGCTCAAAATTAATTTCGAGACGAGCTCAAGCTGAGTCGAGCTCGATCGGTCTCGGCTCAATAGCTCAGAATTATATATATATATATATTACAATATTTGTGATGGGCCTAATGTCCATTAACTTGGAAGCATTGAATGTTAAGACTTTTAAGTGCTTGGTTTATGATATTTAAAAATTCTAAAGATGATTTATGGATTTGTAATGTTCATGAACTAATTAAGATGTTCTTTTAAGTTTTTTTTTATAAATTACAAAATTTGTCATGTATTTTATCGTTTGTGTTGTGTTAAATATAATATAGGTAAAAAAGACACTTGCAAGTTTCGGTTGATAAATAAATTGATTCATTATTAATTTTACAAATTTTGTCATGTATTATAAATTATAATTTATAAAAAAAATTTTAATTTTGAGCTAATCGAGCCGAGCTGAGCTGAGCTCAAGCTTTCGAAAATAAAATCGAGCTGAACTCGAGCTTTTGAAAATAAAATCGAGCCGAGCTCGAGCTTAAGCTCGAGCTAGCCTATTTCGAGCCGATTTTGAGCTGGCCCAAGCCCGATCAAAAAGCCTGATCTACCACACATCCTTGAGGCCTATTTCGAGCTAGCCTATTTCAAGCCAATTTCGAGCTCGGCTCGTTTACAGCCCTATCTACCACACATCCTTAAGGCCCTCTGGCCATCTTTCGACGACGGTCCTTGTGGGAAACTGATAAGTGCTCATGCTATAGTAATGCGAAGTGTTATTATCTTGCAATGAGCATTGATTTAATCAGATTTTATCACTAAAAAGTGTGCATTTGTTTACTTTTGTGAATTATAGGGTTGTGAGGATAAATTGGAGAAAAGGAACGAAGTTAGATCCTGTTCGCCGTTGTTGGGGAGATTTTTTGACTAAGCAAGAAAAAAGACATGAGCATAGACTTGTGAGTGTGTGCCAACCTCCTTTGGAGGGACACAAAGGTAGTCACATTCACAAAAAGTCTAGCTCGTGCTAACAAGGAGAACTTCACCAATGAGGAGATTTGAAGCAATCGGCATGATCTACCATTGATTGTGTGCCCAATTCAACGGCCTCGATGAAGAACGATGAATTCGGGAGTGCTTCAGCAAGTACTGTAGCAGCACTGTGGCAAGCTACTATTCACTTTCAGCCGAAATTCAGAAAACCAGAGAGTTCACACGAGCGTGTGGAAATTCCACACGGCCATGTGAGATCCCGATAAGTTCAATTTTAAAGCCGCGACTCAACATTATAAAAGCCCGTTTTGGAGATTGTTTTGGGATCTTTTTGGCTTTTCTTGGCCCTAACTTCTATAGAGGAGTAGCTAGGGTTTAGAGAGGATTTCATGGAGGTTTGGAGCGCGTCATCGGCGTCAACATCAACGTCCAACGGACGCACAAGACCACTGCCACATCGCACATAAGGGGGTTTTCATCTATGCTTTCGATTTGTGTTCTTTTAGTTATTTTGATGGATTTGTATAGCTCCATGAGGAGGTAAACCACTCGTGGGTATTCGGACTTGTAAACCCTAGGGTTATTATGTTTCTTTGAAATTGCTATTATGCTTTTCCATTATTGATGAATAAAATTGAGTTTCAATCTTAAATTCTTCTTGTTATTATTTTCCCTTAGCCGTGACACTAAGGTTGAGAATAATCTAGGTTATCCTTTGGAGGTGTAACAACTCCTATAGGATTAGACTACTTAGGATTGAAGAGGGTTGAGAGGGTGAGTCGTGAGATAGCGGAACGTCCCCTTTCCCCTCCGATGTGATTCTCCCTACCTCCATATTCCATGATTTATTTGCGGTCAAGATAGAGTTAGTTGCTAGGAGATTAACTCTCCCAGGGCTTAGTTGCGCAAGCAACAAAGTGAAGGGGTTGAAGTGAATCTTAGTACTGGGACTTAATTTAAACTAGGGTTCTCTCACCTGGACCAAAGGGTTAGAACTATACATAGGAACAAGGTTAATCACTAGGAATCCCTAGAACTTAAAGCAATTCCATGCCATGCGAAGCTTAGGTAGATAGACTCTCCTAGGGCTTAGTTGACAGGTCAACGAGAGTCAAGGGTCGTAGTGAAACCTAATGCCGAGGCATAGTGTTGGGGTTAGTCATGGTTGACCTTAGATTTTGGACCGTGTGTTTAAGGATCTCCTCGACTCAATTAACATCAATAGGAAAGTATAATAGCATAGTCTTGCACTAGAAGCATAAGTCCTAGGGGTAGCTTGTCCGGGTACCCATCTTTACTCATTGCTTGTCCTACTCCTTTAATCTTACTTGAACTCTCTCACCTTCCACAATCCTATTTTAATTCTTGCTTTTATTAGTTTCTTTCACACTTACTCATTGATTTCTTTCCACACATCGTATTAGCTACATAGTGAATACTTGTATCTTAAATCCCTATTCCCTATGGATACGACTACCCAATCACCAGGGTATTTTATTACTTCGACAACCCGTGCACTTTCGGGCCCCTGTCAGAAACAATCACACATCATCACCAAGAGGGAGAGGAGCAATAGAGAAGATGTTGGAATGAAGTTCTAAGCCATCATTGCAAACCATTTAAAGCTTTATCTATTCAAGGAGATTGGTGTCATAAAGGGAGTTTTCTTGCTTCTTTATTATATTTCTTTTCTTTGTATGTTGTATAAATATCTCTCATCATGAGGGATTAACTTATTATGGTGTTTGGATTTGGATGAACCCTAGGGTGATTCTTGTGTAAAAATCTTGAATGTTGTTATTATTTAATTTGATAATTGTTTAAGATTCAGTCTATTGTGCTTGGCATGTCTTACGCTACAAATAGAGAACGTCGTAGCTTATTCTTGAATTGTATTTATCGATGCGAGACCATGCTTATACTATGTCATTCATAGATTGAAAGGGGATTCTTGTGCAGACACACTAAGAGATCCGAGTGTTGGTAGCCCTCCAATGCTAGGTTTAAGCCAAAGAAGAGTAGGTTTACTCCTATTTAGAGCTTTCCTTGAACTCATTGCAGTCGTAGGAGGATTGATCTAGAAAAATTCCAATCAGCACTCGTATAGGATTAGGAGTTAGGTACCAAGAGATTGGGGTTAATCTATCTAAGAGATTTCTAGGGCTTAAATACTGTTAATACATCTTGAAACCATCCTAGTTTGGACCTTAACGACAATCCTAGGGGGATTCCTTGTCTAAACACCCTCTTCTCATTCTTGACACTCCCTTGTTTATTTATTTATGTATGCTAGTAACCTAGCCATAGATTAGTTATTTTATTTTATTTTATTTTATTTTATTTTATTTTATTTGTTCTTCTTACTCAAAATTGTAGGCTAGATAGTAAATGAAGAGTGAGTAATAGTACTTCCTTGACCTCGTGGAATAAGACCCCTATGTCACACATAGGGTATTACTTGTTGACCCTAAATACTTGTGGGATTCACCACGTACACTTGCGGGATTCACCATGTACACTTGCGGGATTCACCATCAAATCCCATACTTGTATAATTCTTTACTTGTTATTTGTGTAAATTGTTGTGTAAAATCCAAGAGTTTGTAAGCCTTGGGGAGTCTCGAGGGTTGGATGGCGTGTATTCTTCCTCGGGATTATCACGGAAATTGTTGTGTGCCGGTCCTACGGGATGTAGTGTGACATGCCCATCTCCATGATCAAATGTAGAATCTTGGATATATCATCAAGTGTGATTTGGAGAGCGATTATACAAAAGGATTAAGAGTAAGTAATTCAAATGAGAATGGCTTTGCCAATATTAGACATACCAAATTAATCCCAAACATTGATGCTAGATGAGATTCTATTGAGCATAGGCTATAATTGATTGGTAGGGATCCTATTAGGAGAGATCCATATGATAAGTGCTTGAGTATACATGTTTTACTTACTTGTTTTATATGCATTGAGCATCATTTCACCATGGATTATGTCTCATAAAGTGTGTTTTGGTGTTCTTTTATGCAATTAGGTTGTGAAAGTGTTAAAGAAGGAAAAGGAAGCAAAGATGGGTTATAAAGACATATTGTTGGGAACTTTTGTACAACACAAGTGTCAAGGCACAAGAGGGGGTCATGCACATGAGGATGTGTGCCAACTTCCTGAAGGATTCAAGATGATTTATGTGATGGAAGGGCACAAAGGCAGTCACACCTTCATGTCCCAACTTGTGTGAAGATAGTTAAAGCTCTCAAATGATGATTTGAAGGAGGAGAAGTCTTATAACTCACTACATGGACGTGTGCCCGACCATGTAGCCTCAAGATGAGAGAGTTTGGATCGTGTTTATGAAGAGTACTGTAGCAAAAACACTGTGCATTTCACTGTAACAGTAATGTAGCAGAAATTACTGTTCACGCGACCGCATCAAAATCCCACACGACCGCGTGGGAATTCTGCAGCCCATGCAACCGCGTGGGATCTCACGTGGTCGCGTGAAGACACGTGACTGGCACGTTTTCAGATTTATAAATACCCCGATTTGCCGATTTTTAGAGTATCTTTTGTGTGGCTTTTGAGAGGCAAAGCGGCTAAGGTTTGAGGAGGAGGTCATTGCCGAATTGGAGGGCCGTTCTTCACCAACTTTGATAGTTCTTTCCTCCGTCATAGCATCGAGGGAGTCATTGGCGACCTAGCTTCGGAGAAGGATCCTTCAAGACGTTGAGCGACCCATCAAGGCCATCATCACGAATTCAAGGGGGTTTACTTCCATGGTTTACATTGCTTTTCATTGTGTTATGTTTTGCTTTGTAATAAGCCCCATGGAGGGCTAAACCCTAGTAGATACTTGGGTATGTGAACCCTAGGTTTCGATTCATGTATTGACTTTCTTTATGCTTTCTTTTAAGTCCGAGTTTATTTGAGTTTTAATCTTGTTTAATCATTGCTTGCATGCCTTATTAATTCGTATGGTTGTTTGGTATGTTTGATTTGTTTCCTTGGTGAGAGAGAGGTCTCCATTAGGGATTAGAATATACAAGGTTAAAGAGGGTTGAGAGGGTGAGTCTTGAGATAGAGGAGTGTCCCCTTTCCCTTCCGATTGAGTGTTTCCTATCTCCGTATTCCCTAAGTTTTATGCAACCATATGGGGTGTGAGGCATGAGATTGATAGATTTCTCCGCCAGGACCTTTGTAGGGGGTTAGGGATCTTCCGCCTAGAAGTAGGGTTAGATCTAATTTTAGGAATCGGTTTCACTCTTAGGTATCCCTAGAACTCATTGTGGTCATATGGGGTGTGAGGTGTTGAGATTGAGCGATTTCTCCGCCGGGACCTTGTAGGGGACTATTATCGGTGGCCTGGAGGCAGGGACCGATTATTCTTGGATTACCTCGACTCATAGAACTCGGTTAGAAGCATTTAGTTAGTCTTGCACTTCATGATAGAGCCTAGGGGGAGCATTGCCCGGGTATCTCATCTTCATTGATTGAGATCTCCCTTTATTTACCCTTTGCCTATTCATCTCTGGTATTAATTTCTATGCACACTAGATCACCACAAAATCACATTAGTCGTTAGGCTAGATTGCAGAGAAGAAGTTAGTACTAGTAGCCCTGTTCCCTGTGGATTCGACTACCCTACTCACCGGGTATAATTATTACTTCGACAACCCGTGCACTTGCGGTACACACACGCAAGGGGTGTGTCAAGTTTTTAGCGTCGTTGCCGGGGAATAGGATACTAGGAACGCTAAGTCTTTGTTGCTCTAGCCATTTATCGTTTACGTTATCTTGTCTATTTCACACTTTCTTTTTCTTCCACCGTTCTCATTTGTTTTATTTTGACTTGTGTTACTTTTTTCTTGCAAGGTACTTGAATGATGATTGATCCAATTACAAAGTTATATTTTCAGATTGAAGATTTCAGTGGAAAACTTGATAGATTTATTTCTGCACAACAACAAAGCAACCAATATCGCAGCACATATCATCCAAATTAATGGAGCTACTCAAACCACCTATGGAATATTGATGGACAACAATGGGAAGCACCTCAAGAAGAATTTCAGATGGATAAGAAGCTTGACGAGGATGTACTTCGGTTGGAAAGCGTATTACTCAGATTCATTAAAGCAACCGATGCCCGCTTCGAAGATGTTGAAGCCACCTTAAGATGTCATGAAATCTCCATCAAAAACATTGAGCATCACACAGGAGAGATTTTAGACACACTTGCTAGGGAAAAAGAAGAATTTGAACAAGCAAGGCAAGTTTCTTCCACGCATGACAAGGCCATGAACCACATTGATGAAGTAGGGCAAATTGAGTACATTGCTACAGAAATTGAAAGGACAGAAGAAGAACATCATTTTCAGAATTTGGATTGCTTGAATGAAGATTATGCTTGTGTGCAACGAAATTTTCAAGGGGATTTGCTAACATCATGTTCATTTCAAGCTGAAAATACACAAGAAGAAGCAAGCCCTAAGGTAATAGAGCAAGCACCTTTCTTTCGGATTAATCAACTCATTGAATGCAAGAAAGAGATTTTGGGTTTGGGAGAAGATGTGGGTAGGATATTTAAACCATCCAATGACCCACCGATGATAAGCTTGGACAATTCCCAACCCAAATTGTTTCCTTGGAAGCCAAAGGTAAGATGGTTGGACTCTCCAACAAAAACTCCACCCCGGCAAGTAGATTTTTGGTTTAAAGGAAGTAGCTATGCAATGTCTAGTTGGGAGGAACACACTCTTTTCAAGCCTCCATAAGGTAAGGAAGAGGTACGTCAAGCTTAGTGACGTAAAACAAGCGCTACTTGGGAGACAACCCAAGTTTTTAATTGCTTTCTAGTTTAGATTTTAAATTATATAGTAATAATTACAATGAGTGTGTGCCTTGATTAATTTTTGTTGGTGTTGAACTTTTCAAGGAAAATTTTTTGCGATTTGAAGTGTTTTTCACATGTATGACATGATTCAGGATGCAATGCATAATAATTGTTGAAGAATAGGGTTAATTTTGAAGTTTGGAGAGCCTCGTGGACTGTTTGCAGAAATTCTGCATCTCACGTGGCCGCGTGAGATTCTCACGTGGCCGTGTACAGTAACCACGCGGGGGTGTGGAATTCCCGCACCCCCATGTGGCCTATAAACATAGATGAAGAGTCATCATTCATTATCCATAACTTACAACTCTTCATTTTCTCATCTCTTCCTCTCCAAACTTCCTATCCATAAGATTTCAAATCCATTTTTCTTCGACTTATTCGAGATTTAGAAGTGTTTTGCCGGCATTTACATCAAGTTTTCTCCATCGATTCGCGTCGGTAAGGCCTCATCTCCCCCTATCATGTCCATGCTTTCATGTTCAATTCCATCGAGTTTTCTTGTTTCTTGGATGATATTTTCCATGGAAAACATTGTGAAAACACTTAGAAAACATGTAAACAAAACTTAGTGAGGCGTTGGAGCCCAACTATGGCTCTTTGGCCATGGTTGGACGTCCACGCGGGCACGTGGCCTAGCCACACGGCCGCGTAGACCGGCCAACAGCCCACGCGACCGCGTGGCTGGGTCACGCGGTCGCGTGGCTGGGTCACGCGGTCGCGTGGTCCTTCTGCCGTGCCAGAACGCGCCCACACGGGCGCGTGACTATCCCACACGCCCGCGTGGGCTGTAAACATGGCAAATTAAGCCACGTGGGCGCGTGGCTTGCCCACACGCCCATGTGGATTCCTGCATCTTGCCATATCATGTAAATTTGCACTTCTTTGGCAATTTTCTTGCAGGTATGACACCAAGGACTAAAAAGCTTGCTCCAAAAATGCCTTGATTATTTATAGCTGACCTTGGATGAGGACATGCCTTCTAACACACCAGCAGCACCAGCAGATGATGCTAATGCTTGAGGCGTCCCACTCATGAGACTTTAGTTTTCTTTGATTTAGTTTTCCTTTCTAGTTTTCTTTATTTTATCTTTTAGACTTTAGTTATCTTTATAATTTGTTTTAATTGTGCGAGTTGTGCTTTATTTTGCTTCATTCGTAAGAACTCGTGCAACTTTTCTATTTTTACTGAGCTTCACTGAACCCCTTGAATCCATGCAGATGGCCTTGAGAGTGATGATGATGATGTTTTTGTCATAAATACATGACCATGTGACTTGGTCGTGTCAGGATCACAACCCGTGGAACAATAACACATCCTCGAGTTAGCTTCACAAATCGATCGACAAGGAGTTCAGGGGAGTGTTGTTTTAATTACATTTTCACCCACATTATGTTTTTCTTGCATATATTTTTATTGTGCTTACATGTGTACATTGAGGACAATGTACATCTTAAGTGTGGGGGAGGGTTCACCTTATACACGGCCTTTACTTGAGTTTTAATGATCATGCTCATGTTGCCCATGAAGGTTCACCTTAGGGTTGAGAGTTTAATTCTTAGTTTTTGGAGGTTGCAAACATTAGGTTTTATCATGCTCTAGTTTTTATCCAATTTTCTTGGAATTTTTGTCCGATTGCTCTTTAATGCACTTCTCTCACTCATTAAACCTATGGAAATTTACTCTAGTTCATTATTGTGTGATTTTCTAGTGTTAGTTTTGTTAAAAAAAAAAAATTCAGAAAATTCACAAAAATCAAAATTGTAGTTGTGTTCTGTATATAGGGGGCGGAAAGAGCTACCACCTATGTTGTATGAAGCTACTCTCATAAGTCAGATACTTGTTATGCCCTAATGAGAGAAAGAGCTATCTCATAGGATGCGTGAAAGCTACCACCTCAAAAGTGTGAAAGCCACTCGGGATGCATCTCGTGAAAGGGCTACCTTTGAGGATGTGTGAAGCTACTATCTATTCTTTTTGTGCATAAATAAATCCCATTGCTAATAAAGACTTTGAGTAGTGGATATAGTGTTGACATGAGTTGAGTTTCCACACACACACGCTTTCGGACTTTAGTACTTTCATTTTTTATTGGATTATTTGCTAGAGTATTGATTGTTTCATCTAGTGTTTGTTTCTCTCCATGATTTTAGAATTTTATTCTTGTAACCTCTTGGTGAACCTAAGGCCAAGCACTTCTCTTTGCTTTTCATGAGTTTATGGTTAATTTTGCTTGAGGACAAGCAAAGGCTTAAGTGTGGGGGAGTTTGATAAGTGCTTGAGTATACATGTTTTACTTACTTGTTTTATATGCATTGAGCATCATTTCACCATGGATTATGTCTCATAAAGTGTGTTTTGGTGTTCTTTTATGCAATTAGGTTGTGAAAGTGTTAAAGAAGGAAAAGGAAGCAAAGATGGGTTATAAAGACATATTGTTGGGAACTTTTGTACAACACAAGTGTCAAGGCACAAGAGGGGGTCATGCACATGACGGTGTGTGCCAACTTCCTGAAGGATTCAAGATGATTTATGTGATGGAAGGGCACAAAGGCAGTCACACCTTCATGTCCCAACTTGTGTGAAGATAGTTAAAGCTCTCAAATGATGATTCGAAGGAGGAGAAGTCTTATAACTCACTACATGGACGTGTGCCTGACCATGTAGCCTCAAGATGAGAGAGTTTGGATCGTGTTTATGAAGAGTACTATAGCAAAACACTGTGCATTTCATTGTAGCAGTACTGCAGCAGAAATTACTGTTCACGCGGCCACGTCAAAATCCCACGCGACCGCGTGGGATCTCACGTGGTCGCGTGAAGACACGTGACTGGCACGTTTTCATATTTATAAATACCCCGATTTGCCGATTTTTAGAGTATCTTTTGTGTGGCTTTTGAGAGGCGAAGCGGCTAGGGTTTGAGGAGGAGGTCTTTGCCGAATTGGAGGGCCGTTCTTCACCAACTTTGATAGTTCTTTCCTGCGTCATAGCATCGAGGGAGTCATTGGTGACCTAGCTTCGGAGAAGGATCCTTCAAGACGTTGAGCGACCCATCAAGGCCATCATCACGAATTCAAGGGGGTTTACTTCCATGGTTTACATTGCTTTTCATTGTGTTATGTTTTGCTTTGTAATAAGCCCCATGGAGGGCTAAACCCTAGTAGATACTTGGGCATGTGAACCCTAGGTTTCGATTCATGTATTGACTTTCTTTATGCTTTCTTTTAAGTCCGAGTTTATTTGAGTTTTAATCTTGTTTAATCATTGCTTGCATGCCTTATTGATTCGTATGGTTGTTTGGTATGTTTGATTTGTTTCCTTGGTGAGAGAGAGGTCTCCATTAGGGATTAGAATATACAAGGTTAAAGAGGGTTGAGAGGGTGAGTCTTGAGATAGAGGAGTGTCCCCTTTCCCTTCCGATTGAGTGTTTCCTATCTCCGTATTCCCTAAGTTTTATGCAACCATATGGGGTGTGAGGCGTGAGATTGATAGATTTCTTCGCCGGGACCTTTGTAGGGGGTTAGGGATCTTCCGCCTAGAAGTAGGGTTAGATCTAATTTTAGGAATCGGTTTCACTCTTAGGTATCCCTAGAACTCATTGCGGTCATATGGGGTGTGAGGTGTTGAGATTGAGCGATTTCTCTGCCGGGACCTTGTAGGGGACTAGTATCGGTGGCCTGGAGGCAGGGACCGATTATTCTTGGATTACCTCGACTCATAGAACTCGGTTAGAAGCATTTAGTTAGTCTTGCACTTCATGATAGAGCCTAGGGGGAGCATTGCCCGGGTATCTCATCTTCATTGATTGAGATCTCCCTTTATTTACCCTTTGCCTATTCATCTCTGGTATTAATTTCTATGCACACTAGATCACCACAAAATCACATTAGTCGTTAGGCTAGATTGCAGAGAAGAAGTTAGTACTAGTAGCCCTGTTCCCTGTGGATTCGACTACCCTACTCACCAGGTATAATTATTACTTCGACAACCCGTGCACTTGCGATACACACACGCAAGGGGTGTGTCACGATACTCTAATTTCAGGAAAAGGATACGTGTCTAATTTAATTCTAGGATGTTCTTAAAAGAATTGGTTTTTTGACAACCTTAACATTGACAATATAGAGAATAATTTTGATCAGTAAATAAAGTTTAGAAATTTATGCATACTAAACATTTCATAGTAGCAAGTGATAAGTGCTCGTGTTATAGTACTGCGAAGCGTTATTATCTTACATTGAGCATATCTTTTATCAAATTTTATCACTAAATGGTGTGCAATTGTGTGTTCTTATGCATTGTAGGTTTGTGGAGCTAATTTGGAGAAGAAGAACGAAGTTGGATCGTGTTCGCCGTTGTTGGGAAGTTTTCGGACCAAGCAAGGAACAAGGCACGAGCCTGGACTTGTGAATGTGTGCCAACCTCCTTTTGGAGGGGCACAAAGGCAGTCACATTCACAACAAGTCTAACTCATGTAGCTTAGGAGAATTTCACCAAAAAGGAGACCTGAAGCAATCGGCACTATCTACCATTGATTGTGTGCCCAAATCAATGGCCTCGATGAAGAACAACGGATTCAGGAGCGTTTCGGCGAGTACTGTAGCAGCATTGTGACTTTGTACTGCAGAAAAAATACTGTAGCAAGCTACTGTTCACTTTCTGCCGAAAATCAGGATTCCAGAGACTTTACACAGGCATGTGGAAATTCCACATGGCCGTGTGAATTAATTTTTCAGCCAGACAAAAACTTCACACGGGCGAGTGGAAATTCCACACGGCCGTGTGAAGTCCCGATAAGTCCGATTTTAAAGCCGTAACTCAACATTATAAAAGCCCGATTTTGAGACTTTTCAGATATCTTTTGACCTATCTTTCTCCCCAACTTCTGGAGAGTACGGCTAGGGTTTCGGAGAGGATTTCGTGGAGGTTTAGAGCAAGTCATCGGCATCGTCACCAACGTCCGATGGCCGCACAAGACCACGGCCACACTTTTTCATCGATGCTTTTAATTTGCACATTCTTTCATATTTTGATGAACATGTATAGCTCCATGAGGAGCTAAACCCCTTGTGGGTATTTGGACTTGTAAACCCTAGGACTATTATGTTTCTTTGACATTGTTATTATACTTTTCCATTATTGATGAATAAAATTGAGTTTCAATCTTGACTAATTTTGTTATTGTTTTCCCTTAGCCTTGACAATAGGGTTGAGAACAATTAAGGTAATCCTTTGGAGGTGTGACAACTCCTATAGGGTTAGACTACTTAGGATTGAAGAGGGTTGAGAAGGTGAGTCATGAGGTAGCGGAACGTCCCCTTTCCCCTCTGATGTGATTTTCCCTACCTTTGTGTTGCATGATTCATTAGCGGTCGAAATAGAGTGAAGTGCTAGGAGATAAACTCCCCTAAGGCTTAGTTGCGCGATCAACAGAGTAAAGGATTGTAGTGAATCTTAGTATTGGGGCTTAATCTAGACTAGGGTTCTCTCACCTGGACCAAAGGGTTTGAACTACATATAGGAACCGGGTTTATCACTAGGAATCCCTAGAACCTAGAGCAATTCCACATAGTGTGAGGCTTAGGGAGACGAACTCCCTAGGACTTAGTTGGCAGGTCAACGAAAGTCAAGGGTCGTAGTGAAACCTAATGCCGGGGCATAGTGTTGGGATTAGTCACGGTTAACCTTAGATTTGGGACCGTGTGCTTAAGGATATCCTCGACTCAATAATCATCAATAGGAGAGTATAATAGCATTGTCTTGCACTTGAAGCATAAGTCCTAGGGGTAGCTTGTCCGGGTACCCATCTTTATTCACTGATTGTCTTCCTCTTATTATCTTTGTTCGCATTCTTCCAACTTCCATACTTCTTTTACTTTATTCTTATTTTCAATTACTCTTGCTCACACACACACTGAACCAATTTTCACTCTTGCACATCACTTAGTTAAATAGCAAAAGAGTATCATGATATTATAAAATGTTTTTTCTTTGTTTTCTTGAAATGTTATCTATTGGTCTAGTATAGATTTTTTTTTTATTTTCTATATTTAATGTAATACCAAATCAATGTTGTTAAATTTGAAGGTCGTATTGATTTTTTAATGCAAACCAATTTGACGCCTTTAACAAAATTAATGCCATTGTATCTTTTTTTTTTATTAACAACATCACATTTCTAAACAACTACTTTAAAAAAAAAATTAGAAAAGATTTCTATTTTTTCAAAGCTGATTAGTTTTTATAAGAAAGTCTTATTAAATATTTAATGTAAAACTAATTTAATGACCTAATGAAATTAATACCATTAAATCTTTTATATTTATAATACACATTTAATATAAATTAATATTTAAAAAATGTTTTAATTTTCAAAACTCCCTAGGAGCAACTTTTACAACAACTATAAATATATGTATAGATAGACAATAGAAATGACAAAATGAGGTAGAATAGTGATAAGTGCTCATGTTATAGTAATACGAAGTGTTATTGTCTTACATTGAGCATTGCTTTTCTCAGATTTTTATCATTAATTGGTGTGCATTTGAGTTTTTTCGTGAATGTAGGGTAGTTGAGCCAATTTAGAGAAGAAAGAGCAAAGTTAGGTCATGTTCACCGTTGTTGGGGAGTTCTTGGATCAAACAAGGAACAAGGCACGAGTGTAGACTTGTGGGTGTGTGCCAACCTCTTTTGGAGGGGCACAAAGGCAGTCACATTCACAAAAAGTCTAACCCATGTAGCATATGAGAACTTCGCCAATGAGGAGAAAGGAAGCAATCGACATGATCTACCGTTGATTGTGTGCCCAATTCAACGACCTCAATGAAGAACATGAAATCGGGAATGTTTAATGTGCGAGTACTTTACCAGTTGCCGTAGCAATTACTGTTCACTGAGCGCCAGAAAACCGATTCCAGAGAATTCACACGGGCGTGTGGAATTTCCACACGGTCGTGTGGATACCCGATTTCAGCCAATTTACAGCCGCGACTCAGTACTATCTAAAGGACTTTTCAGGACTTTTTCTGTAGATCTATTTGCCTATCTTCTGGAGGGTCACGTCTAGGGTTTGGAGAGGACTTTGTGGAGGATTGGAGTGAGTTCTCGGTATCGACATCAAACCCATCGGAAGATAGCTATTGGGGGAGCTTTCGTCGGTACCGATCCGGCGAGGTGTGCCCTAAGCTTAACAAGGAGCTTGGTGGAGAGGACAGAGTGACCTCACATGACCATCACCACGCATCACAAGGGGGTTTCATCTGTAGTATTTCGAGTTTTTCCTTCTTCTGTAGATCGGTGTTTTTCAATCGTTCCTTGTTTAATTGTTTGTTGTTTTGGGTGAGTTCTTCTTTGTTTTGATTTGGTGAGGTTTGCTCAGGGTTTTAGGTGGAGTTTTGAGGGTTTTAGAGGGTGTTCGGGCCATGTGCAGGTCGCACAAGGGGTGTGCGGGTTGTACACAGCACGCACAGGCCTTTCTGTGGCCTGTGCAGCCTGTGTGCGGGGCCGCACACCGGCCTCACAACCCATCGTTTTTCCCTTTTTAAACCCAATCTAACTCTTTTTCTCTTCATTTCTTCTTCCCAACACTCCTCATTTCTTCCCCTTCTCTTCCTCCACCATTCTTGAGAGTTTAGGGCTGATTTTGGAGGAGATTTGTTGTTAGTTTGTGGAGCTTGCAAATCAACCCTTTGATTGATCAAGGTAAGCTCTTCTCCTCTTCTTTCTTTCTTGTTTCTTTCTTCTTCTTTGGATGATGAGTCTAGGGTTTGTTTGTAACCTTAAGAGGAGTTTAATCCTTGTTTTCATGCTTGTTTATTGTTTGTGAATCTTGTGGGAAGCTTTAGGCTTTGATTGTAGGCTTTGATCTCAAGAAACCCATGAGTGTTCTTCTTCCTTGTTTTTGGAGCTACTGTAACTCCGGTGATCTCCCCTTGTTTTCTTGGTTTCCTTGGGTTAGAGAGTGAGGCTTTAACCCTTAGGATCCCTTCGGTAGCCCTAGGGTTAGAGGAGTAAACCCTAGAGCTGGTTAGGGTTGTTGGTAGGAGAAACCAAGGGTTTCCTTGTGTTGCTTATGCTAACATTGTTGTTGTGGTGCTTTGGCAAGGAGGAGACGCATTGGCTCGAGGCAAGGGAGTAGATGAGGAGTAGCTTGCGAGGGAGACAAATCGCCAATTCTGTGAGTGGGATATTTATGCATTGCCTTATTGGATGAATGCCGATAGCTAGATATAAATTCACGAACACACA
This sequence comes from Dioscorea alata, assembly GCA_020875875.1. NCBI lineage: Eukaryota > Viridiplantae > Streptophyta > Magnoliopsida > Dioscoreales > Dioscoreaceae > Dioscorea > Dioscorea alata. Next base: position 10,687,128 of record CM037027.1, read on the forward strand.
CTTATATTACATCCATATACACTCATATCATGTTTTAAGTAAAATTTTCTCAACTTATACTTGTTTATCATTTTGGTGAATGATAATTATTATTGAGATGATTTTGAATGTCTTATTTGATAATTGATTTGTTAAAGTCCGAGTTGTGTTAGAATATCGCTTCATTGAGGTTGCAAAATCCTTGATTTGTGTGAACTTGGGATTTTGTTGTGAAAACCTTTGGTTTTATGAAATCTTAGTCTTGAAACTCATTTTGAATGGTTGAGGGGTTTTTCATGTTGTTTCTTGTATTGAGATATGTTCATCATTACGTGTTTAAAGCTTGAGTTTCGATTGTGTTTTATCGTTTCCTCGTGGAAATGCGGAGGTGTTATTGATTGTTGGTTTTTGTGCTTCGTGTGGAGTTGTGTTTGTTGTTGGGTTTGTGTGGTGATGCCTTACTACGGTAGGCGGTTCCCACGGCTAGCCTGTTGAGGTGGCGTGGCAGACCGAATTAAATTACTATGAGGGCCAGTTCAGGTGGGAGCGAAGAACCCTGATTGGACACTCACTGGGAAGCTGGAGTCACCAAGCAGTGTACCGGTCGGTCAACTTCAAGGGCATGAGCACCTTGACAGCCCTGAACCTTGTCGTGGCCACGGCGAAGGCTAAGGGATGCTTTAGACCACTTCATGCTGGGTGAGTTGTTGGGTATTATGTTTATACTGTGTTTGAGATTTATTTCCATTGAGTTACTTACCTTGGGTCATTTCAAACTTGTGGTGAGGGGGCGAAGCCCAACTATCACTTCTAGGAGAACAGTCTCCTGCAAGTTTGACTTGACTCAAGAGTTGAGTATTCTTGAACTGGTGTTTCTTGTATTGAATTCGAGATTTAATCTATTCTATTTTATTTTGTTGTCATCTTGAATTTATGGTGAAGGGGCGAAGCCCAACTGTACTCTACGGATGACAGTCTCCCATAAATTCGATTTGGCCTTATTTATTTGATATTCGCATTTCTTATCAAGTTGCCGAGGTTCCAAATTATTTTGAGCTTTATGAGTGGAAGTTGATGATTTGTTTAATGTTGAACCCATTCTTTTTATTCATTGAACTGATGTTCAGTATTTTAGCAGATTTGAGATCGTTATAATCTTGTTGAAGTAAGAAGGCTTGCTATTATATATAATTATGTTCTAATTGTATATCTTGTTTTTGGTAAAATGCTTATCTTGATGCTTTATTGTTATCTTTGTTATTGACGTTTTTCCGGTGAGGTTGTGCTAGTCTCCCCTTGACAGGCTCCCCGAAAGTGCACGGGTTTGTCGAAGTAACAAAAGTTACCCCGGTGAGAGGGTAGTCGAATCCACAGGGAATAGGGAGTTAGAATACGAGATTTCACTATTAAGACTATGCGAAGTACGGAAAAGTAGTAATCGATTTGTGTGTGAATTGCGAGAACAATTATACTAAAGACAGGAAATTAAATAGAGAAGGGTGAAAGATTAGAAGTCGCAAGAAAAGTGATTAAAGAGGATTTAACAATTAATGAAGTGGGGTATCCGGACAAGTTATCTCTAGGATCTATGCTTCTAGTGCAAGACTATGCTATTATACCTTCCTATTTATGCTAATTGAGTCGAGGAAATCCTTAGACTCACGGTCCCAAACCTAAGGTCAACCGTGACTAACCCCAACACTATGTCCCGGTATTAGGATTCACAACAACCCTTCACTCTATCGCTCACACGATTAAGTCCCAGGGGAGTACATCTACCTAAACCTCACACTACGTGGGATTGCATTAAGTTTTAGGGACTCCTAGTGATTAAACATGTTCCTATGTGTAGTTATAACCCTTTGGTCCAGGAGGAAGAACCCTAATCTAGATTAAGCCCCAGTGCATAGGATTCACTTCAACCCTTCACTCCGTTACTCGCGTAACTAAGCCCCAGGGGAGTTTATCTACCTAGCACTTCACTCTATCTTGACCGCTATTGAATCAAGGAAACGGAGGTAGGGAGAAATCACACCGGAGGGGAAAGGGGTACATCGCTACCTCACAACTCTCCCTCTCAACCCTCTTCAATCTTAAAGAGTCTAATCCTATAGGAGTTGTCACACCTCCAAAGGAAAACCTAGATTGCTCTCAACCCTAGTGTCACAACTAAGGGAAAATAATAGCAAGATAAAATTAAGATCAAAACTCAATTCTTATTCATCAATAATGGAAAAGCATAATAATAATGTCAAAGAAACATAATAACCCTAGAATTTTACAAGTCCGAATACCCACAAGGGGTTTAGCTCCTCATGGAGCTATACATGTTCATCAATGTATATAATAAAACAAGAAGTAAAGACATAGATGAAAAACCCCCTTGCGTATGGTGTGGCCGTGGTCTTGTGCGGCCGCCGGACGTCGATGACGATGCCGATGACGTGCTCCAAACCTCCACGAAGTCCTCTCCAAAACCTTAGCCGCCCTCTCCAAAGTTGAGGAGAAAATTAGGTCAAAGATCGTCTCAAAAAGTCTCCAAATCGGGCTTTTATAATGTGGAGTCACGGCTTTAAATTTGCTGAAATCGGGATTTCACACGGCCGTTTGGAATTTCTACACGCCCGTGTGAAAATTCTGGAAAACTGATTTTCGGCCGACTGTGAACAGTAACTTGCTACAGTAATTGTGCCGAAACGCTCCCGAATTCGTCGTTCTTCATCGAGGCCGTTGAATTGGGCACACAATCAATGGTAGATCGTGTCGATTGCTTTAAATCGCCTAGTTGGTGAAGTTCTCCTTGTTAGCATGAGTTAGACTTATTGTGAATGTGACTGCCTTTGTGCCCCTCCAAAGGAGGTTGGCACACACCCACAAGTCTATGCTCACGCCTTACTCTTTGCTTAGTCCGAAAATCTTCCCAACAACGCCAAACACGACCTAACTTCGTTCCTTTCCTTCATTTTATCTTCACAACCCTACAATGCACAAAAGTAAACAATTGCACACTTTTTAGTGATAAAATCTGATTAAATTAATGCTCATTGCAAGATAATAACACTTCGCATTACTATAACACGAGCACTTATCACCCCTCAATGAGTAACGCTAGTTGCTCACCCCTATTTCTTCTCTTAGACTATTGCAGGTAGTAGGTGAAGCGGTGCGCATTGTACTAGGCATTTGTTGCTACTCTATCTTCTGTGTATCTTTTCTGTTTCATGTATGTTTCTTTTGGACATGGACATGTAGTCTTGAATTGTGGATCCACTAGTTTGTAGTAAGCCTTGTTGCATGGTTTTGTATTTATTCAACTTTTGAACCCTGGTGTATTAAGACTTGTTATTGTTGTTATAGCTTCCTTATGCATTTGTGATCTTGTTTACTGTTATATATCATCATTATTGTTGTTACCTCCACTCTTGTGTTTTTGGTGAAATATTGTGAATTTCCAGGTTGTTGTTAAGCCTTGCGGCGTCCCGAGGGCCGAGTGGCGCTAGATCCCTCCTCGGGATTGTCGCGGCGGTTGTCGCACCTGTGGGCCTGTGGGTCGGGCTGTGACATCATCTATGTTTTCTATTCTTGTTTACTCTTATTCATTGATGTATTTTTATAGCTCCATGGAGAGCTAAACCCCTTGTGGGTATTCGGACTTGTAAACCCTAGGATGACATTGTTTCTATGACTTGTATTATGCTTTCTTAATTGATGCTTTTATTGAGTTCTAATCTTGATTGCTTGTTGTATTGATTTTTCCTTAGCCTTGACACTAGGGTTGAGAATCATCTAGGTTATCCTTTGGAGGTGTGACAACTCCTATAGGGTTAGACTACTTGAAATTGGAGAGGGTCGAGAGGGTGAGTTGTAAGGTAGCGAAGTGCTTTTAACGTCCTCTTTCTCCTCCGGTGTGATTTTCCCTACCTCCGTGTACTAAGAGTTCTTAATGGTCAAACTAGAGCGAAGTGCTAGGAGATGAACTCCCCTGGGGCTTAGTTACGCGAGCAACAAAGTGAAGGGTTGTAGTGAATCCTAGTGCTGGGGCTTAATTGAGACTATGGTTCTTTCACCTGGACCAAAGGGTTAAAGCTACACTTAGAAATAGAGTCTATCACTTGGAATCCCTAAAACGTAATGCAATTCCATGTAGTGTGAGGCTTAGGAAGATGGACTCCCCAGGGACTTAGTTGACAGGTCAACAAGAGTTAAGGGTCGTAGTGAAATCTAATGGCGGGGCATAATGTTGGGATTAGTCATGGTTGACCTTAGGTTTGGGACTGTGTGCTTAAGGATGTCCACGACTTATTAAACATTAATAGGAGAGCATAATACTTCGTCCTGCACTAGAACATTAGTCCTAGGGGTAGCTTGTCCGGGTACCCCATTTTATACATTGATTGCTCTTCTCTCTTACTCTTTGCTTACACTCTCTTATTTTCCATATTTCTCTTTATTTCCTTACATACACACATTGATCTTGTTCTCACTTTTCATAATTCACACTAGCTAAATAGCAATCTCTTATGTTTTTAATCCCTACTCCCTGTGGATTCGACTACCCTCTCACCGGGGTACTATTATTACTACGATAACCAGTGCACTTTCGGACCCTTGTCAAATGGCTCTAGTATAAAATACTAAATGTGTAAGTACATGCAAAATGGGGTAGAATACTGACAGGGGGCCTGAAAGTGCACGGGTTGTCGAAGTAATAAAGTACCCCGGTGAGAGGGTAGTCGAATACACAGGGAGTAGGGATTAGAGACAAGGGTAATTGCTACTTAGCTAGTGCGAAGTACGAATGATGAGAGAAGAATCAATGTGTGTTCAAGAAAAAAAAAAAGAGAAATATGAAAGACAAGAGAGTGCAAGCAAAGAGTAAAGAGAGGAACACTCAATGTATAATGGGGTACGCGGACAAGCTCCCCCCAGGACTAATGTTGTAGTGCAAGACAATATATTATACTCCCTTATTGATTTTTAATGAGTCGTGGACATCCTTAAGCACACGGTCCCCAACCTAAGGTCACCCGTGACTAGTTTCAACACTATGCCTCGACAATAGGTTTCACTACGACCTTTCACTCTGCTGATTTCTCAAATAAGCCTCATGGAAGTGCATCTTCCTATGCCTCACACTACGTGGAACTGCTTTACGTTCTAGGGATTCCAAGTGATAGACTTTGTCCTTAAGTATAGTTCTAACCCTTGGTCCAGGTGAAAGAACCCTAGTCTCAATTAATCCCCAGCACTAGGATTCACTACAACCCTTCACTTTGTTGCTCACGCAACTAAGCCCCAGGGGAGTTCATCTCCTTAACACTTTGCTCTATTTTAACCGCTAAGAATCTTGGAACACGGAGATAGGGAAAATCATACTGGAGGGGAAAGGGGACGTTTCACTACCTCACGACTCACCCTCTCGATCCTCTCCAATCTTGAGTAGTCTAATCCTATAGAAGTTGTCACACCTTCAAAGGATAACCTAGATGATTCTTAATCTTAGTGTCACGGCTAAGGGAAAATCAATACAATAAGCAATCAAGATTGGAACTCAATTAAAAGCATCAATTAAGAAAGCATAATAAAAGTCATAAAAACAATGTCATCATAGGGTTTACAAGTCCGAATACCCACATGGGGTTTAGCTCTCCATGGAGCTATACATATCCATCAATGTATATGAATCGACAAGAATAACAAGCATAGATGAAAACCCCTTGTGATGCATGGCGATGGTCTTGTGAGGCCACTCTGTCCTTTCGACCAAGTTCCTTGTCAAGCCTAGGGCACACCTCATCGGATCGGTGCCGACTAAAGCTTCCCCAATAGCAATCTTCCAACGGACGTCGATGTTGATGCCGAAGGCTCGCTCTGAACCTCCACAAAATCCTCTCCAAACCTTAGCCGCGAACCCTGCAGAAGTTGGGGAAAAGATGGATCCAAAAGTCCTCAAATAAATCTGAGTCACAGCTATTTAAAGGCTGAAATCGAGCATCCACACGGCCGTATGGAATTTCCACACGCTCGTGTGGATTCTCTGGAATTGGTTTTCTAGTGCGTAGTGAACAGTAACCTGCTACAGCAATTGCTACATTGAATTGCTATAGTACTCATGTACAAAATGTTCCTGATTTCATGTTCTTCATCGAGGCCGTTGAATTGGGCACACAACCAACGGTAGATCATGCCGTTTGCTTCTTTTCTCGATATTAACGAAGGTCTTCAATGCTACATGGGTTAGACTTTTATGAGTGTGACTGCCTTTGTGCACCTCCAATGGAGGTTGGTACACACCCACAAGTCTAGAACCTGTGCCCTGTTCCTTGCTTGGTCTAAGAACTTCCCAACAACGGCGAACATGACCTAATTTTGCTCTTTTTTCTCTAAATTTACTCCACAACCTTATATGCACAAAAGAACACAAATGCACACCAATCAATGATAAGATCTGAGAAAAGTAATGCTAAATGTAAGAAAATAACACTTCATATTACTTTAACACGAGCACTTATCAAATACCCAGAGTAGTCCCTTTATTATAGTGAAAGTGTCTTTTCAGTCCCCTATTATTTTTTGTCCTTCTAGGATCTTTTTATTTTACCATTTAGTGAAATGTAAGTCCCTCACATTTCACTAAATGGTAAAATAGAAAGATCCTAGAAGGACAAAAAATAATAGGGGACTGAAAAGGCATTCACATTTCACTAAATGGTAAAATAGAGGGATCTTAGAACGAAAAAAAATAATAGGGGGACTGAAAGGACACTTTCACTATAATAGAAGGACTAATTTGACTACTCTACCTTTGGGCTTCCCACGTGGATACACCACAGTAACAACGGTATGCCTTTCAACCTACTCCAGTGCGTCCATCCACCGAGGTGAGGTAAAGGTTGGCGGAAGCCTTCTCCTCTAGGCTCAGAGCCTCCCTTAGGGCTCAGGGTATAGAGAAGGAGAGCAAGAGAGAGTAGAGACTAGAGATGCAAATAGGGAGACAAGATATAAGAGAAAGGGACTCTTGTTTTTATTTCAAAAGCATACTCCTTACAAACTCTTACAAGCTCACACAAGCACACTCTTAAGCACTCTTTTGCACACCTTACTTACAAACACTAAAGGGTCTTATATATGCTCCAAGACTTGGCCCTTAAGAAACCTAAATCATGGTTAACAAGCTAACCATGGTTAGGTGATCTTATCCTAATGATAAGACACTTACCTACCAAGTACAATGATAAGACTCTTACCAAACTTACTTGGAGTATAATATTCTCCTATAGTGTTTTTACTATTCTTCTACAGTGTTTTTTACTGTACAAGCTATATTTCTTATTTATACAATAAAAAAAACAAACACAGCTTCAGTCCACCACAAGCTGAGTGAGAGTTATTTCGTCTGATTGAGGTGATTGATCTGAATCGTATCCACGTGGGAAGCCCAAAGGAAGTTCATCTTCTTCTTCAATTATAGGAAGGTATCCAGTAGAGTAGTCTCCCATATGAGAGAGTGAGATAATAGCATTAACATCTTTGAAATGTTGAATTACTGAAGGATTGTTGAATTTTAGATTGGGAAATGGAATGTCAATGGGGAGTACCTATTTTCTTGCATAAACCTTCATCGTGGCATCTTCAAGTGCTAATGGATGGTAGTAGGATTGTGCATTATTGATAAAAGTGAATGCTCGCCACAAAGATATTTGTTCAGCTACATAGGTGTCGAATTGTTGAAGTTCTTCCTTGAATGCTCCAATTGGAATGTGTGTTTGATAAGGAACATATTTTGAAAAGACTTCAACTGTAATCCATTGTCGTGCATCCTCTATATATCCTTCGTTATAGCTTGGTGGACTTGATGTGATTGCTAGATTTATAACTGCAGAAAATTTTATTTTCTTGAATATCTTGGTAAGTAAATAAGAAAGCTTCCAATGTTTCTGAAAGAATTTGACTTGGTTGGACTTCGTGAGCACTATTATTCCAATCATTCCAAACTTCATTAGTTTCTCGAGACTAAGAGCTACTCCTTTGATTTCTTGGTCAATCCAGGAAGAGAGCTCAAAAGATGCTTTGACATTGAGAAACCCCTTTTCGCATTGACAGTTTTGATGTCGATATGGTTCTCCTTTGAATAGGTCTACTGAGAACGCCATTCCCAGAGGTTGTATCTCATCTTCAGCCATTTCTTTGAGAAGTACTTGTGTCTGAACAAAGTCTTCATATTCTGTCTTCAAAACTTTTTGTAAGATAATCTGTTGTACATCTTTGATTGTTAGAGGAAACCTTTCCAGAACCTCTTCTTTTTGCTTCTGAGATTTGATCATGTGTTTGGTCATCTCATCATGATCATCAGTCATTTTTTGAAATTTTTTTTGAAGTTCTTCAATTTCTTTTCTCTTAACTTCTATTTCTGTTTCCATTATTTTTATTTTTCTATCTTGGGCAATGAAATGTTCAACAGCAGGTGGAGAGAAAACTTTGGTTTGTGGTTGATTTTTGGTTGTGGAGTTATAGGGAATTATCTGATCAGGTTTTTCATTCTGTTCTTGAAAATATTTGCTAAGGTTTTTCATGGATTGAAGGAACAGAGAATTGTTTCTTGTAGTCCAAAGTTCATCAAGAATAGTTTGCTGTTGATGATCAAGAATATTTGTAGTACGGAATTTTTGAATAGATCTTTTTGGGAAGATGGAAGGGTAGGATATGATATTTAATGGAGTTTGTTCTTGAACTAATGAATTCTTTGAGGTTGCCATCTGCAAAAAAGAAATTGGTTAATAAAAATTTCTTGCTTATTCAAGCAAGTGTTGATCTGCAATTAAACTCGTTAGTTTAAAAATTTCTTGCTTTCGCAAGCGTTATGGGAAGGATAATCCAGACTCCCACCATAGTAAAAACGCGAATGGATCTGCTGGTTTTTGCAGCCATAGTCTCACTATACGGATGGACAAGTCTTTTGTCTAAACATGTTTGCTTTCTTGTATAATTCTGCTCAATTGATCTGCAATGATATTATCTTTTCTTTTGATATGTTCTATAACTACATGAAAGCCCATTTCCTACTATATAATCTATGAATGTTAACCATCTATTTGTTGATAATTTATTTTCTGACTTTTTATGATAAAAAGAGACTATTGCTTAACAGTTAGTTCTTAACAAAAATTCTTTGCCTTCTATAACAAATAATTTGAATTTTTTCATTGCTTTTATACAAGCTAAAATTTCTGCATCTGTGCTAATTACTTTGGTATTGTATGTACCACTGTCATACCTACTAATTTTTTCTTTATTTTTTAGAGATTCTTTTTTAGGTCTAAATTTCAAAACAGCTCCCCATCCACCTATTCGACCATCTGTTTCAATTATTAGATAATAATTTGGTGGTGGCAATTCTAAAGGTTTTATGTTGCTTACAGTTTGTTTTATTTTCTGGATTAATTTGATATCTTCATTGTTGAATTTTCTTTCTCCATTTTGTTTTGTCTTGTTGTATAATGGTCCAGTTAATTTGCTTAAATTTGGTATGAAATTTCTTGCATAATTCAATTTTCCTAGAAATGATTGAATCTGTTTTAGTCCTTCTAATTTGTCTGGCATTTCTAAGATACTACTTGCTATATGTTTTTGTAATTCTATTTTCCCCTTTTCCTATGATGACTCCTAGGAATTCTATTTTTCTGCATCTTATTTTCATCTTTTTCTTAGATAAAACAAGACCATGTTTTTTGCATTTTTGAAAAAAGATTTTTAAATGATTTACATGCTCTTTTAAATGATTGCTGAAAATTAAAATATCATCAATGTATGTTACAATGAAAGAATCATTTCTAAAGATGTTATCCATTTTTCTTTGAAATATTTGAGGGGCATTTTTTAAACCAAAAGGCATAACTTTCCATTCATAATGTCCATTATGTGTCACAAATGCTGTCCATTTTCTACTTTCTTTTTCTAATTTTACTTGCCAAAAGCCACTTTTCAAATCAAATTTGCTATAAATGTTTGTTCCTTTTATTTTATTTAGTAAAGATTCTTTGTTTGGTAATGGATATCTATCATCTTCTGTATTATCATTAAGTCTTTTATAATTAAATACCATTCTGCTTTTTCCTCTTACTATTTCACTATGTTTATTTACTATGAAAGCTCTAGTTCTGTGAGGACTTTTTGTTGGTTCTATTATTTTTAAATCAAGAAGTTCTTTGATGTGTTTATTAAATTCTTCTTGTTCATATGGAGTTGATTTTATTACTGGGCAGGTTATTTTAATTTCTGGATTTATTTTTTCTAATTTGCATTCTTCACTTGTTCTGTCTATGTTTTTTATAGGATTTTCTCCTATTGTTCCATCTTTCCTTAAATCTTCTAAAATGGGTTCTATTTTGTCTTTTAATGGAGTTATTTGATTTAATTCTATATAATTTATGACTTCTATTTCTTCATCAAATGGGATACTTAATTCTGATAGATATTCTAAAGATTGTACTTTTATTGTTGTTTCTAAATGATTTGCTTTGTTAAATAACATTACTTTTTCTCCTTGAATAAATATTCCTCCTGCTTGATTTTTTATAAAATTCATTCCTAGCAAAAATTGTATTGAATTTTCATTTGTGATTGGTTTTATCCATGTATATGGTAAATTATATTTTTGATTGTTTAATATTATTGAACAGTCTATTAATTTTTCTTTTAACATTAATTGATTTCCAAATGCATCTTTTACTATTGCTTTTTGAGATGTTTTTTCTTTATATTTTGTTGGGACTAGATTTTCTGTTATATATGTTTTACTTGCTCCTGTATCTATTATTCCTTTTCCTAATATTTTAAATCCATCTTTAAATTCTAAAATAAAGTCTATATTTAATAAATTATTATCTTTGTAATAAATTTTCATTATACTTTCTTCATTTTCATTTATTATATTATTTGTACTTTGATTCTCTTGATTATCGTTTTCTTAAATTTCTATTTTTATGTCTTTTTTACTATCTTGGATTTCTTGTTCATTATCTTCAATTATTATTGGATTATTTTTATCATTTCCTTGTATGACTATTTGTTTTAAATTTTTTATTTCTTCTTTTATTTTACTATTTTCTTTACTTATTTGGTATCTTATATTTTCATTTTTTAATCTTTCTATTTCTTCTCTTAATTTTTGATTTTCAAATTCTTCTTCTAGTTCTTTTCTTAATTTTATTTCTTTCATCTTTTCTAAATCTTTTCTTAATTTATCATTTTCTTCTTCTAAATTTTTTATTCTTTTTAATAATTGTTCAATTATATTATTATTGGTTATATCTATGTTATTTTCTTCTTTCTCTATTTTTTGTTCTTCAAAACTAAATTTATATAGTTCTAGGACACATTTTCTACATAAGGATAATTCACATTTTTCACATGTTGTCCTATGTTTTGTAATATGAAATCTATAACATTTATCACATTTTTGTTTATAATTTATTTTTTGTGGTTCAAATTTATGATTACAATTTTCAAAATTTTCTACTTGGTTATATTTTTCTAATAAATATTTTGGATTATTATCTAGATTGTATGTTTGTTTATTCATTTTGGAGTTTTAATCTTCAAAATAAAAATTTGGCCCTTCATTTCCATCAAATATGCCACAGACATCACTATCATTTTCACTGTCATTATTATCTATACTTACAATATCTATTTCATCATGGATTTCTAAATTTTGATACATGTTTAACCTTTCTTTTTTAACTTGCGAGTTTTTACATTCTTTTGCATAATGTCCTTCTATACCATATATATAACATTTCCATTTTCCTGGTGGTTTATGTATTTTAAATTTTTTAGCATGGTTTGGTTTTGGTCTTCCTTTTTTAAAATATTGACTTCTTTTTAATCCTTTTGTCTTTTTCCATTCATTGTTTAGTGCTGGTACATAGATTTTACTACAATAATTGTAATTTGAAATTTGTCTGTTTGCTTCTGTTTCTAAACAATTTTCTTTTAGATAATTAAATGTGAACATTATTGCTGGCCCTATTCCAGTTAAATTTTCATGTCCTTTTTCTATCCAATTTCTTAGAATTATGTCTCCTAAGGGTTTTGGGAGTTTGTTAAACCATTTTTTAGTTAATTCATTATTTATAAATGCTCTTCCTGTTTTGGCTGCTAGTGTGATGTATGCTTGACTAAATTGAACTATTTCACCAAAATTATTGATTTGAATTCTTTCTAAATCTCTGGCTGCCATATCTTGTAATAATGTATCTCCCCTAGATGGATTTGTTCCTAGAATGATTTGTCTAATTTGTCCTGTTACATTTTAAGGATTGTCTGTCATTTGTACCATATATTGATATTCTTCTACATAATTAATTTTCCAACTATTTAACAGATCTCTTGCAGTTGTTCCTAAAAGATTTTCAATAAAATTTGTTGTTCCTATTGAATCTAATGTATGAGGTATTCTTTCTAGTGCATTTATGGCATCTGATTCCCATCTATCTATTAATTCTGGCCATTTTTGAGGATGGATTGTACTTAATACTAGCATGCTGCCTTCATTGTTTTGTTTTGGCATTGTTTTTATAACTTCTAAGGGATCTGGTTTTCCTTTGTTTATTTTATAATTTTGTTCATAATAGTTATTATTAAAATTATGTTGAGATGGAAATTGTAATGGTTGGGTAGTTCTACTTGTTCTTTCAATTGTTGTTGGTGTTATTATTGGTCTAGTATTAGAACTTTCTGCTCTTTGATTATTTGGATTATGATTCTACATTCATCATTATTTCTTCAATATTAATTTCTTCTAATTGTTTAATCATTTCATTATATTCTTCATCTTTATTAATTTCTTCCATTATGTTTGTTTCTTCTTTATTTTCTATGGTATTTATTTCTTCAATTATATAAGTTTCTTCTATTTTATTTTTTATAGGATAATTATATTTATCATATTTACATTCAATTAGAAATATTATATCATCTATTTCTTTTGGTAATTCTTCGAAATCTATTGTCTAGTTATATCCTGGATATATATTTTCAATTTTTTCTTCCATTTTAATATTTTTTTAATAATTCCATTTCTAGTTGATTTGATTTATTTTGATTCTTTGATTTTTAATTTTTGAATTAATTTGTTGATTTTGATTGATTTTAGATTTATATTTAGATTTATATTTTAATTTGCTTTTGATATGTTGTTTTGATTTTACTTTATATAATATTTTTGCTTTTTTGTTTTATAGTTTTTAGTTTCTTTTTGATTTTTGATTTTTTAGTTGCTTTTCTGATTTGAAATAAAATTGTAAAAATAAAAGTACTGAAATAAAAGTAATGAAATAAACTGTGCAAAAATAAAATAAAAGTTGCTGAAAGTAACTTGCTGAAATTTAAAGACTGAAAATAAAAGTTGCAGAAAATAAACTGCTGAAAAGTAAAAGTATTGAAATTAAAAATACTGAAAGTAAAATTTTCACAAAGAAAATTAAGAGAGAAATCTTATGTTCAAACAAGATCACCAACATGTAATATATGATAGAAGTTAAACTTAGTCAAATAACTTATATTGATCCATAATTGATTGAAAGTAAAGTTTCATGTTTTTTGGTTTTTGGTTTTTTTATTTTTTCTTTTCTTTTTAGTTGGCTTATATTCATTTCTCTTGATATGATCAAGAATCATGATTTTATCCTTCATACTGAGAGTTAACCCTTCTTTTTTAATTATCTTATGTTCACTTTTCTTAATATGATACAAACGCCCATAATTAAGAATTATGATTATATCCTCCATATTGAGAGTTAATCTTTCCAATTTTAAGAGTAGTTAAGACTTACCTCCACACTCTGTCAGAGACCCTTTTCTAACGGCTTACCCTCGCCTATTTGGGTACTAGTTTGGTGCTCTCCAATTCATCTCACTTACCCTTTCTACCAGTTGGATTTTCTCAATTCAAATATTTAGGATTATGTTTAAGTGTTTAAAGATGGATTATCTCATTCAAATATTTAGGATTATCTTTTCATTTGTTGCCAATAATTTTTCCAAAATTTTTAGTTATTTTTTGCTTTAGGTTTTATGGATCAACATGAAGTTATAAATCTAAGATAAAACTTACTATCTACATGTTGGGGACCCTGTTAAGGGTTTACCCCTGCATAGTTAGGGATTACCTTGAGGAAGGAAACCTTGGCTCTAGTACCACAGCAACAACCGGTATGCCTTTCAACCTACTCCAGTGCGTCCATCCACCGGGGTGAGGTAAAGGTTGGCGGAAGCCTTCTCCTCTAGGCTCAGAGCCTTCCTTGGGGCTCAGGGTATAGAGAAGGAGAGCAAGAGAGAGTAGAGACTAGAGATGCAGATAGGGAGACAAGATATAAGAGAAAGGGACTCTTGTTTTTATTTCAAAAGCACACTCCTTACAAACTCTTACAAGCTCACACAAGCACACTCTTAAGCACTCTTTTGCACACCTTACTTACAAACACTAAGGGGCCTTATATATGCTCCAAGACTTGGCCCTTAAGAAACCTAAATCATGGTTAACAAGCTAACCATGGTTAGGTGATCTTATCCCAATGATAAGACTCTTACCAAACTTACTTGGAGTATAATATTCTCCTATAGTGTTTTTACTATTCTTCTACAGTGTTTTTTACTGTACATGCATGACACCGGATTACAATTGAAGTCTTTTCAAAATCTGTTCTGCAAAATGTAGGAATTTGAAGCACTATTCTAGGTCTGGAATACAGCCTAAATATCAGGGTAAATTTTTTACTAGGTCACTAAACTTTGATTAATTTTCACTTTAATTATCAAACTTAAATTTACATTAATTTGGTCACTCAACTTTAATTTGATTTCACCGACCAAAAAATCAAGGATTTCATGATTATCTGAAAATCTAAATCAATCTTTCCCATGATACATTATTAAATCTATTGGAGGTGCACAAATCATAAAAAAAAAACACATCATTCGTTTTGATAGAAAAATTTTGATTTACTATCATATGAATTCAAATTAAAGTTGAATGACTAAATTGATACAAATTAAAGTTTGATAATAAACATAAAAATGAGTTAAAACTCAGTAACATACTAAAAAATTTATGAAATGTCTCTGTAATTATCAAAGTGAAATATCATGGCTTGCTAACAAAATTAACATAAAACTTTAGATTTAAGAGAATAAAATCTATAAAAAAAAACCCAGCTTTTAAGAGAGAGGAATAATTTAATGAGCCCCCTGG
Source organism: Dioscorea alata (assembly GCA_020875875.1). Taxonomy (NCBI): domain Eukaryota; kingdom Viridiplantae; phylum Streptophyta; class Magnoliopsida; order Dioscoreales; family Dioscoreaceae; genus Dioscorea; species Dioscorea alata. Next base: position 10,702,360 of record CM037027.1, read on the forward strand.
ATGATCCCCAATAGAAAGTAATCACAAGGCCAAAATCCACCTCTCCTCGGCAGTGGCGTTATTGGGATCAATTAGCGTGGATGCAATAAATAAGGGTGCTGAAATTGCTGCCGGTGGCCATGCAGGCATTGAAGTAGGCAATGAGGAGAGAGAAAATTAGGGTTTAGGGCCTGTTTGGATAGCCCAGAATTATTGCATAATCTGTACATTATGCCATAATTTAACATTTTCTGAGAATTATGCCATATTGGCCGTTTGGGTACTTATTTTAGAGTATAAAATTATGGCATAATATAGGTATTATGGCATAAAAAAATATTCCACTCTTAGTGGAATATTTTTTATTTGTAAAAAATCTCTCTTTCTTTCTTGATCCAGCCACTAGTCATTGGTCCACCGGTGGTCCAGCCGGCATCCAATGACCTGCCACCGGTCTAGCCGGTGGTCCGGCCGGTCTCCTGCGACAGGCCACTAGTCCGGCTGACCTCCGGCGACCGACCATCGGCCGGCCAGCCTCCGGTGACATACCGGTGATTCAGTGGTGGTCCAAGCGGCCTCCGGTGATCGGCCACAAGTCCATCGGCAGTCCAGCCGACTACCGAATGACTTCCGGCGACCGGCCATCGGTGGTATGGCCATCGGCCAGCAGTCCACCACTGGTCCGGTTGGCCTCCGGCTACCGGCCACCAGTTCACCAGTCCACCGGCGGTCCGATGGTCAATCGACAAATTTCTGTAATTTTTTTATTTTGTTAACCAAACACTCATTCTGTAAGAATAAAATATGTCAGAATTTCTGTAATAATCACTTGCACTTCCTGCATAATAAAATTATGCCATATTTTTTTATTTTGCAGCCAAACAGGCTTTTAAAAAAAAAATTAATGTCCCCCTGCCTGCTCCTTCTAAATTTGTTCTTAAAAACTACTAAAAAATACTAAAAACATTCTAACCTAGTTGACCAAACTGATTCTAAATTCAGCACAAAAAAAAAAAAAAAAAAAAAAAAAAAAGCATTGGCATTTGTGCTTCATGTGATAGGGCGTGTATGCTCATCACCTTCGAATTCGAACCAGATGCTTGCTGCTCCTGCTCGCTTGTTGCTGTCCCGATGCTGCGTCTCTGCGCTGCCTGCCGATAAAGTACGCTACTCCGAGAGGCGCCTTGAAGCAGCTCACTTCCCACCCATGGCAGCTTCGTCTCCAGAAGAAGAGAGTCCGGTGGGTAGAATGGTCGCTGACCCTGTGAGCCTGTGCGAATGGCAAGCGTGGGGCTCCTCCTCAACAGTCCCCTCCTTGGTGGTCGATGTCATTGATGATCTGAGAGATTTGGAGAGAGATTTGGATGCCCATATGAACTTTGGGGGTCATGGAGGCAAGCTTCGTGTGAGTTTTTCCCTCTTGTTTCATCTTCTCTTCTTCCCTTTTTTTTGGTTTTGTATTATCTATTTTGTTTCCACTGTTCTTTGGATATGGTCTTTTTTGATTTGATGGAGTTTGATGCTGGGTTCGGCTAGCATGAGGAAGTGGGCGTTGATTATTCGTTGGTTCTGTTAGCCTGGAAATGATGGAGTGGTTGTTGATTTTGTGTTTCTCTTGATCATATTGAGCTTAATGTTTTTTGAATTGAAGCAAAATTAGGAGAAAAAGAAAGGAAACAAGGAACATTGATTTCTTGTGTTTGATCGACGAAGAATTGATGGTAGGCTTTTTTTTTTTTTTTTTTTCTTTTTGATAAATGTGGACAAGTCATGTGTCCCGACAGCACACGTGAGGAGCTAAGCTTTACAATACCTGTGCCCTCCGCCTGCACAAACTGGGATTCGAACCTGTCTTAGTAGTGGGAGGAACACTCTATGCAGTGGATTTAGTGCCAATAGACCAAACGGTTGTTGGTAGATAGTAGAAAATTGAATTGACTGTTAATGTTATTGATTTTTTTTAAGCTTCGTCATCTTCTATGGACTAATCATGGTTTGTGCTTGCTGCAGCTGGGCTAAAGGTAAAGAAGATAGAAGTAAAAGTATGTGGACAGAAACTATTTGATGCAATACATGAATTACTTTATTGATTGATTTGTAGTATGTTGTGTAGTATGTTGTGTAGGCTAGTTACATAGCAAAATATCTGCATACTTGCATGAAAATAGCTGACTTCTTAGACTGGGAAAACATGGAAATAGAGGGTAATGTATCCCTAAAGACTAGGAACTAATTTACCAAGTTTGCTTGACTTATTGTCGATGTTCCCTCCCTTAGACTTAGTGTTTCTGCTCAGTTTATATTCCTCTGAACTCTTCCAAAAAACACATGAAGCTTGTTTCTGAACTTAAGAAAACCTTCCCTCTTCAAAGCTTTGGTGGAGATATCCGCAATTTGATCTTCGCTTCTGCAATAAATGACATCAATAATCCTTTCATGTGTAAGGTTTCATAGGAAATCAAACCTTACATTAATGTGTTTGCTTCTTCCATGAAAATCTGGATTTTGGACCATTTAATGGCTGAGTTGTTATCACAATACATGGAAGTTGCTTCAATTTGCTCGCACTGAACTTCATCTAGTAGCTTTCTAAGCCAGGTAGCTTGACAAGCACAAGCAGTAGCTGCTTCAAATTCTGCTTTAGTAGTTGATAGAGTGACTATAGGCTTTTTTTTTGGATGACCATGAGATAGCATTTGATCCCATTGTGAAGAAAAAGCTGATGTACTTTTTGTTTCATCTTTATCCCTTGCATAGTCACTATTAGTGAATCCCTTCAATACTTTATTTTCTCCTTGTTTGTACAGCAAACCATAGCTGATTGTTCCCTACAAGTACATCAGAATGACTTCACAGCAAGGTGATGTGACAGCTTTGGTCTGTCCATGTATCTGCTTATCAAACTCACTGCAAACCTAATGTCTGGCCTAGTTGTTGTAAGATACTTTAGACTTCCATTCTGTAACATGAATGAAAATTCGCTATATTAGGTACAATAGTACTCCATCTTCTTGTGCAAAAGTCCCATCTACTTCTCCTCCTTCAACATCTTTTCCTAACTTCATATTTGGATCAACTGGAGTGTAGACTATATTGCACCCTCCCATCTGAAAATTCTTCAGAATTCCTTGCACATATTTCTTTCGAGAGACAAAAATTCCTTTTCTGGATTAAATCACTTCAAGGTCAAGGAAGTAATGCATCCTTCCAATGTTTGTTATGTCAAATTCTTTTTTCATGGGCTCCTTGAACTTGCCAATAATCTTTTTACAGCTTCCAACAAATTTTAGATTATCAACATGCAATCTAAAGATCAAGATATCACTCTTTTATGCCTGATATAAAGTGTGCTCATGAGGGCACTTGTGATTCAAAAATAGGCATCTATGCAGCAGTACCAAGCCTTGGGTGCTTGTTTTAGTCCATAGAGTGCTTTATTCAATATGTAAAACTTCTCTTCTCTTCCCTAACTCCATCCCAGTCCCATACTTCATCAAAATGTGTATCTCTGCTTACAAGAATTTCTCTGTGATTGGATTGTATAGTTTGTAGGCTTTTGTGCAATCTGCTATGCCAAGGAACACTGCTTTTTCCCCTTTGTCATCCAGTTCCTTCCTCTTCTCATGTGGTACATGTGAAGAGCCAATGCAACCAAAAATTTTAAAATGACTTACATCAGGTTTTCTACCACTCCATGTTTCTTCTGGTGTCTTGGATTGAACAGCAAGGGTGGACTTCTATTCAACAAATGAACACTCCAGTTCACTGCTTAAGGCCAGAATCTTTTTGGAACTTTGCTCGTCACCAACATGTTTCTCACCATGTTGAGGATTGCTCTGTTCTTTGTCTCACTCATTCCATTTTGTTGTGGAGTGTAGGCTGCTGTTTTCTGCCTTTTGATGCCAAGGTTTCCACTGAACTTCAGAAAGGCCTGTGACTTATACCATCCGCTTGTCTCTTCTCAACACTTGTATTTTTCCGCCTGCCTCATGTTCTGCTACAGCTTTGAATTGTTTAGAGGCATGAACACTTCTGACTTTTCCACAAGAAAATAAATTCAAATATCTCTACTGTAGTTATCTATGAAGGTTATAAAATGCTTCTTTCCTCCCTTAGATACAGGATTAAGAGGACCACATAAGTCTGAGTGATCAATCTCCAAGAGTTTGTTAAGTCTCTGTGCTTTTCCTTTGGGAAATGCATCTCTGTGTTACTTGCCAATTACACAGTCCTCACAAAAGTTAGCAGGACTTTGGAAGCATACTAGTCCAGTCACCATTTCCTTCTGTTGCAAAGTTTTCAAACCTCCAAAATTCAAGGGTCCATATTTGAAGTGCCACAGCCAGGCTGTCTCTTTCAATTGGGTTGCAAAACAGGTCTGTTCAACATAATCAAGGTTCAGAGGAAACATTCTATCTGCAGACGTGTGTATCTAGGCTAGCAAACCTAGCTTGGCATCCTGAATTTTGACCATAATGCCCTTGATGTTCACTTCGTATCTTTTTTTCTTGCAACTGGCCAATACTAAACAAATTTGTCTTCAAACTTGGCACAAACAGCATGTTGGAGATTGTCTGCACCGCATTAGTCTTGGTTTGAATTCTAACTTGCCCTCTTCCCATGACAGCTGCCTTTGAATTATCTCCAAACTTCACACTATCTCTGAAAGTCTCATCCAGAATTGCAAAAGTCTCCTTGTTGCCACACATATTATTGTTACAACCTCTGCCCAAGTACAATAGACCATTTGCTATCTCCTCCTTTGCTTAGCAGATCATTAGCAGAGATAATTCTTCTTCCTGCTGTTCTACAATAAATTCGAGGTCTCCCCTCTGCCTTGTGTCAAGTTGGTTCTACATTCAAACTTCTAATGGCCAAACTTGTGACATCTAAAGCACTCAATGTGTGCTGTACTCCCTGCTTCACCTTTGGAATTGTTCTGGAAAGATCTGCCTCAACATCTCTCTCCTTTCATTGGTTTGAAAATTTTTGAAACCTTTCCTTGCCTTACCCTTCTCCAGCTTGCCTGCTTGAGTGAAGACTTGAAGGGCAGGTTCTTCATGGTCTGGTTGAATCAACTTCTTCTTGTGGACTAGCAAAGAGCTCTGGAGCTTATAAAGTGACATTTCATCAATTTCATGCGACTCCTTTATGGAACAGACAACAAAGCCATATTTTGGTGTTAAAGATCTCAGAATCTTCTCTGCAACCACCACATCTTCTGACTTGTTCCCATGCAATCTCATCTTATTCACAATAGCCACAACCCTCAAGAAATAGCCATTGACTGTTTCTCCAGATTTCATCTTTAAGTTCTTGAACTCAGTTCAAAAGGCTTAAAGCTGCTGCCTCTTTGTCTTTGCTGAGCCTTGATGCTTTTTCTTCATTGAATCCCAAATGTGCTTGGAAGTATCTTTGTAAAGAATGGTCTCCAAGATTGAACCATCAATGGCCTAAAACATATAGTTTTTGGCCTTTAGATCCCTTCAATTTCGATGCTTCCATCTCTACCTTTGATGCTTCAGTTGTTGCCATTGCCTAGCTTGGAATGGCCTCTGAGACAACCTGCCAATACTCCTTTGATTTTAGGAATATTTTAATCAATAGGCTCTAATGGTCATAGTGATCATTGACCTTTGGAATTTAAGGTTATCAAAATTTTTAGATGCCGTTATAATTGGAAATGTGTGGAAATTTGCCAATGCAAGAGTCTCTCGACACTTGCAAGCCAAGCTCTGATATCAAATGTTGAAACCGAACTAAAGGTAAAGAAAATAGAAGAAAAAGTATGTGCCCAGAGACTTTGATTTAATACATGAGTCACTTCATTCATTGATTGTAGTACATTTTGTAGGCTAGTTACATAATAAAATATCTGCATACTTGCATGAAAGTAGCCAACTTCTTAGACTAGGGAAACATGGAATAAGAAGGCAATGTATCCTTAAAGACTAGGAATTAATCTGCCAAATTTGCTTGACTTAATATTAACATTGGTTTAGTGAAACAGAAGCAAAGTATGGAAATGGAACTTTTAAAAGCTAGTTAGCTTATTCTTCATCAAAATTGAAATAGCGTTAGTCAAATTGGAATTAAATATATGATAGCTGAATCGTAGAAATTGAACCCAATTGAACCCAACGTTCTCTTGACAGGAATATTACCTTCTTTTAGAGGTACTCTGATGTTGACAGGCCAATAACCTAACTTCCCCCAGGTATATTTGATCTCCTTTATGCAACCTTGATTCTGTAAAATGATATTGACAAGGTATTGCCATCCTTTCCGCCGAGCAACAGATAGGTGATGCACTAGAAAGGATGACTAAGCAATTTCTATTCTTCATAGTTCATTACATAACAGATATGATTTTTTACCTGCTACCTCTTTATCCAACAAAATGACCCGGCTCTCTAAATTAGAACACAATTAGATTATGTAACATAAAAACTATTTGTGTGTATATCATCATTTGTTTAATTTATGCTCTGGTTGTGAGGTGAATCCTAAAACTTAATATCATTGCCTCGAATGCTTGCATATTATTAGATACCCTTCTCAAACTTTCTTTATTGGTTTGTTGGTTGGAGTACTATGCCATATATGTTCAAATAAATTTCCAATGCAGAAGATCTACTATTTTAGTTAGTCTTTTCATCATTTCATAAAAACTAGCTAATTTAGTATTATTAGCTAATTGATGAGTAGAGCCGAATGGGTATGGTATATATTACTTCAAATTTGCTATTCCAGGGTCCTTTAAAGATTCCCGAAGACAAGAAAAGGAGGACACTATTCCAGTCCCTAACTGATTCTGAACAGAAGATTCAATATTTTGCTGCTCGGCAGATAGCACATCGCATGCTTGGTAGTCGGGGATACCTTTGCCAAAGGGTGAGAATCTAACATGTCTTTTCTCTTTGTCATTATCATTTGCAATTTCATTTTATTTCCACCTTTTCATTTTTTTTTTAATTTCACAAACTGTTCTTCGTTGCTATATATGCATTTATATAGTTGAACATCGTACTTAGTAATTCTCTCTAAACATTGCCTGTTATCAATAAGATGCAGCATAAAGGATTGAGGATATTTTTCTAATGTGAAATGTTTCAGGTTTCATGAGAGAAAAGAAGAAACATGTAAAATAAAGTAGGACCTTAGCAAGTTTAGGAGGTCCATCTTTACTGTATGGTGATTAAACCGCAAGTCTCACAAACTGTTAGCATAAAGTTGATTTCTTCTGTTCTGCCTACTGTGAATCTTTGGATCTCACAATTTTTTAACCAATGCACTTCAGTATGCCATAAGTCCTTTTTTTTTGTTTCTGTTTTTTTTTTGTTTTTGTTTTTAGGGTTTGTTTTAAGTTGTATCTTAAAGTAGGTAGCTGGTTGTTCATGTAATCAGATCTGTATGCCCATAATACTATACATGAACAACCCCAACCACCAAACACCACTCATGATGGGGAAAAAACACAAGCATTTACATTATTTGAGAATGATGAGATGTAGGATTTGTTGAATGGTAGCTTTTATTTATCCTTAATGATGTGGAAAACGAGGCAGAGTTCAGTGATACAATTGAGTTCCTAGGAAGGATTTATTTGTTAACACCTCTGGTCAGAGACAATGGACTTAACAGGAAGAAAATTGTTAATAAGCTACAAGTTTACTGGCCATGGTTTGGATAATGCCTGGTAGTTATGGGTTATCATTGTGGTAGACCCAGCTAGACCCAGCTAGAATCATGTTTTATATGCATTGAAGGATTGCACCCCATTAAGTAATTTTCCAACAAATTTTTTGTTATACCTCTTTTTAGCTTTTATTTTATTTCCAATAAAGATATTTTTAAATGGTAAACTAACATTCACATTTTGAAATTTTGAATTTTAAATCCAGGTTTCAATTTTTTTTTAATGGCAATTATGAATTTTCAAGTGATCTAGTTCACACAAGGTCTGTAGAGTAATTCTAAGACAAATTTGATTCAGCTTTTTCTGTCTGTTATAATACTTGCATTGTGTCGTCGAAATATTTCAGGCAAATTGGTTGATTAGTATGACAAGTTATCCTTGATGAAATTATCTGCCATAATGCCTAACTAGTACTTGTGGTTGACTTAGCTACAATCATGTTTTATGTGCATGGAAGGATTGTAACCCCATGAAGTAATTTTCCAACAAAATTTTTGTTATATCTAGCTTTATTTTATTTGCAATAAAGGCATTTTTAAATGGTAAACTAACATTCACATTGTGAAAATTTGAATTTTATATCCAGGTTCAAATTTTTTAATAGCAAGTATGAATTTTCTAGGGATCTAGTTCACACAAGGTCTGTGGAGTAATTCTAAAACAAATTTGATTCAGCTTTTTTGTCTGTTATAATACGTGCGCTATGCCATCAAAATATTTTAGAAAACGTAGGTGATTAGTTTGACAAGATATCTTTGATGAAATTTTTTGTCCTAATACCTAACTAGTTGCAAGTTGTTTCTTTCTGTTATATCATCTTAACTTATGTGACTTGTGTTTCACTGTCTTTCATGGAATTTGTCATATATTCTGGAACTGTTGGCCTCAATTTTACTGCATTCTTCTAGTGTTGGCTTGCAAAGGAAGATTGCATGTGCTCTAGAGTAGTACCATGCTCTTTGTGGAATGGGATAAGATTTTGGTTGTACATGCATCCAAAGGTATCTCTTACCTGTTGATTCATACTTAGCTTTTTGTCATTTATCTTGGAATTTCTTCGGTAGAAGTCATTTATAGGTTGTATATTTCCTCATTGCAGGACTTTTTGCGCCAAAATAACACTGGAAAGTTGTTGTGGCAATTATTTGGAACTCAATCTGTGTCTCTATGCATCTTTGGAATTCATGAACATGAAGAAATGATGTGGGATGCATTTAGGAGTTCAGGTTCTGATAGCACTTCTTGATTAATTACCAATGTTTTGAGTCCTTGTGATGTAATACTTATTGTCGAAGTTGACACTATTGTTATCCATCAACTAACAAATGCATATGTTTTAATAATTGCTAACAAATGCCTTCTCAACCTATGTTCATTGGTTGGCATAAAATCAAATACTTGGGTAAAAATTTTAAGCTTGCTTTCACCCTCTTAGGGTGTAGAAATTTTTGTTTGGGAAGAGTAGAAATCACTTATCAAGTTTTGACAGTTTAGACATGCTTTATGGTGACTATTGAAATTTGATTGTGGGATCAAATGAAACATGCATAAGAGAAAATAAGAAAAAAAAACTCCACGACTTTATCAAGAAATTTAGTCAGCACACTGTTCAAAACTATATGGAAAATGTTTTAGAATATCATCTTTCATTTTAGTATGCGGTGTGCCTTTTGTAATATGTTCACATTCAGTTATGAGGTTTATTGCTAAATTATTATTGATGGTTTTCTGAGTTCCTTCTATAAATATGCCTTAATATGATCAGTTGAATCTAATATATATCCAACATCCTCCATTTTTCAGGAAAGGAAAAGATTTGGTTTCTTTATCCCAGTAAAAGCGCAGCTCCTAAATTGGTTCAGGACATCTTTTTCAACAGCTCATATTCTAATCTTGATGGTCAAATGACGGTACTTTCTTTCTGAGACATCTATGTTTTGCTACATTTGTGAGAACATTCCTCAAACTTCATCTTTTTAAGACAAAAAAGTGACTTTTTCGCTAAGACAAGCATTTTGTTGTTTGAGGATATTCTTATCTTCAATTTTTTGCTAGAACTGATAAGGATTAGTTTTCTCCAAAAAAGAATCTATAGATTGTTTGTAGGAATAAGGTTTTACATATCGTTAACTTGAGCTGGGAAATAATATAGTTGCAAGATTTTGTTCTTTGAAAAATAGGATACAATATTCATTACTAAAAAGAGTATATCAGTAATTTTATTGGGATGAATTAGGTTTATCATGATAATTGTCTGGCCTTTGAAGGACAAGTTCTTTAGTTTTTGAACGTTAGTAGCAAAGAACAGAAATTACTTCTGTAGTGGATTGAATTATCAAAAGAACTCATGTCTTTCATTGTTTATTTTGTTAACTGGACCTGTCATCAGTAGTGTGTTGGATGCAGCACCTCATGACAGGCTGAATTTGCTATTTTCAGGAAAAGAATTCTTAAGACTGTCAACATCAATTTTTTTTGAAGTTATCTGGCAGCGGCTTTAATATGAAAAGGCTTGTCCCATGAAATATTCCTAACAGTAGATCCTTCATTTTATCCTTCTGCGACTTGCTGTATCGCGTGCTTTTCTCCCTTTGATCACAACTTCTATCCTTTCTAATTATCAATTCAATCCTTGTCCTCCTATGATTATCCCATTTGACTGGTCATGCATGTGTCCAATTTTCTAGTCTTGTATCTCTTCCACATAACCATATGCTATCCAAGTTCTCCTTTTCTTTGCATGGACATATAACAAGGCAAATCATATTGGCTTTATTTTTGTCTACATCCTCCAATTAGGATGACCTCTTTCTATTTTCATATTCATCTTCCTCAATGATGTAAAACCTCTAGAGATTTCTATTATCTTTTGACTTTTGGGAAACATTTTGAGTTTGATCTTCTATATTTAGAACATTGGTTGGCCCCTCCTATAAGAGTTAATGACTGTGCGGTATGTTTATCCCGGGCAAAGCAAACTGTTAGTGCACATCTGCCGTTTTTGTCTGTCATATTCAAGTTAACCATACTTCTCACCTGATGTGGCCTTATTAGGACTGAGCCGCTACTGAATAGGTATGACTTAGAATAGTTATATAAATGGATTAGCACTTGTTTCAGTCCATGTCCAGTACTGATCCAACAGAAAGGAAAAAGTAGGCTTCGTAAATAGTCCAGCAAGCCTTCATGTCACAAAATGTTTGCTATTGCTATCTGTCAAGGTAGAAGATAAACGAGATTAAACCAATAGTACCATTGTTCCTTTTTCCATGATAGTTCTTTTAAAAATATAATCATTTTTTTTAGTTTAGCAACAACCATATGATTAAACACACTCAAGGTTAATTGTATGTATCATATTTATGCGCTGTGCTTGATTGAATGTGCAAGTACTTAATCAGTAATGATGGTGCTAAGTTATGGATGTTATACATGTTAATCTTCAAGTCTTGAGTTAGATCTACTTCCTGTTTGTTAGGACATTGACTGTTGCATAAAATTTGCATAAACCTCTAACAGTACTTGATGGTTCTGTCTTAAACTGTAGAAGCTTCATCCTAAATTGTTCTATATCATCTATTGTACAGGATAGTAAGGATCAACCTTTAAACTTTGTTCTTATTGATGGCACATGGAGCAATTCGGCTGCTATGTATAGGCGTTTGAAGGTATTTCTGAGCGCTTATTCTCTTTCTAATACATAATTGGATGCATGATTATCAATCCATCTTTCTTTTCACTATTATTTTAAGTTTATTTTACTTTTTTAGATTGATGTATTATGTATTAGTTTTGACTTCTCTATGTTGTCTGTGTAGATCTATAGACCTTTGAGATGAAAACTAATCTGGTAATGTTGCTTTGTACCTGTTAGTTGGAGACAGTGTTGTTATTTGTTGTATGAACATGTTAACCGTACACAAATCACCTCTTTAGAAAAAATGTGTGCAGATTGGAGATAGTCTAGGTGATGCAGGCCAACTAATGAAACCATTCAAGACAAAAAAGTTGAGGAATCCTGATATGAAATTGAAGTAATTTGCTTTAGTCAATCTAGAATTTTGAATAGGATGGAAAAGTTGAAGATAACTCTCAATAAGACTTGCAACTGCAACCAAGAATATTATTTCATCAAAAAGTGACTAGCTTGTCATCCAAGGCAGAATAAATGACCCTAGACTAACTTTTTTTTTTTGGAATAAATGACCCTTGTCATCCAAGGCAAGTCTCGCCCATACAAGAAAAGGTTTGGAGACTGGTGACTGAAACCTTGAGCAGCCAACTTGATAGCAGGAGCCATCCAAGAATGAGGAATCTCATGAATGTGAGGGCTGCCATTCATATCAAGGAGAAACCTCAGATTGGAGATTTGCAAACTGAAGCGCCAAGATGTAGGAGAGTGCGGATTCCCGAGGGTCGCCAAAGCGGCTTGATGAACATTGAAGATGTGCCTGACAGGAATGTGAAATTCCAGCTCCACTTGAAGGGCTACTTCCCATGCATGCAAAGCATCGGATGAATTTTTGAATTTTTCTTCCACTGGTCGAGAGGAGCATCCTGCAATTGAGACAATGTAGTTAGCATTGGAGAAAAAGAAATCAATAGACCTTACCTGGCTGCTGCAGTTAAGATGTGCGTGATTGCAAAGGAATTGACCATCAGCGCTAGAGAAGTTATTCAGAATGAGCTTTTTGCCGAGGAGATTCCTGTTGCTACTGGAATGTTCATGTACATGAGCAAAAGCTCTGCTCACAATGGCAGTATAATTTAGCCAGTGTTTCTGAAAATTACATCACACCGATTCTTCCAGATGACCCAGGCACCAGCAACCATCACAGCAATGATATACTTTGAATAATAACTTGGGCAACTAGCCAAAAGAGTTGGCCTGAACAACCAGACTAATCAACCGAATAATAATGCAGGTAGATTCTGCCAAGTTGCTAACAAACATTTAAAAGAAAAATGTTCAAAAGGAAAACATATCTCTGACTAGTGGGGCCATCTTAAGAACATAATGTAAGTAATAACTTAACTCCTAATGTGGCTGTGCCACTAGTATGTGACATTTACAAATTTTGCCTTTGTTTTGCGTAACTCATAAATAGAGAAAAGATAAAGAAATTTAAAAGTTAATCTGGAATGAACAAGACAAGATCTCACTAGTGAGTACTTGAAGATCAAGATTTTTAGAACTTTGACAATGGTGTCTGCAACAAAATGTTGTTCTGTTCATTTAAATTATGGAGTGGATAAACCAGAAGTTTATCATGCTGCCTTCTACAGCTACCTTCTCTATGATTGGAAAAAGGAATATATGTGAACCTGCCTGCACTCTCCTTGTCTTATATGTTTCAACAGTTTGCATTAATTTAATTACTTTTGATATTATCTGTGTACAAGGGTCATGAACTAGTCTAGGCACTCATCTTCCTCCACTAAAGGTTGAACAAACATTCTCTGGGTACTCCAAAAGTGTATCTTTGGCTGTTATTTCATTTATAACAAGCATATATCATTCCACATGATGTTTGGCTAATATTTTGGTCTTCCATTGAACTCAGTTTACCAATCTATCACTAAACTTCATCTGCTCTACCATCTAATTCAAATAAGAATAGGAAATCTCTCCAAGCAATGTCTGCATGGAAACTCAAACAATACAATTCCGATCTGAATTTTTTACGAGGGTAGTTGGAAAACTTGATTTGCAGGATCAGTGGATGACATTATGGGAAGAGGAGGAACCACCTAGCATTTCCATAGCAACTTCCAATGTATCAGTTATGCATAAACTAAGGCAAGGGTCATGTGTTACAATCAGGAATCAGATTTTTGTTGTGAATTTTACTGTTATTTTTTATACAGGCCCCAGCCATCATGGGATCGAACCTGTACTGCAGCTGCCGCCGCTGGCCTTCTCTCAGAGCTACATCATTTTCATCCTGAACTTTGTGAGCATAGTTTGGATAAACAGGCTGAGGCCGTGGAGGATACATTAGAAGTTCTATTGGATGCACTTACAAAAAGACGGCTACGCAAGGGCAGGTCTATCACCCGGAAAGAGAGGAAGATGGTCTCATTGAGATGATAGCGAAGAGTAACATGACTTACAGCGGCCGCTGATCTTGGGCTGAATAAATGAGAATGTGATTGATCCATCTCTCTGAAAGGAATTTTTGACCATTAAGGCACAATCCTTAAGCCACAAGAAATAGCAGTTAACTCTTACAAGAAACAAGGAATTATTTTGTCTGCTAACATGGAAATACCTCTGGTAGATTCTAAACTAATTGTGCTTAAATGAACGAGAATCAGTTTTTGAGTTTGGTTTGAAATTTAGAAATAGCAGTTTGACTTAAATGTTTGAGTTCAAATCGAACTATCAGAGCTTACTCTGAATATGGTTCTTAGCAATGCGTCAAAATTTTTTCGTTCTATCTGATTGTTTGATATTGTTGTTTTAGAATAGTGGAAAATTTATAAATGCCTGCACATATTAGGGTGCCTATTTAGTTTGTTAATGCTGTTACTACTGAAGTGAATTTATGGATTTGATTTGTTTTTATTTTTACTTTTTTTATACGAAATCTCAAGTTATTGACTTGAACTAATTGAGTCGAAAAGCCTCAGTTGATTTTAATTAGTGGCAATTATAGATTTTTTTTTCTTAAATAGCGCAACCACATTGTAAATTTTCAGTATTCAATATAACTATACATTTGATAAATTTTCAGTATTCGATATAACAATAAATTTGGCACAAACAACTAACGAATATAAGTTAGATTTTATAAGTGAAACTCCCCTTTTTTTTTTTTTTCATTTGAGAAGATGAAATTCTTTCACTTATTTTCTGTGTTTATAAATAAAGTTTATATTATAAAAGTGAAGAGAAAGATCTCTATGTGGGCGAAAACTTTTTTACTTTATATATTTTAATTTAATTAAATTTTGGAAAAAAATTACCTTTTTAACCCTCATCTCTCGAACCCTTCCCCCTATTGCATTCAGTGCATCTCATGTCTTAACTTCTTAGCAAGCTCAGGGCACGTGAGCTAGCGTGTGGCTGAATAAGCTTGCAACCTTAGGGTGAGCTCACGTTACAGAGGTGTTCAATAAAAATTGGTGAACCAAACTGATCAGCAAAAGATTTTGTTATTTAGTTTCTTTCTTTCTTTGAAAAAAAAAAAAAAAAAAAAGCCAAATGACTAATTTTATTAAACTGAAAGAAACAAGAAGTGACAAAGGAGAAACACTACAAAGAGAACTAGAACAAAGAAAAGAAACATATAAAAAAGCTATTAAGAACTAAAACCAAAAGCAGTGAAACTTCTTATGATCCAATGCGTAGAGATCTCATCTCTACCTTGATGAAACAACGATGATAAAGATTGATGTCGTGGTTGGCAATACTGGAAGCAGAGACAATCCAATTCTTCGGGATTACATGAATGGCGTGGCTTTGAGGAGAACTGCGGAGGTGTTTGATATTGTGAATCCACTCAGTAAGAATTGAGAAGATTAATGATTTGAGGGTTGGAAATGAACTCATACTAAATATTGAGATAACAATT
Organism: Dioscorea alata; assembly: GCA_020875875.1. Classification (NCBI taxonomy): domain Eukaryota; kingdom Viridiplantae; phylum Streptophyta; class Magnoliopsida; order Dioscoreales; family Dioscoreaceae; genus Dioscorea; species Dioscorea alata. The sequence goes on from CM037027.1 coordinate 10,717,615, forward strand.
CTGAGCAACTTGGAGGGCAGTGTTGAGAGGCCAGGTCAGCATCCAGATTATCTTTACTATGAAAACAACATGCTGCAAGAACAACCAGATGATTAGCATCCGATATGAAGAACCTTGTAATGGATCTAATGGGTATAAACACAGTAAAAACCCTGGATCTTCTTGTTTGGAGATTGCTTCGGAATAAAGAAAGTGGCAGAAGCATACCTACACTTGAATCTGTTGATAATGATGAAGATGATTGGGCCTTGTGGTTCTTCTAACAGATCACATCCAGAGAGGATAGATGGGAATCCTAATTCAGAAAACTCTAATTCTGAATATCTATTGTTGCATGTGGATTTCTGGATGCCTTTCAATCTACTCTAGGGTCGCCGGACTCCGGGGTGAGGTAAAGGTTGGGGCGGAAGCCTTCTCCCCTAAGCTGAGAGCCTCCCTAAGGGCTCAGGGCATAGAGAAGGAGTGCAAGTATAAGAGGGAGGAGACTAGAGATGCAGATAAGGAGACAAGGAGATATAAGAGGAAAGATTCTCTTGTTTTTTATTTCATAAGCACACAATCACACTCCCAAACTCTTTCAAGCACACTTACTTACAAACACTAAGGGGCCTTATATAGGCTCCAAGACTTGACCATTAAGTAACCATAACTATGGTTAACATGCTAACCATCGTTAGGTTTACCTAACTACTAGATAAAGATAAGACTTGATAAGACTTTAGTGGAGTACTAATATTCTCCACTAATTACAAGCTAACACTCTTAGCTATCATTCTTAGTACTAGATCACTGTATCTACAGTGAATCTACTGTTACAAGCTACCATTCTTACTTTTATACAATAAAAAAAACAAACACCGCTTCAGTTCACCTTAAGAGTAGAAAGAGTCATTTCATCTGACTGGGGCGACTGATCTGAGTCATATTCTGAGTTATATCCACGTGGGAAGCCCAAAGGAAGTTCATCTTCTTCTTCAACAACTGGGAGGTATCCAGTAGAGTAGTCTCCCATATGAGAGAGTGAGATAATAGCATTGACATCTTTGAAGTGTTGAACTATTGAGGGATTGTTGAATTTCAGATTAGGAAATGGAATGTCAATGGGGAGTACCTCTTTTCTTGCATAAACCTTCATTGTGGCATCTTCAAGTGCTAATGGATGGTAGTAGGATTGCCCACTATTGATAAAAGTGAATGCTCGCCACAGAGATATTTGTTCAGCTACAGAGGTGTCGAATTGTTGAAGTTCCTCCTTGAATGCTCCAATTGGAAGGTGTGTCTGATAAGGAACAGATTTTGAAAAGACTTCAACTGTAATCCGGTGTCGTGCATCCTCTATATATCCTTCGTTATAGCTTGGTGGAATTGATGTAATTGCCAGATTTATGACTGCAGGAAACTTTGTCTTCTTGAATATCTTGGTCAGTAAATAAGAAAGCTTCCAATGTTTCTGAAAGAATTTGACTTGTTTGGACTTTGTGAGCACTATTCTTCCAATCATTCCAAACTTCATTAGTTTCTCAAAACTAAGAGCTACTCCTTTGATTTCTTGATCGATCCAGGAAGAGAGCTCAAAAGATGCTTTGACTATGAGAAACCCCTTTTCGCATTGACAGTTCTGATGTCGATGTGGTTCTTCTTTGAACAGGTCTACTGAGAACGCCATTCCCAGAGGTTGTATTTCATCTTTAGCCATTTCTCTGAGAAGTACTTGTGTCTGAACAAAGTCTTCATATTCTGTCTTCAAAACTTTTTGTAAGGTAATCTGTTGTACATCTTTGATTATTGGAGGAAACCTTTCTAGAACCTTTTCTTTTTGCTTTTGAGACTTGATCATGTGCTTGGTCATTTCATCATGATCATCAGTTATCTTTTGAAATTTCTTTTGGAGTTCTTCAATTTCTTTTTTCTTGACTTCTATTTCTGTTTCCATTATTTTAATTTTTCTATCTTGGGCAATAAAATGTTCAACAGCAGGTGGAGAGAAAACTTTGGTTTGTGGTTGATTTTTGGTTGTGGAGTTATTGGGAATTATTTGATCAGGTTTTTCATTTTGTTCCTGAAAATATTGGCTAAGGTTTTTCATTGGATTGATGAAAATACTTTGCAAGGGAGTGGAAAAGTGGGATGAGGTTTTTTGGGTCGTGTTTATTGGCCCAAAGATTATCAAGAAGAATTTGTTGTGGTAGGTTAAGATTGGCTTGTATACGGAATTTCAAGGATGAAGTTGAAGGGAATATTGGCAGATTAAGTTGAGGGTCAAAGGAGGATGATTGGTTGTAGAAGTTTTTTCCTGCCATTTTCTGCAAAATAATAACAAAAACCTATTTCAATAATATTTCTTGCATAGCAAGTATTTATCTGCAAAACAGAAACTTGTTAGCATAAAAATTTCTTGCTATCAGAAGCAAGCATTAACCTGCAAAGAAACTTGTTAGTGATAATATTTCTTGCTTTCGCAAGTGTTATGGGAAAGATGATCCAGACTTTCACCATAGTAAGAACGCAAATGGATCTGCTGGTTTTTGCAACCACAGTCTCACTATTCAGATGAATAAGTCTTTTGTCTATTTGGGACTTTGGTTACATAGTTCCCACAATTAAAGAAAACGCATATGAACCTGCTGGTTTTGCAGTCACAGTTTCCTCTAATGCAAATGGACAAACTATGGGCTAGTTTTAAATCTTTTATCCTCATAAGGATTTAAAATCTTTCTTTTATTTTTATCTTTTCTTCTTCTTTTTCTTGCTCATTTCTTTTTATGTTTCCCACAAAGGAAAGATAAAGGGAAATTCTTTTTGTTGAGTATTTTCTATTTTTAAAGATAATTGTAAATCTTCCATTTCTAAATTAAGAATAGGATTTGAAAAGAATTGTGGATCTTCTATTCCTAAAGAAGAGGAACAACCTAATGAAATATGTTTTTCAGTTTCAAACTGTTTTAATGTTTCTTGAATTTTTCTTATTTCATTTTCCATTATATTAATTTTTTGTTTCATTGTTAATTTCTTTTCCTTTATTCCAATTATTTCTCCATTAATTCTATTTTTTCTTTTTGTGATTAAGTCTATAGAATTTTGTAATGACTCTACAGCTTTACTTCTAGAACGTGAAAGATGATATTTTAAGATTATTTTTTCTTTACATTCTTTTAGGTCTTTTATTATGTTTTCTAATTCTATTGGATTTTCTTTTTGACTTTGTTTCTTTTTCTTCTTAACCATTATTTTCTTGTTTTTCTTGACTAGTATTTCCCTGAAAATTTTCCTGGATTACTATACCTTTTTGTTTAGTTATTTTGTTTTCTTGTATGTTATTTTCTAATATGTTTTTTCCTTTAATTATTTTTCTTAAGTTATTTATTTCTTTTATATTTTCTAAATCTTTCTTTAATTTTTCATTTTCTTCTTCCAGATTTTTTATTCTTTTTAATAGTTGTTCTACTATATCTCTATTTATTATATTTATTTTGTTTCTAAATTTTTCTAGTTTTTGTTCTTCAAAACTAAATTTATATAATTCTAGAACACACTTTCTACACAAAGATAATTCACATTTTTTACATGTTGCCCTATGTTTTGTAATATGAAATCTATAACATTTGTCACATTTTTGTTTATAATTTATTTTATGTGGTTCAAATTCATGTTTGCAATTTTCAAAATTTTCTACTTGATTATATTGTTCTAATAGATATTTAGGATTATCATCTAAATTATATGTTTGTTTATTCATAGCTTATTTCCATTTCATCATATTCATTTATTAATCTTTGTTTCATGAAACTTAGCCTATTTTGGTTTCTAAGATATTCACTTTGATGAAAGTATTTATGTTTTATTTTTGTTGGTTTCCATATTGATTTTCCTTTTTCATCTTTTGTTTTGGTTTTTTACTTCTATTAATTTTTCTGCTTCATAATTTATTTGATCTCTTTGAATTATGTAACTTTTGACTTCTCTTAGCCACATACATTTTCTAGCTTTTATTTTTTCTTTTAAAGTTTTATTTTCTTTTATTGTATATTTTATTGAATTTTGTATCATACTGTCTATTATTTTCAAATCTGATGTGTCTATTAAATTTTTCATGTATAATAGCTTTCTATTGATTCATAATGTTTTATTAATGATTTTTTCCATTTTCTTAGTGTTTTTTGTCTATGTTGATGTTCTAAAGGATGTAATTCTTTTCTTAATATATTTTTTGTTATCCATTTCCAATTTCCTTGATTATCATATTCTACTGAATTTACTTCAATTATTGTTTCTGATTGTTGTTTATATATGTTTTTTATTGTTATATAGTCTCTTACACATATTAACCAAATTGCTCTTCTGTATTTTATTTGATCATTTATATTTATATTTATTTGAGTTAAATATTTCCTTAAAGGCTTTAATTCATTTTCTATTAATTCTGGATTTTTTACTTCTATTAAGTCCATTCTTCTTTTTTCAGGTTTCTTCTTGTAGTTCTTCTATTACTATTCCTTTATTTTATAGTCTAACATTCTTACACTAGTACTGCCATCTGTGTTTTCATAAAATTCTGCATTACTAGGTCTTTTTGTTGTTTCAATTTCTATTGGTTGTATATTTCATTCAATTTCTTCTAAGTTTTCTGATGAATAATATTTTCCTTTTATTCCTTTTAAACCTTGATTTTCTAAAAAAGATTTTATTGTTTTTGGATTTAGGATGTATTTTATCCTACAACTGTTTGTTAATTGTCCTGTAAAAAATTTTGTTATACAAATATTTGCTACATTTGGGATCATGTTGTAACCTTTTGAATTTATTACTATTTTTATGTATTTGTAAAATGTTTCTATAGGGATTAAGAAATTGGGTGTCATATAAATTATTTCTGGATGATTTTCATTCATGTCTATTTCAATTGATTCTATTGTTGCTTTTGTCATGTTTTTGATTTGTCTTATGTCAACTAGACTTACTAAGACTTTTGTTCCTAGACCTTGTCTATGTAAACCAATTACTCCTAACATTAGTAGGCCTAGATGGATTAATGTATATCTTGATGTTACTAATTTATGATATGATTCTTCTGTTATTAAATCTAAAATTATTTGTTTTTCATCATTTGTACAACAAATTTCCATTTCATCATAATGTTCATATATTTTTGTTTTTAATTCAAACATTCCAAATTTATATAATTCTTCTCCAGGTATTAATTTAATTTCTATGTTTCTTAATTTATCTTGTTGTTCTTCAATTGTATGTGTTAATTCTTTTCTTTTTTGATGTTTTATTTGATTTGTATATTTTATATGATTTAAGAGAGAGAATCTTCTTATATTATCCATATTTTTTACTATTTTCTTTTTTGAATTGTCTTTAGACATATTTTGTTTCTATTTCTTTTAGTTGTTGAGATAATTTAGTTTTCCAATTTTTTAAGAATTCTTCTTTTGTCCAAATTTTAAAAGGTGTAATTTGTTTTCTAATTTTTTGATTTGTTCTTTTTTACTTGGTTGCATAATTTATCTATTTCAATTTTATTATTTTCCTTTTCTTTTATGCTATTTTTCACATAGTCTAAGTTTGATAATATATTTTCTAGTTTTAAAAGTTGAGTTTCCAAATTATTTAATTTTTTGATTATTAATTCCATTTTTGCATCCATTTCAATTGCTTTCTGTTACTATTATTTCTAGGATTTGTATTGTAAAATTTACTACCTTTATTATTATTGTGATTGTTTTTAATTCTTTCTTCTTAATATTTCTTATTTGATTTTTCATTTCAAGATTACGTTTATTATTATGTTTATTATCATAGCTGTGATTATAAATATTATTTGTATTAATAATATTTCTATAATTTCTCCAGTTACCATTGTTGATTTGATTTTTTGATTTTTGATTTAGTATTTATAGTTGTTAATTTTAATTGTTTCTTCACTTTGTTTTAATATTTTATACATATATTTATTTGATTACTTTTCTTAGTTTGATTTTAGATGTACTACACAAAGTAGTAGTTTTAGTTTGTTTTAATTTATATATTGTTTTTGCTTTTTTGCTTTTTGCTTTTTAGTTTCTTTTTGGTTTTTTATTTTTTTTAGTTGCTTTTCTGATTTATAATATATACTTGCTGAAATAAAAGTACTGAAATAAACTGTGCAAAACTAAAATAAAAGTTGCTGAAATTTAAAGACTAAAAGTAAATTGCAGAAAATAAACTGCTGAAATTAAAAGTACTGAAAGTAAAATTTTCACAAAGAAAATTATGAGAGAAATCTTATGCTCAAACAAGATCACCAACATGTAATAGATGATAGAAGTTAAACTTAGTCAAATAACTTATATTGATCCATAATTAATTGAAAGTAAAGTTGCATGTTTTTTGGTTTTTTGGTTTTTTCAAATTTTTTCTTTGCTTTTAGTTGGCTTATATTCATTTCTCTTGATATGATCAAGAATCATGATTTCATCCTTCATATTATGAGTTAACCCTTCTTTTTAATTATCTTATGTTCACTCTTCTTAATATGATACAGACGCCCATAATTAAGAATTATGATTATATCCTCCATAATGAGAGTCAATCTTTCCAATTTTAAGAGTAGCTCAAGACTTACCTCCACACTCTATTAGACCCTTTCTAACGGCTCTCCCTGGCCTCTTTGGGTACTAGTTGGTGTTCTCCAGTTCATCTTTTGCTCACTCTTTCTACCAGTTGGATTTTCTCAATTCAAATATTTTGGATTATGTTTGAGTGTTTAAAGATGGATTATCTCATTTAAATATTTAGGATTATCTTTTCATTGGTTGCCAATATTTTTCCAAAATTTTTAGTTGTTTTTATGTTAGGTTTTATGGATCAACATGAAGTTATAAAACTAAGATAAAACTTACTATCTACATGCTGGGGACCCTGTTAAGGGTTTACCCCTGCATAGTTAGAGATTACCTTTTTGAGGAAGGTAACCTGGGCTCTGGTACCACTGTGGATTTCTGGATGCCTTTCAACCTACTCCAGGGTCGCCGGACTCCGGGGTGAGGTAAAGGTTGGGGTGGAAGCCTTCTCCCATAAGCTGAGAGCCTCCCTAAGGGCTCAGGGCATAGAGAAGGAGTGCGAGTATAAGAGGAAGGAGACTAGAGATGCAGATAAGGAGACAAGGAGATATAAGAGGAAAGATTCCCTTGTTTTTTATTTCATAAGCACACAATCACACTCCCAAACTCTTTCAAGCACACTTACTTACAAACACTAAGGGGCCTTATATGGTAAATTATATTTTTGATTGTTTAATATTATTGAACAATTGATTAATTTTTCTTTTAAGGTTAATTGATTTCCAAATGCATCTTTTACTATTGCCTTTTGAGATGTTTTTTCTTTATATTTTGATGGGACTAGATTTTCTGTTATATATGTTTTACTTGCTCCTGTATCTATTATTCCTTTTCCTGATATTTTATATCCATCTTTAAATTCTAAAATAAAGTCTATATTTAATAAATTATTATCTTTATAATAAATTGTCATTATACTTTCTTCATTTTCATTTATTATATTTTTCATACTTTCTTTTTTATCTTGATTTTCTTGATTATCATTTTCTTGAATTTCTTTTTTACTATCTTGGATTTCTTGTTTATCATCTTCTATTATTATTGGATTATTTCTATCATTTCCTTGTGTGACTATTTGTTTTAAATTTTTTATCTCTTCTTTTATTTTACTATTTTCTTTACTTATTTTTTGGTATCTTACATTTTCATTTTTTAACCTTAATTTCTGATTTTCAAATTCTTCTTCAAGTTGTTTTCTTAATTTTATTTCTTTCATTTTTTCTAAATCTTTTCTTAATTTATCATTTTCTTCTTCTAAATTTTTTATTCTTTTTAGTAATTGTTCTATTAAATTATTATTAGTTATGTCTATGTTATTTTCTTCTTGTTCAATTTTTTGTTCTTTAAAACTAAATTTATATAATTCTAAGACACATTTTCTACATAAGGATAAGTCACATTTTTCACATGTTGCCCTATGTTTTGTAATATGAAATCTATAACATTTATCACATTTTTGTTTATAATTTATTTTATATGGCTCAAATTCATGATTACAATTTTCAAAATTTTCTACTTGGTTATATTTTTCTAATAAATATTTGGGATTATTATCTAGATTGTATGTTTGTTTATTCATTTTAAGGTTTTAGTCTTCAGAATAAAAATTTGGTCCTTCATTTCCATCAAATATGCTACAGACATCACTATCATTTTCACTATCATTGTTGTCTATACTTACAATATCTATTTCATCATGGATTTCCAAATTTTGATACATATTTAATCTTTCTTTTTTAACTTGTGAGTTTTTACATTCTCTTGCATAATGTCCTTCTATACCACATAGATAACATTTGCATTTTCCTGGTGGTTTATGTGTTTTAAATTTTTTAACATGGTTTGGTTTTGGTCTTCCTTTTTTAAAATATTGACTTCTTTTTAATCCTTTTGTCTTTTTCCATTCATTGTTTAGTGCTGGTACATAGATTTTACTACAATAATTGTAATTTGAAATTTGTCTGTTTGCTTCTGCTTCTAAACATTTTTCTTTTAGATAATTAAATGTGAACATTATTGCTGGCCCTTTTTGAGGATGGATTGTACTTAATATTAACATACTTCCTTCATTATTTTGTTTTGGCATTGTTTTTATAACTTCTAAGGGATCTGGTTTTCCTTTGTTTATTTTATAATTTTGTTCATAATAGTTATTATTAAAATTATGTTGGGATGGAAATTGTAATGGTTGGGTTGTTCTACTTGTTCTTTCAATTGTTGTTGGTGTTATTATTGGTCTTGTATTTGAACTTTCTGCTCTTTGATTATTTGGATTATGGCTTGCTCCTGATTCTATATTCATCATTATTTCTTCAACATTAATTTCTTCTAGTTGTCTAATTATTTCATTATATTCTTCGTCTTCATTTTTGTTGTTTATTTCTTCCATTATGTTTGTTTCTTCTTTATTTTCAATAGTATTTAATTCTTCAATTATATAAGTTTCTTCTATTTTGTTTTTTATAGGATAGTCATATTTATCATATTTGCATTCAATTAGAAATATTATATCATCTATTTCTTCTGGTAATTCTTCAAAGTCTATTGTCCAGTTATATCCTGGATATATATTTTCAATTTTTTCCTCCATTTTTAGATTTTTTAAAAACTCCATATTATTTTAATATTGTTTTATTAATTTAATTTATATTTGTTAATTTTAATTGTTTCTTCACTTTGTTTTAATATTTTATACATATATTTATTTGATTACTTTTCTTAGTTTGATTTTAGATGTACTACACAAAGTAGTAGTTTTTAGTTTGTTTTGAATTTTTAAGTTTGATTTAATTTATATATTGTTTTTGCCTTTTGTTTTATAGTTTTTAGTTTCTTTTTGGTTTTTTATTTTTTAGTTGCTTTTCTGATTTATAATATATACTTGCTGAAATAAAAGTACTGAAATAAACTGTGCAAAACTAAAATAAAAGTTGCTGAAATTTAAAGACTGAAAGTAAATTGCAGAAAATAAACTGCTGAAATTAAAAGTACTGAAAGTAAAATTTTCACAAAAAAAATTATGAGAGAAATCTTATGCTCAAACAAGATCACCAACATGTAATAGATGATAGAAGTTAAACTTAGTCAAATAACTTATATTGATCCATAATTAATTGAAAGTAAAGTTGTATGTTTTTTGGTTTTTTCAAATTTTTTCTTTGCTTTTAGTTGGCTTATATTCATTTCTCTTGATATGATCAAGAATCATGATTTCATCCTTCATATTATGAGTTAACCCTTCTTTTTAATTATCTTATGTTCACTCTTCTTAATATGATACAGACGCCCATAATTAAGAATTATGATTATATCCTCCATATTGAGAGTTAATCTTTCCAATTTTAAGAGTAGCTCCAAAAAGGTAGTCTTGAATTTTTCTTTGATTTTATTTACCTTGTTCTTGTTTGTATGATGGCACACTAGACCCCCAAGGCCACCGGATATTGGTGAACCTTGGGGGGTTTATCATGTATTTTGGATTTTTATTTAATTGCAAGTTTGGGTTGATTTATGATTTAGTTCATTGTGTTTCATGCCTAGACCTACCCAATGGAGAGATTTGTAGTCCTTTCTTAAGTTATACACGGTGATGTGACCTACTCACGTGTGTTAGATCATTAATGAACTAAAAAATGTTTCTTGTATTGATATGCCAAGAAATTGGGTTTCAATAGCCCTTCAATCATTAAGGGTAAACTAGAGATTAGTGTGCCCTTATCTTGGGATCTTCTTGTATTTAATGCAATCGTATGAATGTTGGTTAGGAAGAATTCCAATCGACATTCGTATGGAATTAGGGTTCAATCGCCGAGAAATTAGGGTTGGTCTAATCTTGAGATCCTTCGGTTTAAATCACCCATGCAATCTTTTGTTGTTCATCAATGTATCATGATGGCCCCTCAAGGGGATCCACATCCATAGGCCTTCACACATTACTGTAGCACTTGCAATTATCTTGCTTGTTCTAAATTTGCATATCTATTTCGTACTTGTTTTATTGCATCTTTTAGAGTGACTTATTATGCTTAAGATGTTGGGTTAGATAGTATGCGATAAAAGAGTAATAGTAGATCCTTAGCCATGAGGAATACGGTCCTTGTGTCTTTGCACGAGGTATTTATTGGCGATCCCGTACACTTGCGGGTATCATATAATCAAGTTTTTGACTCCGTTGCAGGGGACACTACTAAGGAATTCTAGGAAACTTTTAGCTTATTGCTCTAGCCATATTCGTTTATCTATTTATTCTTTTCTTTCTTTTTCATTTTTTTCTCAATGATTCTTTTTCTTTGATGTGCAGATTGTGGTAAAGTTGCATCTGGCATGAGTGGATACGACCCTAACAACACTTGTCATATATTCAAGATAATTCATTCTGCACATTTAAACTGTGAGAAGGTTCTAACATAGCGGATAAAGATGACACTTGGAAGTCACTGTTCACAGACTACATGAATTTTGGAAGAATTCTACCAGAAAAAGAGGTTGATATCCCAACTAACCTGCACGTGTTGAATATGGAGGAGTAGTAAATACACCTTGCAGATCAGATGGTTGAACTAAGAGAAAATCAAGGAGAAAAGGGCGAATGTGTTACGCAACATGTGTATGGCATAGATGAGAGTTCGGATGAAAGTTCGATATCAACAAAAGAAGAAGTGTCAGAATAGTGTGATAAGCTGCCTAACAAGAGTTTGAGGCCCTCAATAAAAGAAGCACTTGAATTGGAACTGAAAAAGTTACCTGAACACCTTGAATATGCCTTTCTGGGAGATGGAACAAAGCTTCCAGTTATCATTGCTGCAATATAACAACTGGGCAAAAGAAAGACTTGGTGAATGTCCTGAAAAAGCACAAGAAAGCAATTGCTTGGAAGATAGCCGACATCAAGGGGATAAATCCCTCTTTTTGCACTTACAAAATTTTGATGGAGAATGATCACAAACCCTCAGCCTTACCTCAAAGAAGGCTCAATCGGAATATGAAGGATGTGGTAAGAGCTGAAGTCATCAAGCTTCTCGATGCAGGCATTATCTATCCAATATCTGAAAGTTAATGGGTAAGCCCATTACAGGTGGTCCCTAAAAAAGGAGGAATGACTATGATCACCAACGAGGAAAACGAGTTAATTCCAACCCGAACAATCACTAAATAGCGTGTTTACATTGATTATAGAAAATTGAATGATGCTACTTGGAAGGATCATTTTCAGCTACCATTCATTAACCAGATGCTTAAGCGACTAGCGGAGCACTCTTACTACTATTTCTTGGATGGATTTTCTGGTTATTTTCAAATCCCTTTTGCACAGGAAGATCTGGAAAAAACTACATTCACATGTCCTTATGGAACCTTTGGTTATCGCAGTATGCCCTTTGGGTTATGCAATGTCGCCGCTACTTTTCAGAGATGCATGATGGCAATTTTGAGGACATGGTGGAAAACATTATGGAGATATTTATGGATGATTTTTCTGTCTTCAGTGATTCATTCGAGTTATGCTTTAAGAATCTAGAGCGTGTTCTCATCTTGTGCGAGGAAACTGACCTTGTGGTAAATTGGGAGAAATGTCATTTCATGGTCCAAGAAGAGATAGTCTTGGGTCACAAAATCTCAAAGGAAGGAATTTAGGTGGATAAAGCAAAGATCTCCATTATTGAGAAGCTATCTCCCCCAACTTCAGTGAAAGCCATCAGAAGTTTTTTGGGACATACAAGTTTCTGGAGAAGCTACCTCCCCCAAATTGCTAGATGATAAGTGCTCATGTTATAGTAATGCGAAGTGTTATTATCTTGTAATGAGCATTGATTTAATCAGATTTTATCACTAAAAAGTGTGCATTTGTTTACTTTTGTGTATTGTAGGGTTGTGAAGATAAATTGGAGAAAAGGAACGAAGTTAGATTGTGTTCGCCGTTGTTGGGGAGATTTTCGGACTAAGCAAGGAACAAGGCATGAGCATAGACTTGTGAGTGTGTGCCAACCTCCTTTGGAGGGGCACAAAGGCTACATTCACAATAAGTCTAACTCGTGCTAATAAGGCGAACTTCACCAATTTGGAGATTTGAAGCAATCGGCACGATCTACCGTTGATTGTGTGCCCAATTCAATGGCCTCGATGAAGAACGACGAATTCGGGAGCATTTCAGCACAATTACTACAGCAGCACTGCAGCAAGTCACTGCAGCAAAATACTGTAGCAAGTTATTGTTCAATGTCTGCCGAAATTCAGAAAACCAGCAACTTCACACGGGCATGTGGAAATTCCACACGACCGTGTGAAATCCCGATTTCTGTGATTTAAAGCCATGACTCAACATTATAAAAGCCCGTTTTGGAGATTGTTTTGGGATTTTTTTGGCTCTTCTTTGCCCTAATTTCTAGAGAGGAGCGGCTAGGGTTTGGAGAGGATTTCGTGGAGGTTTGGAGCGCGTCATCGGCGTCGACATCAACGTCCGATGGCCGTATAAGACCACGGCCACATTGCACACAAGGGGGTTTTCATCTATGCTTTCGATTTGTGTTCTTTTTATTATTTTGATGGATTTGTATAGCTCCATGAGGGGCTAAATTCCTTGTGGGTATTCGGACTTGTAAACCCTAGGATTATTATGTTTTTTTGACATTGCTATTATGCTTTTCCATTATTGATGAATTAAATTGAGTTTCAATCTTAAATTCTTCTTGTTATTGTTTTCCCTTAGCCATGACACTAAGGTTGAGAATAATCTAGCTTATCCTTTGGAGGTGTGACAACTCCTATAGGATTAGAAAACTTAGGATTGAAGAGGGTTGAGAGGGTGAGTCGTGAGGTAGTGAAACATCCCCTTTCCCATACGATGTTATTCTCTCTACCTCCATGTTCCATGATTTATTTGTGGTCGAGATAGAGTTAGGTGCTAGGAGATAAACTCCCCTAGGGCTTAGTTGCGTGAGCAACAAAGTGAAGGGGTTGAAGTGAATCTTAGTACTGGGACTTAATTTAGACTAGGGTTCTCTCACATGGACCAAAGGGTTAGAACTACACATAGAAACATTGTTAATCACTAGGAATCCCTAGAACTTAAAGCAATTCCACGCCGTGTGAAGCATAGGTAGATAGACTCCCCTAGGGCTTAGTTGACAGGTCAACGAGAGTCAAGGGTTGTAGTGAAACCTAATGCCGAGGCATAGTATTAGGGTTAGTTACGGTTGACCTTAGATTTGGGACCGTACGTTTAAGGATCTCCTCGACTCAATTAACATCAATAGGAGAGTATAATAGCATAGTCTTGCACTAGAAGTATAAGTCCTAGGTGTAGCTTGTCCGGGTACCCATCTTTACTCATTGCTTGTCCTACTCCTTTAATTTTACTTGCACTCTCTCACCATCCACAATTATAGTTTAATTCTTGTTTTTATTAGTTTCTTTCACACTCACCCATTAATTTCTTTCCACACATCGTATTAGCTGCATAGTGAATATTTGTATCTTAAATCCCTATTCCCTGTGGATACGACTAACCACTCACCAGGGTATTTTATTACTTCGACAACCCGTGCACTTTCTAACCCCTATCACTAGACCCTTGACAAAGTTGTTGGAAAAGATGTTCTGTTCAAGTTTGACGATGATTGCATGAAGGCCTTTATTACACTCACGGAGAAGCTGGTTCAAGCACCCATAATGGTAGTCTCAAATTGGGACTCTCCATTTGAACTGATGTGTGATTCAAGTGATTTTTCAGTGGGTGCAGTCCTTGGGCAGCGGCGAGACAAACATTTCCATCACATATTATTATGCAAGAAAAAATTTGACAGGGCTCAGGAGAATTACACTACTACTGAAAAAGAACTACTTGCCGTGGTGTTCGCTTTTGACAAATTCAGTCTTATTTAGTTTTTTCCAAGATGGTGGTGTATACTGATCATTCATCTTTTCGATACCTGCTTAGCAAGTTAGATGCTAAACCAAGGTTGATTAGATGGGTTTGTTGCTTCAAGAGTTTGATCTCGAGATCAAGGACAAGCATGGAGTAGAGAACCTTATCGCAGATCATTTATCCCGTTTGGAAAATCCCAACATGGAAGCTCTGAGAGAGAAAGACATTAAGACTCATTCCCTGTGGAACACTTTTACAATATTTAGGAAATGAAAGAAAAAGAGCTACCATGGCTTGTCAATTTTGCTAACTACTTGGTTGAAGGGATCATCCCGAAATGGTTCACTTACCAACAACGAAAAAAATTCTTTTCAGACATCAAACACTACAGGTGAGAAGATCCTTACTTATTCAGAGTTTGTTCTGATCAGGTTGTTCGAAGATGTGTATTCCAGATAGAGGATCTAAATATCCTGAAACACTGCCATTCAGGACCCAGTGGAGAACATTATAATGCGAACCGAATGACAAAGAAGATTTTTGATGCAGGTTTCTATTGGCCGTCATTATTCCAAGATACCCAGAAATTCATGCAATCTTGTGATATGTGTTAGTCGATAGCAACATATCTTACCGGGATAAGATGCCCCAGAATTAGAACCAGGCTTGTGAGGTCTTTGATGTATGGGGGATTGACTTTATGGGACCTTTTCCTAGCTCGCATGGATACAAGTTCATTCGTGTGGCTGTTGGCTATGTATCTAAATGGGTGGAAGCACAAGCCTTACAAACAAATGATGCTAGGGTAGTGGTAAAATTTTTGAAGAAATTGTTCTCTAGATTTGGCGCACCACGAGCTATCATCAGCGATAAAGGCACTCATTTCTGCAATACCCAATTAGATAAAATTTTGACACTCGGGAAATTTTTGAGGCAGGAAGTTGGTTCGAGTCATATAGTCTCAATGAGGCCGTATTGGAGGGGGGGGGGGGGGGGCATCTGCCTATCGGGAGAATTTGACCTACTTCATACCACCCTAATGGCACCTAGTATGGAACCCAATGTAGGCCTCATTTTGACCCTGATATGCCTCGGGTTTTGGGGGTTTTGAGCCCCATTCTACTTCTATACGACTCCCCATATGGCCAGTATACTTTGGGTTTATAAAAACACATTTCTAGGGCTTTCTTGGGGATTTTTGGTAAGTAGTTGAAGAGGAGAAGAAGAAGAATTAAGACATCACTTTAGAGACGACGATCTTGGGCCAAAGAATGAGGCAAGGGCTTCATCATCAAAAGGGGGAAGCTTCACCATCAAAGGGAGCAAGGTTTCAAGCCAAGGGAAGCGTCATTGGGCCAGACCTCCACCTTCTCCTTCATCATTTCAGCTAGGGTGTGTCACCTATGAACTCTTTCTTTGATTTTCTTTATCTTTTTGTTCTTTCTTGTATGATGGCAAACTAGATCCCCAAGGCCACCTGATATTGGTGAACCTTGGGGGGTTCATCATGTATTTTAGATTATTTTTACTTAATTGCAAGTTTGGGTTGATTTATGATTTAATTTATTGTGTTTCATGCCTAGAACTACTCAATGTAGGGATTCGTAGTTCTTTCTAAAGTTATACAAGTAGATGTGACCTACTTACATGTATTAGATCATTAATAAACTAAAAGGGGTTTCTTGTATTGATATACTGAGAAATGGGTATCAATAGCCCTCCGATCATTAATGGCAAACTAGGGTTTAGTGTACCCTTATCTTGGGATCTTCTTGTACTTAATGCAATCGTAGGAATGTTGGTTAGGAAGAAATTCCCATCGACATTCGTATGGGATTAGGGTTCAATCGCCGAGAAATTGGGGTTGGTCTAATCTTAAGATCCTTCGGTTTAAATCACCCATGCAATCTTTTGTTGTTCATCAATGTATGATGATGACCCGTCTTTCTAAAGTTATACAAGTAGATGTGACCTACTTACATGTATTAGATCATTAATAAACTAAAAGGGGTTTCTTGTATTGATATACCGAGAAATGGGTATCAATAGCCCTCCAATCATTAATGGCAAACTAGGGTTTAGTGTACCCTTATCTTGGGATCTTCTTGTACTTAATGCAATCATAGGAATGTTGGTTAGGAAGAAATTCCCATCGACATTCGTATGGGATTAGGGTTCAATCGCCGAGAAATTGGGGTTGTTCTAATCTTAAGATCCTTCGGTTTAAATCACCCATGCAATCTTTTGTTGTTCATCAATGTATCATGATGACCCCTCAAGGGGATCCACATCCATAGGCCTTCACATGTTACTGTAGCACTTACAATTATCTTATCTATTCTAAGTTTGTATATCTATTTTGTACTTGTTTTATTGCATCTTTTAGAGTGACTTATCATGCTTAAGATGTTGGGTTAGATAGTAGGCGACAAAGGAGTAATAGTAGATCTTTAGCCCTGAGGAATATGATCTTTGTGTTTTTGCACGAGATATTATTTGGTGATCCTGTACACTTGCAGGCATCACACAATTAGTATATACCTTTAATCATATTTTTTCTTATTCATAACATCCTTTATCTATTTTTGCTATAGGAACATGTTCAACGTGGCCAGAATAATTTAACAGTTAGCAAGCATAATGGTTGAAGTGAAAGAAAAGATAAATCATTTTGTTAATCAACTACCCCCATGCTATGAACAAGGAGCTTTTTGTTGTGTATCAATAGATCCTATTAAAGGATACGAATGGTTTCTAGATCTAGGTGTATGTTTAGACTGTAAAAGTATGTTGAAACAATTTGATAGAAATGCAGGGATTACATGTCACCATACAGAACTTTGTTTGGGGGAACAGATCAAAACGACCAAGCCAGTGGAGATTCATGTTATGCATCATGAAAATTCTGATGAGGAAGAGCCTAGTGAAAGGAGAACAATTTACTCAGAGGGCAAGGTTTTAGAGAATGAAAAGTAAATAGAGTCTGAAGATTTTGAGGAGATTGATCCCTCAAGGGAAAATCGGCTGTGATCTTTGACAGAAGAACCACCTGATTTGGAGTTGAAAACTTTACCCAAACATTGCAATATGCTTTATTAGCGCAGGGATCAAAGTTTCTCGTAATCATAGCTTCTAAACTTTCCATAATTTAGAAGGAGTAGTTGGTAGCTATGCTGAAGAGACACAAAACTACTATTGCATGAAAAATTTCAGATAGGAAGGGGATCAATCTTTCATTTTACACTCATAAAATCTTGATGGAGGATGACTATAAACCTGTCATTCAACCCCAAAGGCGGCTTAACCTAAACATGAAAGAAGTGATGAAGGTGGAGGTAGTCAAGCTTCTCGATGTAAGGGTTATTTACTTGATATCTAATAGTGCTTGGGTAAGTCCTACTCAAGTGGTGCTTAACAACGGAGGCATTATTGCCGTGAAGAATGAGCGAAATGAATTAATCCCGAAAAGAATAGTTACAGGATGAGGACTATGTATTAACTACAGGAGACTCAATAACGCCACCAGAAAGGATCAGTTTCATCTCCTCTTCATTGATTAGATGTTGGAGCGTCTCGCCGAACATATGTTTTATTGTTTTCTTGATGGCATGTCTGCGTATTTTCAGATCCCCATTGCTCCTCAAGACCAAGAGAAGACTACATTCACTTGCCCTTATGATACTTTTGCATATCAGAGGATGCCCTTTGGTTTATGTAATGCATCGCCAACATTTCAGTAGTGCATGACTGCTATCTTTGATGATCTAGTCAAAGACATCATGTAGGTGTTCATGGATGATTTCTCAGTTTTCGGGGACTCTTTTGAGTGGTGTTTGAAAAATTTGGGGAAAGTGTTGAAACATTGAGAAGAAACAGACCTTGTTCTGAACTAGGAAAACTATCACTTTATGGTACAAAAAGGCATTGTTCTGGGGCATAAAATTTCTAAACAAGGCATTGAGGTGGATAGAGTGAAAATTGATATCATCGAAAAGCTACCACCCATCAACGTCAAAGAGATACGAAGCTTCTTCTACCATGCAGGGTTTTATCGGCGCTTCATCAAAGATTTTTCAAAGATCACTCAACATTTGACGAAGTTACTTGAAAAGAAAGCTCCCTTCGAATTTGGTGAGAATTGCTTCGCCGCATTTAATTCCTTGAAGGAGAAGCTCACACAAGCACCCATTTTGATTGCACCAGTTTGGAACCTACCATTTGGGCTTATGTGTGATGCTAGTGACCATGTAGTTGGGACAGAGAAAGGATAAGCATTTTTAGCCAATTTATTATGCTAGCAAAATTCTTATAAGTGCCCAAGAAAATTACACTAACATGGAAAAAGAGTTGCTCGGGGTTGTGTTTGCATTTGACAAATTTAGGCAATATCTTATTCTGTCCGACGTAATCGTCTTCACCGATCATTCAGCATTACATTATCTTATCAACGAGGCTGATGCCAAGCCAAGATTGATCTGATGGGTATTACTGTTATAAGAATTTGATGTAGAAATTAAAGATAAGAAGGGTGCTGAGAATTTGGCTGCAGATCATTTATCCCAGTTGGAAGGTGCTAAGGAGAACCAATTAGAGAGGTAAGAAATTAATGGCTCCTTCCATGAAGAGCATTTGTGTAAAGTGAAGAGGTGGTAGGTTTGGAGATAACATGGTTTATAGATTTTTTCCAATTATCTTTTCGGAAGAGTTCTTCCGAAGAGTTTCAATTTTCAGCAAAAGAAGAAATTTTTTCGCCGACTTGAAGAATTATTTTTTGGAAGATCCATACTTGTTCAGAGTTTGTGTGGATCAAGTGGCCTGAAGATGTGTGCCATGAGAATAAGGGTGGAATATCTTAATTCATTGTCATTCAGGACTACTAGAGGTCATTATGCTTTAAGTAGGACAGTAGAGAAAGTGCTAGCTGCAGGATTTTATTGGCCAACTCAATTTCAGGATGCTCATCAATTTATACAGCATTGTAATGATTGTCAAAAAGCTGGAAATCTTTCTTAGCACGATGAAATACCTCAAAATTTGATTCAATTCTATGAAATGTTTAATGCTTGGGGTATTGACTTCATGGGACCATTTCCTAGCTCTAATGGTAACAAGTACATTTTGGTCTCTGTCGATTATGTGTCCAAGTGGGTTGAAGCTTAAGCCTTACCCACTAACGACACTAGAACTGTGGTCAGATTCCGTAAGCGGCTTTTCACTTGATTTGGAACTCCCAGGCTTATCATTAGTGACAGAGGAACTCATTTCTGTAATGCTCAACTTAAAAAGATTATAAAACACTATGGGGTACGTCATCGTCTTGCTACCCCACATCATCCTCAGACAAGTGGTCTGGTTGAAGTTACTAATAGGGAGTTAAAGAGAATTCTGACAAAATCTGTGGAGCATAGGAGGAAAGATTGGTTGGAGTGATTGGATGACAAGCTTTGGGCATACTGGACAACATATAAAGTTCCTATAGTAACCATTCCATTCAATTTGGTGTACAGAAAGACATGTCATTTGTTGGTGGAGCTTGAACATAAAGCATATTAAGGCAATGAATTTTGATCTTGGCCAAGCAGGAGATTAAAGGAAGCTTCAACTCAATGTGCTAGATGAGTGGAGGTTGCGAGCATACGAGAATATAAGAATTTATAGAGCGGATATGTAGGTGGCATGATAAAGCACATTAAATTGCAGAAAACTTTCAAGGAAGTTGATAAGGTCCTGCTTTTTAATTCTCGGTTAATATTATTTCTAGGAAAGCAAAAGTCAAAATGGTCAGGGCCTTTCACAGTAACACAAGTATCACCCTATGGTGCAATCGTGGTGACTCATCTAGAAAAATGGGCATTCAAGGTAAATGGGGAGTGATTGAAGCTTTACCTCGGAGGAGACTTTCATGAATTAGGTAAGGAGGTCGTCCATCTGGGAGAACATCCATGAGCAAACAGGTACATAAGGTTCGTGACGTAAAACAAGGGCTTCTTGGGAGGCAACCCAAGTTTTCAACTCAATTGTTTGATTTGTTTTAGTCGTTGTCGCAATAAAGTTTACATGAGTGGTTTCGTTATCTTATTTTGGTTGGGGTGTGATTTATCATGTCGTCTTGGTGCTTTTGTGTTTACACATGCCCTTCATCTTGTTTAAATTGATTCTAGTATGTTCTTTGGAGATTTTGATTTTATTTGGTGCATTTGGAATCAATTCTGAAAATTTTGCATGCTTGAGAAAGTTAATTTTTGAGTTTACTCTTTATTGGCTTAACTTTGTGAAGGATTTATTGAGTCCATGGCTGCGGGTGACAAACTCATGGCCATGGGTTTTAGTTTGTGGGGATTTTTCTTGGTTTTTCGAAGAGTCAACGGCCATGTGAAGCTTCCCATGGCTGTGGGTTTGCTTAAAATTGATTTTTTTTTCCATTCTCCAAAAGAGGCCACGGACGCGGGGAGTAAAAAGTCCTCAAACCCACAACAATGGGGTAATTGAAGGCTGAAATTTTGGTAGCCAGTAAAGCCCACAGCCATGGATTTCATTTTTTTCAAAGTTTTGGGTGGCCTGAGAGGCCCATGACCATGGGTCACAAACCCATGGCTGTGGGTTCATTCTTTAGTTGTTTTCTTGACTTGGGGACTTAGTTTTGGAGGTAAAGAAGACACTCTTTGCACCTTGCACTTCTTCACTAACTTGTTTTCTTCTATTAAGGCATTTCTTCTCATGCATTTGTTTGTGTTCTTGTGAGTTGTTTTATTTATGTGTTTTGATCTGTCTTTCTTTGAACTTTATTGCACTTTCCTCCATTCTGTATAAGTTCACTTGAGCACGGTTGCATTTAGGGCCATGTGAGTTCTCCACACGGCCGGTCCATCCAATTACACCAACCAACATAGTCCACACCACTCCCTGGATTCCACATCATGCTTCATCACGGAGTCAGGGGAGTATTGTTTTAGTTGCGCCTCCATTCTTTTTTTGTATTTTATTTATATCATTTTTGGGCTTACATATGTACATTGGGGACAATGTACATCTTAAGTGTGGAAGAGGGTTTGGGTTGCACAGTTTATTCTTTTTATGACACATGCACATTTTATGCTCACTTTTGCACGTGCTTGCTCAATCTAACTTATGATGGTTCACTTTAGGGTTAGGAATGACATTCTATAACTTAGGAAGACTTCAAACACTAAGAGCAACCATTACTCTAGTTGCTTTTTATTTTTGAAGATTTTTTGTTCAAATGTTTATTGCGGGCATCTTACTTACTCATTAGATCCCTTTAAACCCTAGAGTTAGTAGAAAATTAGAAAGTTGTAAAAAAAAAAAAAAAAAAAACTCTTGTGATTTGGGGGTGGAAAGAGTTACCCCTTATGAAGTATGAAGCTACTCTCATCAATTGGATACTAGTTATACACTAACGAGAGAAAGAGCTATCTCATAAGAACTATAAAAGCTAGCACCTTAAGTGTTATGGGAGAGAGAGCTAACGCTTCGGAAGTGTGAAAGGCATCTTATTGGCCATTAAGGAAAGGGATACATCAGAAGACGTGTGCAACTACTTCCCATTGTTAGTTCTTCCTTATCCTTATTTTTTTCTTTTAATTTTAATTTATAAGTTGTGTAAAAGGGTGACTAAGGGTTGACATGAGTAGAAGTTTTCCACACTTACGCTTGAACTTATCTTTTCAGTTGAGTTTTTGCTAAAGTGTGTTGTGCATTTTAGTATTAAAGAGATCTTCCCTTAATTTTAGAATTTTTTTCTTTTACTCTTAAGTGAACCAGAGGATAAGTACTTATTTTTTTCTCCCTTGTTTTCATTGTTTTGTTTGCTTAAGGACAAGCAAATGTTTAAGTGTGGGGGTGCTTGATAAGTGCTTATCTGTATACGTTTCAAGCTGATATTGTACACTGATTGAGCATGTCTTTTATCAGTTGTAAGAATTTGGTATTTTTTTGTTCATTTGCCGGGCTAGGGTGTGTGTGGGCCCCACAAGAGCAGAGTTGGTGATTTTGAGCATTTTTTAGGGCTTTGAAGCAAAAGATACGCCCAGCTTGGATAGGAGAACCACATCACCAACCATACAACTGTAGTTGATTGGGGTAAACCGCTAGAGAAACATACGACCGAGGGCTCTAAACCTATTGCCTTGGAGTTGCCTGATTTCAACCTTTTTAAGTCATTTTCGCCAAGGGATTATCATTTTTGTTTTGGGTTTTCTTGGAGAAGGAAGGAGGAGCTTAGGGCTAAGGCTTTCTTAGAGACTATATTTGGCCATAGGGAGGTTCCGACATCACTCACCGTCGACTACACTATCATCCACAACACTAAGTGGCCTTTTGGAAGCATCATTTGGGCTTCTCAAGATTTCACGGTGAATTTTCATTCAGCTATCGAAGAGCTGGCCACTGGAGCTTTCACCATGGATTTTGAGGGAGTTTACTTACTTTCTTTTATGTATTTGATGCTCAATCTTGGTTGTAGATTGAGCTAAACTCTTGTTGGATGCTTGGGTGTATGAACTTAGGGTTGTATTTTGGTTGATTTAATTCATGCTTTTCTTCTTCTTGTTGATTTGAGTTTTAACCTTGTGTGCTAATGCCATTCTTCCATTTATAGTAAGAGCTTGGATTGTGTGTTAGGGTTGACCTAGTGTTAAGTTGAGAAGTCCACCAGGGCTAAACCTACAGACATAACTCTTTGCGAGTGTCCCGCAAGTGCATGAGTTATAGAAGTAATAATACCCCGGTGAATGAGTAGTTGAATCTATAGGGAGTAGTGATTCAAGACAAGAGAAGTTTCTATTTAGCTAGTTGATGATGACCGCAAGCGCACAAGTCACCAAGTAATGCCCCTCGCACAAGCACGAGGGGGTTGTATTCCCTAGGTTCCCAAGAGCTGCTATTACTCCCGTTTAGATGACACTGTCTAGTCTACCAAATATAGATTTAAAACAAGATAAGAAAGCAAACAAAAGAAGAGCTATAAACAAATGGACTAAGGCGCACCAAAATAGCACATTAAGGAAACAAGTAGCAATGAAAGTTCGAGGTCCCCGGGCGAGGATCCCCTCGGGACTACTAAAGCTATAAGGATACTCGAATCACACTGGCAAAGGTGGTTAGGCCAAGAGATATCCAAAGGTAGGTCACCCCGATGGTCACGGTGATAACCTCTAATCCGGTACGAGTATTGGAATACAGAATCACTTCCGCCCAAATCCTCCTACGATTGCATTATGCCTAAGGAAATCCCTAATTAAGGTCAAACACAACATCTAGGCTCAAACCCTAATGGTTGTAGGGGTATGAAATACCCGATGGTCACGGTGTATTCATACATGAATCCCTTCTAAACTTGGTGTGTCTAATACTAAGGCGGTGGTCACGCAACCTAGTATAACCTAGAAATCGATACATAGAGTTCTCATGCATACCAATACATCAATGCACCAAGCTTGGACCACAAACCACACAAATACCATACATGTCAATCAAATATCCACACAAGCAAGTTCATGCCAAGGTTCACCGGAGCCCGGCGACCTTGGGAGTCTAGTTCATCATCAATAAAGGAGAAAGTATAAAGAAAAAGAGATACAAGATAAAGCTCATAACAAACTCCTCTAAGATGAAGACTAGAAGGTGGCGATGAGAACTTGATGGATCCGCGCCAACAAGCTCCTAGATCTTCTCCTTGATAGCACTCCTCTTCTCCCCTTCGATTTGCACCCTAGATCCACCTTCTCTCGCAACCTTGAAGCTCTAGATGACAATGGTGGAGAATGGTGGCCAAAAGACCCCGAGAAAAATGCCCTAAAGCCCTTTAAAACCTAATCTTTGGATGCCATGCGGCCTGGCATGCGGTCAGCATGCGGGCGCTGTAGCTCCCCAAATTTTGTGTAAGTTGTTGCAGTGGAGTTCTACAGTAGAATTGTTACAGTAACTCTGCTGCAGTGCCGCAGCTACAGTAAAACTGCTACAGGACTGCATGCGCCATTTATGCGCCCGCATGGAATTCCAGACTTAGCCATTTTTTCAAGTTTTCATGCTATAGCGTTGCTATAGTTATTCTACTGTACCAGGGCTCGAAAATGTTGTTTCCTTACCAATTTCTCCTTAAATCATGTTGTCGAGCTCCCCACGGTATCTTTTGTACCTGTAACACGAAATAAACCAATTTAGACCAAAAACGGGCATCCACACATACAAAAATACTCTATTTATACGTACACACACATGAATAATACGTACATTTAGGCGTTTATCACTAGTGTGAATATAATAGTGGTGAGAGAAAACAATGTGTGTGTAATAAAAGAAAGATAAATATGAAAGAAAGAAGAGTGCAAGCAAAGAGTAAAAAGGAAACAATTAATGCAAATGTGGGGTACCCGGACAAAGCTCCCCCTAGGACTAATGCTTCTAGTGTAAGACTAGTA
Source organism: Dioscorea alata (assembly GCA_020875875.1). Classification (NCBI taxonomy): domain Eukaryota; kingdom Viridiplantae; phylum Streptophyta; class Magnoliopsida; order Dioscoreales; family Dioscoreaceae; genus Dioscorea; species Dioscorea alata. Next base: position 10,742,520 of record CM037027.1, read on the forward strand.
TTATACCTTCTAATTGATGTCTAATGAGTAATGAAAATCCTTAAACACACGGTACTAAACCTAGGATCAACCATGACTAGATCCAACACTATGCCCCTGCACTAGGATTCGCTACAACCCTTCACTCTGTTGATCTCTCAACTAAGTCCCAGGGAAGTCCATCTCCTATAATCTCACATTGCGTGGAACTGCTTAGGGTTCTAGGGATTCCAAGTGAAAGACCCTGTCCCTAAGTATAGTTCTAACCCTTTGGTCCAGGCGAAAGTACCCTAGTCTCAGTTAAGCCCCAACACTAGGATTCACTACAACCCTTCACTCTATTGCTCGCGCAACTAAGCCCCAAGGGAGTTCATCTCATAGCACTTCACTCTGCTTTGACCGCAACTCGACTCACTCTTTTGACCCTCTCCAATTTCGTGTAGTCTAATCCTATGGAAGTTGTCACATCTTCCATGGATAACCTAGATGACTCTCAACCCTAGTGTCACGTCTAAGGAAAAATCAATGCAATTATCATTCAAGATTGGAACTCAATTAAAAGCATCAATTAAGAAAGCATAATAAAAGTCATAGAAACAATGTCATCCTAACGTTTACAAGTCTGAATACCCACAAGGGGTTTAGCTCTCCATGGAGCTATAGAAATCCATCAATTTATATGAAATAACAAGAATAGAAAACATAGGTGAAACCCCCTTGCGTTGCGTAGTGATGGGCTTTTGAGGTTACTCCATCCTCTCCACCAAGCCCCTCGTCAAGCCTAGGGCACATCTCACCGGATCAGTGCCAACGAAAGCTTCCCCAATAGCTATCTTCCAATGGGCTTTGATTTCGATGCTGAGAGCTCACTCTAATCTTCCACAAAGTCCTCTCCAAACCCTAGCTACAACCCTCCAGAAGTTGGGGAAAGATCCTCAAAAAATTTTGAAAAAGTCCTTTAAATAGTGCTGAGTTGCGAATGTAAATTGGCTAAAATCGGGCATCCACATGGTCGTGTGGAATTTCCACACGCCCGAGTGGATTTTCTCAAATTCAATTTCTGGCTTGTAGCTAATAGTAAACTACTACAGTAATTGCTACAGTACTTGCGCGCAAAATCTTCCTGATTCCATGTTCTTCATCGAGTCCGTTGAATTGGGCACATAATCAACGGTAGATCATGTCGATTGCTTCATTTCTCCTTATTGGTGAAGTTCTCTAATGCTACACGGGTTAGACTTTTTGTGAATGTGATTGCCTCTGTGTCCCTCCAAAGGAGGTTGGCACACACCCACAAGTCTAGACTCGTGCCTTGCTTGGTCCAAAAACTCCCTAATAATGGAAACCATGACCTAAATTTGCTTTTTCTTCTCTAAATTTGCTCCACAACTCTACATGCACAAAAGAACACAAATGCACAACAATTAATTACAAAATCTGAGAAAAGTAATGCTCAATGTAAGAAAGTAACACTTCGTATTACTTTAACACAAGCACTTATCAAACTTCCCTACATTTAAGCTTTTGCTTGTCCTCAAGCAAAAATAAAACATGAAAGTACTTTGGAAGAGCAATTGAAAGTGTTCGGCCTTAGGTCCACCAAAACTATGCAAAAGAAGCATTCTACAAGTAAGAGAAAATCATAACACTGCATAAAGGTATCATTGCTTTAGCTAAAAACTTGAATAAAAAAGGACAACAACTCAAAAATGTGTAAGTGTGTGTGAACTCACTCAAGGTAACCCAAAAAGTACTTGTTAAAGCTCTTATTAGAAGGACTTATTTATGTACAAAAGTGGGAAGGTAGTAGCTTCACACGTCCTCTAAGGTAGCCCTTTCCTAGGCGGCCGCCAAAGGTTGCTTTCACACTTTCGAGGTGGTAGCTCTTTCTACCAGGGTAGTAGCTTTCACGCATCCCATGAGATAGCTCTTTCTCTCATTAGGGTATAACTTGTATCCGACTTATGAGAGTAGCTACATACTTCATAGGTGGTAGCTCTTTCCGCCCCCTAATGCACAAATAAAACTAAACAAATATTCACAAGCTCACAAGTTCTTTTTTACCAGAATAGAACTTAAAAACTCTACTAAAACAATGCTAAATTAGTCCTTAAACATCGAGCTTGAGTTTCCAAAAGATTCCAAGAGTGAGTACTGCAATATGAGATAATCGAGCAAAAATTCCCTAAAATTCAAGTAGAAACTAGAGCATCATGAGATACAATGTTAAAATTTCTCCTAGACTCTAAGAATACAACTGTTGCAACTAAGGTGAACCGCCATGGGCTACATGGGTATAAGCAATTGAACGCACAAGTAAACGTATGTGCAATGTTAAAATTTCGACACGGCCGTCTGGATTCCCAGGAAGCCAAAAGCCGTGATTTTTCTTATGAATCCACCTTGCCCCTTGATCTACTCACTTCCAAACACTCTCAAAACACTACCCCGTGTTCTCTCGACTTTCTTTAGGTGATTTTCGAGGTTTTGGGGGTTTTATTTCGGTGTTTATTTGATATTTCCTTTATCCTCTCGTCGGTAAGCCCTTCTTCACTCTTCTCTTCGTCAATCTTGAGTTAATTCGTTCCTTTCGATCGTTTTGATTGTATTGCATAATTAAAATGTTTGCGAATGTGTCTAGAAAGGATTTAGAACAAATAAGATTGTAAATTGAAAATTTTCTAGGTTACAGGCGTGCGGCTGTGCCCACCCGAAGATCCACACGGGCGTGTGGAATTTCCACATGGTCATGTGGATTTCTGCAGAATGTGTTTTCCAAGTAAATTTGATCGTTTCTCTCTTCAATTCTGCACATATGGCCTGCAGATCGAATAAACAAGCTAGGAAGCGCCCCCGTGAGCCTTCTCCAACCCCCGAGGAGATCGATTTCTCTTTACCTGAGCATCAGGTTCGCTTCAGGCAATTGTCGGCACTCAGATTTGGCCAGACTCGCTTCCCAGACTTGAACATATTAAGATTGATTCAGGGGGGAGTGGAGTTGGCCGATGAGGTGGAGGAGCTTATTTCAGTAGGGAGTTGGAGCAGTGTATTGTCCATCTGAGAGCCAGCTATCAGATCACTCACGCTCGAGGTATTGTCATCGTTCGAGTTTGACCGAGGATACGACAGTTTTGGTGATGTCGATACCATCCAGTTCAGGGCCCTCAGATAGCACTTTAGCTTGAGCATGATGCAGTTTTCAGTACAGATGGGGTTGTACGATGAGACATTTACTGAGACGGAGGAGTATGCGCAGCTAGTGACAGATTATCCTGGTACTATGACTCCACAGCGCTTACAGTATATTATGTGGCCAGGGACAGTACGAGCCAGGGGTGTCCAAGGCCACATGCTTATCCAGGGCATCATACAGATACCTCTACGCCGTTCTTAGCCGATTAGTGAATCGGCCGTGGAGACAGTATGGGAGTTCTGAGCCGCCAGGAGCCCTTATACTTACATTTTATGGTGGAGAGCGAGCTACTCCACCTGGGGCACATAGTAGTGGAATACATACGCCACCAGGGCCAGTACCCTAGGGTTGTAGTTATTTTTGCGGACCAGTATCGGCTTGGGACTTAGAGATGGGGTGCGCGGGGGCGAGAATACCGCTCTACCGGCTCCCTTAGGCACAGAGACCCTGAGGCTGATGGGTATGGTCCACAGAGGAGGACCTGGAGTTTATGTTTTGATCGGACCTCAGCTAGAGCAGATAGAGGCAGAAGGGTAGCAGGCAGAGGGTTAACAGCTAGTGCTAGAGCCACCTCCCGCATGGTTAGATGCACATGCAACACCTAAAGCACCAGAGCCGACTCCAGTGTGTATCTTCTCTCCATCTTGAGGCCAGGATAGACATGAGTGCCTCGAGAGAGCTGTAGGGGTCCTTTAGAGCGAGATGGCCGAGATCAGGGCTACCTAGACCATGCAGCACTCAGAGACAATGGCACATCTCGACGCTATCAGATGGTTAATTGAGCGATATGCGCCATCACCCTTCGTTGTCTAGTCCTGAGCTTCTCCTCCACCACCATCTCCCACTCCTCATGTCGATCCACCAGTATCCACAGAGCCTACCACAGCACCTGAGCCAGCAGCACAGAACACCGACTGGCGTCATAAATTATCTTAGTTTTCTTTTATTTTGATTTAAGTTGTACTTTTCTTTTATATTTTGGACTTGTAGCACTCAGAAAGGATCCTCCTTCTGAGTTTAGCTTTTATTTTTCTCCAGTTGTATTTCATTTCTCTATCTTTATATACTTAAGTTTTATTTTGATTATTCTTGAGCTACACTGAACCTCTTTTGTGTGTGTGTGCAGATGGTCTTGGATGTAAAGAAATTGAGGAATAGTCATAGGTACGGTCATGGAATCGTGTGTGCTTCACAACCAATTGAGACTCAACTCTCAATGAACCTAGCTCCATCAAACGCAACACTTGGAGTTCAGGAGAGTAATGTTTCAATTGCCCACTTCCACATTAATTGTTTTCATTGCTATTTTTTTTATTGTGCTTGCATGCGTATATTGGGGACAATGTACATCTTAAGTGTGGGGAGAGGGGGAGTTCACTTTGCACACACCTTTACTTGTACGTTCAATTGTTTATGCTCATGTAGCCCGTGGCGGTTCACCTTAGTTGAAACGGTTGTATTCTTAGAGTTTAGGAGATTTTTTAACATTGTATCCTATCATGCTCTAGTTTTAGTTGAATTTTAGGAAATTTTTGCTCGATTATTTCTTATTGCACTACTCACTCTTGAAATATCTTGGAAACTCAAACCCGAAGTTTTAAGGACTAGTTTAGCATTGTTTTAGTAAGTTTTTAATTCCTATATTGCTAAAAAAAAACTTGTGAGCTTGTGAATATTTGTTTAGTTTTAATTGCGCATTTGGGGTTGAAAGAGCTACCTCCTATGAAGTATGAAGCTACTCTCATAAGTCAGATACAAGTTATGCCCTAATGAGAGAAAGAGCTATCTCATGGGAAGCGTGAAAGCTACTACCCCGGTAGAAAGAGCTATCTCCTCGAAAGTGTGAAAGCTACCTTTGGCGACCACCTAGGAAAGGGCTACCTTAGAGGCTATGTGAAGCTACTATCTCCTTACTTTGTGTATATAAATAAGTCATTGTAACAAGAGTTTGAGGAGTACTTTTGGTTCTCTTGAGTGAGTTCGCACACACTTACACATTTCGAGTTGTTGTCCTTTTTTATTCAAGTTTTTAGCTAGAACAATGATAACTTTATGCAATGTTTTGATTTCCCCTCACTTGTAGACTGCTTCTTTTGCACACTTTTGGCGAACCTAAGGCCAAGTACGTTGATATTTTTATATTGCTTGAGGATAAGCAAAAGCTTAAGTGTGAGGGAGTTTGATAAGTGCTCTTGTTATAATAATGCGAAGTATTATTATCTTAAATTGAGCATTACTTTTATAAGATTTTATCATTAAATTGTGTGCATTTGTATACTTTTGTGCATTGTAGGGTTGTGAAGCTAATTTGAAGAAAAAGAGTAAAGTTAGATCGTGTTCGCCATTGTTGGGGAGTTTTCGAACCGAGGAAGGAAAAAGGCACGAGCCTAGACTTGTGAGTGTGTGCCAACCTCTTTTGGAGGAGCACAAAAGCTGTCACATTCACAATAAGTCTATCTCGTGTAGCATAGGAGGACTTCTCTAATAAGGAGAATTGAAGCAATCCACATGATCTACGGTTGACTGTGTGCCCAATTCAACGGCTTAGATGAAGAACAACGAATTCGATGTTGAAGATTAATGGAGTAATGGACGACGCGATTCGTTTGAGAGCCTTCCCATTTTCATTGAAGGGAAAAGCAAGACATTGGCTTCATTCATTACTGAGAGCATCTATCACTACTTAGGAGGAGATGGCCGAGGTATTCTTGGCTAGATATTTCCATCCGGGAAAATCAGTGAGGCTCCGGAATGAGATTTCATCCTTCATGCAAATGGAATTGGAGTCTCTATTCGAGACATGGGATAGGTTCAAGGAGTTCCTTCGGAAATGCCCGCAAGATGGATTCCCCGAGTGAATGATCATTCATACCTTCTACAATGGGTTGAATCCGAGTACCAAGCAACTCTTAGACGTAGCGGCAGGAGGAACTCTAGGAAGCAAGACTCCCGGTGATGCCCGGCACCTTATAGAAGATATGGCTATGAATAGCTATCAATGGAACATAAGGGATCGAAAGAAGGTGGTCGGAATTCATGAAATAGATGCAGTTACAGCGTTGGCAGCACAGGTGGAATCATTGAGTAAGAAGCTAGATACTCTAGCTTTACCAAGAGTTGCGGTCATCACTACTTGTAACGGTTGTGAGGGAGGTCACGCTTTGAGTGATTGGCCTATTGCTATTGGAGGCACTAGTGCGGTGGAACAGGTCAATTTTGTTGGCAATGCTTATAGAGGACAAGGCCAAGGTAACCTGTACAATGGAACCTACAACCCGGGGTGGAAGAACCACCCAAATTTCTCATGGAGCAATCAAGGGCGGTCACAACAAAAGAGAAATGCACCACCGGGTTTTCAAGGTCAACAAGCACCGAACTTAGAAAGCCTAGTGATCGGGCTAGAAGGTAAGATGACCGATCTAGAGAGAGCCCTCACGAAGTTTGTTTCTTCATCGAATGCTAGGTTTCAGTCGGTGAAGGCTACGCTTCGCAATCACACCGCCTCCTTAGATAATTTGGAGAATCAAGTGGGGCAAATTGCGAAGACTTTGGCGGAAAGACCTCAAGGTAGTTTGCCTAGTAATACGGAGACCAATCCGAGGGAGCAATTGAAGGCGATTACCTTGAGAAGTGGAAAGGAGGTCAAGAGAAATCTCTCTCTAGAGAAGACAAAAAAAGCACCCGAGGTCATGGAGATAGGGGAAGAAACATCAAAGGAAAAAGAGGTGGCACCCTCACCCTACAAGTCGAGGATCCCCTATCCTTCGCGATTGAAAAATGACCAAGACAATGAGCAATACAAGAAATTTCTGGTTATCTTCAAACAGTTGCATATCAAAATACCATTCGCGGAGGCATTGGCCCAAATGCCCAAGTACGCGAAGTTCTTGAAGGACCTCTTGACCAACAAGAGGAAATTGGAAGAGAGTGCAGCTATAGTTCTTGATGCCAATTGCTCGGCCGTCTTGCAAAAAACATGCCGAGTAAGAGAAAAGATCCCGGAAGTTTTATTATACATTGCAACATTGGCAACTTGGGTGAAGAAATAGCGTTGGCCGATTCTGTGGCAAGCATCAATGTCATGCCTTATACTTTCTTCCAAAAGATAGGCTTGGGCGAGCCTAGACCGACTTGGATGACACTTCAACTTGCGAACCAATCGGTGAGGCATCCGAGAGGAATTGTGGAAGATGTATTGGTAAAAGTGGACAAATACATATTTCTTGTTGACTTTGTGGTGTTAGACGTCGATGAGGATGTCGAGGTGCCATTGATCCTTGGAAGGCCCTTCTTGCGCACTTCTAAGGCTCTTATTGACATGGACGGCGGGGAGCTCACATTGCGAGTTGGAGATGATAAGCTTACATGCCGCCTCGCCGAAGCCATGAGACACTCTCTTGACTTTGATGATACTTTATATTTTCTTGACACCACCGATGAACTAATTGACGATTATGTGCAGGAAATGATGAACCCGAATCCATATAAACGGTGGCCGGACCAAGACGTGGAGATCGAGGAAGAAGTACTTTCACTTGGTCTAGTCGAGAAGGAAGTCAAGTCGGAACCGGGACTCATGAAGAAGATGAGAAGAAAGATAAAGAGAGTGAAGAGGCGCCACACGAAAAGCCCCAAGGTCAATAGGGACGAGCAAGCACAGAGTAAGGGTGTTTCACCCTTGTGTGGTAACAAAATTGCTAACTCTCCCTCTATACTACAAAAGCTATGTCATGCATGTTTCCAGGTGGTAGGAAAGAGGGCAACATCCATTCATTAGCTGCTTAGGAGGCAACCCAATGTTTTAGAGCTTTTCTAGGATTTAGTTTAGTTCTAGCATGAATAAGAGTCTTAGTTTTGGTGTCTTGAATTTTTTAATGCATGAGATGTGATTTTATTGTGGATTGTTGATGTTTTTGTGTGCCTAAATGATAATTGACGAAGTTTGAGTCGGTTGAGCATGTTTTCTATGGTATTTGGTTGTGTTTTTATGGTATTTACAGACTCTAGTTAATGTGCTTTCGTTTCTGAATTTTTCTGGAGAGTCTGTGAATTTTCCTGAGTAAACCAGAGAAAATACATGGCCGTGTGGAATTTTCACACGGGCGTGTGTTACCAATTAGGGCTCAGCCAGTGAGGGCACAGGGGCGTGACCTTGCCCCTGTGAAAAAAACCTCAGAAGGGGCACACGGCCGTGTGGATCCACACGGCCATGTGAAATCTTGCAGAACTTGGACTTCCATTCCCGAGCGTCACAGGGGTCGTGTGGTGCCCCTGTGAGTGCCCATGTGTTAAGGCACACGACCGTGTGAAACTCTGTAGAGACTCCCCCTTCTTTCCCAAGAATACACAGGGGCGTGTGGCCGCCATTGTGAAAAAGCTTGTGAAAGCCACACGGCCGTGTGGAACACTTAGAGTTTCTCGGGTTGAACCAGAGTAGCCACAGGGGCGTGTGGCTGTCCCTATGGCTGGCCTTGTGTTCTTGGCTAGGTTGGGCACAAGGCCGTGTGGAATTTCCACACGATCGTGTGAAATTTTTCAGAGACCTTATGTGCTTCCCGTGAGTCCACAGGATCGTCTGACTGCCCCTGTGGAGCCCCCTGTGAAGGCACACGGCCGTGTGGAGTAGTCCAAAGATAAACCAGAGTGCACACAGGGGTGTGTGCTGACCCCTGTGAACCCTAATTTCAGAGGCACACGGTCGTGTGGAATTTCCACACGGCCGTGTGGATTCCCAGAACTTCAAAAGCCGCGATTTTCTTTTGGTTTTCACTCGTGCCTCGTTGATTTTTCACTCTAAACCACTCTCCGACCCTCTCTTTCACTTCCCCGACCGTCTTTGAGCTTCCTTGAGGTTTTATTTGAGGTTTTGAGGCCCATTTCGAAGTTTACTCATCCACACCGTCGGTAAGAACTTCAATCCCTTTTTCTTCGTCATATTTTGATTTAATTCGTTCTTTTTGATTAGTTCGCTTGGTTTGATGGCTTAATGTGTATGCGAATGTGTTTAAAATGAATTTAGAGTGAATTAAGATGTAAAAAAGGGAATTTTAGCTCCACGGCAGTGGAGCTCTGTCCGCTCGACGATCCACACGGGCGTGTGGATTTCTGCAGATTGAGCTTTTTAACTATTTTTGATCAATTCTCTTTTCAATCTTGCATATATGGCCTCCAGATTGAAGAAGTAGGCCAGGGAAACGCCCTCGCGAGCCCTCACCATCCCCCGAGCATCACACACGATTTGCGCAACTTTCGAAGCTCCGCTTTGGATAGTCTCATCTCCCAGATGTGAGTGCATTCAGGGGGATACAGTTAGGGAGTGAGCTTGCTGATTAGGTTGACAAGTTATTAGTTGTGGGAGGCTGGACCCATTTGTTTTTTATTAAAGAGCCATCCGCAGCCTTAGACTCGAGGTATTAGCTTCATTTGAGTTTGATAGGGCTTACAGCGGATTTGAGGATGTGGATACTATTTAATTCTGAGCGCTTGGCCTGAGCCACAGTATGAGTGTGAGCCAGTTCTCGATCAGACTGGGGTTATACGAGAGCGCCTTCACCAAGTCAGAGGAGTATGAGCAGCTGCCCACTGACTACCCCAGGGCACTGACACCGCAGAGAGCTTACAGGGCATTATGCGGAGATGGACAGTACGAGCCGAGTATCTCGAAGGCAATATGCCTCTCCAGGCCAGCATACCGATATATTCATGCGATACTGAGCAAGTCAGTGAGTGGCCGAGGAGATAGCACCGGGGTATTGAGCCGCCAGGAGATACTTTATCTATATTCTATGGCACAGGGCGTTCCACTCCACCTAGGACACATTTTGCCGGAGTATCTGTGCCACCAGGGCCAGTACCCTAGAATTGGAGTGATATTTGAGGGCCCGTACATCACGAGCCTCCTTATCGGGATGGGACTCTTGGATGGTGTTCGAGGGTCAAAGAAGATAGTGACACCGGCCCCTCTTGGCTTGGAGACGATGAGGCTCATGGGGATGATCCGCAAATCAGGGGTGGGAGTCTACACATTGATCATTCCCCATACAACAGCCACCGAGGGGGAGTAGGCAGCATTAAAACCACCCACAGAGCAGACATAGACAGAGGTACCACCCACAGCACCGGAGCCACCTCTAGTGCGCATTTTTTCGCCTTCTAGAGTCCAGGACCGATTTATTTGAGCGTCTCGAGAGTGCTGTGGGTGAACTACAGACTGAGGTGGCCGAGTTGCGAGCTACCCATACCACATGGCACTCAGAGACGATGACACGGCTTGACACCATACAGCGATTACTCGAGCAGGCCATGTCGTCACCATTTGTGATCCAGTCCTGACCCTCGACTCCACCACCATCTCCTGCACCATCAACAGATCTACTAGCACCCTCAGAGCCCGCAGTAGCAGCACCTGAGGCTCCATTACAGGACACCGATGCTGAGGCGTCAAAGTTTATTTTAGCTTTTATTTCTTTTGGACTTTTCGTATTATTTTGGACTTGTAGCACTCAGAAAGGATTCTCCTTCTGAGTTTATCTTCTTTTTTTTTTTATTTTGTCTCGAGTTGTATTTCATTTCTATATCTTTATATACTCGAGTTTTATTTTTATTCTTCTTGAGCTATATTGAACCCCTTGTGTATGTGTGCAGATGGTCTTGGATGTAAGGAATTTGAGGAATAGTCATAGGCAAGGTCATGGGACCGTGTGTGCTTCATAACCCATTGAGACTCAACTCTCAATGAACTAGCTCCATCAAATGCAGCAATTGGAGTTCAGGGGAGTAATGTTTCAATTGCCTACTTCCACACTAGTTGTTTTTCATTACTTTATGTTTTATTGTGCTTGTATGTATACATTGGGGACAATGTACATCTTAAGTGTGTGTGTGTGTGTGTGTGGGGGGGGGGGGGGGGGGGGGGGAAGTTTACTTTGCACACACCTTTACTTGTGCGTTCAATTGCTTATGCTCATGTAGCCTATGGCGGTTCACCTTAGTTACAACGGTTGTATTCTTAGAGTTATGGAGAATTCTTAACATTGTATCCTATCATGCTCTAGTTTCACTTGAATTTTAGGGAATTTTTGCTCGATTATCTCTTATTGCACTACTCACTCTTGAAATCTTTTGGAAACTCAAACTTGAAGTTTTAAGGACTAGTTTAGTACTACTTTAGTAAGTCGTCTTTAAGTTCTATATTGCTGGAAAAAAAACTTGTGAGATTGTGAATATTATTTTAGCTTTTATCTTTGCATTTGGGGTGGAAAGAGCTACCTCTTATGAAGTATATAGCTACTCTCATAAGTCGGATACATGTTATGCCCTAATGAGAGAAAGAGCTATCTCATGGAAAGCTTGAAAGCTACTACCCCGATAGAAAGAGCTACCTCCTCGAAAGTGTGAAAGCCACCTTTGGCGGCCGCCTAGGAAAGGGCTACCTTAGAGGTTGAGTGAAGCTACTACCTCCCTACTTTGTGTACATAAATAAGTCCTTGTAACAAGAGTTTGAGGAGTACTCTTTGGGTTCTCTCGAGTGAATTAGCACACACTTACACATTTTCGAGTTGTTATCCTTTTTTATTCGAGTTTTTAGCTAGAGCAATGGTAAACATATGCAATGTTTTGATTTTCTCTTACTTGTAGAATGCTTCATTTACATACTTTTGGTGAACCTAAGGCCGAGCACTTTCAATTGTTCTTCCCAAGTACTTTCACATTTTATTTTTGCTTGAGGATAAACAAAAGCTTAAGTGTGGGGGAGTTTGATAAGTGCTTGTGTTATAGTAACATGAAACATTATTATTTTACAATAAGCATCTCTTTTATCAGATTTTATCACTAAATAGTGTGCATTTGTGTGCTTTCGTGCATTGTAGGTTTGTGGAACTATTTTGGAGAAGAAGAACAAAATTAGATCGTGTTTGCCGTTGTTGGGGAGTTTTCGAACCAAGCAAGGAACAAGGCACGAACCTAGACTTGTGAGTGTGTGCCAACCTCCTTTGGAGGGGCATAAGGGCAGTCACACTCACAATAAGTCTAACTCGTGTAGCTTAAGAGAACTTCACCAATAAGGAGATTTGAAGCAATCGGCATGATCTACCATTGATTGTGTGCCCAATTCAACGACCTTGATGAAGAACAACGAATTCGGGAGCGTTTCGGCAAGGTGTTGTAGCAAGTTATTGTAGAAAAATATTGTAGCAAGTTACTATTCATTATCTACCAAAAATCATCATTCCAGCAACTTCACACTGGCGTGTGGAAATTCTACACGGCCGTGTGAAATCCTGATTTTAGCCAATTTAAAGCCGCGACTCAACATTATAAAAGGCCGATTTGGAGACTTTTTACACATCTTTTTGCCAATCTTTTCTCCCAAATTCTAAAGGGTTGCGGCTAGGGTTTTGGAGAGGACTTTATGGAGGATCGGAGTGCGTTATCTGCATCGTTATCGACGTCCGGCGGCCGCACAAGACCACGGCCAAACCATATGCAAGGGGGTTTTCATCTATGCTTTCAATTTGTATTCCTTTTCATATTTTGATGGATTTGTATAGCTCCATGAGGAGGTAAACCTCTTGTGGGTATTCGAACTTGTAAACCCTAGGATTATTATGTTTTTCCATTATTGATGAATAAAATTGACTTTCAATCTTAATTGCATCTTGTAATTGTTTTCCCTTAGCCGTGACACTAGGGTTGAGAACAACCTAGGTTATCTTTTGGACGTGTGACAACTCCTATAGGGTTAGACTACTTGGGATTGAAGAGGGTCGAGAGGGTGAGTCGTGAGGTAGTGAAACATCCTCTTTCCCTTCCGGTGTGATTCTCCCTACCTCTATGTTCCATGATTTTGTAGCGGTCGAGATAGAGTAAAGTGTTAAGAGATAAACTCCCCTGGGGCTTAGTTGTGCAAGCAACAGAGTGAAGGGTTGAAGTGAATCTTAGTGCTGGGGCTTAATTTAGTTTAGGGTTCTTTCACTTGGACCAAAGGGTTAGAACTATACATAGGAACAAGGTTTATCACTAGGAATCCCTAGAACTTAAAGCAATCCCACGCAGTGTGAGGCTTAGGAAGATAGACCCCCCTAGGGCTTAGTTGACAGATCAACAAGAGTCAAGGGTCATAGTGAAACCTAATGCTGGGGAATAGTATCGGGGTTAGTCACGGTTGACCTTAGGTTTGGGACCGTGTATTTAAGGATTTCCTCGACTTAATTAACATCAATAGGAGAGTATAATAGCACTGTCTTGCACTAGAAGCATAAGTCCTAGGGGTAGCTTGTCCGGGTACCCATCTTTACTCATTGATTGTCTTTCTCTATTTACTCCTACTTGCACTCTTTTACCTTCCATATTTCTATTTTATTTCTTTATAATTGCTTTCACACTCACTCATTGATTCTCTTCACACTCACCGTACACCGCTTAACTAAATAGTGAAATCTTGTGTTTTAAATCCCTATTCCTTGTGGATACGACTACCCACTCACCATGGTAAAATATTATTACTACGACAACCCGTGCACTTGCGGTATGCACTCGCAAGGGGTGTGTCAACAAGCATAGCAAACATGAATAAAACACCCTTGTGATGCGTGGCGATGGTCTTGTGAAGCCGCTCCGTCTTCTCGACCAAGTCCCTTGTCCAGCCTAGGGCACACCTCGCTGAATCGATGCCAATGAAAGCTCCCTAAATAGCTATCTTCCAAATAACGTCGATGTTGATGCCGTAGACTTGTTCCAAAACCCCACAAAATCCTCTCTGAACCCTAGCCGCAAGCTCTCCAAAAGTTGGGCAAAAGATAGGTCAAAAAGTCCCCGAAATAAATCTGAGTCACGGTATTTAATGGCTGAAATCGGGCATCCACACGGCTATGTGGAATTTCCACACGCCTGTGTGGATTTTTTGGAAATTAATTTCTGGTGCGTAGTGAATAGTAAACTACTACAGTAATTTGCTACACTGATTTGTTGCAGTAAACTACTACAGTACTCGGGTCCAAATTGTTCCTAATTTCATTTTCTTTATTGAGGCCATTAAGTTGGGCACACAAACAACGGTAGAAAATGTCATTTCTTCGTTTCTCCTTATTGATGAAGTTCTTCAATGTCACACGAGTTAAACTTTATGAGTGTAACTGCCTTTGTGCCCCCTCTAAATTATAGAACAATCTAAGCACAATGGAGGTTGGCACACATTCACAAGTCTAGAACCCGTGCCTTGATTCTTGCTTGGTCTAAGAAACTCTTCAACAAAGGCGGACATGACCTAATTTTGCTCCTTTTCCTCTAACTCTTCTCCATAACTCTACATGCACAAAAGAACACAAATGCACACTAATTAATGATAAAATCTGAGAAAAATAATGCTCAATGTAAGAAAAATATTATTTCGTATTACTTAAACACAAGCACTTATCAGGTTTGCATGAGTTGTTTGTCTTGGTGAGAAAGAGATCTCCATTACAGCTAGAACCTCAAGATTGAAGAGGGTTGAGAGGGTGACCCATGAGATATTGGAGTGTCCCTTTTCCCCTCCAATTAGTATATCCTATCTCCGTATTCCCTAAGCTTTATGCAACTATATTTTGTGTGAGGTGTGAGATTGGGAGATTTCTCCATCGAGACCTTGTAGAGGGTTAGAGATTTTTCACCTAAAAGAAGATCTAGATATATCCTTAGGAATCGAGTGTACTCTTAAGAATCCTTATAGTCTAATGCAGTCATATGTGGTGTAAGGTGTTAAGATTGAGCAATTTCTCCACCGGGATCTCGTAAGGGACTAGTATCGATGGCTTGGATGTAGGGGCTAATTATTCTTGGATTTTCTCGACTCAATTAACTCATTTTAGAAACACTTGTAAGTTTTGCAGTTCATGTTAGATCTTATGGGGAGCATTGCCAGGGTACCTCATCTTTATTAATCGAGACTTCCCTTATTTCTACTCTTCCTTGTTTGCTTGAGATATTTATATTTGTGTGATTGAGTTCATTTCACCTAGATAACTGAGAAATAGTTACTATTATTACATCCGTTCCCTGTGGATTTGACTACCCGACTCATTAGGTAATTTATTACTTCGACACCCGTGCACTTGCGGTACGCGCAAGCAAGAGATGTGCCAACTACACATCCAACAATCGCCTGATGATGATACCACGTGGTTATTTGTATGCAATATCTTCTACCAAATGTCCTCCTGAGAAGTATTTTCTAGTTTTCATAGGGAAGCCGTCGAACTATGACCTCGGCCCTAACTGCGCCGAGGATGCACCACCAGCCATGTGCCAAAATCATCATCTTTGGTTGTCTTTGACTCAAATCACAAGGGTTCCAAAGGAATCTCAACAACTTTATCTCTTTGTCCCATCCCATTAAATTATATGTGTTGCAAGTCATCCTTCCAACCATCAACCGAAGATAGAGCTCCTATCCTGCCAATTAGATTGCAAACCATATAGGAACAAGAGTTGACAATGTGACCTATCTGACCGCATCTGGAACAAAAGGAGGGAAGTTTTTTATATAGGATTGTGATATGCCCCTTGCATATCTATAAGTACATAAGTCGTATAAGTAGTAAAGTGTACCCAATATGATCGGGCAGTCAAATCCACAGGGACTTGCATAGCTCTCAATACTCGCTCATTTTCCAATATCTAGCTAGTTTAAAGATTAGGGTTGAATTAATTAATCAAATAAAGAATAGAAGAATAATGAAGAAAGAAGAGATAGGGTTTGGGTTGAAAAGATAACAGTAGAAAGGATAGTGCACTGGATTTATGCCTTTGACAAATGCAATGATTAGGTAATGATTCAAGAGTTTCTTCTTGGACCATGGTAAACACCACTGAGGGTTAGGTAACATATGTCCTTGCCTAAGGCTCAGAGCTAACTCAACCCCTTTCTTGATGTGTGTCATAGCTAGATGAGTAGAAATCACTCTCTAGACAGCAAATCGATGTAAGGTTATATAGCAACTTAAAATGCAACGGCAACCAACAAGGAAAATAGCAACAAAAATTCACGCATTCATAGCTAACAGACAAGTCCCTCATTAAGCTAGTAATATACAAGTATCAACGCAAGAAACACAAAGAACAATAAGCGATAAGAATAACAGGAAGACCACAAGGAAACTCAAGAATCAATATCACAAAAATCAAAGCATTAGAAGTCAAGGTTCATAATCTGGGGCACAGAAAGGCAGTTAGCTCCTCATTGTCTTATAAAAACTCATAGGAAAGCAACAAGAGAAATAGAAATTATCCATTAAACTGCCTTCTTGTTTCACAATCACGCCAGAGAAGGCTTGAAATTAGTTATTGTCAATGATCCTCTTTTTCCACACTTGTCTCCTCTCCAGATCTAGCCCTAAACGTTGTTGACGGCTTTCCTAACCCGTAACCCAAAAAGAAAGAAAAAGCTTCTCTCGAAATCTAACTTTAGGGCTTAAATAACCTTTCCCGATGTAAGCACTCTCGAGCATCCTCGTGCAAGGAGCACAGTAACTATGCTGATATTCTGATGAGATTTCCCGTAAAATGCACAAGGGTAAGCACTCCCGTCCTTACTAACCATACTCCTTTAGCATGATAGTACTAGGGACAGCAAGACCGTGCTTCTCAGTTTTGTGCAGACTCTAGTAAAATGCACGGGGGTTCAGCACGCCCGTGCTTCCAAGTATAGGTGTGCTTCAGACCCTACTTGTGTTGAAACTTGTATTCCAACGCTGTTTTAAATCAGAATTGATCTCTTTTTGTTCCTTTTGGTCTGAACCATGATTATCATAAAAATATGCTAAAATGACAAGTAAAACACATAATAGAGTATGTAAAATATCTATATAAAATGCACTCATCATACTACAACTAGAGTCTCATCATCATCTTCTCCAACCCAAATCCCTCTTTGTATAGGTTTGGAGAATTCAAGTTCAACACATAGTTGAGCATATTTTACTCTTATAATATTCATCGATGGAACACCCACATTCAAAGTATGATCATCAATCCTCAATACCCTACCTATTAATTAACCCAAGTTTTCCAAACTCTCCATTTCCCAATGTTTCATGTTAAGGTGATGGAATTGAATCCGCTTAAGCTTTATAAATGCTGGTTGGAAGTTTTCCTTCGAAGGCATAAGTTGAAAAACCATACCATTAACCATCCATGGCCCCTCCCATAACAACTTCTCCACCATATCTATAGACTGGCATTTAATATAGTAAAAGCCATTTGGCATGTCAAAGATAGAGAATTTTCCATAACCATTCCATAGATTCAACAAAGCCAAACGGACTTGTTCTAGAGGCATAGATTTCCTCAAAAATTTCCCATACAACATTATTTGCATTCTCTCATATATCATCGTTTTGAAATCTTCATCTAATTTGAATCTTTAATCCTCCAAAGTTTTTAGCCTTTCAAAATTTTCTTTCGAATTGATTGTTTCATTGCCAAAGACTTTGGTTTCAGATCCCCAGTAACAACACGAGCCCATAACTTCCCACCTAAGATGGAACCCTAGACAAATCGAGGTCCTACCCAATGTGTAGGAAAAGTCATAGCATCTGATGTTGAAACTCCGCCACCACTTGCTATAGCAAGTGAGGGAGAAAGAATCCAGAATTTAGAAGAAGACGTTTGGGAGAAGAGAGCATAACTCACAGCTTGCTTACAAAGTTAATGAGGAAGAAGCCCTAAATTTGAGGATTGTGAGATTGGTTTGGGGTAGAACAATCAATTTGAGGGCACTTTCATACTTTAATCTCTCATATGATCTTATTACATTAGTGATGTTTCTCGTTAACATTTAAATCACTCTCGTCATTGGGATGGCCCGGCCCAGCCCAAAAAATTTAGTCTTTAGCCTAGCCTAAGCCCAAATCCGACGAGCCTCACGAATAGTTTGGACCGGGCTGGGCCGACCCAAACTTTAAATATGAAGCCCATGGCCCAACTCATGGGCTTAGCTTTTTGGATCAATTATTGGATTAGGCTAGGATTAGCCTGTTGGATTCGGCTAGAATCGGCAATTGTTATTTTTCTTTTTTAACTTTACTTAATTAATCTTTGTGATGATTTAAAAATAAAAAAAATCAAATAAAAATAAAAATGAATAATTTTATTAATTGATTAGTATTATTAAATTTTCACTTGAGAAAAATATTACAAAACTAAAATATAGGTAAATCCCGACTAGGTATATTCTTTGTGTCAGCTCATGGGTATTATTAAATTAAAATAAACCCCAATTTTATTAATTGTATATTCTTTGTAACATTTTTTTAAAATTATATTATTAATATTTAATAATAAATATTGGGTCAGCTCATGGGAAAACCCATTGGATTAACCCAAAAAAAAGTCTAAAAGGGCCTACCTAGGGCCGACCCATCATTTAAAAATGATATCCATATCCAATGCAAGGTTTGTTACCGTTGGGCTTTGACTAACCCGTCAAACATTAAGATGGTGTTTGTTTCTCGATATTTGGAGTTACAAGTAACTCCAAATACATTAAAAACTAAAATCCTGTGTTTGTTTTAATGAATTCTATTTTCCTAATGTGACTTTAAATTCTTTCAAAATGTACGGATAAAGGATTTGGTTTTACGGCCAAATTCGCCATAAAACTAAATCCCTTCCTTGTTGGAATCCTGCACGTGATCATCCAGTGGAATAAGGGGTAACCTCATCTTTATCCTGACCGATACCCTTCAACAAGTATCTTTCGGTAATACACACATCCAACCCATTGCACTTCAACGCGGAAGTTCATCGCTTCAACATGGACCTTCGGACATCCACAACTGATCCCCATCGTTGTGCTTCAATATGTGCCTTCCGGAGATCCACATCTGATCCTTGCCACCGCTCTTCAACAAGAAGCTTCCAGAGATCCACAACCATGTCTAATCTAGGGTTTTCTCTCACTAACCATCTTCCCAAATCTCTAGGATTTTCAAAAAATATATATTAAGCTATGATAAGTGCTCGTGTTTAATTATACGAAGTATTATTTTTTTTTACATTGAGCATTACTTTTCTCAGATTTTATCATTGATTGTTGTGCATTAGTGTTCTTTTGTGCATGTAGGTTATGGAGTAGATTTAGAGAAGAAAGAGCAAAATTAGGTCATGTTCACCGTTGTTGAGGAGTTCTTGGACCAAGCAAGGAACAAGGCACGGGTTCTAAACTTGTGAGTGTGTGCCAACCTCCATTGGAGGAGCACAAAGGCAGTCACACTCATAAAAGTATAGCCCATGTAGCATTAAAGAACTTCGTCAATAAGGAGAAAAGAAGCAAACGACATGATCTACCGTTGGTTGTGTGGCCAATTCAATGGCCTCGATGAAAAACATGAAATCGGGAATATTTTGTGCGCGAGTACTGTAGTAGAGACGCAGCAATTCATTGTAACAAAAATACTGTAGCAGTTTACTGTCCACTGTGCGCCAGAAATTCAATTCCATAAAATCCACGCGGGAGTGTGAAAATTGCACACGGTCGTGTGGATGCCCGATTTCAGCCTATTTAATGCCGCGACTCAGATTTATTCGAGAACTTTTTTTACCCATCTTTTCCCTAACTTCTGGAGGGTTCGCGGCTAGGGTTTGGAGAGGATTTTGTGGATGTTTGGAGCGAGTCTACGGCATCAACATTGACATCCTTTGGAAGATAGCTATTTGGGGAGCTTTCGTCGGCACCGATCTGGCGAGGTGTGCCCTAAGCTTGACGTGGGACTTGGTGGAGATGACGCAGTGGCCTCACAAGTCCATCGGCACGTATCACAAAGGGGTTTTCTCCATGTTTGCTATGCTTTGTCATTCATATACATTGATGATTTTTCTATAGCTCCATGTAGAGCTAAACCGCTCGTGGGTATTCGGACTTGTAAATCCTAGGATGACATTGTTTCTATGACTTTTATTATGCTTTCTTAATTGATGCTTTTAATTGAGTTCCAATCTTGATTGTTTATTATATTAATTTTCCTTTAGCCATGAAACTAGGGTTGAGAATCATTTAAGTTATCTTTTGAAGGTGTGACAACTTCTATAGGATTAGACTACTCGAGATTGGAGAGGGTCGAGAGAGTGAGTCGTGAGATAGCGAAACGTCCCCTTTCCTCTCCGGTGTGATTTTCCCTATCTCCTTGCTCCAAGAGTTCTTAGCGGTCAAAGTAGAGTGAAGTGCTAGGAGATGAACTCCCCTGGGGCTTAGTTGCGCAAGCGACAAAGTGAAGGGTTGTAGTAAATCCTAGTGTTGGGTCTTAGTCTAAGGTTCTTTCGCCTGTACCAAAGCATTAGAACTATACTTAGAGACAGGGTCTATCACTTGGAATCCCTAGAACGTCAAGCAACTCCATGTAGTGTGAGGCTTAGGAAGGTGGACTCCCCTAGGGCTTAGTTGAGAGATCAACAGAGTGAAGGGTCGTAGTAAAACCTAATGCCGGGGTATAGTATTGGAACTAGTCACGGTTGACCTTAGGTTTGGGATCGTGTGCTTAAGGATTTCCATGACTCATTAAACATCAATAATGGAGCATAATACTTAGTCTTGCAGTAGAACATTAGTCCTAGGGGGAGCTTGTCTCGGTACCCCATTTTACACTGATTGTTTCCTCTCTCTACTCTTGCTTGCACTCTTCTCTCTTTCATATTTTTTTTTATCTTATTGCACACACACTGATTTTTCTCACCACCATCATATCGCACTAGCTAAGTAGTAATTTCTTTTGTCTTGAATCACTACTCCCCATGGATTCGACTACCCTCTCGCGGAGGTACTTTATTACCTTGACAACCCGTGCACTTTCGGGCCCCTGTCAAGCTCCAACCTTTGATCACGCCCAGTTTAGAAAAAGAGATAGTGGTGGGTAAGTTTGGAGTTTAGGAAGGAAGATATAGTGGAAGGGTGGGGTGTGTGCATTCAAGGGTGGAAAGCAAGGAAACAACAATTTTGCAAGCATTATCCTAACTTTTTTTCAGAATTTTATCTTCATGTATTCCCATTCTTCTCATTTTTTGGGAACGCATTTTCTCAAAATTTTGTTTTGTAATTAATTTAATAATAAAGTTAAACTAATATCCGATTAGTGTTTAGATTTTAATTCTTCATTTTGTTTTGTAATTTATGAAAATATCTAAAATACAGGTGGTAATTTCACCTAAGGTGATCATATACCTTAAGTACATTTATAAATCTTTTCAACCAAACACAAAATTCTATAATACAGTAATTCCAGTTAAATCCAACCAAACACAAGATTTGACTCCACTGTATTTTAAAAACCAAGTACTTTCAGTTACATTGTAACTGAAAGTCCACTGCATTTACAGTTACATCTAACCAAACACTACCTAACTTTGGATTGGGTTTGGATCGGGCTTAGGCTGGTCCGTGGATCTTGTGTCAAATAATGAGAAGGGCGTTTAAATACATGTAGAGTAATTACCCACCAATATTTATTACTTATTACTATCTCCCATCCAAATATGGGTTGGAGTTTGTAGCATTCTTTCACTTCATTCTTGAAGTTAAAAAATTATTTATTTTAACCTTTTTTTTAAACAAAACTAAAAACCGACAAGCGAGCCAGACTTCTCTCCCCTTGATGACTCCTATTTAAATTGATCAATACTGTAGTGCATAATCCACCTCGTCGATGATTAGGGATGCAGGTGAGGGCAGGGAATCCCCGTTCCCCATGGGCCCCTGCCCCGACGGGGCGAGGATTCCCCAACAAAAAAATATAATTTATATATTTAGTGCATTTATTAAAAATTATTTCAACATTAATATAATATTATATATATAATCAATAAATATTTATTTGATAATATTTTTTAGTTATTAGCAAGTTTTAGTAAATATGACTTTCATATTTAATTGAAAATTAATTTAAAATAATTGAGTTGAAATATAATTGTAACAATAAATTTGAAATAACGTTATATATTATTTATTTAGTGATAAATATTATTTTTTCAATCCATTAAACATTTAAACTCTTGCTCATTAATTTATCTTTATATTATAAAATGGGACTCACAGGTCACAATTATTTCATACAACTTATTGACTATTTATATTTATATATTTCATTAAAACATATTTATTTAATAAAATTTTAAATTATTTTAATAAAATTATTGTATAATATATTTACAAAATTAAAATTCAAACTTCTAGTTTTCAAATTTCTAATATTCATAAAAACTAATTATTTATCTTTAAAATAACCCCGATGCTGGAGTTGTAACCCCGGCATCTGCCCATAGGGGTTACAACCTCATATAACATAATTAATTTTATTTAAAAATTTATCTTTAAATATTTATTAAAATATCAAATTTATCATGCCATGCAAAATTTATCTTTAATAATCAAATAAAAATTAAATCTTTTTTTGCCTTGGGACACTACAAGAAATCCAGCAATAGGTAACGGAAAAATTGCCACCGAAATATTCCGCAGCTATTTGTGAACTTTAGCAATGGAAGTAGCATCATATTACCAACGGAACAAGAATTCATACATTCAATTTATTTCTTTTAATTTTCTGACGGAATTTTAAGACATAGCAACCGAATATAAGCAACGAAATATGTTCCATTGCTATTCAGTTGCTAAAATTTACCCGCGATAAATTTGCCGGGAAAGTCCGTTGCAACGGAATATAAGTAACAGAATATTATAAAATATGAGCAACGGAATATTTATAAAATTAATATTTTCCTAAGAATTCTTCATTTTAAATACGAACAAATTGTTTTGTTGTGGAGATTTTTTATTTAAAATTTAAATAAATTTGATTTCATTAATATTACGCCATTCTTCACCTTTTCAAGGGTTTATTTGCAAAAAGCCCAAACCATGATTGCAAAGGTCACAAGTCCTTATCACCATCCAATTAAGACACCATAATACTTTCATGCCCTTTGAATTTGGTTTACTTTTTTTTTATACTAACCACTCGATCTTCTCCACATAAGACAAGTAGCATACTGTCCTTTTCTTGGGTTCATTTTCACGATCTGGAAAAAGTTTCGTAAAAACCCATCTTTAATTTCACGGTCTGGGTCCATTGTAACTTGTAAGTTTGTAACAACTCTAAGCCCTAAGGGGCAAGGGCTGGCTGCCACTTCCTCAGTTCCTCGCTTTGCTCTTTCTCCTTCCTTTCTTTTTCTCCCTTTCCCTCTTCCTCCCTCCCGCCATTCGCAGGCCCATCATTCCTAACCGGCCACCTTTCACCTAGTTCAGCCCAGTCCACTCTTCTCAGACACAATCGCCTCCTCTCCGACACTTCTAGAAAGGGTCCCAAATCTCTCAATTCTCAGTTTTATTTTTAGAAAAATTTTGCTTTCACCTGTGAATTCATTACAATGAATTATCTAAAGTGTTGTCATATATTATATGCTTATTTATAGCTATTATGGAAATCAACATCTTTAGGGTCATATATTAAACTGTTTGTTTGATGAAAATTCTTGTGCTTTAGAAATCTTGGTTTTTATTCTCATTCTCAGGCGTGCACAAGTGTAGAGTAGATGTGGTTTTCTTCTAGTTTTTAGGTTGTATCATGGATGACACAACTGAGCCACTGCTGGTTGAATCTTTCCACTGAACTTACATCTGACTAAGTATGTTGATATTTTTGAAATCCAACTTGTTTTCTATTCCAAATTTGTTGGTGATGGCGTGATTTTGTTGTGTTATATATATATATATGCACACATGAGATTAGCATTAAGCGTTGGTCACTTATTTTTCCAAAAAAAAAAAATGGTGTACAAAAGGCTTTAAAAGACTATATGTCATCATGATTTCCTTTATTTTTTTCTCATTCATTAAAAACATTGTTGACTGAGTACCAAAACTAGCACCCATAATAATTCCTCATTTTGGGCTATGTGGCAAGTGATTCTCTAGTTTAACATTTTCTTTAAAAAATTATTCTATTAAACTGTTAAATGATAAATGAGATTTATTTGAATTGATATGTTATTTATTTTAATTGATAGGTAAAAAATGGCCGATAATGCTACTCAATCTATGCAAAATAATGACTCACTAATGCATAGTGCTACACAATCTATACCAAGAGAAGAAAATGGCTCGACTATAGTTGGATCAATATCTTCTACATGCCAAACAACTCAAAATGAAGAATTAACTTTGAGTGGCAAACGAGGGTTAAAATCTCTAGTATGGAATCACTACAAGAGACAAAAGATTGATGACAAGTGGAAGGCAATATGCAATTATTGTGGGAAAAACTTGGAGGAGACACAAAAAATGGGACAAAACATTTACATGATCACTACACTATATGCCCACGAAGGAAAAAGACAAGATATAAGACAATCATTGTTGAAATCTAATGTCGAGGTTGGCGGCAAGCGGTCACTTGGAACTTATGTTTATGATCAAGAACTTGCGAGGAAGAAGATGGCTATAATGATCATCATGCATGAGTATCCTCTAAAAATGGTGGAGCATGTTGGATTTCGGGATTTTCTTAGTTTTGTTCAACCATTGTTCAAGCCCATTTCTAGAACTACATTAAGAATTGATATAATGAAGATTTTTTAGCATGAAAAATTAAGAACAATGAAGTTTTTTGATTAAAGTCGGAGTAGATTTGCAATAACTACATATATGTGGACTTCCAACAATCAAAGGCGTGGATTCATGACTGTCACTGCACATTACATAGACTATGAGTGGATTTTAAGAAGCCGAATTATAAGGTAATAATCATTGTCATTTATAATTTCAAAAATAATATGTTATTTGTTAATTGCATTCTTTAATTATCTTTAAATGATTTTCATAAATAGGTTCATTTATGTGCCATGTCCACATACTTTTTCAGTTTTGTGTGAAGTACTTGTGAATTGTTTGATGGATTGGAATCTAGATAACAAGTTATCTACATTGACTTTGGATAATTGTTCTACAAATGATTCGCTTGTGAGCTTGATTGTGAATAAATTGTCAAGTAGCAATCTTTAGATGGATGGAAAATTCTTGCATATTTGTTGCGCACACATCTTGAATTTGATTGTTAAAGATGGGTTAGATGTGATTAATGATGCAATTGAAAATATTCATAATAGTGTTGCATTTTGGGTTGCTACACCCAAAAGAATTGAGAAGTTTGAAGAAACTGTGTGCCAATTGAAAATGAATTTCACTAAAAAATTGGTCTTAGATTGTAAAACAAGGTGGAATTCAACTTTTTGGATGCTTAATATTGCCATTGGCTATAAGGATGCTTTCAAACGCTTGAAAAAATGAGAATCTCTTTATATATGTTGTCCACCAGATGAAGAATGGGAAAATGCTAAGAAGATTTGTGAAAGACTGAAGATATTTCATAGTGTGACCGAGTTGTTTTCAGGGACCAAGTATCCTACAACAAACCAATATTTTCCTAAGATTTGTCAGATTAGCATTGCTTTGGAAAAATGGGTTAGTTGTGGGATTGACTTTATTAAATTAATGGCATTGAGAATGAAGTCAAAATTTGAAAAGTATTGGAACAAAATTCATGGTATTATGGGTGTGGCAATTGTTTTGGACCCCAGATTCAAGTTGATGTTGTTGGAAATGTATTTTTCCATTATATACGGTGAGAATAAAGCAAAAGATGAAATTCAAAAAATTCGAACTCTTTGTTATGATTTGGTGGGAAAATGTTCTTCTAAAACAAATTTGAATGAATCTAATGTGTTTGTGGATAATTCTTCACAATTATTAGCCAATGATGATGATGATGCGGAATTTATCAATAATTATCAATTGTGTGTTGCTTCTTGTGGGTGTCAAATGGAGAATGTGAAGTCAGAGTTAGACAATTATTTGGAAGAGCCTATATTGCCAATGAAAATCGATTTTGATATTTTGAGTTTGTGGAAAAATGCATTGAAGTATCCTACTTTACAATTAATTGCAAGAGATATTTGGCAATTCCTGTGTCTACCGTGACTTCAGAATCTGCTTTTAGTACGAGTGGGAGTTTCATAAATTCACATCGTAGTAGACTTCACCCAAACACAATAGAAGCGTTGATGTCCACACAAGATTGGTTGAAAGGTATTATTACTTGAATTTATTTCTATTAAGTTAATGTTATATGTGAAAAAATTGCTTGTTTATTTATGTATTTATTTATTTTTGAAGATTCATGTTTATCGTCAACAATTCAAGCTATTTGTTCTATATTTGATGAAGAGGAGGATGAGAATGATGAGGTAAATATGAAATTTTTTTATAAAATTTTATCTTTAATCTTGATATTATTTATAATCTTATTATCTATTTACAATTTTGTTTATAATATTTTGTGTGAATTTTTATTTTATATATGATGTGTATGTTGTAAAAAAAATTTGGTTGAGAATTTTTATTTTATTTCATCATACATTATATTTTTTTTTATTTTCAATTGTATATAGCATCTTTAGCATATATGTAACATAAATGCATTAGAAATATTATAGTTATTTACAAGAAATTCTTCTATGCATTTTGTTTTTAGTTTAGTGTTTAAGTATAACCTAGATGAAAATTTTTGATGGCTTTTAATTACAATTTTTTTATTAATGTTTTTGGCCCGGGGGTGTGGGAGATTTTCCCCGCGGGGAATTTTAAACCAGGTAATCCCCGCCCCGTGGAGAGCGGGGATGGGGACGGGGATCCCATTTCCCGCTCCACCCTGCCCCACTTCCATTCCTATCGATGATGCACTCCCGTTTTTTCCTTTTGATGGTTTTTTTCCTTTTTTTTATTTTTGCCTCTTGCCGTACTTTATTTCTGGTGACCTGACCTCTATCTTTGTTGTTTTCAAGTTTGCGTGTCTGCTTTTAGTCCTTTTGCATTTCGTTTAACTG
This sequence comes from Dioscorea alata, assembly GCA_020875875.1. Lineage (NCBI taxonomy): Eukaryota > Viridiplantae > Streptophyta > Magnoliopsida > Dioscoreales > Dioscoreaceae > Dioscorea > Dioscorea alata. Next base: position 10,769,599 of record CM037027.1, read on the forward strand.
TTTTACAATGCATTAGTGGTTTTATTTTTTTTTTAAAACCGAAAATAATTAAAACCATATATTTCAAAGAGTCGAACCAATAATTGTTCATTAAAAAGGAAAGTGAGGGTGACAAGCAATATCACCATCTTTTAGTTAGCATGGCAAGTAATACAGACCCATAATAAAATTATTTTATTGATACTCCCTATTCTCAATTATATATGTTCTTCCAAGCTCCGCTCTCATTTTCTCTTTCTCTCCAATTAACGAGAAATTATCCACATTTGTAACCAAAAAAAAAAAAAAAATCAAATTAAAGTAAAAAAAAAAAAAAAAATCCTGTGCTTAAATTTCAAGAACTAGTTAGTTAGAACATCTCTCTCCAACTTCTTACGTTCCTGCAAATGGCGTCGATCTCCAGTGCTCCGCCGTCTAGCATCGCCTCCAATCTTCGCCGCACGCGCCGCCCCCATGCTCCCCTCCTCCTTCCGTCATCCCTTCGCTTGGCCCCTCACCGTCCCTTTCGTCGCCTCTCCATCTCGGCACGCTTCCACTCATCCAAAGCCTCCTCTGGCCCCAATGGCTCCCACGAGGACCACTCCTCATCAGGCGAAGAAGAGGAGCTCCATCACGCCCTCCCCCCGCCCCAGACCTCTGGCAAGGCCGCTCCGGTGTTCGTCACACTGCCTATCGACGCCGTCACTCTTGCTGGACAGATGACCCGCCGCAAGGCCATGGGGGCTTCCTTGATGGCCTTGGCTAATGCTGGTGTGGAGGGCATCACGGTGGAGTTCTGGTGGGGAATCGTCGAGAGGGACGGCCCTGGGGTGTACGATTGGAGTGCGTACTTGGATCTGGTTACCCTTGCGGAAAGCCGGCGCCTCAAGGTGCGGGCGATCATGGCTTTCCACCAGTGCGGCACTGGCCCCGGGCCTGGCCATCCTTGCTGGTTTGTTCCTTCTTTCGTTTTGAATCCATTTTGATTCTTATGCTCAGGGTTTATTGCTGGATCACGGCTGTCTGATTTCTTTGTTTGCTGCAATAATCATTTGGTTTCTTGAATTTTTCTTAATTGATAGTAATTTATATGGTTAAACCCATCTCTGTGTCTGATCACTGAACTTACTGTAAACTTTAGTTTCACAAATTTAAACATGGGAAAAAAGAAAATTCACAGTGATTATTGCGTCCGCACCCAATTTCTATACTGCCTGCTCTAGAGCAAAATGTATCAGTATTCAACTATTTGTCTATTTCTATGCCTTTTGTAAATATCAATTGGGGGCAAGAGATGACTATGCATTCCTGTTTGTCCTTAATTGGTGAAAGCTATCATTTCTACCCTCTAGATGCCATGAAAAAATTATAATAAAGGACTATCTAACACTGAGAACCATGATTGTTCCATTTACTCACTACTATCCAAATTTTAGTTGTTTGATAATGCCAACTCCTTGAATTGTGTTGTGAATGAATTTTAATTTTATCTTAGTGTAAATCTAACTGATCTTTTGCCTAATACATGATTTACATTATGGTTAAGTTAAATATATCATGTGCATTCTAAATCTTGAGTGGTTAGGTTTCATTTTTCTATTACTCTTGTAGACATAGCAATGCTCTTCTCATTCTTGTTCTCATATGATTTAATTACAATCTCCAAATTTCCATTTGAAATGTTACTTTCTTAATTCTTTTATATTATGACATGGTTGTCCTTCTGACCCTTTACCCACTTTATAGTAACTTAGCTGTTCCCCTTTTTACATTCACCTCCTTTGTTTGCCAATGGTATCTTATCTCATCTTTTCTTGCTTCTATCGTTTATGACTTTATCCCTTTTTTGACTTCTTTCTTTCCTTATCTTCTCTCTCTTTCTCACTTTTTTCATTCTAAAATTCTTTTCATTTTCTGGTATTAGTTTTTCATATATCAAAAGATTTGGCAAGCTATGCAGTGTGGCAACTAGTTACGAAAGAGGCGGATAACATCATGATCCATAAATCATCTTTCATGCCTTTTTATACTATTTTAATTCTTAACAGCCTTCAACTTATATTTTTTTATTATTTTTTGAACTCTTAAAAATTAAAAACCTTTGACTTATTTTTTCTAATTATTTTCTGAACATGGTATATTTTATCATATCATGGTGTTCTGGGTATATAATATAAGTAGCAATCTATGGTTTTGTCAAACTTGACTTATTATTTACTCGATTTCGGGATTTTGACAGTATCTTTGTTTGTTGAATATAGCTTGCTTGGAGGTACTTTATTGGCTTTCTCACAGTTGACATTGTGAGCAATTAATTTAACATAAACTAACTCTTCGAATAAAGTGAAGTTAACCCTATTTAGGTTGCAGGAAGATGAACTATTTGCCATGAGTTGCTGTCAATGATTATTTTATTCTTTTCCTGCTACTGCTCATAATTCCCAACTTATGTATAGATGCTTGCTCTTTAGGCTTGTGCATTGTATATGGGTCTCATCCAATCATCACAGAGTTTCTGAAGGACCTGGTTTTATATTCCGTGGAGTTGACTTTCATTATGGCTGTATCGCATTCATGACCTCTCTGTACAACGTCATCAATCATGCAGGACTACAAATATTCGTTTTACATATAGATTTTTTCAGGAGAAACTTTCTGGTAACCCTAGGTTTAGTTTTGTGACCTGAACCTCAAACTCTGGTACAAAACTAAACCTCAAACTCTGGTCCTTCTTCTTTGATGTCAAATAATCAGGTGCATGCACTTATGCATTGTTACTTAGGCCATTTAAAACCTATGATATCTGCTTGATTATCAATAGAATTATGCTTTTATTTATTCCTATCTTGTGCTTCATCACAATCAAGGTTACATCATATTCACTAAATATTGTGAGACATGATAATTGGAGTGTCGAACTCAATTCTTGTTCTAGCTCATTTTATTTTTCTTGACAGTTCCCTTCATATTGCAAATATTGTCAAACCGCCGGATCTTCCAATTAGGTCACTGACCATTGTAACTTGTTATAACATTGGCATGGTTTGAAGCTTTGCTGTATCACTTTTTCTAGACCTTTTCAGAAACCATTCTTAAAATTTTGCATTTTGCTCAAAGATAGCTAATTCAATTGGTTCAGACAATTGTATTAGAAGGATGTACTCATTGGAAGATGTGAATATTTTTATTTATTAGCTCAAACTTAATGTAATGAATCTTCGTGATTAGGATACTGAACCTAGTTTGGGTAGCGTAAAGATAAATTGAACTCTGTGACCTCCTTGCTTGCTTAACCTTTGTAATACTAGTGCATTTTGTTCATCACATACAAATTGATGTTGTTGAGATAATTGTTCGTGTGTCTTTTTTATATTGGATATTTTCAATAGGAAAGAAACAGCAACTTCTTGGAGACTTCCAATTTCCATAGATGTTTAGTGGAGCTTTTGAAATCCATAAAAAAGGCCCTCCTTTACTGAACTTACTTATTTTGGGGTGTTTCAATTTAAATTAATTTGTGAAATGTATGTTCTGCACCTGTGATGGTATCAGTTGCAAACACTCCTGAAAAGATGAGCTGAGTTGTGATATTTCAGAAAATAATGTGGACTGGGAGATGACTGAATGACTAAAGAAAGTAGGCCAAAGAATGGACTGTTTGGCAATTAAAATAGTGCAGGGACTAATCCATAAGAATCGAAATATCAAAGGGCTAAATAATTCAAGTACCATATTTCAAAGCATAAGCATGTAGTGTATTACTGAAGGCATGAGCATTAAATCAGCTAGGCAAAACTTCTGACTCTCATTGTTGATTGCTCATCTATTCTTCATCTATGTTGTTTTCAATAACTTCTTTGATGAGAAATTCGGCTGCTTTGTATTCTCCAAGGCAGCATGCAGATTCTTGAGAGCTATATTATATTGCCTCAGTTTTTATTTTATTTTATTTTTAATAAGTTGATCTCACTTGTCAGTTATTCCAGATGACAACTTGAATTGGTTCCTTTTTTTCTTTTCTCTAGAAATATACTTTCTCATCTAGAATGGAAAAATAAGATAAGTAAAGGAGATGATATAAGGAATTTTTTATCATGTGGATTGAAAGAATTGTGACCCCAGTGAGGAAACTAAAACATAGCTCGTAGGTTGTATCAATAAGAGATCAATGTGAGAAAGGAGCTCTGCCAATGCCATAGTGATATTTATGGTTTATTTCATTTTCTTTCTTATTCTGGCAATATTTAAATCATAGGAGAACATGAGAGAAGCTGATGTAGTCATTTAGCTGCCACTTTGTCAGATTTGGAAATGTCAAATTGTGCTACTATATTAGAATAATAACTTCTTGGCTTTATTTTTCATATTTCCTTAACTTAGTTTGATCGTTACATTAGTCTCTGAAGACTGCTTAATCTTGAAAATATGTTATACAATGATAATGCTAAGTAAACATCCTTTGATTGTCTTAAAAGTAGAGCACAATGCATGGAGTAATTCCTAGAGTGGATTTTGATGAATATTAAATATAGCAGCTTTACCCTTTGAGAAGTTGGTTCCTTATCGCAAATTTGAAAACAACCTAGGTGTACAAGGATTTAGGTCTCCATCCTGGTGGATGTCAGAAAAAAAAAAGAAGCATATTCATCTCCCTTTGCTACTGTTCCAGAATCCAACTTCCATACTGTAAATTATTTCTGATTAATCAAATACCAACGTGATAAATACTGCTTCAAACTTGCCATTTTTTATTCTAGAAAATTCGTGAAGAACCTAAGAATGTGTGCGGAAATTGTTGTGCATCTAACAACGATCTTTTCCAAATTAAAGGATACCTTTTCCACAATGGGTCTGTGAAGAAATGGACAAAGAACCAGATTTGGCATATTCCGACAAGTACGGGAGAAGGAACAAAGAATACATTTCATTGGGTTGTGACATGCTTCCTTTTCTTAGGGGCCGGACACCAATTCAAGCATATTCAGATTTTATGAGAAGCTTCCGAGACACTTTCCGAGACTTTCTTGGAGTTATAATAACAGTAAGTTTTTGGCCTATGGTTTGTATGTTGCTTATCCTGTTTTCCATTGTTTTCTTACACCACCGCTCCTTTGCTTTGAAGGAAATTCAAGTGGGAATGGGTCCGGCTGGTGAACTTCGGTATCCTTCTTGCCCCACTGAGAAACTGATTAGACCAGGCAATGAACCTGAACTTGGAGAGTTCCAGTCTTATGATAAGGTGAAAAATAGGTTGACATTCGGTGCTTCAATTTCATTTCAACTATTACATAGATCAAAGAAGATTTGTGCTTTTATTCATTAATTGAAGTGAATAAACATATAACTGATATCTATTTTATTATGCTATTCTGCAGTTTATGCAGGCATCATTAAATGCATCTGCTCGAAAGCTTGGGGTTCATCAGTGGGGACATGGTGGTCCACTTGGCACCACTGATGTGATGCACAATCCAGAACGCACTAGTTTCTTTAAGAGCGACGGCTCTTGGAATTCAGCCTATGGCCAATTTTTTCTTGAGTGGTACTCTGGAATGCTGCTTCGTCATGGAGAGAGACTGTGTTTGACTGCAAATGCTGTATTCTGGGGAACTGGGGTTAAAATTTCAGCAAAAGTTGCTGCAATACACTGGCACTATGGCACATGCTCACATCCTTCTGAATTGACTGCAGGCTACTACAATACACTCACCAGAGATGGTTATCTCCCCATAGCTCAGTTGTTCAGTAGGTACAGTATGGCTTTGTGCTGTACATGCTTTGATGTACGTGATACAGAAATTCAGAGCGAATCAAAGAGCAGTCCAGAGGGATGCCTTAGGCAACTCGTACACGCTGCGAGAATGTATAATCTGTCACTCTGTGGTGAGAACTCTGTTACTAGACTGGATGATGAATCGCTTAAACAAGTCATAAAGAGTTGCAGGCTTTACTCAACTGGTTCTAATAAGTCATCCTTGTCTTTCAACTTTGTTCGAATGAACAGAGACCTATTTGACCCTTATAACTGGAATCGCTTCACCCGATTTGTTAAGCAGATGTCAGATGCTAGGACTTTTCAGGCAGCAGCTATGCTAGGACTATCATATAGACCAAATGGAAGGTATCTCTCTTCACTAGCAGCTGATGAAGTTGGACGAGTTATTACATGTCTCTAGGATAGCCCTTACTATTTGTTTGTTGGCAACTATGATCTATATTTTTCTTTTTTCCTCTTTCAAGAAGCCAATTGGAATATTGCTCAGGAAATTACTAAGATTCATGACGCATTTTACAGTCGCCAAAAGAAAGAATCTGTTAAGCCTTCCTGCATTGGAGGAATTGTCTAGTGTAGATACATACTGATTCTTTCTGCAGGGAGAGTTGTATCTTTCACACTGCTTGTACAGGAGTGTGAAGTGAAGAATTGATGAATAAGAAACTATTGTCTGACTTTTTGGCTCATTAACCCCTTCGGCTTAGCTCATATGTGGATTGATGGCATTATTGTTGTTTAATCTAGTTTCCACGCATCTTAAATTTCCCCATTTTCCTGCATTACCTTGGCCCTCATGTCCATAACTTGGATGTTGTGGCTATTGTGGCTATTGTGGCCAGGTCATGTGAGCTTCTTATATTGTATTTTATTTTATTTTTAATTTTTCTTTGTTGCGAAACATATTTTGTCGATCCGTTTGCAATGAGTCCGGACTTCAAAGGTGGCGTAGCATTTGTTTATTATCAAAAGAGATTACATGGGGTATACAACATATGAGAGGTATAATATTGGGGAAATTTTGCTGAACTACTACGATGTGATTTGCTTCTTTATTAATTTGGGAGTTATAATTTGAGTTGTAACACTTTAATACCTTTTAATCTAAATCATTTGCAAAAATATGCCAAACGCTTAACTCCGTTAATTTAAATTTGAATTTATTTTTTTTGCTTTTATTTATATTACTAAGACTCGTACTAATTAAAAACCATTCGAGTCTATCGCCAATTATAACTTGAATGATTTAAAACACTATACAAATATAACTAAATGGTTTATTTTGAATACATGTTTTAGCAATGTAAATAAGGATAAAAAAGAAAATTCAAGTTTATTTTTATGTCACGTTAGCAAGAATTAACAGAGTTAGACGATAGGGTACGAAAGTGTTACAATTCAAATCACAAGTTTTGGATTAATAAAGATGCAAACTACAAGATAGTTTAGCAAAATTTTTCTTATAACCTAATAATAGTCAAAACTATATAACTATCAAAACTGAAAATGTACAACTACATTACAGTCTCTCCTTTGGAAAAAATTCATAACATATACATAAGATTCTCTTAGGAAAATTTCATAATACACCAAATACAAAAGACTAAACACTTTAGTGCTAAATGGCCCCTTTATATACCAGTGTGACAAGGCACCAATCACGTGAATGGTTGGGTACTCTATAGCACCGCAAGTATACTGGTCGTCAAGTAATATTGTGTGGGTGAGCACAAGGGTCGTATTTCTCAGGGAACAAAGAGAGGCTCCAATTACTTATTTTTCACTTAATCAATAGCCTAATGTCTATGGTGTTTTTTAGATCAACTTCTACAAACTAATTACTAAAGTACAATTGAGAATTGTGAAGTGCAATTAGAAAGAGTGGGGTACCTATATGGGAATCCCTTCAACAACTACTTGTGATGTCTAATGAGATGTGACAATTGTGATATATTATTGGACTAGGGGAATTCAAAAGCCTACTGGTCCCAATCTCTTGACAACCAGGTTTGAAGCAATAGGAATTTAAGATGAATTTTCTTCCAGCCCAGCCTCCTATGTTCGCCTTAAGATCAAGAACTCCTCTAAAAGGGCTAATCAAACCTTAATTCAGGAATCTAGCAATACCTAATCTCTTAGTGTATGCATAGATCTAACAAGGCATGAGTGTTCTAATGAGTGGGAATCTCTTCCTCACAACATCAACAAAATGACATCAAACAATCATGCAATGAATCCAAGTTAACTAAAAAGATTAATAAATTACCAATAAAAATTCACAAGTAAGAGTCAATGTACATTGACATACAATTTCCCTCGAATTGTGGTTTTATGGATGAAAAATAAAGATTGAATAATATGAAATCTATAAGATAGGAATAAAGAGTCCTAAAACTAACTCAATTCAATAGATCTTCAATGGTTGAAGTTGAGAAGATCCCAAGATCGTTAAGACGACAGTGAATCTATTTGCGCGCCCTCCACTAGTGATATACGTTGACTTGCTCTTGAGAAACTTGCTGGAATCAATTGAAATATTGTAGATCTTCATCCATAGCTCGCAAAGATCTCAAAAAATCCACTTGTCTCTAACCAACTTTGGCAAAAGAATCCTCCTTCAAATAATAAAACCTAGGGCATTTATAGATTGGGGTTTGCCATGGGGTCACAACGACTGTTGTGATCAAAATTTATTTCTTAGACCGTAAGTCACTTCCTGGCATGGTCTGTCTCTGGGTGTTATCTGTTATGACCACGACCGTTATGAGGACCATTGTGCCTCTTGTGACACCTTCCCGTGTCATAGACACTAGCATGGATGAACTACGTTCGCGGTGTGGCCTTGGTGATCTTGAAACAGTTGGTTTTGGTCTGTTTTACCTCGAATCATCTTAATATTTATTTCTCTGGCCCTGAAACACATTTAAATATCATGTTAAATGAAAGAATGAAAATTTGTACTAGTTTGGTACTAAACATATAAGATTTCATGCTAAATACAGTGCAAATGATGCATAAAATATGAATGTTCAAGCACTTCTCACAGTTTATCGTAAGCTTTTCTTTCTAGTGAGCTCAAAAATTTATTTTACAATATATCACTTTGAGTAGATCAATTTCGCAGTCAAGCACTAAAAGCGCAACTTTAAGAACTCTTATTCATCATAATATATATATATATGCAATTATGAGAAATTTTGTAGGGTATATTATAGTTATACCATTATACATGTATCATATAGATAGCATACAATTTGGATTTTTTACAAAAGAATAAAAGGAAAGATAGTAGTAATATATAAATTAAAACATAGCTGTAAGAAAAGGTTCTTATCAAAAGATCATTGTGGTAAGGACAAATAAGTTTAGCACCTAAAACTAAAGAATCACAAGCTGAGAAAAAAAGTCATTACTCCAGAGAGTTCAAAGGAAGAAAAGGACAAGTGTATGCTAATGATACCATGATTGAATATAAATTCTAACAAATATATGCAACCAAGACTATAACACAAGCTACATATGAAATGTGAGATATTTGAGAGGATCAATAAAACAAACCTTTAGAAGAAATCTTTCATTATCAAAAGAATCTTCTATTAATCCAATTTTTCATTTGGAAAGATTATCAAAGTTAGAAGCACTAAGAAACCTATAGACAAACACATTCATTTGTGAAGCATGAGGTTGTCATTTTTGGTATGGTTGAGATAACATATCACCAACATATTCCTATTGGAAATTATCAAGTGAAAGAGAAAATGAAGCAGAGAGATGCATACATACCTGAGTGAAGGGATTAGAAGTTTCAAAACCAACTCAAATGAACTAGCCTTTTTACTTTGAATTTGAGGTCTTATAGAAATAAGACTTGAGAAGGATCACTTGTATACTTTCAAGGATTGCGATCCAGTATGAAAATGTTAGATGAGACCGAGCACTTGAAGCTAAGTGTAAGGAGAATGAGCCATACTAGAATCTAACATGCAAGGAAGATCCCAGTGAGGAAGAGTTCAACCACTTATTGAAGTGAGAGAAAGGCAAAGTAGAGAGAAATGGAAAAGAAGAGTGTTGCAGGTGCGGAGGCCCTAGTCCAAGTTTGTGACTTTCTGATGGTATAATTAGTGGTTGTGCTAGAATGATAATGTTAGAAATCATTGTAATTAAGAAGTATGGTTGTTAGACAGGTGTTATGAATGGGTGGATAGTATTAGCATAGAAGATGTATATTACATTACCTCACAAATTTGTTACAAATCATTGTCTTAGAGTTTGTTACAAGGAATCAATATATAATGAATACAATGTGAGTAAGGAGGTAGGCAATCATTTTTCTACTTTTCATTACTCTTCTTCTCATCTGACTGTCTTCCTCTTCTTTTCCTTCTTCTCTTTTCATATTTTCTCTCATCTCCTTCTATCTTCTGGTCTAGTCACTAAACTACACATAGCATTTGGTGCTTTCACTGAGATGGAACACTGCAACCCTACAGAGGAGCGACTTGTTGTGATCACCGAGCAACTAGCTCACAACGATAAGCTCATCTTCTCTAAATTAGAAACCCTGTGAGTAAAGGTGTAGCAACATTATGAAGGTTTAAAGTCATTATAGAAATCCATGTCACTCTAGTAAACAATAATGCATGATATGCTTATGTTGATTGACAAGCTTGAGAAAGCCGCTAATCATTCTTCTCCACCATCTCTCTTATCTCCAAGCATCAAATTTCCCATCATCTTAGAAAATCCCATCCACCAACTCACCAACTTATCATCTCCATCTTCAAGTCTCATTCCAACCATCGCCACTCCCATTCTCTAATCGGCCAATTCCGCTAACCAATTCCCCGCCATCAACTTCACCTCCCTTGACGAACCACCAAAGCCTATTGTTCCCATATTCTTTCCTCTGTCCACCTTTTCACCTAATTCCCTAAATCCTATCTCACCATCATCCATCTTCCCTCCACCTATTCTCTCTTCTCCTAATGGTTTTTCTTCTTCAATTCTCTCAAAATTCTTTCCCCTATCGGCATCCGCTTTTGTGATTACACCATGTCCAGGCTTCATAGCCGCTACTCCAACCTTTGCAAACTCCATATCCATACCTACGATGGTTTATCATTTCCAATAGTCCCAGTAGTGCTGGATACCCCAAACCCACCTCCATCTTTCCCAAGAATGGAGGAAAAGGTTTTTGACAGAAGGCAAGCATAGGGAAGAGAAGGTTTAGCTATGATACTGCTCTTTTGCCTTATCTTCTTCCACTATTCCCATCCTCTCGACATCCTCACCTTTGACGAGATCTCCACTATTCAATCCATACTCGTCAATGAAGGACTAGTTTATGGTTATTTCTCTAATGTCATTAATACTAGAGACACAAGTGTCACTGTCCCCCGATCCCTATCTCCAATTGCTCTTCACCCATCCGCATCACCACTCCTCTGTCTTTGTTTTCTTCTCGAGGCCCTTCGATTCCCCTTTACACTCGGTGTTGCTAATGAATCATGTTGTGACACAACCCCTTGGGTGTATCCCGCAAGTGCACGGGCTTGTCGAAGTAATAAATTTACCCCGGTGAGTGGGTAGTCGAATCAACAGGGAATAGGGACTTAAGACACAAGATTTCACTATTTAGCTATGCGGTATACGAAAAGAGTGAATAGAATCGATGAGTGAATATGAAAACAATTAAAAAGAGACAAGAATTTAAATAGAGAGATGGAAGGTAAGAAAGTGCAACTAGAAGTAAATAGAGAAGGACTAGCAATGGGTGAATAGGGTATCCGGACAAGCTACCTCTAGGACTTATGCTTCTAGTGCAAGACTATGCTATTATACTTTCCTATTGATGTTAATTGAGTCGAGGATATCCTTAAACTCACGGTCCCAAACCTAAGGTCAACCATGACTAACCCCAACACTATGCCTCGGCATTAGGATTCACTACGACCCTTGACTCTCGCTGACCTGTCAACTAAGCCCCAGGGGAGTCTATCTTTCTAAGCCTCACATTACGTGGGATTGCTTTAAGCTCTTGGGATTCCTAGTGATAAAACCTATTCCTATGTGTAGTTCTAACCCTTTGGTCCAGGTGGAAGAACCCTAGTCTAGATTAAGCCCCAGTGCTTAGGATTCACGTCAACCTTTCATTCTGTTTCTTGCGCAACTAAGCCCCAAGGGAGTATATCTACCTAGCACTTCACTCTATCTTGACCGCTAAGAAATCAAGGAAAACGGAGATAGGGAGAAATTACACCGGAGGGGAAAGGGGACGCTTCGCTACCTCATGACTCACCTTCTCAACCCTCTTCAATCTTAAGTAGTCTAATCCTATAGGAGTTGTCACACCTCCAAAAGATAACCTAGATTGTTCTCAACCCTAGTGTCATGGCTAAGAGAAAACAATTGCAAAAGATAATTAAAATTGAAACTCGAATTTATTCATCAATAATGGAAACAGTAAAATAGCAATGTCATAGAAACATAATAATCCTAGGGTTTACAAGTCCGAATACCCACGAGGGGTTTAGCTCCTCATGGATGAAAACCCCCTTGCGTATGGTGTGGCCGTGGTCTTGTGCGGCCGCCGGACGTCGGTGACGATGCCGATGACGCGCTCCAAACCTCCACGAAGTTCTCTCCGAAACCCTAGCCGCAATCTCCAAAAGTTTGGGAGAAAGATAGATCAAAAGATATCTCAAAAGTCTCTAAAATTGGGCTTTTATAATATTGAGTCGCAGCTTTAAAATCGGACTTATCGGGACTTCACACGTCCGTGTGGAATTTCCACACGCCCGTGTGAAGTTTCTGGGTTGTTGGAAAATTAATTCACACGGCCGTGTGGAATTTCCACATGCCCATGTGAACTCTCTGAAATCCTAATTTTTGGCAGAAAGTGAACAGTATCTTGCTACAGTGGTTTACTACAGTAACAAAGCTACAATACTACTGTAGTAACTCGCCGAAACGCTCCTGAATCTGTTGTTCTTCATCGAGGCCATTGAATTGGGCACACAATCAATGGTAGATCGTACCGATTGCTTCAAGTCTCCTTCTTGGTGAAGTTCTCCTAAGCTACACGAGTTAGACTTGTTGTGAATGTGACTACTTTTGTGCCCCTCCAAAGGAGGTTGGCACACACTCACAAGTCTAGGCTCGTGCCTTGTTCCTTGCTTGGTCCGTAAACTTCCCCACAACGGCGAACACGATTTAACTTCGTTTTTTTTCTCCAAATTAGCTCCACAAACCTATAATGCATAAGAATACACAAATGCACACAATTTAGTGATAAAATATTATTAAATCAATACTCATTGCAAGATAATAACACTTCACATTACTATAACACGAGCACTTATCATGTTGCTTCCAAACCCAGTTGATGATCTATTTCCTCAATGATCCACAGCCAAGCTGGAGCAACCAGTTATCAAAAGAAACCACCTTGCCAGATGGATGTGACATCAAGTATAAGCTTGTAGTCAAAGAACCCCCATACTCCAACCTCATACGAGATGAAATCATCAACTCCTACGTCATGCATGACCTTCATGCAAATCATCAGTAATGAAGAAGAAGCACCGATAAGGCTTTATTCAGTATCCACACAACATTACTTTGATTTTGGAGCCCTTATCTATAAGGAACTTTCTTATAAGATCACGAATTTACTAAAGGCCCACTAGGCACTTCTTGATTTTGATAAGGCATAGGGAACTATTTAGAGTTCAAATTATTACAGCTCTGCTTACTTGAATGATTGCTCTTGTACTACTTATGCTTATGGCAAAGGATGCTCTATTTGGAAAAGAGAGCTTCTCAATCTCCAACAGCTTCATTGGGATGGTAATTCTACCACACATTACCTTATGGTTTAAGCTTCTGATATCCAACATATAAAAGGTATATCTACCATTCTTAGTGTTGTATGAACAATAATACTATAATGTATTCTCATAGGGTTTTCTTGGAGGTTCCAGATAAATAGAATGATGAAAAAATGGAAACTAGTTGAGAGTTCCTTGCTTGCTGGATTCAATTGCGTTAGGTACTTGGATAATGCACTCATGTTGTTTGATGAAATGAATTTTTGGGAGATGTCTGCCAATGGAGTGCTTTGATATGCCTCTTGCGTAACCGCAAGTGTACGAGTCGTACAAGTAGTAAAGTGTATCCAATGGGATCGGGTAGTTGAATCTACAAGAACTAGTAAAAGCTCTTAAATACTCGTTCGTTTCCTAATATCTAGCTGGTTCAAAAGGTTGGATTGCAATAATTAAACCTACTAATGAAAAAGAAAAGAAAAAAAGAGAAAGAGACAGAGGGTTGCTGGGAATAACAATGAGAAAGATAGTGTCCTGGACTAATCCCCTTGACAATTGTATTGACTGTGCTATTGATTACATGGACATCTCCTTGGACCGTACTGACTACCTAAGGAGGGTTTGATAACGTACATCCTCACTCGAGGCTTGGAGCAGACTCAACCCCTTCCCTAATGTGTGCCCTAGGTAGACAAATAAAGCTTATCCTCTAGATAGCGAGAAATTAATCTAGGGTTAACATGCACTCTTGACTGCAATTGCAACTATGGGGAATATGCACACCACATTAATGCTCTTACAAATAGCGGCAATCTCCACATAGAGTTTTGCAATATACAAACATCAATGTCAATTAACACAAGAAGATAATCCAATAAACAAAAGTGAGTTCCCAAGGAAACTCAATAATCAAATAACACAAGTCAATACATCATAATGTCAAGGTTTATAATCCGGGACACCAAAAGATAGTTAGCCCATCATGGTTCTACAATCAGTCATAGAAAAACAATAAGAGCAATAAAGATTATCCATTAGACTCCCTTCTTGCTTCACAATCGCATTAGAGAAGGCTTGACGATGATCGTCACCGACAGTCCTCATATCCCGCGCTTATCTCCACTCTGAATCTATTCTTGAATGATGATGATGACTGCCCTAACCCACACCTTCAAAAAGAGAGAAGAAGCTCTTCATGAAATCTAACTTTAGGGTATAAATACCCCTTTCCAGATGCAAGCATGGTCATGTTGATGGCTGTGTTGATGACCGTGCTTAGCTTCAGATGCTGGGAAGTGATCTTCGGCGCAATATGAATAAAACAACTGGAGTAAGCATGCCCACGCTTACTGACCGTGCTTTCGCAACATGTTGGTTCTAGGAGACCATATTTCTTTATATTTTTTCCATGCATTAAGCATCATTTTTATCATGTTTTATGTCTCATAAATTGTATTTGGTATTTCTTTGTGAAAATAGGGATGTGAAGGCTTTTAGAGAGAAAAAGAAGCAAAGATTGGCCATGAAGGCACAATTTGGGAGCCTTTTGTGAAACACAGGAATTAAGACACAAGCGGAGTTCTTTCACATTGGCGTGTGTCAACTTTTGAAAGAATTCAATTTAGATTGCAAGTTGTAAGGGCATAAAGGCAATCATATTCCCATGTTCTAACTTTTGTGAAGACTTCAACAACCTTTCCAATGATGCTAAATCGATAAGAAGCCTTATGACCTACCATGCGGGGCATGTTATCGTCCTTGTTGCCTCAAGAGAAAAAGAATTTTAGAGCATGATTCAAAAAATACTATAACAAAAATGTCGACAATCACTGCAGCAAAATATGGTAGCAGTACTGTAACAGCTATTATTCATGAGTAGGTGAAATTTCCACCCGGTCATGTAGAAGAATCTGCAGCCCACCCGAGTGGGTGGAATTCCACCTGGTCGTGTGGAAGAATCTACAACCCACCCAGGCGGGTGGAGGCAAGTGATAGGCATGGTTTTGTGATTATAAAAGGTCAATTTTCCCTATTCTTTGGAGACTTTTTGATGACTCTTGAGAGGCAAGGCGGCTAGAGTTTTGAGAGGAGGTCTTTGCGGCTTTGGTAATGCTTCTTCACCAACTTTGATCGATTTCCATTCATTATAGCATCAAGGAAGCCATCGGCGACCTAGCTCCAAAGAGGAATCCAACAAGACATTGAAGCTACCCATCAGGGTCATCATCATGAATTCAAGGGGGGTTTATTTTCATGGCATTTACAGATTTCTATTCTTTTATTATTCATTTTGTATATTGCTCCATGGAGACCTAGACCATAGTGGGTATTTGGGCATGTGAACCATAGGATTTTATTCTTTGTATTAATTTAAATTGGGTTTTCATCTTAATACAAGTTAAGTTGAGTTTTAATATTGTGTTCTTAATGCTTGCTTGCCTTATTGATCTTTTAGCATTTTAGCTTGGATGATTTGTTTACCTTGATGAGAGAGAGGTCTCCATTAGATTTAGACTCTCAAGATTAAAGAGGATTAAGAGGGTGAGTCATGAGATAGTGGAGTGTCCCCTTTCCCCTCTAATTGGTGTATTCTATCTCTATTTCCCCTAAGCTTTATTCAACTATATGTGGTGTAAGGTGTTTAGAGAGTTCACCGTCGGGACCTCGTAAGGGGTTAGGGACCTTTCACCTAGAAGTAGAGTTAGGTCTAATTTTAGGAATGAAGTACACCCTTTTGGAATTCCTAGAGTGTTTAACGATCATATGTGGTGTAAAGTGTTGAGACTAAAAGATTTCTCCACCGGGACCTCATAGGGGACTACTATCAGTGATTTGGATCCGATTATCTTTGGATTTCCATGACTCAACTAGCTTGGGGTTAGAAACACTTTGTGAATCTTGAGCTTAAACGTTGAATCCTTGGGGGAGCATCGCTTGAATACCTCATTTTCATTGATTGAGACTTCCCTTCATTTTCATTCTTGCTTGTTTGTTTGTGGTACTCATCTTTTTGTGATTTAATTCATTTCATCACATTCTTGATTCTGACATATAACTTAGAAATGACCATTAGTAATACTCCTATTCCTTGTGGATTCGACTACCCTACCCAATGGGTACACTTTATTACTTGATGACCCGTGCACTTGTGAACACATCCAAAGGATGTGCCAAGTTTTTGGCGTCATTGCTAGTGAATGGGATATTAGGAACACTAGGACTTTGTTACTTTAGTTATTTACTTTTCATTGTCTTTCTAATCCATATTTCTTTCTTTCGCCATTCTTACTTTTTTTTTCTTGATTTCAGCTACAGGTTATGACCCGAGGGAATCCTTTGACATTAGTTGAAGAAGATCCTAAAATTGAGTGCAGATTTCATAGAAAGGGCAAGGAACCTACATAAGAACAGAATTTTCCAGCTGAAATAGAAGTTGAAGAATATGAAAACATGGCAAAACAAGATGGACAGTGATAAGTGCTCATGTTAAAGTAATACGAAGTATTATTTTCTTACATTGAGCATTACTTTTCTCAGATTTTATCATTACTTGGTATGCATTGTGTTCTTTTGTGCATGTAGGGTTGTGTAGTAAATTTAGAGAAGAAAGAGCAAAACTAGGTCATGTTCACCATTGTTGGGGAGTTCTTGGACCAAGCAAAAAATAAGGCACGGGTTTTAGACTTGTGGGTATGTGCCAACCTTCATTGGAGGGGCACAAAGGCAGTCACACTCACAAAAGTCTAGCCCGTGTAGCATTGAAGAACTTGTCAATAAGGAGAAAAGAAGCAAATGACATGATCTACCATTGGTTGTGTGCCCAATTCAACGGTCTCAATGAAGAACATGAAATCGGGAATATTTTGTGCTTGAGTACTGCAGAAGTTACTGCAATAATTCACTGTAGCAATTAATGTAGCAATTTACTGTTCACTACACGCCATAAAATCAATTCCAAAGAATCCACACGGGCGTGTGGAAATTCCACACGGCCGTGTGGATGCCCGATTTCAGCCTTTAAATAACCGTGACTCAGATTTATTCGAGGACTTTTCGACCCATCTTTTCCCCAACTTCTGGAGGGTTCACGGCTAGGGTTTGGAGAGGATTTTGTGGAGGTTTAGAGTGAGTCTTCGGCATCAACATCGACGTTCTTTGGAAGATAGCTATTGGGGGAGCTTTCGTCGGCACCGATCCAACGAGGTGTGTCCTAGGCTTGACAAGGGACTTGGTGGAGAGGACGGAGCGGCCTCACAAGACCGTCGCCATACATCACAAGGAGGTTTCATCTATGTATGTTATTCTTGTCGATTCATATACATTGATGGATTTGTATAGCTCCATGGAGAGCTAAAACCCTCGTGGGTATTTGGACTTGTAAACCCTAGGATGACATTGTTTCTATGACTTTTATTATGCTTTCTTAATTGATGTTTTTAATTGAGTTCCAATCATGATTGCTTATTGTATTGATTTTCCCTTAGCCGTGACACTAGGGTTGAGAATCATTTAGGTTATCCTTTGAACGTATGACAACTTCTATAGGATTAGACTACTCGAGATTTGGAGAGGGTCGAGAGGGTGAGTCGTGAGGTAGCGAAACGTCCCCTTTCCCCTCCGGTGTGATTTTCCCTACCTCCGTGTTCCAAGAGTTCTTAGCGGTCAAAGTAGAGTGAGGTGCTAGGAGATGAACTCCCCTGGGGCTTAGTTGCACGAGCAACAGAGTGAAGGGTTGTAGTGAATCCTAGTGCTAAGGCTTAACTGAGACTAGGGTTCTTTCACTTAGACCAAAGGATTAGAACTATACTTAGGGACATGGTCTATCACTTGGAAACCCTAGAACATAAAGCAGATCCACGTAGTGTGAGACTTAGGAAGATGGACTTCGCTGGCGCTTAGTTGAGAGATCAATAGAGTAAAGGGTCATAGTGAAACCTAATGCCGGGGCATAGTGTTGGAACTAGTCACGGTTGACGTTTGGTTTGGGACCATGTGCTTAAGGATGTCCATGACTCATTAAACATCAATAAGGGAGTTTAATATATTGTTCTGCATTAGAACATCAGTCCTAGGAGGAGCTTATCCGGGTACCACATTATACATTGATTGTTCCTCTCTTTACTCTTTGCTTGTACTCTCTTGTCTTTCATATTTCTCTTTCAATTTCTTGCACACACATTGATTCCTTCTCACAACCATCATATCACATTAGCTAAGTAGCAATTACCCTTGTCTCTAATCCCTATTCCCTTTGGATTCGACTACCCTCTCACCGTGGTACTTTATTACTTCGACAGCCTGTGTACATTCGGGCCCCTGCCAGTTAGTAGAGAGCACTTTCAGATTTTGCTCGACCTACAGTTCATGGAACACAGCCGAGTATTGTTTGACCACCTGTTGTAGCCCAGAATTTTGAGCTAAAGCTGGGTTTTATTCAAATGGTTCAGTAGTCCACATAATTCAATTGATTAGCCAATGTGGATCTAAACAACCATATTGAGAATTTCTTTGAAGTATGCGACATGCTAAAAGTTAATGGGATTTTGGATGATGCAATTTGTTTGAGAGCTTTCCCATTCTCAATGAAAACAAAAACCAAACATTGGCTCCAATCATTGCCAAGAGCTTCCATCACAACATAAGATGAAATGGTAGAAGATTTCTTGCAAGGTATTTCTCTCGAGGAAAATCAACGAAGCTTCGAAATGAGATCTCTTCTTATGTTTAGATGAAGCTAGAATCATTGTTTGAGACATGGGAATAGTTCAAGGATCTCTTACAGAAATATCCTCAACATGGGTTTCCCGAGTGGATGATTATACATTCTATAATTGGTTGAATCTAAGCACTAGACAGCTCCTTGATGCCGCTGTAGTAGAATTAAGTGGGTCACATAGCAAAATCATTAGCAGAGATACCCAAGAAAGCTTGCCAAGCAATACCGTGACCACTCCGAGGGAGCATGTGAAGGTGTTCACTGTGAAGAAATGCCAAGAGCTTGAAGAAAGGATCCCTGCTAAAAAAAAAATCTGAAATTCTTCAAGGTAAATCTCCCACTGTGAAAACTACTAAAATACCTCAAGAGAAACCAAGGGATAAAGTGCAAGACAAGGAGAAAAGGACAGCTGTGTCACCTACTACATTTACCCCAAGAATTCCTTATCCGGCATGTTTGAAGAAGGACCAAACTGATGAGCAAAACAGGAAATTTCTAGATCTATTTAAACAGTTGCACACTAACATCCCCTTTGCCTAGGCATTGTCACAAATGGCTCGGTACGCAAAGTTCTTGAAGGACCTTTTTACCAACAAGAGGACAATGCAAGAGAGTGTGGTTGTAGTGTTAGAAGGGAATTGTTTGGCCTTACTTCAGAAAAATCTAGCTAATAAGATGAAAGATCCCTCAAGCTTCATCATTGCATGTGTAATATGAGGTTTGAGGAAAGAAAAGGCACTAGTTGATTTGGGGGCCAGCATTAATGTAATGCCATATACATTATTTCAGAAATTAGGGCTAGGAGAACCAAGGCTAACATGAATGATATTGCAGCTAGCCGATCGTTCAGTCCATTATCCAAGAGGCATAGTAGAAAATGTTTTAGTAAATGTTGACAAGTATATTTTTCCTACAGATTTTGTGATGCTCGATGTCGATGAGGATGTGGAAGTCCCGTTGATCCTATGATGACCTTTCCTACACACTTCCAAGGAGCTCATTCATATGGATGGAGGCGAGATGACACTACCCATAGGCGAAGAGAAGATCACATACCATCTTGCTGAAACAATGAAGCATCTCTTGACTTTGATGATACATGCTATTTCTTAGATGTTACGATGATATTGCTAATGAGTACATGTAGGAATTTCTACAACCGAATCAATATGAAGAATGGCCAGACATTGAGGAGGAGGAGATGAGTAAACATGTGGAGCAAGTTTCCAAAGAGCAACCCAATGCTGGACTTTTGAAACAGATTTTTCATCACATGAAGAGGTCGATATGTCATCGTAGAAAGCATCCCAACACACTTGGTGATGAGCACACACAAGTAGAGAGCGGCACTCCCTCATTCCATAACATGTTCAATCAATTTTCTTTGAACTTGTAAAAGTTTTGTCTTTCATGTATGCAGGTTACAAAAAAGGAGATTCTCTATCTCCATGAGCTATCATGAGGTAAGGGCAGGTATGTCAAGCTTAGTGGCATAAAAAAATGTGCTTCTTGAGAGGCAACCTAAGCTTTTAGACGTTTTCTAGCTTAGTTTTTAAATTTCTGCAGAAATAGCTGTTCATAAGTTGTACCTTTGTTAATTTTAGTTGGTGTTGAGTTTTTCATGACAACTTTTGGTGTCTTAAATTGTTTTCATGTGTGTGGCATGGTTTAGATTGTGATTCATGATTTTAGTCTAGAAATTTGTGTTAATTTGGACAATTGCATGTCTGTGTGGACTGTCTGCAGAATTTCTACAACCCACTGGGGTGAGTGGAATTTCCACATGCCCGGGTACAGTACCCATGCGGGGGTGTGGAATTTGCACATCCCCATGTGCTTTATATTAATTATAAAGGGCACTATTCATCTTCCCCATTCTAGCAACCCTTCATCTTCTCATTTCTCCACTTCAAGAATCCCACCTTTTGTGCTTCCAAACCATTTTTCCTTAGCTTCTTATAAAAGAGTTTTTCTGACCATTTTACTAAGTTTTCTTCTCTGATTCATGCCAATAATCCTCCGTCTTCTCCCATCTTCTTCATGCCTCCATTTTTTAGATCCATGTGGATTTTATGGTTTTTATTTGCTATTTTTCATGGAAATTGTTGCAAATGCTTAAGAATGGTTGTAAAAGACCTTTGGTATGCCAAAGTGTGTCGCCCATGGCATTTTTGCCATGTCTGGAGTGTCACGTGGTCGCATAGACAGCCCACAAGATCGGGTGGGCTGGGAAAAATGGACAGCCCGCCAACTCAAGCAGGTGGCTTAACCACATGCTCGGGTGGGATGGAGAAGTGCCCAACTTACCCACAGGGGTAGGTTGCTTGGCCACGAGCTTGTATGGATCCTTGCACTTCACTAAATCATGTTAAACTGACTTCTCTTGATGTTTAGCTTACAAGTATGGCACCAAGGACAAGGAAGCTTGCCCAAAAATGTTCTCGCTAGGCTTAAGAACCAACCCCACCACCAGAAGTGGAATTTACTGACTCTAAACAATAGCTAAGGTTTGAGCATCTTTAAAAGTTGAAATTTGAACAAACACAAGATATTATTGGGATGCACTTAGGGGAGATTGGACTTGCTGATGAGGTTCGAGAGCTTGTTGATGTGGGGGGTTGGGGTTAACTTCTTTCAATTCATGACCCAGTTTAACAAGATATTACACTTGAGGTCCTTACTTCGTTCTCCTTTGATTGTTCACACACTGATTTTGACAAGGAGAACACTATTTATTTTTGTGCTCTTGGTTAGTTCCATGGTATGTCTTTGACTCAGTTCTCTATTATGCTGGTCTTATATGACAAAAATTACATTTTCACGGACGAGTATGCACAGCTTCCTACTAACTATCTTACTGGTCTTACTCCGGTCCATGTATTTTGAGACTTGTGTAGTGACTATCAGTTTTCTCCTGGCCACTCAAAGGGCTCCCTGCTCTCCTGTCCATCCCACAGGTATATCCAAGCTATTCTTAGCAGGTCAATGATAGGGCATGGTGATTGTAGTGGCTCTCTTAGTCAATTGGATCTTCTTTTTCTTCACACCATGATGCAGAGAGAGCCTCTCCATCTTGGGTATGTTGTGGCTGATTATCTTTGCCATCAGAGTCAGTATTTGTGAGTTAGAGCACTCTTCACCGAACTGTACATTGCGCAACTCATCTATGGGATGGGTCTTTTGAGGCAATCCGGGAGGAGAAAAAGATCATCATCCCTACACTTTTGGGCCTACCCACTTTGTGAATGATGAGTATAGTACGGAAGACGATCGTAGATGGATATGGATTAGTGGAGTCATCCTTCGATGAGTCTGGGGAGGATGGTGATGAGCTTGATGAGGCCATAGATGCACCACCTGAGGGAGAGCCGATGGATAAAGAGGTAGTTGCAGAAGCATAAGGAGCGTTATCCAAGCTTGATCCATTTTCTACTCAATCGCATGACCATCTCGCAAGACTTAAGGTTGTTGTGGCCATAGTCTTCGCCAACAATGCATGGATTTTGGAGTGTCTTGATCGTATTGAGTTGACTTTAGATGAGGATGTTGCCTCTGACATACCAGCAGTACTAGCACATGACGTTGACACATGAGACTTCACTCATGAGACTTTGCTTTCTTTCTTATGCTTTTATTTTTGTCTTTGTTATTTTATCTTTTGGACTTGTGTAATCAGAAAGGCTCCACCTTTTGAGATTATCTTTATGCTTTATTTTGCTTCATTTATGTGAACTAGTACATCTTTTCTATTTTTGTTGAGCTTCACTATCCGTGCAGATGGCCTTGAGAGTGATGTTGATGATGATTTAGTCATGTACATGGCTGTGTAACTCTATCACAATATTGTGTGACCTTCACACCACGCTGAACACAACACACTCATGAGTTAGACTTCACCAAATGATCATTGAGGAGTTCAAGGGAGTATTGTTTTAATTACGTTCCCGCACATATTTTACTTTTATTGATTGACACACCCCTTGCGTGTGTACCCCGTAAGTGCACGGGTTATCGAAATAATAATATACCCTAGTGAGTGGGTAGTCGTATCCACAGGGAATAGGGATTTAAGATACAAGTATTCACTATGTAGCTAAAGCGATGTGTGGAAAGAAATCAATGAGTGAGTGTGAAAGCAATTACTAAAAACAAGAATTAAAATAGAAGTGTTGAAGGTGAGAGAGTGCAAGTAGGAGTAAAAAGAGTAGGATAAGCAATAAGTAAATTTGGTTACTCGGACAAGCTAGCCCTAGGACTTATGCTTCTAGTGCAAGACAATTCTATTATATTCTCCTATTGATGTTAATTGAGTTGAGGAAATCCTTAAACACAAGGTCCCAAACCTAAGGTCAACAGTGACTAACCCCATCACTATGCCCCGGCATTAGGTTTCACTACGACCCTTGACTCTCGTTGACCTGTCAACTAATCCCTTAGGGAGTCTATCTTCCTAAGCCTCACACAGCTTGGAATTGCTTTGAGTTCTAGGGATTCCTAGTGATTAACCCTGTTCCTATGTATAGTTCTAACTCTTTGGTCCAGGTGAAAGAACCCTAGTCTAAATTAAGCCTCATCACTAAGATTCACTTTAACCCTTCACTCTGTTGCTCACACAACTAAGCCCCAGGAGAGTTTATCTCCTAGCACTTCACTCTATCTTGACCGTGAATAAATCATGGAATATGGAGGTAGGGAAAATCACATCGGAGGGGAAAGGGGACGTTCCGCTACCTCACGACTCACCCTCTCAACCCTCTTCAATCCTAAGTAGTCTAATCCTATAGGAGTTATCAGACCTTCAAAGGATAACCTAGATTGTCCTCAACCCTAGTGTCATGGCTAAGGGAAAACAAAAACAAGATCAAATTAAGATTGAAACTCAATTTTATTCATCAATAATGGAAAAGCATAATAGCAATGTCAAAGAAACATAATAATCCTAGGGTTTACAAGTCCGAATACCCACAAGGGATTTAGCTCCTCATGGAGCTATACAAATCCATCATAATAAGAAAAGAAATACAAATTGAATGCATAGATGAAAACCCCCTTGTGTGTAGTGTGGCCGTGGTCTTGTGCGGCTGTCGGACGTTGATGTCGACGCCGATGAAGTGCTCTAAACCTCCACGAAGTTCTCTCCAAAGCCTAGCCGCGCCTCTCTAGAAGTTAGGTCAGAAGAGAGCCAAAAAGATCCAAAGATAGTCTCCAAAACAGGCTTTTATAATGCTGAGTCACGGCTTTAAATCGGCTGAAATCGGGATTTCTCACGGCCGTGTGGAATTTCCACACGCCCGTGTGAAGTTACTGTTTTGCTAATTTTCGGCAGACAATGAACATTAACTTGGTACAGTATTTTTGCTCAGTAATTGTGCCGAAACGCTCCCGAATTTATCGTTCTTCATTGAGGCCATTGAATTGGGCACACAATCAACGGTAGACCGTGCCGATTGCTTCAAATCTCCTTATTGGTGAAGTTCTCCTTGTTAACACGAGCTAGACTTATTGTGAATGTGACTGCCTTTGTGCCGCTCCAAAGGAGATTGGCACACACTCACAAGTCTATGCTCATGCCTTGTTCCTTGCTTAGTCCGAAAACTCCCCAACAACGGCGAACACGATCTAACTTCGTTCCTTTTCTTCAATTTATCTTCACAACCCTACAATGCACAAAAGTAAACAAATGCACACTTTTTTCATGATGAAATCTGATTAAATCAATGTTCATTGCAAGATAATAACACTTCGCATTACTATAACATGAGCACTTATCATTGATAATATCTCTATTGTGCTATGCGTACATTGGGGACCATGTACATCTTAAGTGTGGGGGAGGGTTCACCTTATACATGTTATTTACTTGTGTTTTTCATGATCATGCTCTTATTTCCAATGAAGCTTCACATTATGGTTAAGAGTTTAATTCTTAGTTTTTGGAGGTTGTAAACACTAGGTTTTATCATGCTCTAGTTTTAATCTAATTTTCTTGAAAAATTTTTTCGATTGCTATTTCGTGCACTTTTCTCACTCATTAAACCTATGAAAACTCTAGTTCAATATTTTTGGGACTTCGTCGTGATAGTTTTAATCAGAAAAAAAATAAAAAAAAATCAGAGAATTAGGAAAAAAATTATAAAATTCAGTTTTTATGTGTACATAGGGGGAGGAAAGAGCTACCACTTGTGTTGTATGTAGCTATTCTAAAAAGTTAGATACATGTTATTCCCTAATGAGAGAAAGATCTATCTTATGGAATGTGTAAAAGCTACTACGTTCGGTAGAAAAGACTATAACAACACCCTTTCGAGTGTGCCCCGAAGTGCAAGGGTTGTCGAAGTAATAAAGTACCACTGTGAGAGAGTAGTTGAATCTACAGGGAGTAGTGATTCAAGACAAGAGGAATTGCTATTTAGCTAGTGCGATATAATGGTGGTGAAAAAAATCAATGTATGTGCAATAAGATGAAAAGAAATATGAAAGAGAGAAGAGTGCAAGAAAAGAGTAGAGAGGAAACAATCAATGCAAGTAAGGGGTACTCGGACAAGCTCCCCCTAGGACTAATGTTCTAATGCAAAACTATGTATTATATTCCCTTATTGATGTTTAATGAGTCATGGAAATCCATAAGCACACGTTCCCAAACCTAAGGTCAACCATGACTAGTTCCAACACTATGCCTCGACATTAGGTTTCACTACAACCTTTCACTCTGTCGATCTCTCAACTAAGCCCCAGCGGAGTCCATCTTCCTAAGCCTCACACTACGTGGAACTACTTGACATTCTAGGGATTCCAAGTGATAGACCCTGTCCTTAAGTATAGTTCTAACCCTTTGGTCCAAGAGAAAGAACCCTAGTCTCAGTTAAGCCCTAACACTAGGATTCACTATAACTGAAACAAGGGCAGAAATTCAATTTCAGTGAATCCAAGTGCTGGGGATTAACTGAGAAAAATAGTGCAAGACAATGCTATTATACTCTCTTATTGATGTTTAATGAGTCTAGGACATCCTAAAGCACACGGTCCTAAACCTAAGGTCAACCGTGACTAATCCCAACATTATGTCCCAGCATTAGGTTTCACTACGACCCTTAACTCTCGTTGACCTGTCAACTAAGTCACAGGGGAGTCCATCTTCCTAAACCTCACACTATGCGGGATTGCTTAGAGTTTTAGGGATTCCTTGTGATAGACCATGTTCCTATGTATAGCTATAATCCTTTGGTCTAGGTGAAAGAACCCTAGTCTTAGTTAATCCCCAGCACTAGGATTCACTACAACCCTTCATTCTGTTGATTGTACAACTAAGCCCTAGGGGAGTTCATCTCCTAGTGCTTCACTCTACTTCAACTGCTAAGAACTCTTGGAACACAGAGGTAGGAAAAATCACACCAGAGGGGAAATGCGACGTTTTGCTACCTCACGACTCACCCTTTCGACCCTCTCCAATCTCAAGTAGTCTAATCCTATAGTAGTTGTCACACCTCCAAAGGATAAACTAGATGATTCTCAACCCTAGTGTCACAGCTAAGGAAAAATCAATACAAGATGCAATTAAGATTGGAACTCGATTAAATCCATCAATTAAGAAAGCATAATAACATGTCATAAAAACAAAATCATCCTAGGGTTTACAAGTCTGAATACCCACAAAGGATTTAGCTCCTCATGGAGCTATACAAATCCATCAATGTATATGAATAAACACAAATTGAAAGCATAGATGAAAACCCCCTTGTGTAGCGCGGTTGTGGTCTTGTGCGGCCGATTCGTGTCTCTACCAAGCTCCTCGTCAGGCCTAGGGCACACCTCGCCGGATCGGTGCCAACGAAAGCTCCCCCAATAGCTATTTTCCGATGGGCTTCAATGTCGATGTCGATGATGCGCTCCAATCCTCCATAAAGTCCTCTCGAAGGCCTAACCGCGATCCTCCAGATGATAGGCGAAAAGATCCCGAAAAAGTCCCAAAAAGGGCCTTTAAATAGTGCTGAGTCGCGGCTTAAAATCGGCTGAAATCGGTATTTCACATGGCTATGTGGAATTTTCACATGCTCTTGTGAATCTTCTGTTTTGCTGATTTTTGGCGAACAGTGAACAGTAACTTGCTACAGTGATTTGTTACAGTGCTGCTATAGTACTCTCACTGAAATGCTCCCGAATTCATCGTTCTTCATCGAGGCAATTGAATTGGGCACACAATCAACTGTAGATCATGCCGATTACTTCAATTCTCCTCATTGGCGAAGTTCTCTTATGCTACACGAGTTAGACTTATTGTGAATGTGACTGCCTTTGTGCCCCTCCAAAGAAGGTTGGAACACACCCACAAGTCTAGACTCGTGCCTTGTTCCTTACTTGGTCCAAGAATTCCCCAACAATGATGAATATGATCAAACTTTGCTCTTTTTCTCCAATCTAGATCCACAACCCTACAATGCACAAAAGTACACAAATGCACACTAATTAATGATAAAATCTGATAGAAATAATGCTCAATGTAAGATAATAACACTTCATGTTACTATAACTCGAGCACTTATCAGAGATCAAAGCACGACTATGCTTGCCTAGAAAAGGCCTAGGTCAAAGAAGAGAGCACGGTTATGGTTCTTACAAAGCATGCCCATGCTCAGTCATTTTCCTGAACAAGAACTAGGGTATAAAAGCATGGTTTTCTAGCCTATCAACATGGTTCGAGCATCTCATAATATTTAAAGCATGAAAAGAATGAAATGCAAGAATGTTGGCAAAGCAACTATCAACATAGAAGGTCTAGAATCGTGAGTTAAGACATACCTTTTACTCAGGGAGGAATAAAAAGAATGGCTAGAGAGAGACCACAATAGAAGGGCTCAAATGCTCTGTGAGAAGACTAAAATATGACCAAAACTTAAGAGAATGAGAATGACAACCCCACCGACGGATGAAAATTAAATGAGAAAAATGGAAGGAGAACGGTTACGCCAGAGTATGCCCTAATCAGCACGGTCATGCTTAAGACCTTACTGAACCCCTTTAAAAGGGTACAATACCTTGAAAAAAACACAATAATGCTTGAGACCATGATTTTTATTGGAAAAATTTGCAAAACTAAGAAAACAAAGCACGACCATACAAGGGGCTGTCAGACCATGCTTCCTCAAGCATAGTTACCAGCACGGGCAAGAGCACACCAGTGCTTGCTCTCAAAGAAAAATTTTACAACTCTTACAAAATGCACGGCCACAAGCATGGCCGTGCTTGACAAGGAAAAGTAGAGAAGCTACCGAACTAAACAAATACACTCCCGAACAACCACTAGCTTGGAAATAGAGCTTTGGATCAGAAACATGAATACTTAAGTGCCCCCAAAATAATCCGAACTAAAAGATAACTGAGTCCAACAACAAAAACCAACCAAACAAAGAAAACAAACTAAAGAAAACTGAAATGCGACCAAGAGAAGAGAACATAAAAACACACTCAAAACACTTGGGTTACCTACTAAGAAACTCTTGTTTAACATCACAAGCTTGACATACCTTGTAACACTCATAGGGGATTATAGAGTCAAATTCCACCAATATTTCCTGCACCCTAAACAAGCAAATAGGGGTTAGTGTTTCAATCAAGCAAATTTCCCCCTCACTTAAAGACAAAAGATACATGCAATCACTACGAGAGGTCGGTGGACTAATGCTCTTCTTGTTAGAGGTGAATTGCTTCCACCGCTTCTTAGTTTGAGAGATCCAATGGTTGACTAACTTCAGTTCCCTCTCGTGCTTTTCAATGTTACATTGGGATTGGAGTTCCTTGATAAGTGATTGAGTGAACATATTTCTTTGTATGCGTTACATGAATTGAGCATCACTTTTATCATTTTTTTATGTCTCATAAATTGTATTTGGTGTTTCTTTGTGCAAATAGGGTTGTGAAGGCACATTTTTGGAGTTTTTGTGCAATATAAGGATCATGACACTAGTTGAGCTTATACACATGGGGGTGTGTGCCAACTTCCAAGAGAATTCAAGTTAAATTATGAGTTGGAAGGGCACAAAGGCAGATACATTCAGATGTATCTACTTGTGTGAAGACTTCAAGAACCTTCCCAATGATGGTTAGACGATGAGATGCCTCAAAGCCTATCACGCGGATGTGTGCCCGTCCATGTGGCCTTAAGAGAAGAGTTTTTGAGCTTTGTTTGTTAGAATTCCACCCGAGCTGGAGGAGAAATCTGTAGCCCACCCAGGTGGGTGGTAGTTGACCCGGGCATGTGGCAGTTGACCTAGGCAGGTAGTTGAATCGGTCCCCTTTTACCAATACATTCTCAATAATGCTTATGGGGTGACGAATTGACCGATCGGCAAGCTGCAAAGTCATCTTTGTTGGCTTAAGCTCACCAAGCCCTAACTTTTGAAAAATTTTATAAGGCATCAAATTGATACTTGCATCAAGATCGACAAGTGCTTTTTCATCAAGCATCCCCTAATAGAACATGAGATGATAAAACCTCCCGAGTTTTTCTCCTTCATAGGGATTTTGTTGGAGATGATGACAGAGCATTCTTCACTCAATGTAACAGTGGCTACCTCTTCTAACTTTCTTTTGTTAGTCAACAATTCCTTGAGGAACTTGGTATAGAGAGACATTTGAGTGAGGGCCTCAACAAATGGAACATTAATGTGCAACGTCTTGAACATTTCAAGGAATTTATTAAACTGCTTCTCTTGTTGATCTGTCTTCACCTTAGCCTAATAAGGTAGCTTAGGTTGGAAGCTAGAAATCTTGGTCTCATCCTTGATTTGTGCCCTCTCACTTTGCTCAACATTACCAGCAAAAGATGCATCCTTCACAATCACCATTTCAGGTTTAGGAGATGCTTTCTAACACCCATGAGCTGGGGTAGATGTAAATTCCATTCCACTCCTCAAAATGATCACCTTCATGGACTCATAGAGGTTGAACTCTATATTGCTTGGGAGTGAACCTAGAGGATGTTAAGTAAGGGTTTTAATGATTTGTGCCACCTGATGTTCCAGATTTTGCAATGATGCTTGTTGGTTCCTCATCAATTCCTTATGTCTCATGAGACGAACATCATTTGTTTGTATGTACCTTGCTAACAAGGTTTCAAGAGTTAGCCCATTTCCTTCTTGATATGGTTGTCTAGAAGGTACAGGTTGAGGTTGTGATGGCTTGAACTCCCCTTGTGATATTTGCCCCTATTCGCTCCAAGAGAAATTTGGGTGGTTTCTCCACCCTGGATTATAGGTGTTGCTGTAGAAGTTGTTTTGGAACCTGTTGTTCTAACCCACATAATCTACTTGTTCTGTGCTAGAAGGCCACTTGAAAGATGGAATAGTCGGCCCTACTTAGCATGCCAAGCTTCTCAACTTATGAGTGGTGCTTGAGGTTGAACTTGTATCGCATCCAACCTCTTTGCAGTAGCTTTCACCTATTCTATTAGGGTAGTTAATGCATCAACCTTATAGATTCCAGCAGACTTCACTGGCTTGTTTCTTTCTGAGCTCAACTGAAAGCCATTCGATGTCATATCATCAATAAGAGTATAAGCTTTAGTTGGTTTGTTTACTACAAAGAGAACATCCATCTACCGCATCCAACATTTGCTTGGTAGCCAAGTTCAAACCATTGTAGGAAATTTGAATCTGCATCCACTCCATAATTTCTTGTTGAGGGCACATCATCAACAATTCCTTATACCTTTCCCATGACTCGTATAAAGTTTCAAACTCCATATGTCGAAAATAAGATATATCATTCGTAAGCCAACTATGCCCAAGTGGTAATCGACCCTTATGGCAAGGAAGTTAACCATTGCTTGGCCCTTCCTTGTACTGAAAATGGAAAGAGTTGAAGGCGAGCCGCATCCTCAAATACATTATTTGCCTTAAATGTATCACAAATCACCAAGAAGTTCTTCAAATGGTCATATTGGCTCTCATCCTGAAACCCATCAAACTAGCACGTTTACTGCATGACACACCCCTTGCATGTGTACCCTGCAAGTGCACGGGTTGTTGAAGTAATAATATACGCTGGTGAGTGGGTAGTTGTATCCACGGGGAATAGGGATTTGTGATACAAGTATTCACTATGTAGCTAATGCGATGTGTGGAAAGAAATCAACGAGTGAGTGTGAACGAAACTAATAAAAACAAGAATTAAAATAGAATTATCGAAGGTGAGAGAGTGCAAGTAGGAGTAAAAGAGTAGGACTAGCAATGAGTAAAGATGGGTACCCGGACAAGCTACCCCTAGGACTTATGCTTCTAGTGCAAGACAATGCTATTATACTTTCCTATTGATGTTAATTGAGTCGAGGAGATCATTAAACACACGGTCCCAAACCTAAGGTCAACCGTGACTAACCGCAACACTATTCCTCGGCATTAGGTTTCACTACGACCCTTGACATTCGTTGACCTGTCAACTAAGCCCTAGGGGAGTCTATCTACCTAAGCCTCACATTAAGTGGAATTGCTTTAAGTTCTAGAGATTCCTAGTGATTAACCTTGTTCCTATGTACAGTTCTAACCCTTTGGTTCGGGTGAAAGAAACCTAGTCTAAATTAAGTCCCAGCACTAAGATTCACTTCAACCCTTCACTATGTTGCTCATGCAACTAAGCCCTAGGCGAGTTTATCTCCTAGCACCTGACTCTATCTCGACCGCGAATAAATCATGGAACATGGAGGTAGGGACAATCACATCGGAGGGAAAAGGGGACGTTCCGCTACCTCACGACTCACCCTCTCAACCCTCTTCAATCCTAAGTTGTCTAATCCTATAGGAGTTGTCACGCCTCCAAAGGATAACCTAGATTGTCCTCAACACTAGTGTCACGGCTAAGGGAAAACAATAACAAGAAGAAATTAAGATTGAAACTCAATTTTATTCATCAATAATGGAAAAACATAATAGCAATGTCAAAGAAACATAATAATCCTAGGGTTTACAAGTCCGAATACCCACAAGGGGTTTAGCTCCTCATGGATCTATACAAATCCATCAAAATAATAATAAGAACACAAATTGAATGCATAGATGAAAAACCCCTTGTGTGCAGCGTGGCATTGGTCTTGTGCGGCCGTCGGACGTTGATGTCGACGCCTATGACGCGCTCCAAACCTCCACAAAGTCCTCTCCAAACCTTAGCCGTGCCTCTCCAGAAGTTTGGTCAGAAGAGAGCCAAAAAAGATCCCAAAAACAGTCCCAAAAACGGGCTTTTATAATGATGAGTTGCGGCTTTAAATTGGCTGAAATTGGGATTTCACACAGCTGTGTGGAATTTCCACACGCCCGTGTAAAATTGCTGAATTGCTGATTTTCGGCAGCGAGTGAACAGTAACTTGCTACATTATTTTTTGATACAGTGCTGCTACAGTAATTGTACCGAAAGGCTCCCAAATTCGTCGTTCTTCATCGAGGCCATTGAATTGGGCACACAATCAACTGTAGACTGTGCCGATTGCTTCAAATCTCCTAATTGGTGAAGTTCTTTTTGTTAGCACGAGCTAGACTTATTGTGAATGTGACTGCCTTTGTGCCCCTCCAAAAGAGGTTGGCACACACTCACAAGTCTATGCTAATGCCTTGTTCCTTGCTTAGTCCGAAAATCTCCCCAACAACGGCGAACATGATCTAACTTCGTTCCTTTTCTCCAATTTATCTTCACAACCCTACAGTGCACAAAAGTAAACATATGCACACTTTTTAGTGATAAAATCTGATTAAATCAATGCTCATTGCAAGATAATAACACTTTGCATTACTATAACACGAGCACTTATCACTGCACCATCTGTATGAAATTAGGTTTCAGTGCAAAGTTATTCACCACCACAAAAGGGTGAACAATGCTGGACCATACTCTTTCCAAATTTGACCTGGCATAATCTGAAATACTTCTTTGTAGATTCCCAGCCATTGGTTCATTCTGATTTATCTCAACACTAATTTCTACTAAACCTATTTCTCTAAGATTTACCTGTCTTAACCTTCTGTGAAATGTTCTCTCTAACTCTGGACCAGGACTCGTAACTGGAGAAGAGGAACTTCCTCTACTCATGTAAGAACAACTATAAACCAATTTAGTAAACCACAAATCAAAAACAAAAATAAAAATAAAAGAATGCAAAATAAATTGAATAAATAAAAATAGCTAAATTACTAGAAAGTAAAACTTTCTCAAGAGTTTCCAGTCCCTGACAATTGCTCCAAAAACTTTATATGCCCCTTACGTACCCGCAAGTGCATTGGTCAACAAGTAGTGAAGTGTACCCAATGGGATTAGGTAATCGAATCTACAAGGATTGGTAAAAGCTCTCAATACTCGTTTGTTTCCTAAATCTAGCCAGTTCAAATAATTAAATTGTAATAATTAAAACCACTAAAGAAAAAAAAAGAAGAGAGAAGAAAGAGACAGTGTTTTGGGTTGGAGAATAGCAATGGGAAAGATAATGTCCCAGACTAATCCCCTTGACAAATATATTGATTATGCTATTGATTACATGGACATCTTCTTGGACCATGGTGACCGAAAGAGAATGCTTGACAAAAGACGGTTAGCCCTTCATGGTTATATAATCAGTCATAGAAAAACAATAAGAGAAATGAAGATTATCCATAAGACTCCTTTCTTCCTTCACAATCACGTCAGAGAAGGCTTGACGATGATCGTCACTTGAAATCCTCATATCCCCCGCTTATATCCAATCTGAATCTGTCCCTGAATGATGTCAACTACTGCAATAACCGGCACCTCCAGAAAGAGAAAAAGCTCCTTATTAAATCTAACTTTAGGGCATAACCTTTCCCCAATGCAAGCGCAGCCGTGCTAATGATCGTGCTTGGTCCAAATGCTGGGAAGTGATATTCAGCACGATACCAATAAAACGCACGGGTACAAGCATGCCTGTGTACACCGACCATGCTCCCACAGCACACTAGTGCTAGGAGAGGCAAAACCGTGCTTCCAAGTCTTATGAAAACTCTATTAAAAAGCACGGGCCTCTATACGCCAGGTTTCTAACCATGCTTCCAAGCATGGGTGTGCTTCAGACCATACTTGCCCTAAAAATTGCATTCCAATATTATTTTGTGTTAGAATTCATCTCTGTTTGTTCCTTTTGGTCCAAAACCCAATTATGTACAACAATTAGCAAACATACCTAGAGTAGTATTGGTATATAACAAAAATATGCTAAAAGGGCAAGTAATATACACAATAGGGTATATAAAATATCTATATAATATGCAATCATCATGCTTTCTAATGGTGTGACTTTTTCGTGTGGCTTCATGACATTTTCGTGTGGTTTCCATACTTTGGCAAGAGGCATCGGATGCTTCAATAAAGTTATCTAGCGCTTTTTTCCACTGCGGTGCATCCTCTTCTAGTATCTCATCCTTTTGAAATTGCTGTTGAGGTCCTTCCCAATGTTATCCATCATTATTTCATAAAAAATTTAGGGTAGCTCTTTTCGTTTGGATGAGATGTGTTCTAGCATGGATTGCTTTGTTATTGTGAAGCAATAATTCTATCAAGCTTTGTACTCAGAGCTTCAACTTGAGAATATAGCTCAATGATTGAATTAATCTCCATTTAGGCTCCTTGCAAGAAAAAGTGAGACAAAACAAAAGAAAACAAACTAGAATGATGGAAGAATAAGAAAAGGTGAAATAGAATGAATGATGAATAGCTAAAATAGCAAAGTACAAATGTATCTAAAACGCCTATTCCCCGCCAACGGCGCCAAAAACTTGATACACCCCTTTGCGTGTGTATCCCGCAAGTGCACGGGCTGTTGAAGTAATAAAATACCCTGGTGAGTGGGTAGTCGTATCCACAGGGAATAGTGTTCAGAAACAAACGTTATCACTATTTTAGCTATAAATGGAATCGATAATAAGATAATTCAATATGTAGATATATATATATATAAAGAAAGTAAAAGAGTGCAAAAAGGGCAATAAAGGTAGGAGAAATAATCGATATAAAGATGGGGTACCCGGACAAGCTACCTGACACGACCCCTTGCGTGTATCCCGCAAGTGCACGGGCTTGTTGAAGTAATAAAATTACCCTGGTGAGTCGGTAGTGGAATCCACAGAGAATAGGGATTTAAAATACGAGAATTTGCTATTCAGTCGTGCGATGTACGAAAAATAATGATCGGAGTGATGAATGAATTTATGGAATCAATTAGAATAAAAGATAAGAAAGTAAATAGAGAGATGGAAGACGAGAGAAAAGCAAGTAGAAGTTAAAAGAAAAGACTAGCAATGGATGAAATAGGGTATTCGGACAAGCTACCTCTAGGACTTATGCTTCTAGTGCAAGACTATGCTACTATACTTTCCTATTAATGTTAATTGAGTCGAGGATATCCTTAAACTCACGGTCCCAAAACTTAAGGTCAACCGTGACTAACCCCAACATTATGTCCCGCTATTAGGATTCACTACGACCCTTGACTCTCGTTGACCTGTCAACTAAGCCCTAGGGGAGTCTATCTTCCTAACCCTAACACTACGTGGGATTGCTTTAAGCTCTAGGGATTCCTAGTGATAAAACCTGTTCCTCTATGTAGTTCTAACCCTTTGGTCCAGGTGGAAGAACCCTAGTCTGGATTGAGCCCTAAAACTCTATCTCGACCGCTAATTAACCAAGGAAACGGAGGCTGGGAGAAATCACACCGGAAGGGAAAGGGATACATTGTTACCTAACAAATCTCCCTCTCAACCCTCTTCAATCTTAAGTAGTCTAATCCTATAGGAGTTGTCACACCTCCAAAGGATAACCTAGATTGTTCTCAACCCTAGTGTCACGGCTAAGGAAGAACAATAGCAAAAGATAATTAAAATTGAAACTCGAATTTATTCATCAATAATGGAAAAACATAATAACAATGTCATAGAAACATAATGATCCTAGGGTTTTACAAGTCCGAATACCCACGAGGGGTTTAGCTCCTTATGGAGCTATATATGTTCATCAAAGTGTAAAATAAAGCACAAACTAAAAACATCAATGAAAACCCCCTCGTGTATGGTGTAGCCGTGGTCTTGTGTGGCCGTCGAACATCGATGTCGATGCCGATGGCGCGCTACAATCCTCCACAAAGTCCTCTCCGAAACCTTGGCCGCACTCTCCAGAAGTTGGGGAGAAAGATAGGTCAAAAGATGCCCAAAAAGTCTCCAAATCGGGCTTTAAATAGGCTGAGTGCGGCTTTAAATTTGAACTTATCGGGGCTTCACAAGGCCGTGTGGAATTTCCACACGCCCATGTGAAGTTTCTGGCTTCCTGGAAAAATTACTACACACGGCCATGTGGAATTTCCACACGCCCGTGTGAAGTCTCTAGCTCACTGGGAGTTAATTCACACGGCCGTGTGTTAATTCCACACACCCGTGTGAACTCTCTAGAAACCTGATCTTCGGCAGAAAATGCACAGTAACTTGCTACAGCGAATTACTATAGTAAAAAGCTACAGTGCTGCTACAATAACTCGCCGAAAAGCTCCCGAATACATTGTTCTTCATCGAGGCCATTGAATTGGGCACACAATCAATGGTAGATCGTGCCGATTGCTTCAGGTCTCCTTCTTGGTGAAGTTCTCCTAAGCTACACGAGTTAGACTTGTTGTGAATGTGACTGCCTTTGTGCCTCTCTAAAGGAGGTTGGGACACACTCACAAGTCTAAGTTCGTGCCTTGTTCCTTGCTTGGTCCGAAAACCTCCCAACAACGGCGAACACGACCTAACTTTGTTCTTCTTTTCCAACTTGGCTCCACAAACCTACAATGCACAAGAATACACAAATGCACACTATTTAGTGATAAAATCTGATAAAAGATATGCTCATTGTAAGATAATAACGCTTCGCGTTACTGTAACACAAGCACTTATCACTACCTCTAGGACTAATGCTTCTAGTGCAAGACTATGCTATTATACTTTCCTATTGATGTTAATTGAGTCGAGGACATCCTTAAACACACGGTCCCAAACCTAAGGTTAACCGTGACTAACCCCAACACTATGCCCTGGCATTAGGATTCACTACGACCCTTGACTCTCGTTGACCTGTCAACTAAGACCCAGGGGAGTCTATCTTCCCAAGCCTCACACTACGTGGGATTGCTTTAAGATCTTGGGATTCCTAGTGATAAAACCTGTTCCTATGCAAAGTTCTAAGCCTTTGGTCCAGGTGGAAGAACCCTAGTCTAAATTAAGCCCCAGTGCTTAGGATTCACGTCAACCCTTCACTCTGTTGCTCACGTAACTAAGCCCCAGTAGAGTTCCTCTCCTAGCACTTCACTCTATCTCGACCGCTAAGAAATCATGGAATACGGAGGTAGGGAGAAATCACACCGGAGGGAAAAGGGGACGCTTCACTACCTCATGACTCACCCTCTCAACTCTCTTCAATCGTAAGTATTCTAACCCTATAGGAGTTGTCACACCTCCAAAGGATAACCTAGATTGTTCTCAACCCTAGTGTCACGGCTAATAGAAAACAATTGCAAGAGATAATTAAGATTGAAACTCGAATTTATTCATCAATAATGGAAAAAGCATAATAGCAATGTCATAGAAACATAATAATCCTACGGTTTACAAGTCCGAATACCCACTAGGGTTTAGCTCTCCATGGAGCAATACAAAATCAATAAAGTGTTTAAAAACATATGCATGAAAACCATAAAGAAAACCCTCTTGTAGATCGTATCGATGGTCTTATGGAGCCGCGTGTCTTATCCAACGAATCCTTTGTCAAGCCTAGGTCACACATCGCCGAATTGATGCCGATGAAAGCTCCCCCAATAGCTTTCGTCCAAAGGATATCGATGCCGATGCCGTATAATGACCTCCAAAGACCTCCAAGAACCTCTCCAAACCTAGCCGAAAGCCCCCCAAAAGATAGGCAAGAGATATAAGGGGGGTCCCGAAATAGATCTGAAAACGGGTTATTTATAGACTGAAATCGGAGTTCCACATGCCCCTGTGGATTTTCCACACGGCCCTGTGAAAAATCAGAATTTCCACACGCCCGTGTGTTAATTCCACACGGCCGTGTGTTAATTCCACACGGCCGTGTGAAAATTCTGTTTTGTTGATTTTCGGCATACTGTAAACAGTAACTTGCTACAGTGTTTACTACAGAACTGCTACAGTGGCTTGCTACAGTACTGCACACAATCAACGGTAGATTATGTCGATTTCTTCATTTTTCTTCATTAGCGAAGTTCTCCAATACTACACGAATTAGACTTTTTGTGAATGTGACTGCTCTTGTGCCTCTTTAATGGAGGTTAGCACACACTCACAAGTCTAGATTCGTGCCTTGTTCCTTGCTTGGTCCAAGAACTCCTCAACAATGGCGAACATAACCTATTCTTGCTTCTTTCTTCTCCAAATTGGCTCCACAACCCTACAATGCACAAAATAACACAAATGCACACAAATTAATGATAAAATCTGAGAAAAGTAATGCTTAATGTAAGATAATAATATTTATTATTACTATAACACTAGTACTTATCAGTAATCTTTCCTATAATTTGTCTATGTAGCAAAGTGCTTAAGGTTCAAGTGCAAAGTTCAAAGATGGAACAACACTTTCAGAGTATTATTTTCAAAGAGGCTGGTGGTGTAATTGGTGTGTTCTACAACTAGTATGCATTGGTTAATGAGAAGAGCTGAGTTTTGCTAGGGAGTGATATGTGGAAATCTTGCATCAGAATTATTTGAATCTCTGTTTGGTAGTAGTTGTGCCTTAAAACATGATGGATATAGCATAGGTTACATTTCTTATGGTTGTCATATTGCAGGTATAGGATCATATCCTTGTCTACCACCTTGAAGATAAGGTGTGTTTGAAGAAAAGGCAAATATTTCAGGAGTTGTAGGTGTTGAGACTCCCGTCTATGTTTGTGACCTTATGATGGTATAATTAGTTGTTGTGTTAGAATGATATTATTAGAAATCATTACAATAAAGAAGTATGGTTGTTTGACAGTGGTGTGATTAATGGTTGGATATTATTAGCATAGAGGATGTTTGTTACAATGCCTCCATATTTGTTAAAAATCATTGTGTTAGACTCAAAAATAAGGAATCAATATATAATAAATAAAATGTGAGAAAAGAGCTAGGTAAACATTTGTTCTACTTTTCCTTGCTCTTCTTCTTCTTCTTACTTCTTCAGTAGAATAAAATTTCCACGTAAAGGTGTGTAGAGTTAGGCATTAAACCAAGTTAAGCAAGTTTGCTGATTATGTTACAACTTAAAGGCATAGGTTTAAGCTTTATTAGTTACTATGATAATAAGGAGAGTGATCAATATGAAAAGCTTTGTATTTAGATGATATGTTTGTTAGAGATCAATGTATTGGGTGATAGAATATCATGTCACAACAAGTGCATGTTGAAATATTTGGTAGTTTGTTACCAGATTCAGAAGCTGTTATAATTGTCACAATCACTATAGTAATGTAATGCAATGAAATGAAGCCAGTGAATTCTTTAACAGTTTTTTTTGCATCCTTGTCTCCTTTCTCTTGATTTTCCTCATCCTATCTCCTCTCTTCTTCTCTTTTTCTCTTAACACTCTGCTTCTTCTTTGTGTGGAATTTACATTAATTAGGTGCTTTCATTGACTAAATGACGGAGCGCTTGATTACAAGATCTTATGCATTAGATGAGCAACTCACAACATTTTCAATCCTTTATTATGGCATGACACATTTTCACAAAGCTCGAATCTATGTACATCATCGTGTAGCAATATTTAGATGGTTTTGATACCCTACACAAGTAATTCAACGCATTGTAGTAGTCTTTGGCATTATAATATACTGTGATGTTGGATATGATAGTAATGCTTGCCAAATTGGATACATCCACTCCGCACCTCTACTGGTTAAATTACCAGCAACCACATCATCAACCATGTCCTAGCATAGTCATGCTCTTTGTCCTAGTGTTTTCAGTCCTGTCCAACAACTACCTCCAATTCGAATGCCCATATTAGAAATCCCCTTATTCGCTACAGAGAACATTTTGAGTTGGTTGTTCCAAATCAACAACCTCTTTAATTTCCACCAAATCCCAGCCACTCAGAGGCTCATCCTCTAATCATTCTACATGATAGGCCCTATCCTCAAATGGTATCATTGGATGCATATAATGTTGTTGGTCCGATGCTCGGATGATTTTACTAGGCAATTCGAGCTTTATTTCGGACCATCCTCCTTCATCAGTTATGAAGCCCGCCTATATAAACACAAGCAGCAGACAATAGTGGCAAATTAGTTACATGATTTTGAATGTTTATCCACTGGGATTAGTGGACTCAATAGTAGTAATCTTCTAAATTGTCTTTCGTTAAGGTTGTGAGATGCCATTCAAAGAGAGCTATACTTGCCTAAGCCTCGATCATTGCACGATGCCATGGGAATGGCGAGGCTTGTGGAGGATAAATGCAATGCAATACACATAGCCAAATTTGCATCAAAGCCAAGTACCCCAAGCCTCCACCAATTGCTTCATTGCCTCCAAGTGGCCTTAACCGTTGTGCTAATGCCTCACCCTAACATAGATGGTAGTAAGACAAGAGATAGGATTGTGCTTCAATTATGACACAAAATTTGTTTTGGGTCATTGATACCGTCTACCCACGATTTTTGTGCCTTTTGATGGACATGCCTGACTTGGATAACCCTCTTGAACAAGTGTTTATACCAGTTACCAATGAGCACATCCCATCACTTTGACAAGATGATTCTAGCCAGGATAGTGAGCTTCATTGCATATCCTTCCATGCTTTGACTTGGCAGTTCATACCGACCACTCTCAAGATAGTTGAAGTCATCATTGGAAGAGAAGAGACAGTCCTCATCGATGGTAGCTCGGTGAATAACTTCATTCAGTCACATTTGGTGAAGCATTTAGGACTAATAGTTCAATCATCTCCTAATCTTTGGGTCATAATTGGCAACAAGGAGGCACTATACTATAAGGATGAGTGTTTACAAGTATCAATTAAGCTTAATGAGGCCATCTTCTCTTTTGATTTATTATTATTGCCTATCTACGATGAATAACTTCATTCAGTCACATTTGGTGAAGCATTTAGGATTAATAGTTCAATCATCTCCTAATCTTTGGATAATAATTGGCAACAAGGAGGCACTATACTATAGGGATGAGTGTTTACAAGTATCGATTAAGCTTAATGAGGCCATCTTCTCTTTTGATTTATTGTTATTGCCTATCTACGATGCCAATCTTGTATTAGGAGTGCAATGGCTAGCTAACATGGGGCTAGTTTTATTTGATTATAATCATCTCTGGATGGAATTTGATTATCAAGGGCCAGGGTAAAATTACAACGGTTACATCAATCAAACGTTCCTTATATCACTTCCTGCACAATTAAGAAACAAGCTCATGTTGCACCCCAATACTGGCACTTAATCATTGACTCTGTAGAGCCTAACTAGTAGCCAAGAATTAGGCCTAACACTCCATATCCATTCACACAGGATTTATAAACACTTCTAACAAAGTTCTCCAATATCTTCTGATATGCCCTTAAGTATTGGCAAGTGCATGGATCGTAGGAAGTAGTATAATGAACTCGAGTGGGTCGAGTAATCAAATCCATAGGGACTAAAAATCTCATGATACTCGTTAGTTTTCTTGCATTTAACTTGATCGAAAGGTTGTGAGAATTCTATCTAATAATCTAAAATAAGAAAAGGAAAGAAAGGATTGGTTAGAGATTAGAAACGAGTAAAAGATCAATGAGAAGAGCAGTGCCCAAGACTACTTCCCTCGATAAATGCAATGACTCCTGACAGGGGCCCGAAAGTGCACAGGTTATCGAAGTAATAAAATACCCCAGTGAGTGGGTAGTCGAATCCACAGGGAATAGGTACTTAAGACACAAGATTTCACTATTTAGCTATCGCGATGTGTGGAAAAAATCAGTGAGTCAGTGCGAAAATAATTGGTAAAAGCAAGAATTAAAAGAAAAGTGTGGAAGATGAGAGAGTGTAAG
This sequence comes from Dioscorea alata, assembly GCA_020875875.1. Classification (NCBI taxonomy): domain Eukaryota; kingdom Viridiplantae; phylum Streptophyta; class Magnoliopsida; order Dioscoreales; family Dioscoreaceae; genus Dioscorea; species Dioscorea alata. The sequence goes on from CM037027.1 coordinate 10,811,963, forward strand.
TAAGAGTAAAAGAGTAGGACTAGCAATGGGAAACGATGGGTATCCGGACAAGCTACCCTTAGGACTTATGCTTCTAGTGCAAGACAATGCTATTATACCTTCCTATTGATGTTAATTGAGTCGAGAAAATCCTTAAATATACGGTCCCAAACCTAAGGTCAACCGTGACTAATCCCAACACTATGTTCAGGTCATTAGGTTTCACTAAGACGCTTGACTCTCGTTGACCTGTCAACTAAGCCCTAGGGGAGTCTATCTATCAAAGCCTCAAACTATGTGGAATTGCATTAAGTTCTAGGGACTCCTAGCGATTAACCCTGTTCCTATGTGTAGTTCTAACCCTTTGGTCCAGGTGAGAGAACCCTAGTCTAAATTAAGTCCCGGCACTAAGATTCATTTGAACCCTATACTCTGGCATTTGCACAATAAAGCGCTAGAGGAGTTTATCACATATCACCTAACTCTATCTTGACCGCGAATAAATCATGGAACATGGAGGTAGGGAGAATCACATCGGAGGGGAAAGGGGACGTTCCGCTACCTCACGACTCTCCCTCTCAACCCTCTTCAACCCTAAGTAGTCTAATCCTATAGGAGTTGTCAGACCTCCAAAGGATAACCTAGATTGTCCTCAATCCTAGTGTCATGGCTAAGGGAAAACAGTAATAAAAGAAAGGAATTTAAGATTGAAACTCAACTTTATTCATCAATTATGGAAAAACATAATAGCAATGTCAAAGAAACATAATAATCCTAGGGTTTACAAGTCCGAATACCCACAAGGGGTTTAGCTCCTCATGGAGTTATACAAATCCATCAAAATAATAATAAGAACACAATTTGAATGCATAGATGAAAACCCCCTTGTGCGCAATGTGGCCGTGGTCTTATGCCGGCGTTGGACATTGATGTCGATGTCGATGACGGGCTTCAAACCCCCACGAAGTCCTCTCCAAACCCTTGCCGTGCCTCTCCAGAACTTAGGGCAAAGAAGTGCCAAAAAGATCCCCAAAAAAGTCTCCAAAAATCGGGTTTTTATAATGTTGAGTCACGGCTTTCAATTAGGACATATCGGGACTTCACACGGCCGTGTGGAATTTCCACACGGGCGTGTGAAGTTTCTGGCTTGCTAGAAAATTAATTCACACGGCCGTGTGTACTCTCTGGAATTCTGAATCTCGGCGGAAAGTAAACATTAGCTTGCTACAGTAACTATCTACAATGCTGCTACAGTACCCCCTCCCCCCGAAACGCTCCCAAATCCGTTGTTCTTCATCGATGCCATTGATTTGGGCACACAATCAATGGTAGATCGTGCCTATTGCTTCAAGTCTCCTTTCTGGTGAAGTTCTCCTTGTTAGCACGAGCTAGACTTATTGTGAATGTGACTGCCTTTGTGCCCCTCCAAAGGAGGTTGGCACACACTCACAAGTCTATGCTCATGCCTTGCTCCTTGCTTAGTGCGAGAATCTCCCCAACAATGGTGAACACGATCTAACTTTGTTCCTTTTCTCCAATTTATCTTCACAACCCTAAAATTCACAAAAGTAAACAAGTGCACACTTTTTAGTGATAAAATCTGATTAAATCAATGCTCATTACAAGATAATAACGCTTCGCATTACTATAACACAAGCACTTATCAAACCCCTCCACACTTAAGCTTTTGCTTGTCCTCAAGCAAAATAGGATGTGAAAGTACTTGGGAGAGACAATTGAAAGTGCTCGGCCTTAGGTTCACCAAAAGTATGCAAAAGAAGCATTCTACAAGTAAAGGGAAATCAAAACATTGCATAAGGTTATCATTGCTCTAGCTAAAAACTTGAATAAAAAAGGATAGCAACTCGAAAACATGTAAGTGTGTGCGAATTCACTCAAGAGAACAAACGAGTACTCCTCAAAGTCTTGTTACAAAGACTTATTTATATACACAAAGTAAGGAAGTAGTAGCTTCACTCAACCTCTAAGGTAGCCCTTTCCTAGGCGGCCGCCAAAGGTGGCTTTCACACTTTTGAGGAGGTAGCTCTTTCTACCAGGGTAGTAGCTTTCACGCTTCCCATGAGATAGCTCTTTCTCTCATTAGGGCATAACTTGTATCCGACTTATGAGAGTAGCTACATACTTCATAGGAGGTAGCTCTTTCTACCCCAAATGCAACGATAAAACACTAAACTAATATTCACAAGCTCACAAGTTATTTTTTTTAGCTACATAGAACTTCACAACTTACTAAAGTAGTACTAATCTTGTCCTTAAAACTTCGAGTTAGAGTTTCCAAAAGATTCCAAGAGTGAGTAGTGCAAAAAGATATAATCGAGCAAAAATTCCATATAAATTCAAGTGAAAACTAGAGCATGATAGGATACAATGTTAAAAATTCTTCTAAACTATAAGAATACAACTGTTGCAACTAAGGTGAGCCGCCATAGGCTACATGAACATAAACAATTGAATGCGCAAGTAAAGGTGTGTGCAAAGTGAACTCCCCCCCACACTTAAGATGTACATTATCCCCAATGTACGCATGCAAGCATAATAAAAGTGAAGAAGTGTAAAACAATTAGTGTGGAAATAGGCAATTGAAACATTACTCCCCTGAACTCCAAGTGTTGCGTTTGATGGAGCTAGGTATATTGAGAGTTGAGTCTCAATGGGTTGTGAAGCACACATGGTTCCATGACCGTCCCTATGACTGTTCCTTAAATTCCTTACATCCAAGACCATCTGCGCACACACACACACAAGGTATTCAGTAACGCTCAATGAATAACAGAAATAAAAGCTCGAGTATATAAAGATATGAAAATGAAATACAACTCGAGATAAAATAAAAGCAAAATAAACTCAGAAGGAAGATCCTTTCTGAGTACTACAAATCCAACAGAATACGAAAATAAAAGTGCAACAGAAATAAAAATAAAACTACGACGCCTCAGCGTCGGTGTCTTGCTGTGGAGCCTCTGGTGCTGCTACAGCTGCTGCGGCCTCTACAGGTGGATCTGCTACTGATAGAGCTAGAGAAGGTGGTGGACTAGGGGCTCTGGGCTGTACCACGAATGGTGATGACACGGCCTGCTCCAATAGTCGCTGTATCGTGTCTAGCCGTGCTATCGTCTCTACGTGATGGGCGGCCTGTGTAGCTCGCATTTCCACCATCTCAGTCTGGAGGACCTCCACAGCGCTCTCGAGGCGCTCGAATCTGTCCTGGCCTCGAGAGGGGGAGAAAATACGCACTGGAGGTGGCTCCGGTGCTGTGGGTGGTGCCTCTGATGCTGCCTGTTCTCCCTCGGCTGGCCTAGATGGGGGCCAGTTCAGTGCATAAGTTTGATAATGTTTCTTGGCCATACGCATCTATCTCAACATCTCCAAGCTAATAGGAGAAGGTATGACAGTCTTCTCCATCCCTCTAATTGCCTCACGATGGCCCATCCCCCTGCTAAGTCTTGTAACATATGGTCCTACAAAGATAGCTCCAAGCCTAGGGTATTGGCCTTGATGACGCATATAATCTGCGAGAATATAACCAAAATGGAGCGGCTCGCTCTGTACCATTGAATGTAGGTATAGGAGCTCCTGTCGGCTAAGGACCCCTGTACTATCACCCCGGCCACTCACTGACCTACTCAGAATGACATGAATGTATCTATAAGCTGGCCATGATAGACAAGTAGCTTTCAATATCCCTGGCTCGTATTGTCCTCGTCCACACAATACTCGGTAAGCTCTTGAGGGGTCAAACTACCAGGGTAGTTTGTCGGAAGGTTCTCATAATCTTCTGTCTTAGTAAATTCTTCATCATACAAACCCATGCGAACAGAGAACTGCGTCACCGACATACTGTAATCTTGCCCAAAAGCCCTAAACTGTATAGCATCTGCACTTGTCAAGCCTTTATGTGAACTGTCAAACTCAAAGGATGTGAGCACTACTTCCAAAGAAAGCGAACGGTTGGCTGGATCTCGAATAGACAGCAAGCTCTTCCAATTTCTCGTCTGCCATATCATCACCCCAGTAGGCTGGCCTTAGGTAGCTCGAATCTATGTATCGAGAGTATCCGAACTTGAGCTTTGCCAACTTTTTATATCTGGCCTGTTGTTCTTTTGTGGCGAAGTTCAACTGTTCGAGAGAAGGTTCGAGGGGCCACTTCCCAGTTTTTTGCTTTTGTACAGGTGCCATTCCTGAAAAAGAATAGAACTAATCAAGACTTTGTTGAAGGATTAGTTTGCAGGATTCCACACAGCCTTGTGGAATTTCCACATGCCTTTGTGGATACTCGGGGTATAGCCAACACATGGCCATGAAGACGAAAATCTCATACGAAATACCCTCAAGTGGCTCTGAAACTTCCCTGATCTTTTGCAAAATTAAGTACGCCATTAAAATTTGTGTAACTAGATCCAATCAACTAATAAGAACAGATTAACGAAGAAAAGGGATTTGAAGTCTTTACCGTCGGTGTGGATGAAGAAAACCTTGAAATTGGCCGGAAAACTCCGAATAAAACCTCAGCAAATTACTAAGAGAAGGTCGACAGAGGGAGAGGGAATCGGAGAGAAGTTTGGAGTGAAAACAATCGAGGCACAAGTGAAATCCAAAAGAAAATATGCTGCTTTTAATGTTCTAGGAATCCACACGCCCGTGTGACTCTGAAATTAAGGTTCACAGGGGCTCACACACGCCCCTGTGTGCACTTTGGTCACTCTCCGGACTTCCCCACACGGCCATGTGAAACACCCACACGGGCGTGTGCCTTCACAGGAGACTCCACAGGGGCTGGTACATGCCCCTATGGATTCACGGGATACATAGAAGGTCTCTGTAAAATTTCACACGGCCGTGTGGAACTACCACACGGCCGTGTGCCCAACCTGGCCAAGCACAAGGCCAGCTACAGGGGCACCCACACGCCCCTGTGGTTTCTCGGGAGAAAGAAGGGGTTTCTGCAGAGTTTCACACGGCCGTGTGCCTTAACATAGGGTTGCTCACAGGGCACCCACATGCCCTTGTGGACTCTCTGGATTGAGAGCTTAAGTTCTGCAGGTTTTCACACGCCCGTGTGGAAATTCCACACGGCCGTGTGCCCCTTCTGAGGTTTTTCACAAGGGCTGGGTCACGCCCTTGTGCCCTCTCTGGCAGAGCCCTAGATGGTAACACATGCCCATGTGTTAATTCCACACGGCCGTGTGTTTTCTCTGGTTAACTTAGAAAAAATCACAGACTTACATAAAAACTCATAAACATAAATACGATGCTTGGAGCTTTTGAAAACCATCAAAACGCGACCAGAAACCATGGGAAACATGCTCAACCGACTCAAACTTCATCAATAATCATTTAGGCACACGAAAAACGTCAACAATCCACAGTAAAAATGCAGCACATGTATTGAAAATCAGGACACCAAAACTAAGACTTTTATTCAACCTCAAACTAAACTAAGTCCTGGAAAAATTGTAAAACCTTGGGTTGCCTCCCAAGAAGCGCTTGTTTAACGTCACTTAGCTTGACGTACCTGCCTTACCTTACGGGGGTTCATGAATGAAGGTTGCCCTCTTCCTTACAACCTGAAAGCATGCAGTACATAATTTTTGTAGAATAGAGGGAAAGTTAGCGATTTTGTTACCAAACAAGGATGAAACACCCTTACTCCGTTCTTGCTCATCCGCATTGTCCTTGGGTCTCTTCGTGTGGCACCTCTTCGTTCTCTTCATCTTTTTCAGGAGTCCCAGGTCCGGCTTGATCTCTTGCTCGACTAGACCAAGTGAAAGCACTTCTTCATGGATCTCCATGTCTTAGTCCGACCACCCTTCATACGGACCAGGGTTCATCAATTCTTGTACGTATTCATCAACACATTCATCAGTAGTATCAAGAAAGTATAAAGTGTCATCGAAATCAAGAGAATGTCTCATGGCTTCGGCAAGGCGAAAGGTGAGCTTGTCGTCTCCAACCCTCAACATGAGCTCTCTGCAGTCCATGTCTATCAAAGCCTTGGAAGTACGCAAGAACGGCCTCCCAAGAATCAGCGGCACTTCAACATCCTCATCGACATCAAGTACTATAAAGTCCACAGGAAAGATGTATTTTTCTACTTTCACTAAGACATCTTCCACAATCCCCCTCGGATGCCTCACCGATCGGTCCGTGAGTTGAAGTGTCATCCGAGTAGGTCTAGGCTCACCCAGGCCTAGCTTTTGGAAGAAGATGTAAGGCATGACATTGATGCTTGCCCCCGAATCGGCCAATGCCATTTCTTCACCCAAGTTTCCGATGTTGCATGGTATGATGAAACTCCCGGGATCTTTTCTCTTACTCGGTATGTTCTTCTGCAAGATGGACGAGCAATTGGCGTTAAGTACTACAGAAGCACTCTCCTCCAACTTCCTCTTATTGGTCAAGAGGTCCTTCAAGAACTTCGCATACTTAGGCATTTGGTCCAATGCCTCCGCGAAATGTATGTTGATGTGCAACTGTTTGAACATACCCAGAAATTTCTTGTATTGCTCATTGTCTTGGTCATTCTTCAACCTCGAAGGGTAGGGGATCCTCGGCTTGTAGAGTGGTGGTGCCACCTCTTTCTCCTTTGTTGCTTCTCTCCCTACTTCTTTAACTTCTGGTGCTTCTTTTGTCTTCTCAAGAGGAAGATTTCTCTCGACCTCTTTTCCACTTCTCAAGGTAATTGCCTTCAATTACTCTCTCGGATTGGTCTCCAGATTACTAGGCAAACTACCTTGAGGTCTTTCCGCCAATGTCTTTGCAATTTGCCCCACTTGATTTTCCAAATTATGTAGGGAGGCGGTGTGATTGCGAAGTATAGCTTCCACCGATTGAAATTTAGCATCCGACGAAGAAATGAACCTTGTGAGGGCTTTCTCTAGATCGGTCATCTTTCCTTCTAACCCAGTTACTCGACTTTCTAGGTTCGGTGCTTGTTGACTTTGAAATCCCGGTGGTGTTTTGTTCTTTTGTTGCGACTGCCCTTGATTGCTCCATGAAAAATTCAGGTGGTTCCTCCACCCCGGATTGTAAGTTCCACTATACGGGTTGCCTTGGCCTTGTCTTCTATAAGCATTGCCCACAAAATCAGCATGTTCTACCGTACTAGTGCCCCCAATAGCAATCGGACAATCACTCGAAGCGTGTCCTCCCCCACAACCGTTACAAGTAGTGATGGCTGCAACTCTTGGTGAAGTTAGAACATCCAACTTCTTACTCAGTGATTCCACCTGTACCGCCAATGATGTAACTGCATCAACTTCATGAATTCCGGCCACCTTCTTTCGGTCTCGTGTGTTCCATTGATAGCTATTCATAGCCATCTCTTCTATAAGGTGTCGGGCTTCACTGGGAGTCTTGCTTCCTAGAGTTCCTCCTGTCACTGCATCTAACAGTTGCTTGGTACTTGGATTCAACCCATTGTAGAATGTGTGAATGATCATCCATTCGGGGAATCCATGTTGTAGACACTTACGAAGGAGCTTCTTGAACCTATCCCACGTCTCAAATAGAGACTCCAATTCCATTTGCATGAAGGATGAGATCTCATTCCGGAGCCTCACTGATTTTCGCAGAGGGAAATACCTGGCCAAGAATGCCTCGGCCATCTCCTCTCACGTAGTAATGGACGCTCTCGGTAATAAATGTAGCCAATGCCTTGGTTTTTCCTTCAATGAAAATGGGAAGGCTCTTAAACGAATTGCGTCGTCCGTTACTCCATTAATCTTCAACTTGTCGCACACTTCAAGGAAGTTCTCTATGTGGTTATTTGGATCTTCATCAGCCAACCCATTAAATTGTGCGGACTGTTGCAACATCTGAAAGAACGATGGCTTCAACTCAAAATTATTTGCAGTAATTGGGGGCCTCACAATGCTTGATTGAGTCCCCATCACTGCAGGCCTAGCAAAATCGGACAATGTCCTCTGTTCTTCATTCTGTTCTGCCATTGCTTCTGACCCTTCTGTATCGACTTCAGCTTAATTTGAAAATTCTTGTACAAATTCCTTTCCCTTATGATGAGTTCTTCTACCTATTTGTAGGTCTCCTTCAACAAGAATTGAAGGGTTCCCGCGGGTCATAACCTGAAGCCAAAGCAAAGAAAAAGAAAAATAAGAACAATGATAGATTAAGAAGTGTGAAATAGAAAACGAAGTGAAATAGCCAAAATAGCGAAAAACAAAAACTTTGATAGGGGCCCGAAAGTGCACGGGTTGTCGAAGTAATAAAATACCCCGGTGAGTGGGTAGTCGAATCCACAGGGAATAGGTACTTAAGACACAAGATTTCACTATTTAGCTATCGCGATGTGTGGAAAAAATCAGTGAGTGAGTGCGAAAATAATTGGTAAAAGCAACAATTAAAGGAAAAGTGTGGAAGACGAGAGAGTGCAAGTAAGACTAAAAGAGTAGGACTAGTAATGGGAAAAGATGGGTATCCGGACAAGCTACCCCTAGGACTTATGCTTCTAGTGCAAGACAATGCTATTATACCTTTCTATTGATAAGTGCTTGTGTTGTAGTAATGCGAAGCGTTATTATCTTACAAATGAACATACTTTTATCAGATTTTATCACTAAATAGTGTGCATTTGTGTATTCTTGAGCATTGTAGGTTTCGTGGAGCTAAGTTGGAAAAGAAGAACGAAGTTAGGTCGTGTTCGCCGTTGTTGGGAGGTTTTCAGACCAAGCAAGGAACAAGGCACGAGGTTAGACTTGTGAGTGTGTGCCAACCTCCTTTGGAGGGGCACAAGGGCAGTCACATTCACAACAAGTCTAACTCGTGTAGCTTAGGAAAACTTCACCAAGAAGGAGACTCGAAGCAATAGGCACGATCTACCATTGATTGTGTGCCCAATTCAATGGCCTCGATGAAGAAACAACATATTCGGGAGCATTTCGGAGAGTACTGTAGCAGCACTGTAGTTTGTTACTGCAGCGAATCACTGTAGCAAGTTACTGTGCACTTCTGCCGAAGAGTCAAGGTTCCAGAGAATTCACACGGGCGTGTGGAATTAACACACGGCCGTGTGGATTGATTTTCCAGCAAGCCAGAAACTTCACACGGGCGTGTGGAATTAACACACGGCCGTGTGAAGTAATTTTCAGGATAGACAGAAACTTCACACGGGCGTGTGGAAATTCCACACGGCCGTGTTAATTCCCGATAACTTCAAATTTAAAGCCGCACTCAGCCTATTTAAAGCCGATTTGGAGACTTTTTGAAGAATCTTTTGACCTATCTTTCTCCCCAACTTCTGGAGAGGGCGGCTAGGGTTTCGGAGAGGACTTTGTGGAGGATTGGAGCGCGTCATCGGCATCGTCACCGACGTTCGACGGCCGCACAAGACCACGGCCACACCATACGCGAGGGGGTTTTCATTGATGTCTTTAGTTTGTTCTTTCTTTCATAAATTGATGAACATGTATAGCTCCATGAGGAGCTAAACCCCTCGTGGGTATTCGGACTTGTAAAACTCTAGGATAATTATGTTTCTTTGACATTGTTATTATGCTTTTCCATTAATTGATGAATAAATTCGAGTTTCAATTTTAGATTTCTTGTGCTATTGTTTTCTCTTAGCCGTGACACTAAGGATTGAGAACAATCTAGGTTATCCTTTGGAGGTGTGACAACTCCTATAGGATTAGACTACTTAAAATTGAAGAGGGTTGAGAGGGAGAGTTGTGAGGTAGCACCGTACCCCTTTCCCTTCCATTGTGATTTCTCCCTACCTCCGATTCCTTGAGTCATTAGAGGTCGAAATAGAGTGAAGTGCTAGGTAGACAAACTCCCCCAAGGTTTTGGGGTGACGTGAATCCTACGCACTGTGGCTTAATTTAGACAATGGTTCTTCCTCCTGGACCAAAGGGTTAGAACTATCACACATAGGAACAGGTTTTATCACTAGGAGTCCCTAGAGCTTAAAGCAATCTCACGTAGTGTTAGGCTTAGGTAGAGATACTCCCCTGGGGCTTAGTTGAGCAATCAACAGAGTGAAGGGTTGACGTGAATCCTATTGCCGTGACATAGTGTTGAGGTTAGCCACAGTTGACCTTAGATTTGGGACCGTGTGTTTCAGGATGTTCCTCGACTCAATTAACATCAATAGGAAGGTATAATAGCATAGTCTTGCACTAGAAGCATAAGTCCTAGAGGTAACTTGTCCGGATACCCTATTTTCACTTATTACTAGTCCCTCTCTTTTTACTCGTTGCTTGCACTTTTCTCTCTTTCATCTTTCGATTTATTTGCTTTGCATCTACTCTAGTTCCCATAAATTCACTCATCACTCCGATCATTGTTTCTTTTCGTACATCACACGACTCAATAGCAACTTCTCGTATTTTAAATCCCTATTCCCTGTGGATTCGACTACCCACTCACCGGGGTAACTTTTATTACTTCGACAAGGCCGTGCACTTGCGGTACGCACGCAAAAGGTCGTGTTAAGTTTTTGGCGCCGCTGCCGGGGAATAGGCGTATTTTTGATACTTGTTTTTGCTATTTTAGTCATTCACTTCGTTGACTATTTCATACTTTCTTTAACTATCATCGTTCTTATTTTTCTTTTCTTTGTGGTGGCTTCAGGTTATGACCCACGGGAACCCTTCGATTCTTGTTGAAGGAGACCCGAACATTGGAAGGAGAATACACCGTAAAGGGAAAGAGCCTGTGGAAGAAAAATCCGAGCAAGCCAGCATAGATTCAGAAGGGTCGGAAGCTATGGCAGAACAGAACGAACAACAAAGGACATTGGCTGATTTTGCTAGACCCGCGGTAATGGGGACCCAATCAAGCATTGTGAGGCCCCCAATTACCACAAATAACTTTGAATTGAAGCCGTCGTTCATTCAAATGTTGCAACAGTCCGCACAGTTTAATGGGTTGGCCGATGAAGATCCCAATAACCATCTAGAGAATTTCCTTGAAGTGTGCGACATGTTGAAGATCAATGGGGTAACGGACGACGCAATCGGATTGAGAGCCTTCCCATTTTCATTGAAGGGGAAAGCAAGACATTGGTTACATTCATTACCGAGAGCATCTATCACTACATGGGAAGAGATGGCCGAGGCATTCTTGGCTAGGTATTTCCCGCCGGGAAAATCAGCAAGGCTCCGGAATGATATTTCATCCTTCATGCAAGTGGAATTGGAGTCTCTATTCGAGACATGGGATAGGTTCAAGGAGCTCCTCCGGAAGTGCCCGCAACACGGATTCCCCGAGTGGATGATCATTCATACTTTTTATAATGGGTTGAATCCAAGCACTAAGCAACTTTTAGATGCAGCGGCAGGAGGGACTCTGGGAGGCAAGACCCCCGATGAAGCCCGGCACCTTATTAAAGAGATGGCGATGAATAGCTATCAATGGAACACAAGGGACAGAAGGAAGGTAGCCGGAATTCATGATGTTGATGCAGTTACATCTTTGGTGGCACAAGTAGAATCATTGAGTAAGAAGTTGGACGCTCTAACTTCACCAAGAGTTGCGGCCATCACTACATGCAACGGTTGTGGGGGAGGTCATGCTTCAAGTGATTGTCCGATTGCTATTGGGGGCGCTAGTACGGTGGAGCAGGCTGATTTTGTGGGAAATAACTACAGAGGACAAGGCCAAGGCAACCCGTATAGTGGCACTTACAATCCAGGGTGGAGGAATCACCCAAATTTCTCATGGAGCAACCAAGGACAGTCACAACAAAAGAATAACACACCACCAGGATTTTAGAACCAACAAGCACCGAATTTAGAAAGCCGAGTGACAGGGATAGAAGGAAAGATGACTGATCTAGAAAGAGCTCTCACACGGTTTGTTTCTTCATCGGATGCTAGATTCCAGTCGGTGGAAGCTACACTTCACAATCATACCGCCTCCTTACATAATTTGGAGAATCAAGTGGGGCAAATTGCGAAGACATTAGCAGAAAGGCCTCAAGGGAGTTTGCCTAGTAATACGGAGACAAATCCAAGGGAACAATTTAAAGCAATCACCTTGAGGAGTGGGAAAGAGGTCGAGAGAAATCTCCCTCTAGAGAAGGCCCAAGAGACACCCGAGGTAGTGGAGGTAGAGGAAGGAGTAACAAACGAAAAAGAGGTGGCATCCCCACCCTACAAGCCAAGGATCCCCTATCCTTCACGATTAAAGAATGACCAAGACAATGAACAATACAAGAAATTTCTGGGAATTTTCAAACAGTTGTACATCAACATACCATTCGCGGAAGCATTAGCCCAAATGCCTAAGTAGGCGAAGTTCTTGAAAGACCTCCTAACCAACAAGAGGAAATTGGAGGAGAGTGCATCTGTGATACTCGATGCCAATTGCTCGGCCGTATTGCAAAAGAACATGCCTAGCAAAAGAAAAGATCCCGGGAGTTTCATAATACCATGTAACATTGGCAACATGGGTGAAGAGATGGCATTGGCCGACTCAGGGGCAAGCATCAATGTCATGCCTTACATGTTCTTCCAAAAGCTAGGCTTGGGCGAGCCAAGACCCACTCGGATGACACTTCAACTCGCGGACCGATCAGTGAGGCATCCGAGAGGGATTGTAGAAGATGTGTTGGTGAAAGTCGACAAATACATATTTCCTGTTGACTTCGTAGTGTTGGATGTCGATGAGGATGTCGAGGTTCCATTGATCCTTGGAAGGCCATTCTTGCGTACTTCCAAGGCCTTGATCGACATGGACGGCGGGGAGCTCACATTGCGAGTAGGAGAAGACAAGCTCACATACCGACTCGCCGAAGCCATGAGACACTCTCTCGATTTTGATGACACTTTATATTTCCTTGACACCACCGATGAACTAATAGATGATTATGTGCAGGAAATGATGAACCCGGATCCATATGAAGGGTGGCCGGACCAAGACTTGGAGATTGAAGAAGAAGTGCTCTCCATTGGTCTAATCAAGGATGACTTCAAGCAAGAAACGGAGCGTATGAAGAAAATGCTTCGGAGGATGAAAAGGTCGAAAAGACGCCACAAGAAGAACCCTAACAACAAGGGAAATGAACATTCAAGGAGTAAGGGTGATTCACCCTTTTGTGGTAACAAACTCGACAACTCCCCCTCTACTCTACAAAGGTTATGTAATGCATGCTTCCAGGTTGTAGGGAAGAGGGCAACTTACATTCATGAACCTCCGTAAGGTAAGCCAGGTACGTCAAGCTTAGTGACGTTAAACAAGCGCTTCTTGGGAGGCAACCCAAGGCTTTACAGTTTTTCTAGGACCTAGTTAGCTTTAGATTGAATAAAAAGTCTTAGTTTTGGTGTCCTGAATTTTTCATGTGCTTACGCTGCGATTTTCTTGTGGGTTTTTGATGAATTTCGTGTGCCTTAACGATAATTGAGGAAGTTTAGGTTGGTTGAGTGTGTTTTCTTTGGTTTCTGGTCGTAATTTTATGGTTTTTACAGGCTCTAAGTATTTTTTAAAGAGTTTCTGAATTTTTCTGAGAGTCTGTAAAATTTTCTAAGTAAACCAGAGAATACACACGGCCGTGTGGAATTAACACACGGCCGTGTGTTACCAATTAGGAGCTCAACCAGAGAAGACACAGGGGCGTGACTTTGCCCCTGTGAAAACTTCAGAAGGGGCACACGGCCGTGTGGAATTAACACACGGCGTGTGAATTTTCGCAGAACTTCAACTCTTTTCCAGAGAGTTCACAGGGGCGTGTGGGTGCCCCTGTGAGTGCCACTGTGACTAAGGCACACGGCCAGTGTGGAATTAACACACGGCCGTGTGAAAACTCTGCAGAAAAATCCCTTCTTCCCGAGAAAACACAGGGGCGTGTGACAGCCCCTGTGGAAGAGCTTGTGATTGGCACACGGCCGTGTGGAATTAACACACGGCCGTGTGAAACACTTAGATTTTTCGGGCAAATCAGAGAGGCCACAGGGGCGTGTGTTGGCCCCTGTGACCGGCCTTGTGTTCTTGGCCAGGTTGGGCACACGGCCGTGTGGAATTAACACACGGCCGTGTGATATTTTTCAGAGAGCTTCTGTGTTTTCCCGAGAAGCCACAGGGCCGTGTACCAGCCCCTGTGGATATCCTTGTGAAGGCACACGGCCGTGTGGAATTTCCACACGGCCGTGTGGGGTAGCCAGAGAGTAAACAGAATGCACACAGGGGCGTGTGTTGGCCCCTGTGAACCCTAATTTCAGAGGCACACGGCCGTGTGGCATTGTCACACGGCCGTGTGAATTCCCAGAACTCCAAAAGCCGCGCGATTTCTTTTGGTTTTCACTCGTGCCTCTTCCATTTGCATTCTAAACTCTCCTTCTACTCTCTCCACTAGTTCCCCAACCATCTCAGAGGATTTTTGAGGCTTTTATTGGAGTTTTCCGGCCGGTTCTTAATATTTCTTCATCCACTCCGTCGGTAAGGACTTCAAAGCCTTTTTCTTCGTCAATTCTCAATGTAATTCGTTCTTCTGATGATTTCGCCCATATTGAATGATTAATGAGTATGCGAGTATGCTTAAGAGAGAATTAGAACGATCTATATCGTAAATTTTTGAAATTTCAACCCACGGCCGTTATGCTCTGTCCGCCCGATGATCCACACGGGCGTGTGGAATTAACACACGGCCATGTGGATTTCTGCAGATTGAGCATTTTAACTTGGTTTTGATCTCTTCCTCTTTCAATCTTGCAGATATTTCTACTAGACCTAGGAAATCGGTCGGCAAGCGTCCGCGAGCAGCTACTCCACCCCCCGAGGAAATGGAGTTTGCTCTACCCGAGCACAGGGAGCGGTTCAAGAAACTCTCGCCACTTAGATTTGGACAGTCGCGTTACCCTGATTTGAGCGTGTTGAGAGACATACAGGGGGGCGACGCCATAGCTACAAGAGGTGGAGGAGTTGCTGGCTGTGGGGAGTTGGGACCGATTACTATCTATTCGAGAGCCAGCAACTCGGGATATTACCCTCGAGGTCCTATCGACGTTCGAATTCAACCGAGGGTATGATAGCTTCACGAATGGCGAGACGATCCAGTTCCGAGCCCTAGGGTCGCCACTATAGCCTGAGCGTTACATAGTTCTCGATCGTGATGGGCTTATACGATCAGGCGTACACAGAGACAGAGGAGTACGCATTACTGCCCACTGATTATCCAGGGACCCTAACACCTCAGGGGATCTATAGTACGCTGTGCGGGGATTGGGCAGTACGAGCCGGGGGTGTCGAAGGCAACATTTCTTTCTCGGCCAGCGCACAGGTATATTCATGCTATCCTGAGCAGGTCTATTAGTGGCCGAGGGGACAGTACAGGGGTACTGAGCAGATAGGAGTTGCTATACTTACACTCCATGGTACAGAGCGAGCCACTACACCTGGGGCACATTCTAGTCGAGTACATGCGCCACCAGGGCCAGTACCCCAGGGTTGGAGTTCTCTTTGCAGGCCCCTACGTCACACGCCTCGTCATAGTTCTGGGACTCAGAGATGGGGTGCGCGGGGCCGAAAAGATCGCTACGCCAGCCTCGCTCACCAGAGAGACACTGAGATTGATGGGTATGGTCCGCAGATCAGGACCAGGAGTCTACACTATGATCATACGCCAGACAGAGCAGGCCGAGGGCTCACAGGCAGCCTTAGAGCCACCACCAGTGGACACAGAGGCAGGGGCAGAGGCCGAGGCACCACCCACAGCACCGGAGCCACCTCCAGTGCGTATCTTTTCTCCATCTCGAGGACAGGACAGATTCGAGCGCCTCGAGAGTGCTGTGGGTATCATGCAGCAGGAGTTAGCAGAGCTGAGGGTCGCTCAGGCAGCAGGGTTTGCCGAGTTGAGGACTACTCAGGCATCACAGTTCGCTCACTTATCGGCACAGCTTGCCACAGTGATTCAGTTGCTTGAGCGATCTGTGGTGCGACCTCGACGGGTTCCCTCACCGACTCCGCCTCCATCTCCATCAGCATCAGATTTACCACCACCACCAGCAGCAGCAGCAGCACCAGAGGATACACATCAGGACACCGACGCTGAGGCGTCATAGATTTTATCTTTCTTTATCGCACTTTTATTTTCTTATTTTTGTTGGACTTGTAGTACCCAGAAAGGACTCTCCTTCTGGGTATGTTTTTTTTTTTTTATTTGTTTTGTCTCGAGTTGTACTTCATTATCATATCTTTATATACTCGAGCTTTATTTTGAGCTATACTGAACCCTTGCGTATGTGTGCAGATGGTCTTGGATTTAAGGAAATTGAGGAATTGTCATAGGCACGGTCATTGGACCGTGTGTGCTCCACAAAACATTGAGACTCAACTCTCAATGACCTAGCTCCATCAAACGCAACACTTGAAGTTCAGGGGAGTAATGTTTCAATTGCATCTTCCACACTAATTGTTCTTCATTGTTTTATTGGTTATAATGCTTGCATGCGTACATTGGGGACAATGTACATCTTAAGTGTGGGGGGGAGAATTCACATTACACACACCTTTACTTGTGCGGTCAATTGATCATGTTCATGTAGCCTATGGCGGTTCACCTTAGTTGCAACATTTGTATTCTTATAGTTTAGGAGAATTTTTAACATTGTATCCTATCATGCTCTAGTTTCTACTTGAATTTTAGGGAATTTTTGCTCGATTATCTTATATTGCACAACTTACTCTTGGAATCTTTTGGAAACTCAATCTTGAAGTTTTTAAGGACAAGTTTATCGTTGTTCTTAGTTTTACTTTGGAAAATGCATATATAAATATATATATATATATATATATATGGAAAATAAAAAAAAATATGGAAAAGAGAAAAAGAAAAGAAAAAAAATATATATATATATATATGACTTTGTGAATATTTGCTTTGTTTTATGCATTTGGGGTGGAAAGAGCTACCACCTATGAAGTATGTAGCTACTCTCATAAGTCGGATACAAGTTATGCCCTAATGAGAGAAAGAGCTATCTCATGGGATGCGCGAAAGCTACTACCCCGGTAGAAAGAGCTACCTCCTTGAAAGTGTGAAAGCCACCTTTGGCGGCCGCCTAGGAAAGGGCTACCTTCGAGGTTGTGTGAAGCTACTACTTCCTTTCTTGCTTTTCGTATATAAATAAGTCCTTGTTAACAAAAGTTTGAGGAGTACTCGTTGGTTGTCTTGAGTGAGTTCACACACACTACACATTTGCGAGTTCTTCTTCGTTTTTTTTTTATTCGAGTTTTTAGCTAGAGCAATGATAACCTTATGCAATGTTTTGATTTCCCCTTACTTGTAGAATGCTTCTTTTGCATACTTTTGGTGAACCTAAGGCCGAGCACTTTCAATTGTTCTTCCCAAGTACTTTCACGTTCTATTTTGCTTGAGGACAAGCAAAAGCTTAAGTGTGGGGGGATTTGATAAGTGCTTGTGTTGTAGTAACGCGAAGCGTTATTATCTTACAAATGAACATACTTTTATCAGATTTTATCACTAAATAGTGTGCATTTGTGTATTCTTGAGCATTGTAGGTTTCGTGGAGCTAAGTTGTAAAAGAAGAACGAAGTTAGGTCGTGTTCGCCGTTGTTGGGAGGTTTTCAGACCAAGCAAGGAACAAGGCACGAGGTTAGACTTGTGAGTGTGTGCCAACCACCTTTGGAGGGGCACAAAGGCAGTCACATTCACAACAAGTCTAACTCGTGTAGCTTAGGAAAACTTCACCAAGAAGGAGACTCGAAGCAATAGGCACGATCTACCATTGATTGTGTGCCCAATTCAATGGCCTCGATGAAGAAACAACATATTCGGGAGCATTTCGGAGAGTACTGTAGCGGCACTGTAGCTTGCTACTGTAGTGAATCACTGTAGCAAGTTACTGTGCACTTCTGCCGAAGAGTCAAGGTTCCAGAGAATTCACACGGGCATGTGGAATTAACACACGGCCGTGTGGATTGATTTTCCAGCAAGCCAGAAACTTCACACGGGCGTGTGGAATTAACACACGGCCGTGTGAAGTAATTTTCAGGAAAGACAGAAACTTCACACGGGCCTGTGGAAATTCCACACGGCCGTGTGAATTCCCGATAACTTCAAATTTAAAGCCGCACTCAGCCTATTTAAAGCCGATTTGGAGACTTTTTGAAGAATCTTTTGACCTATCTTTCTCCCCAACTTCTGGAGAGGGCGGCTAGGGTTTCGGAGAGGACTTTGTGGAGGATTGGAGAGCGTCATCGGCATCGTCACCGACGTTCGACGGCCGCACAAGACCACGGCCACACCATACGCGAGGGGGTTTTCATTGATGTCTTTAGTTTGTTCTTTCTTTCATAAATTGATGAACATGTATAGCTCCACGAGGAGCTAAACCCCTCGTGGGTATTCGGACTTGTAAAACTCTAGGATAATTATGTTTCTTTGACATTGTTATTATGCTTTTCCATTAATTGATGAATAAATTCGAGTTTCAATTTTAGATTTCTTGTGCTATTGTTTTCTGTTAGCCGTGACACTAAGGATTGAGAACAATCTAGGTTATCCTTTGGAGGTGTGACAACTCCTATAGGATTAGACTACTTAAAATTGAAGAGGGTTGAGAGGGAGAGTTGTGAGGTAGCACCGTACCCCTTTCCCTTCCATTGTGATTTCTCCCTACCTCCGATTCCTTGAGTCATTAGAGGTCGAAATAGAGTGAAGTGCTAGGTAGACAAACTCCCCCAAGGTTTTGGGGTGACGTGAATCCTACGCACTGGGGCTTAATTTAGACAATGGTTCTTCCTCCTGGACCAAAGGGTTAGAACTATCACACATAGGAACAGGTTTTATCACTAGGAGTCCCTAGAGCTTAAAGCAATCTCACGTAGTGTTAGGCTTAGGTAGAGATACTCCCCTGGGGCTTAGTTGAGCAATCAACAGAGTGAAGGGTTGACGTGAATCCTATTGCCGGGACATAGTGTTGAGGTTAGCACGGTTGACCTTAGATTTGGGACCGTGTGTTTCAGGATTTTCCTCGACTCAATTAACATCAATAGGAAGGTATAATAGCATAGTCTTGCACTAGAAGCATAAGTCCTAGAGGTAACTTGTCCGGATACCCTATTTTCACTTATTACTAGTCCCTCTCTTTTTACTCGTTGCTTGCACTTTTCTCTCTTTCATCTTTCGATTTATTTGCTTTGCATCTACTCTAGTTCCCATAAATTCACTCATCACTCCGATCATTGTTTCTTTTCGTACATCACACGACTCAATAGCAACTTCTCGTATTTTAAATCCCTATTCCCTGTGGATTCGACTACCCACTCACCGGGGTAACTTTTATTACTTCGACAAGGCCGTGCACTTGCGGTACGCACGCAAAAGGTCGTGTTAAGTTTTTGGCGCCGCTGCCGGGGAATAGGCGTATTTTTGATACTTGTTTTTGCTATTTTAGTCATTCACTTCGTTGACTATTTCATACTTTCTTTAACTATCATCGTTCTTATTTTTCTTTTCTTTGTGTTGGCTTCAGGTTATGACCCACGGGAACCCTTCGATTCTTGTTGAAGGAGACCCGAACATTGGAAGGAGAATACACCGTAAAGGGAAAGAGCCTGTGGAAGAAAAATCCGAGCAAGCCAGCATAGATTCAGAAGGGTCGGAAGCTATGGCAGAACAGAACGAACAACAAAGGACATTGGCTGATTTTGCTAGACCCGCGGTAATGGGGACCCAATCAAACATTGTGAGGCCCCCAATTACCGCAAATAACTTTGAGTTGAAGCTGTCGTTCATTCAAATGTTGCAACAGTCCGCACAGTTTAATGGGTTGGCCGATGAAGATCCCAACAACCATCTAGAGAAATTCCTTGAAGTGTGCGACATGTTGAAGATCAATGGGGTAACGGACGACGCAATCAGATTGAGAGCCTTCCCATTTTCATTGAAGGGGAAAGCAAGACATTGGTTACATTCATTACCGAGAGCATCTATCACTACATGGGAAGAGATGGCCGAGGCATTCTTGGCTAGGTATTTCCCGCCGTGAAAATCAGCAAGGCTCCGGAATGATATTTCATCCTTCATGCAAGTGGAATTGGAGTCTCTATTCGAGACATGGGATAGGTTCAAGGAGCTCCTCCGGAAGTGCCCGCAACACGGATTCCCCAAGTGGATGATCATTCATACTTTTTATAATGGGTTGAATCCAAGCACTAAGCAACTTTTAGATGCAGCGGCAGGAGGGACTCTGGGAGGCAAGACCCCCGATGAAGCCCGGCACCTTATTAAAGAGATGGCGATGAATAGCTATCAATGGAACACAAGGGACAGAAGGAAGGTAGCCGGAATTCATGATGTTGATGCAGTTACATCTTTGGTGGCACAAGTAGAATCATTGAGTAAGAAGTTGGACGCTCTAACTTCACCAAGAGTTGCGGCCATCACTACATGCAACGGTTGTGGGGGAGGTCATGCTTCAAGTGATTGTCCGATTGCTATTGGGGGCGCTAGTACGGTGGAGCAGGCTGATTTTGTGGGAAATAACTACAGAGGACAAGGCCAAGGCAACCCGTATAGTGGCACTTACAATCCAGGGTGGAGGAATCACCCAAATTTCTCATGGAGCAACCAAGGACAGTCACAACAAAAGAATAACACACCACCAGGATTTTAGAACCAACAAGCACCGAATTTAGAAAGCTGAGTGACAGGGATAGAAGGAAAGATGACTGATCTAGAAAGAGCTCTCACACGGTTTGTTTCTTCATCGGATGCTAGATTCCAGTCGGTGGAAGCTACACTTCACAATCATACCGCCTCCTTACATAATTTGGAGAATCAAGTGGGGCAAATTGCGAAGACATTAGCGGAAAGGCCTCAAGGGAGTTTGCCTAGTAATACGGAGACAAATCCAAGGGAACAATTGAAAGCAATCACCTTGAGGAGTGGGAAAGAGGTCGAGAGAAATCTCCCTCTAGAGAAGGCCCAAGAGACACCCGAGGTAGTGGAGGTAGAGGAAGGAGTAACAAACGAAAAAGAGGTGGCATCCCCACCCTACAAGCCAAGGATCCCCTATCCTTCACGATTAAAGAATGACCAAGACAATGAACAATACAAGAAATTTCTGGGAATTTTCAAACAGTTGCACATCAACATACCATTCGCGGAAGCATTAGCCCAAATGCCTAAGTACGCGAAGTTCTTGAAAGACCTCCTAACCAACAAGAGGAAATTGGAGGAGAGTGCATCTGTGATACTCGATGCCAATTGCTCGGCCGTATTGCAAAAGAACATGCCTAGCAAAAGAAAAGATCCCGGGAGTTTCATAATACCATGTAACATTGGCAACATGGGTGAAGAGATGGCATTGGCCGACTCAGGGGCAAGCATCAATGTCATGCCTTACATGTTCTTCCAAAAGCTAGGCTTGGGCGAGCCAAGACCCACTTGGATGACACTTCAACTCGCGGACCGATCAGTGAGGCATCCGAGAGGGATTGTAGAAGATGTGTTGGTGAAAGTCGACAAATACATATTTCCTGTTGACTTCGTAGTGTTGGATGTCGATGAGGATGTCGAGGTTCCATTGATCCTTGGAAGGTCATTCTTGCGTACTTCGAAGGCCTTGATCGACATGGACGGCGGGGAGCTCACATTGCGAGTAGGAGAAGACAAGCTCACATACCGACTCGCCGAAGCCATGAGACACTCTCTCGATTTTGATGACACTTTATATTTCCTTGACACCACTGATGAACTAATAGATGATTATGTGCAGGAAATGATGAACCCGGATCCATATGAAGGGTGGCCGTACCAAGACTTGGAGATTGAAGAAGAAGTGCTCTCCATTGGTCTAATCAAGGATGACTTCAAGCAAGAAACGGAGCGTATGAAGAAAATGCTTCGGAGGATGAAAAGGTCGAAAAGACGCCACAAGAAGAACCCTAACAACAAGGGAAATGAACATTCAAGGAGCAAGGGTGATTCACCCTTTTGTGGTAACAAACTCGACAACTCCCCCTCTACTCTACAAAGGTTATGTAATGCATGCTTCCAGGTTGTAGGGAAGAGGGCAACTTCCATTCATGAACCTCCGTAAGGTAAGCCAGGTACGTCAAGCTTAGTGACGTTAAACAAGCGCTTCTTGGGAGGCAACCCAAGGCTTTACAGTTTTTCTAGGACCTAGTTAGCTTTAGATTGAATAAAAAGTCTTAGTTTTGGTGTCCTGAATTTTTCATGTGCTTACGCTGCGATTTTCTTGTGGGTTTTTGATGAATTTCGTGTGCCTTAATGATAATTGAGGAAGTTTAGGTTGGTTGAGTGTGTTTTCTTTGGTTTCTGGTCGTAATTTTATGGTTTTTACAGGCTCTAAGTATTTTTTTAAAGAGTTTCTGAATTTTTCTGAGAGTCTGTAAAATTTTCTAAGTAAACCAGAGAATACACACGGCCGTGTTGAATTAACACACGGCCGTGTTGAATTAACACACGGCCGTGTGTTACCAGTTGGAGCTCAACCAGAGAAGACACAGGGGCGTGACTTTGCCCCTGTGAAAACTTCAGAAGGGGCACACGGTCGTGTGAATTTTCGCAGAACTTCAACTCTTTTCCAGAGAGTTCACAGGGGCGTGTGGGGGCCCCTGTGAGTGCCACTGTGCTAAGGCACACGGCCGTGTGGAATTAACACACGGCCGTGTGAAAACTCTGCAGAAAAATCCCTTCTTCCCGAGAAAACACAGGGGCGTGTGACAGCCCCTGTGGAAGAGCTTGTGATTGGCACACGGCCGTGTGGAATTAACACACGGCCGTGTGAAACACTTAGATTTTTTGGGCAAATCAGAGAGGCCACAGGGGCGTGTGTTGGCCCCTGTGACCGGCCTTGTGTTCTTGGCCAGGTTGGGCACACGGCCGTGTGGAATTAACACACGGTCGTGTGATATTTTTCAGAGAGCTTCTGTGTTTTCCCGAGAAGCCACAGGGCCGTGTACCAGCCCTTGTGGATATCCTTGTGAAGGCACACGGCCGTGTGGAATTTCCACACGGCCGTGTGGGGTAGCCAGAGAGTAAACAGAATGCACACAGGGGCGTGTGTTGGCCCCTGTGAACCCTAATTTCAGAGGCACACAGCCGTGTGGCATTGTCACACGGCCGTGTGAATTCCCAGAACTCCAAAAGCCGCGTGATTTCTTTTGGTTTTCACTCGTGCCTCTTCCATTTTCATTCTAAACTCTCCTTCTACTCTCTCCACTAGTTCCCCAACCATCTCAGAGGATTTTTGAGGCTTTTATTGGAGTTTTCCGGCCGGTTCTTAATATTTCTTCATCCACTCCGTCGGTAAGGACTTCAAAGCCTTTTTCTTCGTCAATTCTCAATGTAATTCGTTCTTCTGATGATTTCGCCCATATTGAATGATTAATGAGTATGCGAGTATGCTTAAGAGAGAATTAGAACGATCTATATCGTAAATTTTTGAAATTTCAACCCACGGCCGTTATGCTCTGTCCGCCCGATGATCCACACGGGCGTGTGGAATTAACACACGGCCATGTGGATTTCTGCAGATTGAGCATTTTAACTTGGTTTTGATCTCTTCCTCTTTCAATCTTGCAGATATTTCTACTAGACCTAGGAAATCGGTCGGCAAGCGTCCGCGAGCAGCTACTCCACCCCCCGAGGAAATGGAGTTTGCTCTACCCGAGCACAGGGAGCGGTTCAAGAAACTCTCGCCACTTAGATTTGGACAGTCGCGTTACCCTGATTTGAGCGTGTTGAGAGACATACAGGGGGGCGACGCCATAGCTACAAAGGTGGAGGAGTTGCTGGCTGTGGGGAGTTGGGACCGATTACTATCTATTCGAGAGCCAGCAACTCGGGATATTACCCTCGAGGTCCTATCGACGTTCGAATTCAACCGAGGGTATGATAGCTTCACGAATGGCGAGACGATCCAGTTCCGAGCCCTGGGTCGCCACTATAGCCTGAGCGTTACACAGTTCTCGATCGTGATGGGCTTATACGATCAGGCGTACACAGAGACAGAGGAGTACGCATTACTGCCCACTGATTATCCAGGGACCCTAACACCTCAGGGGATCTATAGTACGCTGTGCGGGGATGGGCAGTACGAGCCGGGGGTGTCGAAGGCAACATTTCTTTCTCGGCCAGCGCACAGGTATATTCATGCTATCCTGAGCAGGTCTATTAGTGGCCGAGGGGACAGTACAGGGGTACTGAGCAGGCAGGAGTTGCTATACTTACACTCCATGGTACAGAGCGAGCCACTCCACCTGGGGCACATTCTAGCCGAGTACATGCGCCACCAGGGCCAGTACCCCAGGGTTGGAGTTCTCTTTGCAGGCCCCTACGTCACACGCCTCGTCATAGGTCTGGGACTCAGAGATGGGGTGCGCGGGGCCGAAAAGATCGCTACACCAGCCCCGCTCACCAGAGAGACACTGAGATTGATGGGTATGGTCCGCAGATCAGGACCAGGAGTCTACACTATGATCATACGCCAGACAGAGCAGGCCGAGGGCTCACAGGCAGCCTTAGAGCCACCACCAGTGGACACAGAGGCAGGGGCAGAGGCCGAGGCACCACCCACAGCACCGGAGCCACCTCCAGTGCGTATCTTTTCTCCATCTCGAGGACAGGACAGATTCGAGCGCCTCGAGAGTGCTGTGGGTATCATGCAGCAGGAGTTAGCAGAGCTGAGGGTCGCTCAGGCAGCAGGGTTTGCCGAGTTGAGGACTACTCAGGCATCACAGTTCGCTCACTTATCGGCACAGCTTGCCACAGTGATTCAGTTGCTTGAGCGATCTGTGGTGCGACCCCGACGGGTTCCCTCACCGACTCCGCCTCCATCTCCATCAGCATCAGATTTACCACCAGCAGCAGCAGCAGCAGCAGCACCAGAGGATACACATCAGGACACCGACGCTGAGGCGTCATAGATTTTATCTTTCTTTATCGCACTTTTATTTTCTTATTTTTGTTGGACTTGTAGTACCCAGAAAGGACTCTCCTTCTGGGTATGTTTTTTTTTTTTTTATTTGTTTTGTCTCGAGTTGTACTTCATTATCATATCTTTATATACTCGAGCTTTATTTTGAGCTATACTGAACCCTTGCGTATGTGTGCAGATGGTCTTGGATTTAAGGAAATTGAGGAATTGTCATAGGAACGGTCATTGGACCGTGTGTGCTCCACAAAACATTGAGACTCAACTCTCAATGACCTAGCTCCATCAAACGCAACACTTGGAGTTCAGGGGAGTAATGTTTCAATTGCAACTTCCACACTAATTGTTCTTCATTGTTTTATTGGTTATAATGCTTGCATGTGTACATTGGGGACAATGTACATCTTAAGTGTGGGGGGGGGGGGGGGGGGGGGAGAATTCACATTACACACACCTTTACTTGTGCGGTCAATTGATCATGTTCATGTAGCCTATGGCGGTTCACCTTAGTTGCAACATTTGTATTCTTATAGTTTAGGAGAATTTTTAACATTGTATCCTATCATGCTCTAGTTTCTACTTGAATTTTAGGGAATTTTTGCTCGATTATCTTATATTGCACAACTTACTCTTGGAATCTTTTGGAAACTCAATCTTGAAGTTTTTAAGGACAAGTTTATCATTGTTCTTAGTTTTACTTTGGAAAATGCATATATAAAATATATATATATATATATATATATATATATATGGAAAATAAAAAAAATATGGAAAAGAGAAAAAGAAAAGAAAAAAATATATATATATATATATATATGACTTTGTGAAT
This sequence comes from Dioscorea alata, assembly GCA_020875875.1. Taxonomy (NCBI): domain Eukaryota; kingdom Viridiplantae; phylum Streptophyta; class Magnoliopsida; order Dioscoreales; family Dioscoreaceae; genus Dioscorea; species Dioscorea alata. Next base: position 10,837,670 of record CM037027.1, read on the forward strand.
ATTTGCTTTGTTTTATGCATTTGGGGTGGAAAGAGCTACCACCTATGAAGTATGTAGCTACTCTCATAAGTCGGATACAAGTTATGCCCTAATGAGAGAAAGAGCTATCTCATGGGATGCGTGAAAGCTACTACCCCGGTAGAAAGAGCTACCTCCTCGAAAGTGTGAAAGCCACCTTTGGCGGCCACCTAGGAAAGGGCTACCTTCGAGGTTGTGTGAAGCTACTACTTCCTTTCTTGCTTTTCGTATATAAATAAGTCCTTGTTAACAAAAGTGTGAGGAGTACTCGTTGGTTGTCTTGAGTGAGTTCACACACACTACACATTTGCGAGTTCTTCTTCTTTTTTTTTTTATTCGAGTTTTTAGTTAGAGCAATGATAACCTTATGCAATGTTTTGATTTCCCCTTACTTGTAGAATGCTTCTTTTGCATACTTTTGGTGAACCTAAGGCCGAGCACTTTCAATTGTTCTTCCCAAGTACTTTCACGTTCTATTTTGCTTGAGTACAAGCAAAAGCTTAAGTGTGGGGGGATTTGATAAGTGCTTGTGTTGTAGTAACGCGAAGCGTTATTATCTTACAAATGAACATACTTTTATCAGATTTTATCACTAAATAGTGTGCATTTGTGTATTCTTGAGCATTGTAGGTTTCGTGGAGCTAAGTTGGAAAAGAAGAACGAAGTTAGGTCGTGTTCGCCGTTGTTGGGAGGTTTTCAGACCAAGCAAGGAACAAGGCACGAGGTTAGACTTGTGAGTGTGTGCCAACCTCCTTTGGAGGGGCACAAAGGCAGTCACATTCACAACAAGTCTAACTCGTGTAGCTTAGGAAAACTTCACCAAGAAGGAGACTCGAAGCAATAGGCACGATCTACCATTGATTGTGTGCCTAATTCAATGGCCTCGATGAAGAAACAACATATTCGGGAGCATTTCGGAGAGTACTGTAGCAACACTGTAGCTTGCTACTATAGCGAATCACTGTAGCAAGTTACTGTGCACTTCTGCCGAAGAGTCAAGGTTCCAGAGAATTCACACGAGCGTGTGGAATTAACACACGGCCGTGTGGATTGATTTTCCAGCAAGCCAGAAACTTCACACGAGCGTGTGGAATTAACACACGGCCGTGTGAAGTAATTTTCACGAAAGACAGAAACTTCACACGGGCGTGTGGAAATTCCACACGGCTGTGTGAATTCCCGATAACTTCAAATTTAAAGCCGCACTCAGCCTATTTAAAGCCGATTTGGAGACTTTTTGAAGAATCTTTTGACCTATCTTTCTCCCCAACTTCTGGAGAGGGTGGCTAGGGTTTCGGAGAGGACTTTGTGGAGGATTGGAGCGCGTCATCGGCATCGTCACCGACGTTCGACGGCCGCACAAGACCACGGCCACACCATACGCGAGGGGGTTTTCATTGATGTCTTTAGTTTGTTCTTTCTTTCATAAATTGATGAACATGTATAGCTCCATGAGGAGCTAAACCCCTCATGGGTATTTGGACTTGTAAAACTCTAGGATAATTATGTTTCTTTGACATTGTTATTATGCTTTTCCATTAATTGATGAATAAATTCGAGTTTCAATTTTAGATTTCTTGTGCTATTGTTTTCTCTTAGCCGTGACACTAAGGATTGAGAACAATCTAGGTTATCCTTTGGAGGTGTGACAACTCCTATAGGATTAGACTACTTAAAATTGAAGAGGGTTGAGAGGGAGAGTTGTGAGGTAGCACCGTACCCCTTTCCCTTCCGTTATGATTTCTACCTACCTCCGATTCCTTGAGTCATTAGAGGTCGAAATAGAGTGAAGTGCTAAGTAGACAAACTCCCCAAAGATTTTGGGATGACGTGAATCCTACGCACTGGGGCTTAATTTAGACAATGGTTCTTCCTCCTGGACCAAAGGGTTAGAACTATCACACATAGGAACAGGTTTTATCACTAGGAGTCCCTAGAGCTTAAAGCAATCTCACGTAGTGTTAGGCTTAGGTAGAGATACTCCCCTGGGGCTTAGTTGAGCAATCAACAGAGTGAAGGGTTGACGTGAATCCTATTGCCGTGACATAGTGTTGAGGTTAGCCACGGTTGACCTTAGATTTGGGACCGTGTGTTTCAGGATTTTCCTCGACTCAATTAACATCAATAGGAAGGTATAATAGCATAGTCTTGCACTAGAAGCATAAGTCCTAGAGGTAACTTGTCCGGATACCCTATTTTCACTTATTACTAGTCCCTCTCTTTTTACTCGTTGCTTGCACTTTTCTCTCTTTCATCTTTCGATTTATTTGCTTTGCATCTACTCTAGTTCCCATAAATTCACTCATCACTCTGATCATTGTTTCTTTTCGTACATCACACGACTCAATAGCAACTTCTCGTATTTTAAATCCCTATTCCTTGTGGATTCGACTACCCACTCACCGGGGTAACTTTTATTACTTCGACAAGGCCGTGCACTTGCGGTACGCACGCAAAAGGTCGTGTCATTTTCTTTGATGATATCCTCATCTATAGTGATATCTTGGAAGCACATCTAAATCATTTGCAAATGGTCTTCAACATCCTCAGTTAACATTGCTTGTTTGCAAAAATGATGAAATGTGAATTTGGATGCAGCTAGCTAGGATATCTTACGCACTGATTTTTAGCACAGGGAGTCTTTATCTATCTAAAAAAATCTTTGTAATTGTTGATTGGCATTTGTTGGAGATAATTTAGAGCCTGCGGTGCTTTTTGGGCATAAATGGTAATTACCAACAATTTGTGCGTCATTATGCCACCTTGGTGGCGCCTGATACTGAACTCTTTTGAAAGCATTCATTTGTTTGGGCACCTTAAGCTTTAGCAGCTTTTCACAAGCTAAAGAAATCTTTCATGGCAACTCCAGTACTTAAATTACCAAATTTTAGTCTTCCTTTCACTGTTTAAATGGATGCTTTTGGCAACTTGGATTGGAGTAGTTCTAATGCAGGTGGACAACCCCATTGCTTATTTCAGCAAGCAATTATCTCCTTGAATGAAACATGCCTTGAACTATGTCTAAGAGATGTCTGCTATAACTAAAGTGGTGAAGAAATGGCATCAGTATATTCTTAAATGCTAATTCAAAGTTTAGATGTTGATTTAAAGTCCTGTTGACGCTTTGTCCCATTAGCCGTCCATGAAGTTTCTTTCTTTGCTTACAACTTCTCAGCCCATCTTGGCTATCTGGGAAGCCTTACGCTACTTTTACAAAATACACATGCCCACATCTCAACTATTAGAGTCTACCTACAATGTTTTACTGGCATTGCTAGAAGGTTTTACTGGCAGGACCTTGAAAGCTCAATTCATGACTGCATTTCTCATTTTAATGATAGGACCATCTTTATGGATTTTATTTCTCATTTTCCTTTTTTATTAAAAACCATCATCTTGGTGGTTATGGATCATCTCTATAAGCATGTCCACTTTTTGGCGTTAGGATCCTAATTTATAGCACAATAAGTGGCAGAGATCTTCATCTAGGATGTTATTCGACTCTATGGAATTCCATCTGACATAATTTTTTATAGAGATATATTATTTGTCATCACCTTTTGGAGGGAGCTTTTTAATCTTCAAGGCATAGTCCTACAGATGAGTTATGCCTACCACCCATAATATGACCGCCAGACGAAAGTTGTCAATAGCTACTGATAAGTGCTTCAACATTCATATTTTACACATTATTTGCACGACATTTACAATGAAATCTTATATGTTTAGTATCAAGCTAGTACATAATTTTATTCTTTCATTTACCATAGACTTTAAATGCTTTTCAAGGAAAAAAGAATCAAATATTGAGGTGATTCAAGGGAGAACTAAACAAAACCAACTGTTCAAGATCATCATGGCCTCACCACGGTCATGGTCCATCTGTGCTAGTGTTTATGAACAAAGAAAGATGTCATAGAAGGCACAATGGTCCTCACACCTGCCATTATGATTCATAACATGGCCATGGTTATGACAGATAATGCCCAAAGATAGACCATACTAGGATGCGACTTGTGGCCCAAGAAAGAAACTTTGATAACAACGGCCTTCACAATGGCCATTGTGACGTCGTGGTGGACCCAAGTCTATAAATAACTCTAGGTTTTATTATTTTGGAAGAATTCTTTTGCCAAAATTGGTTAGAGATGGCCGGATGTCTGGAGACCTTTGCAGCTAAAGACAAGGATCTACATTATTTCAGCGGCATCTGGTGAGTTTCTTAAGAGCGATTCAATGTATATTAATAGCGAAGAGATTCGGCGATGTCTTGATGATCTCGGAATCTTCTCAACCTTAACCATCAGAGATCTATTGGAGGAAGTTAGTTTTAGGATTTTTTATTCTTATCTTATTGATTTTATAATTCAATCTTTATTCTCCATCCATAGAACCCAAATTTGGGGGGAATTGTATGTCAATGTACCTTGACTCATACTTGTGAATTCTTATTGGCAATTTATTAATCTTTCTAATAAACTTGGATTCATTGCATAGTTGTTTAATGCTATTTTGTTGATGTTGTGAGGAAGAGATCCCTACTCATTAGAATATCCATGCCTTGTTAGATCTATGCATGCGCATTACCTTGGTCTCTCCAAGTTTATAAATTAAATCTCCTAATTGTTTTAATAACTTGCTAAATGATTTTTTAGTTAATTCTAGTCCTAAAAATGATCTCCCTGTGTTTGCAGCTAAAGCTATATAACTTTGGCTAAATTTTATAATATCATTAAAACTATCTAGATGTAATCTTTCTAAGTTTCTTGTAGCTATATCTTGTAATAGTATTTCTCCTCTAGAGGGATCTATTCCTAATATGTCCTTAATTTGCTAAACTAATTTTATGTCTTTATTATTAAAATGTCTTTCACCTGTTTGTTTAGTTTTATTATATAATGGTCTTGCTAATTGACTTAAATTTGGTATAAAATTTCTGGCATAATTTAATTTCTCTAAGAAGGATTGAATTTGTTTCAAATTTTCTAATTTATCTGGCATTTCTAAAATACTAGATGCAATGTGTTTTTGGAGATAGATTTCTCCTTGTCCTATTATTACACCAAGAAATTCAATTTTTCTACTTCCTATTTTGATTTTCGGTTTAGATAAAACTAAACCATTCTCTTGGCATTCTTTAAAGAACATGATCTTTTATTCCTAAATGTACTAGGAAATATTTAGCTTTTACTAATTCCTTATATGATTATGCTATTAAGAAATCAATAACTATTTCTGCATTATCATTGTTACAACATATTTCCATTTTATCATATTCTGAGTCACCCACTCCTTCCAATTGCGCTTTATGATCCTCAACTATATTTTATTAATTAATTTTTAGAAGTAGATCTAAGAAATATCATACCCGTTAGGTTATTGATTAAGTAAAAAGGAAGTAATAGGAGCCTCTCGTCGTTGCCCGAGGAATGCGAACCTCGTGCTCACTTACGAGCTATTACTTGATGGCAAGTATACTTACGGTGTTACACATATCAAACCATTTGCATGGTTATCTTGCATCAAGTACCTTAAATATTACCTCCATTGTTTCACCACAGATCATCATCATCACTGGATGCAATTTCTTTCCTAGGCTGAATGGCACTACAACACTAGATGGCATGCCACTATCTGAATCACACTTTTTGAGGTTGTGTATGGGCCTCTAGTGCCATCTTTGATCAATTATCCTAAAGGCTCATCTGTGGTTGCCTCAGTACACGAATTGTTATCCAAACAAACTTCGATCCTTCGTACTCCTCGTATGAATCTCATATAGGCGTAGACCATAATAAGGATTCAAGCTAATATGGGTCTTACATACATCTCTTTCTCCATTAGTGATTAGGTTCTCCATAAGTTGAAAACATTTAACCAATCCTCCTTAGGCCATCATTGTTCACGTAAACTCACTCAAAGATTATGGTTTACAGACATGAGCTGCTAGAACAGACACGCATCCATGATGTCTTCCACATTTCCCAATTGAAACACTATATAGGAGACCCCATTGCCACTCATGTTCCTTTACCTATGAAATTTATTGAACATCAGCCTCTTTTTTGCCCAATCAATGTTTGGGGTAATTACACTATTCTCATTCAAGGGCACCCTAGTCAGTAGGCATTTGTTCAATGGGAGGGTCAAATGCTATGTGGTTATCACTTAACTACCTTTGCCAAGACTTCCTTGAATTTAACCTTGTGGACAAGGTGATTTCTGATGGTGGAAGTATTGATACAAAATCAGGTTTGTAGTCAAAGGTGTACAGAGTCAGGTGTTCAACCTGTTAGTAAATATCATAAAATTATATAACACCATCAGAGGCATGCGGAAGCAAGATTAAAATTATATTATGATCTAATTGTTTTAATAAATACTCTATTTTAATTAAAAGGTTTAGAAAATTACCTTTAGATGTTCCAAAACCTTTCCTTTGATGTGCCAAATTTGTACTTAGATTGTCGTCAATCTTCTAGCGCCGAACGAGAGTTCCATACCTCTAAATCACGTGCCAAAATTGAGAAATAGTCTCCTCTACTTCTCTCAATAGTGGCTAGAGTTAGAGAGGAAGAGAGAGTTAGGGATTTTCTCACCAGATAATCAATTGATTCTTTCTAAGGATAGAGATAAGTCATATTTATAGAGACTTCATGTTGTACCCTGCCCTATGTTTTTTAACCCTAATCTATTTTTGGCATTCTTGGGAATAGAAGAGTAATTTGGTCTTTTCCATGTCTCTTCTTTTTGCCATACACCCAACCATACCTTGTCATTTCAAGTCCATACCCTTTCATTTCAAAGCCATACCATATCAACACAAAGCCATACCATGTCATTTCAATCCATGTCTTTTTAAAAGCCAAGATTTTATACCATTTTCCTTTCATTTCCTCTTGTTTTTCTCTTGGAGAAGAAGGAGACCTTGAATGAAATCCTTCTCTTGATAGATTGAAGCTCCATCTTTCCTTTATCATTCTCTCTTGAATCTAGCAAGGTAAACACCATATTCTTTCTTGTTTTCTCCTTGTTTCTTTCATCCTTGCTAGAGGAATTTAGTGCTTGTGGTAAATGAGTATATTTGAGCCTTGATTCTTGCACTATCTTCTTATTATTGGGTAGAAGGATGTTGGAGTATGACCAACTTGTTTTTTTCCCAAATATTGTTGGAATCTTGAGTGAACTATGTGATTGCAATCTCGGGATTTACTGTAGCACCAAACAAGCTAGGTCTTTCTTGCTTTCCTTGTTGATTTCAAGGGTTGTGATGGGTCTATTCTTGATAGAACTTCTTGTTATCGTGTTTAGCAAACCCTAGAAACAATTATTCTACATTTCGAGCATTTTTTTCCTTCATTTTAGTTAATCAAGTGTTTGATGATGTGTGGTTGCTTGTTTTGGTTGTTTAAATGCTTCTAGGAAGTGAGAGATCAAGTAAGGGCAATGATCTAGTGGAGTAGTAACACCGGGGTGTTTCGCTCGCCAAGTTTGTGAGTAGGAAATTACCAAAATTTGGACTATGACTTATGCATGATGTTTTTGATATTTGAGTTGCTCGCTTTTGATTGGTAGACTCCTTATTGCTAAACCTCTTTAAAAGCTTTAAATGAAGTTTAGAAATCATGGTGAAGAGCCAGTGGAGTAGTAACACCGGGTGTTTCACTCGCAAAGTTTGTGAGTAGGAAATTACCAAAATTTGGACTATGACTCATGCATGATGTTTTTGATATTTGAGTTGCTCGCTTTTGATTGATAGACTGCTTATTGCTAAACCTCTTTAAAAGCTTTAAATGAAGTTTAGAAATCATGGTGATTTATGAATTGGCTTGTTTCATGAATATTTGCAAAGTATATATATTTTTTATGGTTTGAAACTCTATGTTTGAAATATATGTTCCAAATTATGCATTTTGAAGAGATTTGATGTTCTCATTATGATAAAAAAAATGTGAAAATCAAGTTGAATTTCATTGTGATGATGCAATAAGAGTATCATAGTGATAAAAAATGATTTCATTACAAATGCTATGATCAAATTAATCACTCTTGGAGTGAGAGTTGACATTGTGAACACTTATGATCTCTCATTGTGAGTTATACTATCATGTTGATGCATACATTGAGCCTACGGGCTGAGTTACTATTTAAATGCTTTGATGGTGACATGGGAGCCGAGCTCTAGTAATTACTGCAGTAAGAAATGGATGGTTTCCATGAGCTGACCTATGTAGAGGTGGCGTGGAAAACTATCAAACCGGTTATGCCATGGCAAGTGGGAGAGTAGATCCCTGACATGGATATAGTTGGGTTGTTCGGAGTGACCACACAAACTTCCCAGCGGCGAATGCCAAGATACGCGCATCTTAGTAGCTCTAGACCTAACCAAGCCCACAGTTAGTGATGGAGGCTTTTGAGGCCATTCTGGATACTATTTTGTGATTGTGGAATTACTCATTTCTAAGCATATTGAGATTTGAAACTATTAAATAGAATATGTGAATATTAGTTTCCAGAATGGTATGGATTTTCTTGATGATTTCAAAGGAATTTTGCTTTTCATTTCATTGAGAAAGTTTATATTCTTATGTGATAATTGTTATTCAAAGTATCTTCATTTTTGTTAAGAATTGAAACATTTTTTTTATGATGTTTTATTTCTATTTGATCATGCTTGAGCTATAGTCCTATGTTTAACCTCTCACTGAGTAACCTAGTTACTCACCCCCTCTTTCTTCCTAGCAGGTGATAGCACAGCATAGCGGTGAAGGCGTGAAGTGCTTGTGACAAGGGCCCGAAGATGCACGGGTTGTCGAAGTAATAAAATACCCTGGTGAGTGGGTAGTCGTATCCACAGGGAATATGGATTTAAGATACAAGTATTCACTATGTAGCTAATACGATGTGTGGAAAGAAATCAATGAGTGAGTGTGAAAGAAACTAATAAAAACAAGAATTAAAATAGAATTGTGGAAGGTGAGAGAGTGCAAGTAAGATTAAAGGAGTAGGACAAGCAATGAGTAAAGATGGGTGCCCGGACAAGCTACCCCTAGGACTTATGCTTCTACTGCAAGACTATGATATTATACTTTCCTATTGATGTTAATTGAGTTGAGGAGATCCTTAAACACACGGTCCCAAACCTAAGGTCAACCGTGACTAACCCCAACACTATGCATTGGCACTAGGTTTCACTACGACCCTTGACTCTCATTGATCTGCCAACTAAGCCCTAGGGGAGTCTATCTACCTAAGCTTCACATGGCGTGGAATTGCTTTAAGTTCTAGGGATTCCTAGTGATTAACCCTGTTCCTATGTATAGTTCTAACCCTTTGGTTCAGGTGAGAGAACCCTAGTCTAAATTAAGTCCCAATACTAAGATTCACTTCAACCCTATACTTTGCCGAAAATGGTGTTTTCTTTGCCGATTTCTTCTAAAATTTCGTTGTCGAGCTCCCCATGGTATCTTTTGTACCTATAACACGAAATAAACCAATTTAGACCGAAAACGGGCATCCACTCATATAAAAATACTCAAAGAATACGCGAACATACATAAATAATACGTACAGTTAGGCGTTTATCATGTGTGTGTGTGTGTGAATGACTATGGTGTTGTTAAATGCAGTGAGGTTACTCAGCTTCTTGGTGAAGAATCAAACAAGTTCAGAAAGGCAATTGAAGCTATGAAGAAGCTTAAAGTGGATCCAACAAACAATGCCAAGTGCGTACTCCTTTTTGTTAAAGTTGTTGAGAATGGCAAAGCAGTGGCAGTTATGCATAGCTTGTACAAGAATAACCTAGATGGCATGGTAGGAGATGATATGGAGATGGGGACAACCATCCAGATAATTGTTTTTTTACCAGTTGTGATTAGAAATGGTGCTGAACTTGTAGATCAACATGATAACCTCCATGATAAGGTAACAGAAGGCCCAATTCTAATTCTTTGTCCTACTTCTATCATTTATAACTGGGACAATGAGTATTTTGAGTGGGTGGCCTTTGATGTGGATGTTTACCATTGTTTGAATTGTGAAGTGATTCTTCAACAACTACAAGCTCATGCACTACAAGAAAACAGTTCAATACCAACAAAAAGTTTTGTCAATAATGGTAGTCATTCCATCAGTAGATATCATTACCGACAGAGTGTTGGTCGGGATTTATCAGTCACTAAATCTCATGTCAGTAGTGCTCTTCCATCGGTAATAATAAATTCTGTTTGTAACACTAAACCATTACCTATGGAAATATGTGTTGGTCATGATTATATTTCCGCCGACTATAATTATTTAAATATAAAAAATTTAATTCATTTTGTCGGTGTTGTTTGTCGTTAATGGAACCTTTCTGTTGGTAAAACGTATGTTTTCCTGTCGGTAAAAAATATTAAATTATGATCATTCCATCTATAAAAGGTATGTTTTCGTTGATAAAAAGTATTGTCTTTCATAGTTGAAAAGATTTTTTTAATGAAAATGTGTCAGTAAAGATAGTTTTCCATCGGTAGAAAGTATTTTTGTTCATCGGTAAAGAATATTAACTTAATACTATCTATCGGTAAAAATTATGGTTCCATTGGAGCAAATATTGTTATTAGTCAATGAAGTATAATCGTTACTATAATTTCTGTCGGTATCATATTTTTCCATCAGTAATAAATATTAAATTTAGGAATTCTGTCGGTAAAGGTATTTTGTTTTCACCAAATATTAATTGCTTCATTGGTAAAGATTGCGATTCCGTCAGTAAATAGTATACTTTTCCATCTAGAGAAATATTACTAATGTATTATATACAAATTTTACACATTAAACCTGTATTATGCATAATATGAACATAATACGATATCCATATGCATTTAATAATTCTAAAAACCATAATACAATAACTTGCTCATCCCAACCAACAAAACTTAAATTCATAATACAATAAAACAACATATGTAAAGTATTTTAAGTTATAAAGTTCCAAGCAATCAACAAAAATATTAAAATAGTTTTGAAGGTACTCCAACAAAACAAATGGTAACAACACCATTCTAAGGGTCATCTAAATCTCCTTATGCATCTTCTCCACTATCTCCGGTAGTGACATCTCTTGAATTAATTTCTGATTGGCTTCCTTGAGAAAATAATGTTGGATGACCATGTTCCACCAACTCTAAGATTTTGTCCAATTTACTTTGTAGCCCTGCTTGACATTGTTGAATATCAAGAACTGTGTTTTCTAAATTCTCAACTTTCTCTGTAAGTTGTGTTTTGCAACATAGATTCATTTGTTGCAAAATGTTAATAGATGGAAAGTCAACAAGCTGAATCAGATGTGAAAGGACAAGTAGATGCCGCACAAAACAACTATCGTAAGTCTACCCTACTCCCAAAACCATAAACAATTTGTGCGTGTATTCTTCAATACCCCAATTACATCAGATCATGACTGATTATTAAAATTTGGATGGGAAGAGATATCATCGCCATATATGTTGATCAATGCAGCATTGATAAGTGCTCATGTTATAGTAATGCGAAGCGTTATTATGTTGCAATGAGCATTGATTTAATCAGATTTTATCACTAAAAAGTGTGCATTTGTTTACTTTTGTGCATTGTAGGGTTGCGAAGATAAATTGGAGAAAAGGAACGAAGTTAGATCGTGTTCGCCGTTGTTGGGGAGATTCTCGCATTAAGCAAGGAGCAAGGCATGAGCATAGACTTGTGAGTGTGTGCCAACCTCTTTTGGAGGGGCACAAAGGCAGTCACATTCACAATAAGTCTAGCTCGTGCTAACAAGGAGAACTTCACCAATTAGGAGATCTGAAGCAATCGGCACGATCAACAATTGATTGTGTGCCCAATTCAACGGCCTCGATGAAGAACGATGAATTCAGGAGAGTTTGGGCGAGTACTATAGCAAAACACTATAGCGAGCTACTGTTTATTTTCGGCCGAAATTCAGAAAACTAGAAAGTTCACACGGGCATGTGGAAATTCCAAACGGCCGTGTGAAATCCCGATAAGTCCAATTTTAAAGCCGCGACTAAACATTATAAAAGCCCGTTTTGGAGATTGTTTGGGGATCTTTTTCGATGTTCTTTGCCCTAACTTCTGGAGATGCATGGTTAGGGTTTGGAGAGGACTTCGTGGAGGTTTGAAGCGCGTCATCGGCGTCAACATCAACGTCCGACGGTGGCACAAGACCACGGCCACATCGCGCACAAGGGGGTTTTCATCTATGCATTCAAATTGTGTTCTTATTATTATTTTGATGGATTTGTATAGCTCCATGAGGAGCTAAACCCCTTGTGGGTATTCGGACTTGTAAACCCTAGGATTATTATGTTTCTTTGACATTACTATTATGCTTTTCCATAATTGATGAATAAAGTTAAGTTTTAATCTTAAATTCTTTTCTTTTATTACTGTTTTCCCTTAGCCGTGACACTAGCCTTGAGAACAATCCAGGTTATCCTTTGGAGGTGTGAGAACTCTTATAGGATTAGACTACTTAAGGTTGAAGAGGGTTGAGAGGGTGAGTCATGAGGTAGCGGAACGTCCCCTTTCTCCTCTGATGTGATTTTCCCTACCTCCATGTTCCATGATTTATTCGTGGTCGATATAGAGTTAGGTGCTAGGTGATAAACTCCTCTAGGGCTTTATTGTGCAAATACCAAAGTATAGGGTTGAAGTGAATCTTAGTGCCGGGACTTAATTTAGACTAGGGTTCTCTCACCTGGACCAAAAGGTTAGAACTACATATAGGAACAAGGTTAATCACTAGGAGTCCCTAGAACTTAATGCAATTCTACATAGTGTGAGGCTTAGGTAGATAGACTCCCCTAGGGCTCAGTTGACAGGTTAACGAGAGTCAAGGGTCGTAGTGAAACCTAATGACCGAAACATAGTATTGGGGTTTGTAACGGTTGACCTTAGGTTTGGGACTATGTATTTACAGATTTCCTCAACTCAATTAACATCAATAGGAATGTATAATAGCATTGTCTTGCACTAGAAGCATAAGTCCTAGGGGTAGCTTGTCCGGATACCCATCTTTTCCCATTGCTAGTCCTACTCTTTTACTCTTACTTGCACTCTCTCGTCTTCCACACTTCTCTTTTAATTCTTGCTTTTACCGATTGTTTTCGCACTCACTCACTGATTTTTTCCACAAATCGTGATAGCTAAATAGTGAAATATTGTGTCTTAAATACCTATTCCCTGTGGATTCGACTACCCACTCACCGCGGCATTTTATTACTTCGACAACCCGTGCACTTTCGGGCACTTGTCAAAGTTTTTGGCGCCATTGCCGGGGAATAGGTGTATTTCAGATATTTGTTTTTCGCTATTTTAGCTATTTCACTTCGTTTTCTATTTCATACTTCCTAATCTATCATTATTCTTATTTTTCTTTTTCTTTGCTTTGGCTTTAGGTAATGACCCGCGGGAACCCTTCAATTCTTGTTGAAGGAGACCCAAAAATAGGTAGAAGAACTCATCGTAAGGGAAAGGAATCTGTACAAGAATTTTCAAATCAAGCCGAAGTCGATACAGAAGGGTCAGAAGCAATGGCAGAACAGAATGAAGAACAGAGGACATTGTCCGGTTTTGCTAGACCCGCGGTGATGGGGACCCAATCAAGCATCATGAGGCCCCCAATTACCGCAAATAATTTTGAGTTGAAGCCGTCGTTCATTTAGATGTTGCAACAGTCCACACAATTTAATGGGTTGGCCGATGAAGATCCAAACAACCACATAGAGAACTTCCTTGAAGTGTGCGACATGTTGAAGATTAATTGATTAACAGATGACGCATTTCGTTTAAGAGCCTTCCCATTATCATTGAAGGGAAAAGCAAGACATTGGCTACATTCATTATCGAGAGCGTCCATCACTACGTGGGAGGAGATGGCCGAGGCATTCTTGGCTAGGTATTTCCCTCTGGGAAAATCAGCGAGGCTCTGGAATGAGATCTCATCATTCATGCAAATGGAATTGGAGTCTCTATTTGAGACATGGGATAGGTTCAAGGAGCTTCTTCAAAAATGCCCGCAACATGGGTTCCCCGAATGGATGATCATTCACACATTCTACAACGGGTTGAATCCAAGTACCAAGCAACTGTTAGACGCAGTGGCAGGAGGAACTCTAGGAAGCAAGACTCCCGGTGAAGCCCGGCACCTTATAGAAGAGATGGTTATGAATAGCTATCAATGGAACACACGAGACCGAAAGAAGGTGGCCGGAATTCATGAAGTTGATGCAGTTACATCATTGGCGGCACAGGTGGAATCACTGAGTAAGAAGTTGGATGTTCTAACTTCACCAAGAGTTGCAGCCATCACTACTTGTAACGGTTGTGGGGGAGGACACGCTTCGAGTGATTGTCCGATTGCTATTGGCGGCACTAGTACGGTGGAACATGCTGATTTTGTGGGCAATGCTTATAGAGGACAAGGCCAAGGCAACCCGTACAGTGGTACTTACAATCCGGGGTGAAGGAACCTCCCTAATTTTTCATGGAGCAATCAAGGGCAGTCGCAACAAAAGAACAATGCACCACCGGGATTTCAATGTCAACAAGCACCGAACCTAGAAAGCCGAGTAACTAGGTTAGAAGGAAAGATGACCGATCTAGAGAAAGCACTCACAAGGTTCATTTCTTCGTCGGATGCTAGATTTCAATCGGTGGAAGCTACACATCGCAATCACACTGCCTCCCTACATAATTTGGAAAATCAAGTGGGGCAAATTGCGAAGACATTGGCGGAAAGACCTTAAGGTAGTTTATCTAGTAATACAGAGACCAAACCGAGAGATCAATTGAAGGCAATTACCTTGAGAAGTGGAAAAAAGATCGAGAGAAATCTTCCTCTTGAGAAGACGAAAGAAGCACCCGAAGTTGAAGAAGTAAGGGGAGAAGCAAAAAAGGAGAAAGAGGTGGCACATCAACATACCGTTCGCGGAGGCATTGGCCCAAATGCCTAAGTATGCGAAGTTCTTGAAGGACCTCTTAACCAACAAGAGGAAGTTGAAAGAGAGTGTAGCTCTAGTACTTGACGCCAATTGCTCGGCCGTCTTGCAAAAGAACATGCCGAGTAAGAGAAAAGATCCCGGGAGTTTCATCATACCATGCAACATCGGAAACTTGGGTGAAGAAATGGCATTGGCCGATTCGGGGGCAAGCATCAATGTCATGCCTTACACCTTCTTCCAAAAGCTAGGCTTGGGCGAGCCTAGAACTACTCGGATAACACTTCAACTCGCGGACCGATCGGTGAGGCATCCGAGGGGGATTATGGAATATGTCTTGGTGAAAGTAGACAAATACATCTTTCCTGTGGACTTTGTAGAACTTGATGTCGATGAGGATGTCGAAGTACCGCTGATTCTTGGGAGGCCGTTCTAGCGTACTTCCAAGGCTTTGATAGACATGGACTGCGGAGAGCTCACATTGAGGGTTGGAGACGACAAGCTCACCTATCGCCTTGCCGAAGCCATGAGACATTCTTTTGATTTCGATGACACTTTGTACTTTCTTGATGCTACTAATGAATGTGTTTATGAATACGTGCAGGAATTGATGAAACCCGTGATGACTTGACCGCAAGCGCACGGGTCGCCAAGTAATACCCCTCACGCACGCGGGAGGGGGTCGTATTCCCTGGGATCCTAAGAGCTGCTATTACTCCCCTCTAGATGACACTGTCTATCCTACCAAATATAGATTTAAAACAAGATAAGAAAACAAATAAAAGAGAAAACTATAAACACATGGACTAAGGCTCACCACATAAGCGTACTAATGATGTAAGTAACAATGAAAGTTCGAGGTCCCCGGGCGAGGATCCCCTCGGGACTACTAAAGCTAGAAGGATACTCGAATTACACAGGTAAAGGTGGTTAGGCCAAGAGATGTCCAAAGGTAGGTCACTCCGATGGTCACGGTGATAACCCCTAATCCGGTATGAGTATTGGAATACGGAATTGCTTCCGCCCAAATCCTCACACGATTGCAATGCGCCTAGGGAAATCCCGAATTAAGGTCAAACACAACATCTAGGCTCAACCCTAACTGTTGGAGGGGTACAAATACCCGATGGTCACGGCGTATTTGTACATGTATCCCTTCCAAACTTGGTGTGTCTAATACTAAGGCGATGGTCACGCAACCTAGTATAACCTAGAAATCGATACACAGAGTTCTTATGCATACCAATACATCAAAGTGCACCAAGCTTGAACCATAAACCACACAAATACCATACATGTAAATCAAGTATTCATACAAGCAAGTTCATCCCAAGGTTCACCGGATTCTCGGTAACCTTGGGAGTCTAGTTCAACATCAATAAAGGAGAAAGTATAAAGAACAATAGATACAAGCTAAAGCACATAACAAACTCCCCTAAGATGAAGACTAGAGGTGGTGATGAGAACTTGATGGATCCGCGCCAACAAGCTCCTAGAAATTCTCCTTGATCGCGCTCCTCTTCTCTCCTTCGATTTGCACCCTAAATCAGCCTCTCCAACCCCTTGAAACCTTAGAGAATGATGGTGGAAAGAATGGTGGCCAAAGATAACAAGAAGAATGCCCAAAAGGGCTTTAAAACCTAATTTCGGGATGCTATGCGGCCTCCCATGCGGCCCCGCATGCGGGGAGAGAAAGTTTCCGAGAAATCCCGAAAATCGCGTAAGTTGCTACAGTACCGCTACAGTATCTTGCTACAGAAATAGTCTTTTCCTTGTCAATTTCTCCTTAAATCATGTTGTCGAGCTCCCCATGGTAACTTTTGTACCTGTAACACGAAATAAACCAATTTAGACCAGAAACGAGCATCCACACATACAAAAATACTCTATTTATACGTACACATACATGAATAATACATACATTTAGGCGTTTATCAACCCGGATCCATATGAAGGGTGGCTGGACCAAGACGTGGAGATCCAAGAAAAAGTGCTTTCATTTGGTCTAGTTAAGCAAGAGATCAAGCTGGACACGGGACTCCTGAAAAAGATGATGAGAAAGATGAAGAGAGTGAAGAGGCGCCACAAGAAAAGACCCAAGGATAATGGGGATGAGCAAGAAAGAAATAAGGGTGTTTCACCCATGTGTGGTAACAAAATCGCTAACTCTTCCCTCTATTCTTCAAAAATTATGTACTGCATGCTTTCAGGTTGTAGGGGAGAGGGCAACCTTCATTCATGAACCCCCGTAAGATAAGGCAGGTACGTCAAGCTAAGTGACGTTAAACAAGTGCTTCTTGGGAGGCAACCCAAGGTTTTACAGTTTTTCTAGGACTTAGTTTAGTTTTAGGTTGAATAAAAGTCTTAGTTTTGGTGTCCTGATTTTCAATACATGTGCTTCATATTTACTGTGGATTGTTGACGTTTTTCGTGTGCCTAAACGATTATTGATGAAGTTTGAGTCGGTTGAGCATGTTTCCCATGGTTTCTAGTCGTGTTTTGATGGTTTTCACAGGCTCCAAGCGTCGTATTTATGTTTCTGAGCTTTTCTGTAAGTCTGTGATTTTTTCTAAGTTAACCGGAGAAAACACACGGCTGTGTGAAATTAACACACGGGTGTGTGTTACCTACCATCTAGGGCTCCAGAGAGGGCATAGAGGCGTGACCTAGCCCCTGTAAAGAACCTCAGAAGGGGAACACGGCTGTGTGAAAACCTACACAACTTAAGCTCTCAGTCCAGAGAGTCCACAGGGGCGTGTGGGTGCCCTTTATGAGTAACCCTGTATTAAGGTACACAGCCGTGTGGAAATTCCACACGGCCGTATGAAACTCTGCAGAAACCCCCTCTTTCTCCCGAGAAACCTGATGGTCGCCCGCGACACACTAAAAAAGCGAGCACGGAGCTTCCCGACCGCAAGTGCACGAGTCGTCAAGTAATAACCTCTCCCGCGAGCGCGAGAGGGTCGTATTCCCAAGGGCCCCAAGATCTGCTATTACTTCCTCCTAGGTATCGCTATCTAGTCGATCAATTCACGAGTTGTTGAATAAAACACAAATACGAAAATATAAATAAAAGAAAAGCTATAAACAAAATGGACTAAGGCACACCATACAAACAATCCAAAGAGCAAGTAGCAATGATAACTAGAGGCCTCGGGTGAGGATCCCCTAAGGGGAAGAACAAGCTAGGATGAATATGGGAAATTGAGTGCTAAGTTGGCTAGGTTTAATCCGCTAGAATCGGGTTCCTCTATCCAGAAGATACCCCTACAATGTCATTGGGAGCAGGGAGTCTTGGTTAGGGTAATTCTAATGCGCGCTTTCGACTAAAATAACCCTAACCACAAGGGAAGCTACAGGCACCCGAAACCTCCGGTGTACCAGCACATTGAATCCCCCTTCAATCATTGTGCGACCTAATACATGCAAGCATCCCGATATACACATACAATTCATGAATCAAAACCTACGGAATCCATCCATTGTAGATTGAACATTAAAACAATAGATTGAAATCAAACAAACAAGCCAACAATCATCTATAAATAAGTATCATCATCCATACAAGTTCCTCTCCCAAGGTTCACCAGAGCCCGGTGGCCTTGGGAGCCTAGTTCCACATCAAAAGAGGGAATACACAAGATAATCAATGAAAATGCTCATAAGAAACTCCCTCAGATGTAGGCTAGACGGTGGTGATGAAAGCTCACCAGATCCGCGCCGATCAAGCTCTGTGATGACAACCTTGAGTGCTTCCTTCTTCTCCCCTTGAGTTTTGCTCTTCAAATTGCCTCTCCAATCCGGTGATGATGGTGGAAAATGGTGGAGATGATGGTGGAGAATGGAGGTGGTGCTGGTGGAGAAAGATGGAGGAAAGGGTGGCCAAAGACCAGCTTCAAAAATCCCTAACTTCTCTTATAAAAGTTTCAAAAGACCAATTCTGCCCGTGTCGCACACCAGGCCCCACGCTCTTCTGTCTCCCTTGTGCGGGCCGCACACCAGGCCGCACAGTGCCCGCACACTGCTACAATACCTGCGCTACAGTGAAAATGCTACAGTATGTTGCTACAGCATGATGTATTTAGGCACTTATCAAAACCACAGGGGCGTGTGGATGTCCATGTGGGAGGACTTGTGAAAGGCACACGGCCGTGTGGCGAGTTCACACGCCCGTGTGGAACTTGGGACGAACCAGAGAAGCCATAGGGGCGTGTGGGTGCCCATGTGGCTGGCCTTGTGTTTGATAAGTGCCTAAATACATCATTCTTTAGCTATGATGTTTATTTACTTTCATGCGACTTGTGTTAGTTTTCCGTGACATTTTGCGCATTTGATGTTTTATTTTTGTTTTAGGGTTTTGAAGAACATTTGCGCAAGGATGAACCATATTTGACAAGTTTCGGGCAAGAAAAGAGTGGATTTTCAGGGCCGTTACTGTAGCACCGGTACTGTAGCAGTGTGCGGGCGCTGTGCGGCCTAGTGTGCGGCCCGCACACTAGCCCGCACACACTCGGGCATAATTGGTTTTTTGAATGTTTATAAGAGAAGTTAGGGCTTGTTTTGAAGCTTGTCTTTTGGCCACCATTGTCTCCACACCTCTCCACCATCATCTCCATCATTCTCCACCACCATCATCGGAGTATCTCGCCGGCCGGAGAAGGGGTTGTTGGAAGACGATTTGATGAAGCAAGAATTCAAGAGGGAGAAGGTCACTCTCAAGGAAGAACATCGAGGAGCTTGACGGCGCGGATCCGGCGAACTCTTGTCACCACCTTCTAGTCTATATCTAAGGATGTTTTTATGAGCTTTGTCATTGATCATCTTTGTATTTTCCCTTTGTTATGTTGAACTAGACTCCCAAGGCCACCAGGCATCCGGTGAACCTTGGGAGGAGAACTTGTATGCATGGATGATGACTTTGTTACGGATTTTTGTTGGTTTGTTGCTTGGTTTCATTCTATGTGTGCTTGATTGTTGTGAATCGCATGAGAACTCTGTGATTTATCTTGTCGATTGTACTTGGATGCGCGGGATGCGACCATGTATTCAATCCACATAGATTGAAGGGGGATTCAATGTACCGGTACACCGGAGGTTCCGGGTGCCGGTAGCCCCCCGCGAGCTTTAGAGTGATTCTAGCCGAGAGCGAGCTTTAGAATTACCCTAGGCAAGACTCCCTGTTCTCAAAGACATCGTAGGGGTATCTTCTAGATAGAGGAACCCATATTGGATTAGGGCTACACTACGGAGGTTCCGGGGTAGTCGACTCCCGAGTCTAGCGGACCAAACCTAGCCAACTTAACACTTAATTCCCCAAATTCATCCTTACTTGTTCTTATCCCGAGGGGATCCTCGCCCGAGGCCTCTTGTGCTCACTGTCACTTGCCTTCTTCATTCGCCAGCATGGTGTGCCTTAGTCCATTTTGTTTATAGCTTTTCTTTTATTTATTTTCGTATTTGTATTTTATACTTCAACTCTTGATTTGGTAGACTAGATAGCGATACCTAGGAGGAAGTAATAGCAGATCTTGGGGCCCTTGGGAATACGACCCTCTCGCGCTCGCGTGAGAGGTTATTACTTGACGACCCGTGCACTTGCGGCCGGGGAGCCGCGTGCTCGCTCTTTAGCGTGTCGCGCGGCGACCATCAGTGTTCTTGGCCAGGTTGGGCACATGGCCATGTGGAAATTCCACACGGCCGTGTGAAATTTTACAGAGACCTTCTTTGTTTTCCCGCGAATCTACAGGGGAGTGTACCAGCCCCTGTGGAGTCCCTTGTGAAGGCACAAGGCCGTGTGGGTATCTCACACGGCCGTGTAGGATAGTCCAGAGAGTGACCAAAGTGCACACAGGGGCGTGTATGAACCCCTGTGAACCCTAATTTCAAAGGCACACGGCCATGTGAATTCCCAGAACTTCAAAAGCCGCGCGTTTTTGACACACCCCTTGCGTGTGTGTACCGCAAGTGCACGGGTTGTCGAAGTAATAATTATACCCGGTGAGTAGGGTAGTCGAATCCACAGGGAACAGGGCTACTAGTACTAACTTCTTCTCTGCAATCTAGCCTAACGACTAATGTGATTTTGTGGTGATCTAGTGTGCATAGAAATTAATACCAGAGATGAATAGGCAAAGGGTAAATAAAGGGAGATCTCAATCAATGAAGATGAGATACCCGGGCAATGCTCCCCCTAGGCTCTATCATGAAGTGCAAGACTAACTAAATGCTTCTAACCGAGTTCTATGAGTCGAGGTAATACAAGAATAATCGGTCCCTGCCTCCAGGCCACCGATACTAGTCCCCTACAAGGTCCCGGCGGAGAAATCGCTCAATCTCAACACCTCACACCCCATATGACCGCAATGAGTTCTAGGGATACCTAAGAGTGAAACCGATTCCTAAAATTAGATCTAACCCTACTTCTAGGCGGAAGATCCCTAACCCCCTACAAAGGTCCCGGCGGAGAAATCTATCAATCTCACGCCTCACACCCCATATGGTTGCATAAAACTTAGGGAATACGGAGATAGGAAACACTCAATCGGAAGGAAAAGGGGACACTCCTCTATCTCAAAACTCACCCTCTCAACCCTCTTTAACCTTGTATGTTCTAATCCCTAATGGAGACCTCTCTCTCACCAAGGAAACAAATCAAACATACCAAACAACCATACGAATCAATAAGGCATGCAAGCAATGATTAAACAAGATTAAAACTCAAATAAACTCGGACTTAAAAGAAAGCATAAAGAAAGTCAATACATGAATCGAAACCTAGGGTTCACATGCCCAAGTATCTACTAGGGTTTAGCCCTCCATGGGGCTTATTACAAAGCAAAACATAACACAATGAAAAGCAATGTAAACCATGGAAGTAAACCCCTTTGAATTCGTGATGATGGCCTTGATGGGTCGCTCAACGTCTTGAAGGATCCTTCTCCGAAGCTAGGTCGCCAATGACTCCCTCGATGCTATGACGGAGGAAAGAACTATCAAAGTTGGTGAAGAACGGCTCTCTAATTCGGCAAAGACCTCCTCCTCAAACCCTAGCCGCTTCGCCTTTCAAAAGCCACACAAAAGATCCCCTAAAAATCGGCAAATCGGGGTATTTATAAATCTGAAAACGTGCCAGTCACGTGTCTTCACGCGACCACGAGACATCCCACGCGGTCGCGTGGACTGCAGAATTCCCACGCGGTCGCGTGGGATTTTGACGCGGCCGCGTAAACAGTAATTCTGCTACATTACTGCTACAGTGAAATGAACAGTGTTTTGCTACAGTACTCTTCATAACCATGATCCAAACTTTCTCATCTTGAGGCCACATGGTCGGGCACACGTCCATGTGGTGAGTTATAAGACTTCTTCTTCTTCGAATCATTATTTGAGAGCTTTAACTATCTTCACACAAGGTGGGACATGAAGGTGTGACTGCCTTTGTGCCCTTCCATCGCACAAATCATCTTGAATTCTTCAGGAAGTTGGCACACACCCTCATGTGCATGATCCCCTCTTGTGCCTTGACATTTGTGTTGTATAAAAGCTCCCAACAATACGTCTTTATAACCCATCTTTGCTTCTTTTTCTTCCTTTAACACTTCCACAACCTAATTGCATAAAAGAACACCAAAATACACTTTATGAGACATAATCAATGGTAAAATGATGCTCAATGTATGTAAAACAAGTAGGTAAAACATGTATACTCAAGCACTTATCAGTTTTCTTATAGATTTCACTCGTGCCTCGTCATTTAATCACTCAAAAACTCTCTTCGAACCTCTCTACTGTTTTCCCGACATTCTCATTGTGTTTTTGGGGGATTTAGATGATTTTTTCCCGGCTAATTTCTAAAGCTTACTCATCCACACCGTCGGTAAGAACTTCAAATCTTTTTTCTTCGTCAAATCTTCATTTAATTCATTCTTTCAGATTATTTCGCTTGTTTTGAATGATTAGAATGCATGTGAACATGCTTAGAAAGAAATTAGAACGAAATTTGATGTAAATTTGGAATTTTTAGGCCCACGGCCGTGGTGCTTTGTTCGCGAGAAGCTCCACACGAGCGTGTGTAATTTCCACACGGCCATGTGGATTTCTACAGATTGTGTTTTTGAACTGATTTTCAACCGTTTTCTTTTTCAATCTTGCAGATATGGCTTCTAGGTCCAAGAAATCGGCAGGGAAACGCCCTCGCGAGCCTACACCCCTCCAGAGCATGTTGAGTTCAGTATTCCCGAGCACCAGGTTCGTTTTGAGAGACTATCAACCCTATGATTCGGACAGTCACGATATCCGGACCTGAGCACTATTAAAGGGATACAGGGGGTGACAGTGTTGCAGACGAGATCGAGGAGTTATTGTCTATAGGCAGTTGGTAGAGGTTACTAATGATCAAAGAGCCAGCTGTTTGAGAGGTGACACTCGAGGTCCTGGCATCATTCGAGTTCGACAAATCATACAGTGCTTTTGTTACACCAGATATTATTCAGTTTAGAGCACTGGGTCGACATTTCAGCCTCAGTGTAACCCAGTTCTCGACTGTGATGGGGTTATATGATGAGGCCTATACACAGACAGAGGAGTACAAGGGGCTGCCCACCGAGTACCCCGGTACTTTGACTCCACAGCGCGTGTATAGCAGGTTATGCGGACAGGGACAGTATGAGCCGGGGGTGTCCAAGGCCACCTGCTTGTCCAAAGCCTCTCACTGATACATTCACGCTATACTGAGTCGATCAGTGAGTGGACGGGGAGATAGTACAGGGGTCTTGAGCAGCCAGGAGCTCCTGTACCTGTATTCGATGGTAGAGAGCGAGCCACTCCACCTGGGGCACATTGTAGCAGACTACATCTGCCACCAGGGCCAGTACCCCAGGGTGGGAGTTATCTTCTCAGGCCCGTACATTACACGACTGATTATGGGGTTAGGACTTCGAGACGGAGTTCGCAGAGCCGAGAGGATTTCTACACCAGCTGCATTAGGCATTGAGACACTGAGACTGGTGGGGATGGTCCGCAGATCAAGACCAGGAGTTTACACCCTGATCATCCCCCACACAGAGTCTACAGAGCCAAATCAGGCCAAGGGGTCACAGGCAGCACTCGAGCCACCCCCAGGGCAGGCAGAGGCCAAGGCACCACCCACAGCACCGGAGCCACCTCCAGTGCGGATCTTTTCTCCTTCTCGAGGCCAGGACAGGTTTGAGCGCCTCGAGAGTGCTGTGGGTGTTTTGCAGACATAGTTGGCCGAGGTCAGGGCTGCACATGCCGCACACCATTCAGAGACGATGACAAGGCTTGAGACTATACAGCGATTACTTGAGCAGGCCGTGTCATCACCATCCGTGGTACAGCCCAGAGCCCCTACTCCACCACCTTCTCTAGCTCCATCAGTAGAAAATCCATCTGTACAGGCTGCAACAGCACTAGAGGCTCCACATCAGGACACCGACAATGAGGTGTCGTAGTTTTATTTTTATTTCTGTTGCACTTTTATTTTCGTATTATGTTGGACTTGTAGTACTCAGAAAGGATCTTCCTTCTGAGTTTATTTTTGTTTTGCTTTTATTTTTCCTTTATTTTATCTCGAGTTGTATTTCATTTTCATATATTTATATACTCGAGTTTTATTTATGTTATTCATTGAGCGTTACTGAATACCTTGCAGATGGTCTTGGATGTAAGGAATTTAAGGAACAGTCATAGGCACAGTCATGGAACCGTGTGTACTTCATGACCCATTGAGACTTAACTCTCAATACACCTAGCTCCATCAAACACAACACTTTGGGTTCAGGGGAGTAATGTTTCAATTGCCTACTTCCACACTAATTGTTTTACATTTCTTCACTTTTATTATGCTTGCATGCGTACATTGGGGACAATGTACATCTTAAGTGTGGGTGGAGTTCACTTTGCACACATCTTTACTTGTGCGTTCAATTACTTTTGCTCATGTAGCCTATGGCGGTTCACCTTAGTTGTAACGGTTGTATCCTTATAGTTTAGGAAAATTTTTAACATTGTATCCTATCATGCTCTAGGTTTCACTTGAAATTTTAGGGAATTTTTGCTCGATTATCACTCTTGGAATCTTTTGGAAACTCAAACTCGAAGTTTTAAGGACTAGTTTAGTACTACTCTAGTAAGTTGTGAAGTTTTTATGTAGCTAAAAAAAAACTTGTGAGCTTGTGAATATTATTCTAGCTTTTATTTGGGCATTTAGGGTGAAAAGAGCTAACTCCTATGAAGTATGTAGCTACTCTCATAAGTCGGATACAAGTTATGCCCTAATGAGAGAGAGAGCTATCTCATGGGAAGCGTGAAAGCTACTACCCTGGTAGAAAGAGCTACCTCCTCGAAAGGGTGAAAGCCACCTTTGGCGGCCGCCTAGAAAAGGGCTACCTTAGAGGTTGAGTGAAGCTACTACTTCCTTACTTTGTATATATAAATAAGTCCTTGTAACAAGAATTTGAGGAGTACTCGTTGGTTCTCTTGAGTGAATTCTCACACACTAACACATTTTCGAGTTGTTATCCTTTTTTTATTCGAGTTTTTAGCTAGAGCATTGGTAACCTTATGCAATGTTTTGACTTCCCCTTACTTTTAGAATGCTTCTTTTGCATACTCTTGGTGAACCTAAGGCCGAGCATTTTCAATTGTTCTTCCCAAGTACTTTCACGTTCTATTTCGCTTGAGGACAAGCAAAAGCTTAAGTGTGGGGGGATTTGATAAGTGCTCGTGTTATAGTAATGCGAAGCATTATTATCTTGCAATGAGCATTGATTTAATCATATTTTATCTCTAAAAAGTTTGCATTTGTTTACTTTTGTGCATTGTAGGGTTGTGAAGATAAATTGGAGAAAAGTAACAAAGTTAGATCGTGTTCGCCGTTGTTAGGGAGATTCTCGTACTAAGCAAGAAGCAAGGCATGAGCATAGACTTGTGAGTGTGTGCCAACCTCCTTTGGATGGGCACAAATGCAATCACATTCACAATAAGTCTAGCTCGTGCTAACAAGGAGAACTTCACCAATTAGGAGATCTGAAGCAATCGGCACAATCTACCATTGATTGTGTGCCCAATTCAACTGCCTCGATGAAGAACGACGAATTCGGGAGCGTTTTAGCGAGACTGTAGCAAAAACACTGTAGCGAGCTACTGTTAATTTTCGGCCGAAATTCAGAAAACTAGAGAGTTCACACGGGCATGTGGAAATTCCACACGGCCGTATGAAATCCCGATAAGTCCAATTTTAAAGCCGCAACTCAACATTATAAAAGCCCATTTTGGAGACTGTTTGGGGATCTTTTTGACTCTTTTTTGCCCTAACATCTGGAGAGGCGCGGCTAGGGTTTGAAGAGGACTTCGTGGAGGTTTGAAGCGCGTCATCGGCATTGACATCAACGTCCGACGGCGGCACAAGACCACGGCCACATCGCGCACAAAGGGGTTTTCATCTATGCATTCAAATTGTGTTCTTATTATTATTTTGATGGATTTGTATAGCTCCATGAGGAGCTAAACCCCTTGTGGGTATTCGGACTTGTAAACCCTAGGATTATTATGTTTTTTTGACATTGCTATTGTGATTTTCCATAATTGATGAATAAAGTTGAGTTTCAATCTTAAATTCTTTTCTTATATTACTGTTTTCCCTTAGTAGTGACACTAGGGTTTAGAACAATCAAGGTTATCCTTTGGAGATGTGACAACTCCTATAGGATTAGACTACTTAGGGTTGAAGAGGGTTGAGATCCGGGTGAGTCGTGAGGTAGCGGAACGTTCCCTTTCCCCTCCGATGTGATTCTCCCTACCTCCATGTTCCATGATTTATTCGCAGTCGAGATAGAGTTAGGTGCTAGGTGATAAACTCCTCTAGGGCTTTATTGTGCAAATACCAAAGTATAGGGTTGAAGTGAATCTTAGTGCCGGGACTTAATTTAGACTAGGGTTCTCTCACCTGGACCAAAAGGTTAGAACTACATATAGGAACAAGGTTAATCAATAGGAGTCCCTAGAACTTAATGCAATTCTACATAGTGTGAGGCTTAGGTAGATAGACTCCCCTAGGGCTTAGTTGACAGGTCAACAAGAGTCAAGGGTCGTAGTGAAACCTAATGACCGAAACATAGTATTGGGGTTTGTAACGGTTGACCTTAGGTTTGGGACTGTGTATTTACAGATTTCCTCGACTCAATTAACATCAATAGGAATGTATAATAGCATTGTCTTGCACTAGAAGCATAAGTCCTAGGGGTAGCTTATCCGGATACCCATCTTTTCCCATTGCTAGTCCTACTCTTTTACTCTTACTTGCACTCTCTCGTCTTCCACACTTCTCTTTTAATTCTTGCTTTTACCGATTATTTTCGCACTCACTCACTGATTTTTTCCACAAATCGTGATAGCTAAATAGTGAAATATTGTGTCTTAAATACCTATTCCCTGTGGATTCGACTACCCACTCACCGCGGCATTTTATTACTTCGACAACCCGTGCACTTTCGGGCACCTGTCAAGCATTATACTTTTTCTGTAACATGTTTAAAAGTGATAAGTGTCTAATTGTATATGTTTTAATATACATATTTTGTACACTTAGCATGTATTTTGTTAAGAATTGATGCCTGTTTCGTGCTTAATCGACTATCATTTATGTTGTAGGACACGGGGGAGCCATGAGGAGCACGAGAATGCAATTTGGGCGAAAAAGGATGAAAATCAGGCGGCGCAGCACTATAGCTAGAGCACTTTAGCATATTTACTGTAGCAGTTGCTGTTGCACCTGAGGAGTTTTGGGCTGGAAATGATGGAAGTGCATAAGAGTGAACAGTGCAGTATACGGGGCCGTATAAGGGGCCGTGAGCATCAAAAGACAGTGAATTTCAACTTGCTCTCACGACCCCCTATCTACAAAGGGATGCACCCCCACATGAGACAAGTTTTGCCTTGTTTTTGGCTATCTATCCACCCCGGGATCCATCTATCCACCCCGGGGATACTGCGGGAATATTTATGGATGTTTTTAGGGCACACAAGAGAAGACTTCTTGGCCGCGATCTAAAGGGAAGAAACGAAGAAATCTTTGGAGAGACGAAGATTTGGAGCCAAAGAAAGAGGCAAGAGCATCATTTTGAAGGGGAGAAACTTCATCATCAAGAGGCAAGGATCCAAGCTAAGGGAAGCGTCATTCGGTATCTCTTGGACGGGGGAAAGCGTCATTCGGCCGGACCTCCACCTCCTCCTTCATCATTTCATCTAGGGAGTGTCATTTATGAGCTTTTTAAGTGATTTACTTTGTATTTTTGTTGTTACTTGCTTGATAGCACACTAGACCCCCAAGCCCACCGGATATTAGTGAACCTTGGGGGGGTGGGGGGGGTTATCATGTATTTTGGATGATCTTTACTTAATTGCAAGCTTGGTTTGGTTTAAGATTTAGTTCATTGTTCTTCATGTCTAGAACTACTACATGGAGAGATCCATAGTTCTTTCTTGAATTATACACGTAGATGTGACCTACTCGCGTGTATTAGGTTATTAATGAACTAAAAGGTGTTACTTGTATTGGCACACTGAGAAATTGGGTGACGATAGCCCTCCGAGCTATAAGGATAGACTAGGGTTTAGTGTATCCTTATTTTGGGATCTCCTTGTACTTAATGCAATCGTAGGGATGTTGGTTAGGAAGAGATTCCAACCGATATCCATATGGGATTAGGGTTCAATCGCCGAGAAATTGGGGTTGATCTAATCTTGAGATCCTTCGGTCTAAATCAACCAAGCTACCTTTTATCTTTCATCCATGTATCATGATGACCCCTTAAGGGGATCCACATCCACAGGCCTTCACTCTTCATTGTAGTACTTGAAACAACATTGTATGCTTTTAAATTTGTTTAATCATATCGTATTTATTTCTTTGCTTTAGTAGAACATACATCCATGCTTGTGCTGTTAGGTTAGATAATAGGCAATGGAGGAGTAAGAGTAGCTCCTTAGCCCTGTGGAATACGATTCTCGTGCTTCTGTACGAGGTATTACTTGGCGATCCCGTACACTTGCGGGGAAGCAATCAAGTTTTTGGCGTCGTTGCCGGGGATTTTAAGGAATTCTGAGAAACTTCTAGCTTATTGCTCTACCCATTTTTTATTCTTGTTCATTTGCTTTTTCTTTTTATTTTTATATCTTTATGCTTAACTCGTTTCTATCTTTCTCAATTTTGTAAGGTGCCTTGAGAACTTGACTGGAGTAGAAGTTTACCATGGCAAATTTAAACCCTACACCAGTTCATGATTCAATTTGGGCTAGCATTTGGCAGGAGTGGATACCACCTGAAGAACATTTATCATACATTCAGGACAATTCTTCCTGCATGTTTAAGCCGTGGGAAGGTTCAGCCATAGCTAATAAGAACGACACTTTTAGGGCCTTCTTCACAGGATACATAAATAATGGTGTGGTTCCACAAAATAAGGAAAATATTATCCCGAATGATTTACTGTTGCAAAAATTGGATGAACTGCGAACACCCCATCCAAGTCTGATGATCGAAATAACAAGGGACAGCGGAGATACAGAAGAATATGTTGTGCAACATGTCTTTGGTATAGATGATAGTTCCGATGGAAGTTCGGTGTCAACAGAAGAGGAGGAACAAGAACAATGTGATAAATTGAGAAACAAGGGTTTGAGACCTTCAACAGAGGAAGCACCTGAATTTGAGCTAAAAGAGCTACCCAACCATCTTGAGTATGCCTTTCTGGGTAAAGGAACAGAACTTCCTATTATCATTGCAGCAAATTTAACAGTTGAGCAAAAGATAGATTTGGTGAGTGTCTTGAAGAAGCACAAGAAAGCAATTGCTTGGAAAATAGCTGACATCAAGGGAATAAACCCCTCTTTTTGAACTCACAAAATTCTGATGGAGGATGATCACAAACCTTCAGTCCTACCTCAAAGGAGACTCAATCCGAATATGAAGGAAGTGGTCAGGGCTGAGGTTATAAAGCTCCTCGATGCAGGCATCATTTATCCAATATCTGGCAGTGAATGGGTCAGTCCAGTGCAAGTGGTTCCTAAGAAGGGAGGGATGACAGTGATCACCAATGAGAGAAATGAGTTAATCCTCACTCGTACAGTTACCGGATGGCGTGTCTGCATTGATTACAGAAAATTGAACGATGCCACTAGGAAGGATCACTTCCCGTTACCATTCATTGATCAAATGCTTGAGCGGCTAGCGGGACACTCCTACTATTGTTTTTTGGATGGCTTTTCTGGCTATTTCCAAATCCCCATCGCACCGGAAGATCAGGAAAAGACCACATTTACATGCCCATATGGAACATTTGCTTATCGCCGAATGCCCTTCTGGCTTTGCAATGCCCCGGCTACTTTTCAAAGATGCATGATGGCAAGTTTTGAGGACATGGTAGAAGACTTCATAGAGGTGTTTATGGATGATTTCTTTGTCTTTGGTGATACATTCGAGTTATGCCTCAAGAATCTAGAGCGTGTTCTCATCCGGTGTGAGGAAACTAACCTTGTGCTAAGTTGGAAGAAATGCCACTTCATGGTTCAAGAGGGGATAGTCTTGGGTCATAAAATTTCTAAAGAAGGGATCGAGGTAGACAAAGCAAAAATTTCAGTCATAGAGAAGCTACCTCCCCCGGTCTCGGTGAAGGCCATCCGAAGCTTCCTTGGGCATGCAGGTTTTTATAGGAGATTCATCAAGGATTTTTCGAAAATTGCTAGACCCTTGACAAAATTATTATAAAAGGATGTCCCGTTCGAATTCAATGATGATTGCATGAAAGCCTTTGTTACACTCAAAGAGAAGCTAATTCAAGCACCCATAATGGTAGCCCCAGATTGGGATTCCCCATTTGAGCTGATGTGTGACGCAAGTGATTTTGCTGTTGGTGTAGTCCTTGGGCAGAGACGGGACAAACATTTTCATCCCATCTATTATGCAAGCAAAACTTTGACTGGGGCTCAGGAGAATTACACTACAACTGAGAAAGAATTACTTGCCGTGGTGTTTGTATTTAATAAATTTCGGTCCTATCTAGTTCTGTCGAAAGTAGTGGTGTATACTGATCATTCAGCCTTGAGGTACTTGCTTAGTAAGTAAGATGCTAAACCAAGGTTGATTAGATGGGTGTTACTACTTCAAGAGTTTGATCTTGAAATCAAGGACAAGCGTGGAGCAGAAAACCTTGCAGCAGATCATTTGTCCCGTTTAGAGAATTCCAGCACGGAAACCCTTATAGAAAAAGACATCAATGATTCATTTCCTGAAGAGCACTTGTACAGTATTCAAGTTACAGAGGAAAAAGAGCCACCATGGTTTGCTGATTTTGCTAACTATTTGGTTGGAGGGGTCACACCGAAATGGTTCACATATCAACAACGAAAGAAATTCTTTTCAGATGTCAAGCACTATATATGGGAGGACCTCTACTTATTTAGACTGTGTGCCGATCAAGTTGTTCGAAGATGTGTTCGCCGACAAGAGGGCCTAAGTATCCTGAAAGATTGTCATTCAGGGCCCATTGGAGGCCACTACAATGCCAACCGAACAGCAAAGAAAATTCTTGATGCTAGATTTTATTGGCCATCACTGTTTCATGATACCCAAAAATTCATACAATCATGTGATCGATGTCAGCGGGTAGGTAACATCTCTCGCCGTGATGAGATGCCCCAGAATTGGAATCAAGCTGACACGACCTTTTGCGTGCGTACCGCAAGTGCACGGCCTTGTCGAAGTAATAAAAGTTACCCCGGTGAGTGGGTAGTCGAATCCACAGGGAATAGGGATTTAAAATATGAGAAGTTTCTATTGAGTCGTCTGATGTACGAAAAGAAACAATGATCGGAGTGATGAGTGAATTTATGGGAACTAGAGTAGATGCAAAGCAAATAAATCGAAAGATGAAAGAGAGAAAAGTGCAAGCAACGAGTAAAAAGAGAGAGACTAGTAATAAGTGAAAATAGGGTATCCGGACAAGTTACCTCTAGGACTTATGCTTCTAGTGCAAGACTATGCTATTATACCTTCCTATTGATGTTAATTGAGTCGAGGAAAATCCTGAAACACACGGTCCCAAATCTAAGGTCAACCGTGGCTAACCTCAACACTATGTCCCGGCAATAGGATTCACGTCAACCCTTCACTCTGTTGATTGCTCAACTAAGCCCCAGGAGAGTATTTCTACCTAAGCCTAACACTACGTGGGATTGCTTTAAGCTCTAGGGACTCCTAGTGATAAAACCTGTTCCTATGTGTGATAGTTCTAACCCTTTGGTCCAGGAGGAAGAACCATTGTCTAAATTAAGCCCCAGTGCGTAGGATTCACGTCACCCCAAAACCTTGGGGGAGTTTGTCTACTGATAAGTGCTTGTGTTATAGTATCGCGAAGCGCTATTATCTTACATTAAGCATACCTTTTATCAGGTTTTATCACTAAATGTGTGCATTTGTGTTCTCTTGTGCATTGAAGGTATTGTGGAGCCTAATTGGAGAAGAAGAATGAAATTAGGTCGCGTTCGCCAATGTTGGGATGTTCTCGGACCAAGCAAGGAACGAAGCACGTATTTGGACTTGTGGATGTGTGCCAACCTCTTTTGGAGGGGCACAAAGGCAGTCACATTCACAACAAGTCCAATCCGTGTTACTTAGGAGAATCTCGCGAAAGAAGAAGACTTGAAGCAATCGGCGTGACCTACCGTTGCTTGTGTGCCCAAGTAATGGCCTCGATGAAGAACAATGGACCCGGGAGGCGTTTCGGCAAGTTACCAAGCCTGTTCAGCTGAAGATTAGTGTTCCAGAGAAGTCACACGGGCGTGTGGAAATTCCACACGGCCGTGTGAGCCATTTTCCAGCCAGACAGAGAAGTCACACGGGCGTGTGGAAATTCCACACGGCCGTGTGTTTGGCAATTTCAGCCATCCAGTGAAGACACACGGGCGTGTGGAAATTCCACACGGCCGTGTGAAATTAATTTTTCAGCCGAGACAGAAGCTTCACACGGGCGTGTGGAAATTCCACATGGCCGTGTGAAGCCCCCGATAAGTCCAATTTTAAAGCCGCGATTCAACAATATAAAAGGGGATTTTTGCAACCTTTTTAGGGATCTTTTGACCTATCTTTTCCCCAACTTTCTGGAGTGCGGCTAGGGTTTCGGAGAGGATTCCGTGGAGGTTCTAGCGCGTCGTCGGCATCGATTTCGAGGTTCGACGTTTGCACAAGACCACGGCCACACCAATTCGAGGGGGTTTTTCATTGATGTCTATGTTTTATGCTTTGTTTCTCACGTTGATGAACATGTATAGCTCTATGAGGAGCTAAACCCCTCGTGGGGTATTCGGACTTGTAAACTTTAGGGTTTCTTATGTTTCTTTGACATTGATTATTATGCTTTCCATCGTTGATGAATAAAATTGAGTTTTTAATCTTGATTATCCTTTCATATTGTTTTCCCTTAAACGTGACATTAGGGTTGAGAGCAATCTAGGCTTTCCTTTGGAGGTGTGACAACTCCTATAGGATTAGACTACTCAAGATTAAAGAGGGTTGAGAGGGAGAGTTGTGAGGTAGCAATGTACCCCTTTCCCCTTCGATGTGATTTCTCCCTACCTCCGATTCCTTGATTTAATAGCTGTCGAAATAGAGTGAAGCAATAGGTAGATAAACTCCCCTAGGGCTTAGTTACGCAAGTAATAGAGTAGAGGGTTGTAGTGAATCCTATTTGCTGGGGCTCAATCTAGACTAGGGTTCTTCCACCTGGACCAAAGGGTTAGAATTACGTATAGGAACAGGTTTAATCACTAGGAATCCCTAGAGCATAATGCAACTCCACATAGTGTGAGGTTTAGGCAGATGGACTCCCCTGGGGCTTAGTCATCTAGGTGACAGAGTGAAGGGTGTTGTGAATCCTAACACCGGGGCATAGTGCTGGAGTTAGTCACGGTTGTCCTTAGGTTTGGGACCGTGAGTCTTAGGATATCCTCGACTCAATTGACATCAATAGGAGAGTATAATATCATAGTCTTGCACTTGAAACATAGACCCTAGAGGTAGCTTGTCCGGATACCCCCATTTTTATTCATTGTTAGTCCTTCTCGATTTTCCTACTTGCACTTCTTTCTTCCATCTCTCTATTTAGTTTATTGCTTTGCATTATTTTCACTCATCAATCTTATTATCGTTCTCCGTATTTTGCATAGCTTAATTAGTGAAACCTTATATTCTATCTCCCTATTCCCTGTGGATTCGACTATCTTCTCACCAAGGTAAATTTATTACTTCGACAAACCCGTGCACTTGCGGGATACACGCAAGGGGTCGTGTCATCTACCTAGCACTTCACTCTATTTCGACCTCTAATGACTCAAGGAATCGGAGGTAGGGAGAAATCACAACGGAAGGGAAAGGGGTACGGTGCTACCTCACAACTCTCCCTCTCAACCCTCTTCAATTTTAAGTAGTCTAATCCTATAGGAGTTGTCACACCTCCAAAGGATAACCTAGATTGTTCTCAATCCTTAGTGTCACGGCTAAGAGAAAACAATAGCACAAGAAATCTAAAATTGAAACTCGAATTTATTCATCAATTAATGGAAAAGCATAATAACAATGTCAAAGAAACATAATTATCCTAGAGTTTTACAAGTCCGAATACCCACGAGGGGTTTAGCTCCTCATGGAGCTATACATGTTCATCAATTTATGAAAGAAAGAACAAACTAAAGACATCAATGAAAACCCCCTCGCGTATGGTGTGGCCGTGGTCTTGTGCGGCCGTCGAACGTCG
The DNA here is from genome assembly GCA_020875875.1 of Dioscorea alata. Lineage (NCBI taxonomy): Eukaryota > Viridiplantae > Streptophyta > Magnoliopsida > Dioscoreales > Dioscoreaceae > Dioscorea > Dioscorea alata. The sequence continues at coordinate 10,872,492 of CM037027.1, forward strand.
GTGACGATGCCGATGACGCGCTCCAATCCTCCACAAAGTCCTCTCCGAAACCCTAGCCGCCCTCTCCAGAAGTTGGGGAGAAAGATAGGTCAAAAGATTCTTCAAAAAGTCTCCAAATCGGCTTTAAATAGGCTGAGTGCGGCTTTAAATTTGAAGTTATCGGGAATTCACACGGCCGTGTGGAATTTCCACATGCCCGTGTGAAGTTTCTGTCTTTCCTGAAAATTACTTCACACGGCCGTGTGTTAATTCCACACGCCCGTATGAAGTTTCTGGCTTGCTGGAAAATCAATCCACACGGCCGTGTGTTAATTCCACACGCCCGTGTGTTAATTCCACACGCCCGTGTGACGTCTCTGGTTTGCTGGAAAATTAGTTCACACGGCCGTGTGTTAATTCCACACGCCCGTGTGAATTCTCTGGAACCTTGACTCTTCGGCAGAAGTGCACAGTAACTTGCTACAGTGATTCGTTACAGTAGCAAACTACAGTGTTGCTACAGTAACTCTCCGAAATGCTCCCGAATATGTTGTTTTTTCATCGAGGCCATTGAATTGGGCACACAATCAATGGTAGATCGTGCCTATTGCTTCGAGTCTCCTTCTTGGTGAAGTTTTCCTAAGCTACACAAGTTAGACTTGTTGTGAATGTGACTGCCTTTGTGCCCCTCCAAAGGAGGTTGGCACACACTCACAAGTCTAACCTCGTGCCTTGTTCCTTGCTTGGTCTGAAAACCTCCCAACAACGGCGAACACGACCTAACTTCATTCTTCTTTTCCAACTTAGCTCCACGAAACCTACAATGCTCAAGAATACACAAATGCACACTATTTAGTGATAAAATCTGATAAAAGTATGTTCATTTGTAAGATAATAACGCTTCGCGTTACTACAACACAAGCACTTATCAAATCCCCCCACACTTAAGCTTTTTCTTGTCCTCAAGCAAAATAGAACGTGAAAGTACTTAGGAAGAACAATTGAAACGTGCTCGGCCTTAGGTTCACCAAAAGCATGCAAAAGAAGTATTCTACAAGTAAGGAGAAATCACAACATTGCATAAGATTATCATTGCTCTAGCTAAAAACATGAATCAAAAAGGAATAACAACTCGAAAACGTGTAAGTGTGTGCGAATTCACTCAAGAAAACCAACGAGTACTCCTCAAACTTTTGTTACAAGGACTTATTTATGTACACTAAGTAAGGAAGTAGTAGCTTCACTCAACCTCTAAGGTAGCCCTTTCCTAGGCGGCCGCCAAAGGTGGCTTTCACACTTTCAAGGAGGTAGCTCTTTCTACCGGAGTGGTAGCTTTCACGCTTCCCATGAGATAGCTCTTTCTCTCATTAGGGCATAACTTGTATCCGACTTATGAGAGTAGCTACATACTTCATAGGAGGTAGCTCTTTCCACCCTAAATGAAAAGCTTCAACTAATATTCACAAGTTAAATTTTTTTTTTTTTTTCAGAGTTTTTACTACATAGAACTTCACAACTTACTAAAGTAATACTAAACTAGTCCTTAAAACTTCAAGATTGAGTTTCCAAAAGATTTCAAGAGTGAGTAGTGCAATAAGGTGTAATCGAGCAAAAATCCCCTAAAATTCAAGTGCAACTAGAATACAATGTTAAAAATTTACCTAAACTCTAAGAATACGAATGTTGCAACTAAGGTGAACCGCCATAGGCTACATGAACATGATCAATTAACCGCACAAGTAAAGGTGTGTGTAATGTGAATTCTCACCCCCACACTTAAGATGTACATTTTCCCCAATGTACGCATGCAAGCATTATAACCAATAAAACAATGAAGAACAATTAGTGTGGAAGTTGCAATTGAAACATTACTCCCCTGAACTCCAAGTGTTGCGTTTGATGGAGCTAGGTCATTGAGAGTTGAGTCTTAATAGTTTGTGGAGCACACACGGTCCAATGACCGTGCCTATGACAATTCCTCAATTTCCTTAAATCCAAGACCATCTGCACACATACGCAAGGGTTCAGTATAGCTCAAAATAAAGCTCGAGTATATAAAGATATGATAATGAAGTACAACTCGAGACAAAACAAATAAAAACATACCCAGAAGGAGAGTCCTTTCTGGGTACTACAAGTCCAACAAAAATAAGAAAATAAAAGTGCGATAAAAGAAAGATAAAATCTACGACGCCTCAGCGTCGGTGTCCTGATGTGTATCCTCTGGTGCTGCTGCTGCTGGTGGTGAATCTGATGCTGATGGAGATGGAGACGGAGTCGGTGAGGGAACCCGTCGGGGTCGCACCACAGATCGTTCAAGCAACTGAATCACTGTGGCAAGCTGTGCTGATAAGTGAGCGAACTGTGATGCCTGAGTAGTCCTCAACTCGGCAAACCCTGCTGCCTGTGCGACCCTCAGCTCGGCTAACTCCTGCTGCATGATACCCACAGCACTTTCGAGGCGCTCGAACCTGTCCTGTCCTCGAGAAGGAGAAAAGATACGCACTAGAGGTGGCTCCGGTGCTGTGGGTGGTGCCTCGGCCTCTGCCCCTGCCTCTGTGTCCACTGGTGGTGGCTCTAAGGCTGCCTGTGAGCCCTCGGCCTGCTCTGTCTGGGGAATGGTCCATGTATAGACTCCTGGCCCTGTCCTGCGGATCATCCCCATCATCTTCAGTGTATCTTTGCCCAGAGGGATCGGTATACTGGTCTTCTCTGCCCCTCGTACTCCGTCTCTGAGACTCATCCCTATCATGAGTCTCGAAATGTAGGGTCCTGCGAAGATCACTCCAACCCTAGGGTACTGGCCCTGATGGCGCAAATACTCTGCTAAGATGTGCCCTAAGTGGAGTGGTACCCTCTGAGCCATCGAATATAGATAAAGAAGCTCCTGGCGACTCAGAACCCCAGTGCTATCACCTCGGCCACTCACTGATCTACTAAGAATGGCATGTAAGTATCTGTAGGCCGGGCGAGACAAGCACGTGGCCTTTGAGATCCCTGGCTCATACTGGCCTTCTCCGCACAAATCTCTGTATGCCCTCTGCGGGGTAAGACTGCCCGGGTAGTCTGTAGGAAGATCCCTGTACTCCTCGGTCTGTGTATAGGCCTCATCGTATAGTCCCAGATGGATCGAAAACTGGGTCAAGCTGAAGCTGAAATGCTGGCCTAATACCCTGAACTGAATGGTATCAGGAGTGGAAAAATCCCTGTATGATATGTCAAACTAAAATGAAGCCAGGAACTCTAGTGTCACCCCTCGAATGGCTGGGTCTCTAATCCTCAATAATCTCCTCCAGCCACCCACCAAGAGTAGCTCCTCAACCTCCTCGGCAATACCGTCACCCCCCTGGATCTCTCTGATAATGCTCAGGTCGGGGTATCGTGACTGTCCGAAACGGAGTGTGGATAATCTATCAAACCTGGTCTGGTGCTCAGGTATACTGAACTCTGTCTCCTCTGGAGGGGGTGTGGGCTCACGGGGTCGCTTCCCAGCCGACTTCTTGGACCTGGAAGTCATATCTGCGAGATTGAAAAGAGAATTGATCAAAAACATTAAAATATAACAATCTGCAGAAATCCACACGGCCGTGTGTTAATTCCACACGCCCGTGTGGATCATCGGGCGGGCAGAGCATAACGGCCGCGGGGCCAAAATTCCAAAATTAACAGTCTAATTCGTTCCAATTCATTCCTAAGCATACTCGCATACTCATTAATCATTCAATATAGGCGAAATCATCAAAAAGAACGAATTAAGTTGAGAATTGACGGAGAAGAAGGCTTTGAAGTCCTTACCGACGGAGTGGATGAAGAAATATTAAGAATCGGCCGAAAAACTACAATAAAAGCCTTAAAAATCCTCTGAGATGGTTAGGGGAACTAGTGGAGAGAGTAGAAGGAGAGTTTAGAATGAAAATGGAAGAGGCACGAGTGAAAACCAAAAGAAATCGCGCGGCTTTTGGAGTTCTGGGAATTCACACGGCCGTGTGACAATGCCACACGGCCGTGTGCCTCTGAAATTAGGGTTCACAGGGGCCAACACACGCCCCTATGTGCATTCTGTTTACTCTCTGGCTACCCCACACGGCCGTGTGGAAATTCCACACGGCCGTGTGCCTTCACAAGGATATCCACAGGGGCTGGTACACGGCCCTGTGGCTTCTCGGGAAAACACAGAAGCTCTCTAAAAAATATCACACGGCCGTGTGTTAATTCCACACGGCCGTGTGCCAATCACAAGCTCTTCCACAGGGGCTGTCACACGCCCCTGTGTTTTCTTGGGAAGAAGGGATTTTTCTGCAGAGTTTTCACACGGCCGTGTGTTAATTCCACACGGCCGTGTGCCTTAGCACAGTGGCACTCACAGGGGCACCCACACGCCCCTGTGAACTCTCTGGAAAAGAGTTGAAGTTCTGCGAAAATTCACACGGCCATGTGTTAATTCCACACGGCCGTGTGCCCCCTTCTGAAGTTTTCACAGGGGCAAAGTCACGCCCCTGTGTCTTCTCTGGTTGAGCTCCAATTGGTAACACACGGCCGTGTGTTAATTCCACACGGCCGTGTGTTTTCTCTGGTTTACTTAGAAAATTTTACAGACTCTCAGAAAAATTCATAAACTCTTTAAAAATACTTAGAGCCTGTAAAAACCATAAAATTACGACCAGAAACCAAAGAAAACACACTCAACCAACCTAAAATTCATCAATTATCGTTAAGGCACACGAAATTCATCAAAAACCCACAAGAAAATCGCAGCGTAAGCACATGAAAAATTCAGGACACCAAAACTAAGACTTTTTATTCAATCTAAAGCTAACTAGGTCCTAGAAACACTGTAAAGCCTTGGGTTGCCTCCCAAGAAGCGCTTGTTTAACGTCACTAAGCTTGACGTACCTGGCTTACCTCAAGGCGGTTGAAGGAAAAATATTTCTTTGTCGTTGCTGCAAACCTCTCCACCAAAGTATGGTTTCAACCGGTGTCCGTTTACCTTGAACGTGCCCTTCTCCGGATGAGTAATCTCAATTGAACCTTGGGGTGATACCTGAGTGACTGTGTACGGGCCAAACCATCTAGTCTTTAACTTTCCGGGGAAGAGTCGTAATCGGGAGTTGAATAGTAGGACTTGGTCACCGACCTTGAATTCCTTAGGTAATTTGATATGCTTGTCATGCCATTTTCGAATCTTCTCTTTGTAAATTTTGGCATTCTCATATGCTTTCAATCTCCATTCATCGAGTTCATTAAGATGAAGCAGCCTCTGTTCACCAGCTCTTCTTAAGTCGAAGTTCATTGCTTTAATTGCCCAATATGATTTATGTTCAAGTTCCACAGGTAGATGGCATGACTTCCCGTAGACTAGATTATACGGAGTGGTGCCTATGGGTGTCTTGTACGCTGTGCGATGGGCCTATAGTGTGTCATCCAACCGTTCTGACCAGTCTCGCTTTCCTTGTTCCACAGATTTGGTCAAGATTCGCTTGAGTTCTCTATTGGTGACTTCCACTTGACCACTAGTTTGAGGATGATATGGAGTGGCAAGGCGGTGGCGTACCCCGTATCTTTTCAACACTTTTTCTAATTGAGCATTACATAAATGGGTTCCTCGGTCACTAATGATGATTCGCGGAGTTCCAAATCGAGTGAATAACCTTTTTAAAAATTTCACCACCGTTCTAGCATCATTACTTGGCAATGCTTGTGCTTCCACCCATTTGGAGACATAGTCAACTGCTACTAGTATGTACTGGTTCCCGTTAGACTTTGGAAATGGTCCCATGAAATCAATGCCCCAGACATCGAATACTTCGCAGAATTGTATAGGATTCTGAGGCATCTCATCCCGCCGAGATAAATTTCCAGCCCTTTGACAATTGTCACATCGAAGAACGAACTGGCGTGCGTCTCGAAAGAGAGTTGGCCAATAGAATCCTGCCGCCAAGACTTTTTCGGCAGTCCTACTTGATGCATAATGGCCCCCAACTGGCCCTGAATGACAGTGAGCAAGAATATCCCATCCTTCCTCCCTCGATACGCATCTCCGAACTATTTGATCTGCACAAATACGGAAGAGGAACGGATCGTTCCAGAAATAATTCTTTAAATCACTAAAGAATTTCTTCTTTTGCTGGAATGTGAGCCCTTGTTTGAGCACCTTCCCTGACAAATAGTTAGCAAAATCCGCAAACCATGGAGTGCTACCTGATGAAGTCGTTTTCTGAATTGAATACAAGTGCTCCTCCGGGAAGAAGTCATTAATTTCCTTGCTTGATGGCTCTTGTCCAATGCTACCCTCTAGCCGTGACAAGTGATCCGCCACAACATTTTCGGTTCCCTTCTTATCTTTTATCTCCATATCAAACTCCTGTAAGAGCAGTATCCAGCGGATTAATCTTGGTTTTGCATCAACTTTGTTCATGAGGTAGCGGAGAGCTGAATGGTCTGTGAATACAATAACTCTAGATAAAATGAGATATGATCTGAACTTATCGAGTGCAAATACCACCGCTAATAATTCCTTCTCTGTTGTAGTGTAATTTTCTTGGGCATCTGTGAGAGTCTTGCTTGCGTAATAGATGGGTTGGAATTTCTTACCTCTCCTTTGCCCCAAGACTGCTCCAACTGCATAATCACTAGCATCGCACATCAGCTCAAATGGTTCATCCCAATTCGGGGTGATTAGAATCGGAGCTTGAACCAGTTTTTCTTTTAAGACCTTGAAAGCTACTGCACAATCTTCCCCAAAGTCAAATGGAGCATCTTTTTCGAGAAGCTTGGTCAACGGCTGAGTGATCTTTGAAAAATCCTTAATAAACCGCCTGTAAAAACCTGCATGCCCCAGAAAACTTCAGATTCCTTTGACGTTTATTGGCGGAGGAAGTTTATCTATGACCTCTATTTTTGCTTTATCCACCTCCATACCCACACTAGAAATTTTGTGACCGAGAACGATACCTTCTTGAACCATGAAGTGACACTTTTCCCAGTTTAACATGAGATTTGTCTCCTCACATCTTTTCAGCACTCGTTTCAAGTTTCTTAAGCATATATCAAAGGAGTCACCAAACACAGAGAAATCATCCATGAATACCTCCATTATGTCTTCGGTGAGATCATCAAAAATAGCAGTCATACAGCGTTGAAATGTAGCAGGTGCATTACATAGCCCGAACGGTATTCGTCTGTATGCAAACGTTCCATATGGACAAGTAAAAGTCGTTTTCTCCTGATCTTCCGGAGCAATAGGAATCTAAAAGTATCCTGACATTCCGTCTAGAAAACAGTAAAACTGATGCCCTGCTAATCGTTCCAGCATTTGATCAATAAACGGCAACGGAAAATGATCCTTTCGGGTTGCATCATTCAACCTTCTGTAATCAATGCAAACTCTCCATCCCGTAACTGTCCTGGTTGGGATGAGCTCATTCTTCTCATTCTTAATTACTGTCATCCCACCTTTTTTCGGAACCACTTGAGTTGGGCTTACCCAAGCACTATCGGAGATTGGGTAAATAATTCCTGCATCCAAGAGTTTCACCACCTCTGCCTTCACAACCTCTTTCATGTTTGGATTTAGTCTTCTTTGAGGTTGGATTACCGTTTTGAAGCTATCCTCCATTAAAATCTTATGTGTGCAAAATGAGGGGTTTATTCCTTTTAGGTCTGTGATTTTCCATGCTAACGCAGACTTGTGTATTTTCAACATGTTCACCAGTTTATCTTTTTGCTCCCGAGAAAGATTCGATGCTATGATCACGGGCAACTTCATTTCTTCTGCCAAAAATGCATATTCTAAGTGTTCTGGAAGTGTTTTCAAATCTAACTCGGGTGGCTCATCAATGGATGGTCGAAGTCGGTCCCCCATTAGTCTATCAATTTCTTCAAATTAAGTATCTTGTGGTTTATTAACGCAACCTGATACCTTCTCTGGACCATACTCCTTGAGTTGGTCCTGGGATCCCAACTTAACCCCCAATTCACAAGCTTCCTCAATTAGGTTTGCGATTCCCATTGAAAAGACTTCTTGCTTATGTTCCCAATAACCTGATTCAAACTGTGCGAGAACCTTCTCAAGGGTTTCTTCTGTGTCACCCTTTGACGAAGCTAGGGCTGATTTATCAAATTCATCCAACACACCGCCCAATTCATAATTCATGTTCTGCTCCTTGTAGAATTGATCGATACTGTTCACTATTTCTGTGCAAGGATGCTTCACTGATTGATCATACTCAGTATAACTTGGAAATGGTTAGGGCGATAAACAACTGCATTTTCTGCTTTACTTCCTCAACTAGGCCCACAAGTGTATCAAAAGCTTCGCTTGCGTTAAACATTCCCTCGGTAAAACTGCAATTAGCGAAGAAAGAATTGGTGAGAATAGTGATAGATAGAGAAAATGTGAAATAGACAGCGAAATGAATGACTAAAATAGCAAAAACAAGTATCAAAAATATGCCTATTCCCCGGCAACGGCGCCAAAAACTTGACACGACCTTTTGCATGCGTACCGCAAGTGCACGGCCTTATCGAAGTAATAAAAGTTACACCGGTGAGTGGGTAGTCGAATCCACAGGGAATAGGGATTTAAAATACGAGAAGTTGCTACTGAGTCGTGTGATGTACGAAAAGAAACAATGATCGGAGTGATGACTGAATTTATGGGAACTAGAGTAGATGCAAAGCAAATAAATCGAAAGATGAAAGAGAGAAAAGTGCAAGCAACGAGTAAAAAGAGAGAGACTAGTAATAAGTGAAAATAGGGTATCCGGACAAGTTACCTCTAGGACTTATGCTTCTAGTGCAAGACTATGCTATTATACCTTCCTATTGATGTTAATTGAGTCGAGGAAAATCCTGAAACACACGGTCCCAAATCTAAGGTCAACCGTGGCTAACCTCAACACTATGTCCCGGCAATAGGATTCACGTCAACCCTTCACTCTGTTGATTGCTCAACTAAGCCCCAGGGGAGTATTTCTACCTAAGCCTAACACTACGTGGGATTGCTTTAAGCTCTAGGGACTCCTAGTGATAAAACCTGTTCCTATGTGTGATAGTTCTAACCCTTTGGTCCAGGAGGAAGAACAATTGTCTAAATTAAGCCCCAGTGCGTAGGATTCACGTCACCCCAAAACCTTGGGGGAGTTTGTCTACCTAGCACTTCACTCTATTTCGACCTCTAATGACTCAAGGAATCGGAGGTAGGGAGAATCACAACGGAAGGGAAAGGGGTATGGTGCTACCTCACAACTCTCCCTCTCAACCCTCTTCAATTTTAAGTAGTCTAATCCTATAGGAGTTGTCACACCTCCAAAGGATAACCTAGATTGTTCTCAATCCTTAGTGTCACGGCTAAGAGAAAACAATAGCACAAGAAATCTAAAATTGAAACTCGAATTTATTCATCAATTAATGGAAAAGCATAATAACAATGTCAAAGAAACATAATTATCCTAGAGTTTTACAAGTCCGAATACCCACGAGGGGTTTAGCTCCTCATGGAGCTATATATGTTCATCAATTTATGAAAGAAAGAACAAACTAAAGACATCAATGAAAACCCCCTCGCGTATGGTGTGGCCGTGGTCTTGTGCGGCCGTCGAACGTCGGTGACGATGCCGATGACGCGCTCCAATCCTTCACAAAGTCCTCTCCGAAACCCTAGCCGCCCTCTCCAGAAGTTGGGGAGAAAGATAGGTCAAAAGATTCTTCAAAAAGTCTCCAAATCGGCTTTAAATAGGCTGAGTGCGGCTTTAAATTTGAAGTTATCGGGAATTCACACGGCCGTGTGGAATTTCCACACGCCCGTGTGAAGTTTCTGTCTTTCCTGAAAATTACTTCACACGGCCGTGTGTTAATTCCACATGCCCGTGTGAAGTTTCTGGCTTGCTGGAAAATCAATCCACACGGCCGTGTGTTAATTCCACACACCCGTGTGACGTCTCTGGTTTGCTGGAAAATTAGTTCACACGGCCGTGTGTTAATTCCACACGCCCGTGTGAATTCTCTGGAACCTTGACTCTTCGGCAGAAGTGCACAGTAACTTGCTATAGTGATTCGCTACAGCAACAAGCTACATTGTTGCTACAGTAACTCTCTGAAATGCTCCCGAATATGTTGTTTTTCTTCATCGAGGCCATTGAATTGGGCACAGAATCAATGGTAGATCGTGCCTATTGCTTCGAGTCTCCTTCTTGGTGAAGTTTTCCTAAGCTACACGAGTTAGACTTGTTGTGAATGTGACTGCCTTTGTGCCCCTCCAAAGGAGGTTGGCACACACTCACAAGTCTAACCTCGTGCCTTGTTCCTTGCTTGGTCTGAAAACCTCCCAACAACGGCGAACACGACCTAACTTCGTTCTTCTTTTCCAACTTAGCTCCACGAAACCTACAATGCTCAAGAATACACAAATGCACACTATTTAGTGATAAAATTTGATAAAAGTATGTTCATTTGTAAGATAATAACGCTTCGCGTTACTACAACACAAGCACTTATCACAAGCATGTGAAGTCTTTGATGTGTGGGGGATTGACTTCATGGGACCATTCCCTAGCTCCCATGGGTACAAGTTCATCCTTATGGCAGTATATTATGTATCCAAATAGGTCGAAGCACAGGCCTTGCAGACAAGTGATGCTAGGGTGGTGGTGAAGTTTTTGAAGAAACTGTTTTCCAGATTTGGAACGCCACGAGCAATCATTAGTGACAGGGGCACTCACTTCTGCAATGCTCAATTCGCAAAAATCTTGAAGCATTACGGTGTGCACCACAAAATGGCGACACCGTATCACCCACAAACCAATGGGCAAGTAGAAGTATCCAACAGAGACTTAAAGTGAATCCTGCAGAAAATGGTTGCTCAAAACAGAAGAGACTGGGCAGAACACTTAGATGACGCACTCTAGGCATACAGAACAAGACTCCTATAGGAACTACTCCTTATAGGCTAATCTATGGGAAAGCATGCCACTTACCAGTTGAACTTGAACAAAAAACTTATTGGGCAATTAAATTTCTGAATCTTGATTCTACTCTTGCAGGAAACAAGAGGAAACTACAACTGAACGAGCTGGATGAATGGCGTTTTAATGCATATGAGAATTCAAAGCTTTACAAAGAAAAAGTGAAGGAGTACCATGACCGGCACATCAAGCATCCAAAACAATTTCAAGAAGGAGACCAAATGTTACTTTTCAATTCTAGGTTGAAACTATTTCCCGGAAAGCTAAAATCACGTTGGTCAGGGCCCATACACTGTTACTCAAGTCTTCCCGCATGGAGCAGTGGAGGTAACTCACCCAGAAAAAGGTACTTTCAAAGTGAATGGGCAGAGACTGAAATACTACTTCAACAATAATGATTCAAAGGGGACCGGGGGTCACTTCAAACTCTTTGAACCCCCGTGAGGTAAGTGAGAAGGTACGTCACGCTCGTGACGTTAAACAAGCGCTTCTTGGGAGGCAACCCAAGCGTTCGGGAGTTTCAAATTCAATTTTCGTATTTTAGTTGTTCTTATCTACTTTGCAATGTGTTAGTTTCAGTATTTGTTTTACATTTGAATAAGTCCGTGTTCAAAATTTTTTTTTTGTTTTCGTCATGTGAGTTGTTTTATATTTTTCTTTGTTGTGCCTACTTGTTTTATTGTCAATTCATGCGTTTATTTGAGTCTTTTGCGTATTTCTTTCGAGTAGGAGGTGTTATAAATCATATTATTACCTTCCCAGAGAGTTTTAGAATGCATTAAGACCCCAAACTAGCCTCCCCAGGTCCTCACGGCCCTCTTGGGGGCCGTGAGAGAGGCCGTGAACAAAATGCCAGTGAATTTGTACTAGGGTTCACGGCCCCCCTCACGGCCGTATGAGGGGCCGTGAGACACGGGATGTGATTTTGCACTAGGCTTCACGGCCCCTCTCACGGCCGTGAGAGGGGCCGTGAGGCTTGGCCTAGTGGCTTAATTCCCCCCCCCCCCCCCCCCCCCCCCCCCCCCCCCCCCCATTCTTTGGTTCTTTGGGTCTTTTTCTCCATTCTCCCTTCATCTCCATCATTTCTCCTCTCCTTTTTCCATCATTTCTCAACCAAATCTCTCCATTTTTCGTTCTAGATCACATCCTAGACAATTTGAGACCTCGATCTAGTGATTTATCAAGAGTTTCAAGCAAGTTCCACCAAGGATTCACCGGTAAGCTTTTTGGTGCCCTAGATTTCTCTTTCTCATTTTCTCTTGAGTTCATGGAGCTTTTTGGTGGATAAATTCATGCTTTTATCATGTGTTGGTGGTGTGAATGTTGTATGTTTAATTCCCATTGAATTCTTGTAAAAAGTTTTTCAATTTTCATGATGGTAAGGAAATGCTACACCATGAATAGTGTCCATACGGCCCCCTATACGGCCGTATGGATCCTATTCATGCCCCTTTCTCATTTGTTTCTTGCTTCTTGTGTTATCTTTGGTGTTGTATTGGATTGGTTAAGGCTTGATGAAGATCTTATGTGTTGTAGGGATGCCAAACATCAAGAGGGTTGCTTCAAAACGTCCACGAACTTCCACACAAAACCCCGAGGAGCCTACGTTCACACACCCCCTTCACATGGCACGTTACGAGACATTGAATACTAAACCCTTTGGCACCGTCCGACGTATTGATTGGAATTTTCTAGAAGAGCTTGGACTTGCCGACCAAGTGAGGAAAATTCTATCTCAAAATGGTTGGGTGAACTTATTTACTATCGATGAACCAACATACCGACAACTTACTTTGGAGGTTTTGAGCACCTTTGATGCACAACAAGACCGGTGACGCATCATTTGTCAGAAACAGGGAACTATCCGCTTCCAAGCTTTTGGAAGGTTTCGCGAGTTGACTCACGTCGAATTTGCAAGTTACTTGGTGGTCTATGACGAGGAATACATGAACTCCATTCCGATTGGCCAAATCCGAGTCTATTTTCCACCGCATGTGAATGCGAATCAATATTGGGCCACCATAGCCCCAGGCGACACCAAAAACACTCGCAAGGTGTCCCGGATTGCGGATCCTATCATAAGATATGTGCATGCCCTAATTACTAGTTCCATAGGGGGCCGAAAGGATAGTACTGGAGTAGTGTCTAACTCTGATCTACTGATTTTGTTTGGGATTTTTGAGCAATGCCCCCTCCATCTTGGGCATCTTGTGGCTGAAGCATTTATTCATCACGCACAGTGCACACGATTAGGTGCTATTTTCTTGGGTCCGTACATCACCAGGTTGATTCGCAGTATGAAATTGTTGGACCGCACTCGTTGTTTATATATAAATTATATAACATATGTCTTAATAGAACTCAAATTCCAATTTAATTAAAATTCAAATATATGGATATATTTAGAATTTAAAATTTAAATGTCATAATCTTAATTGATTTTGGATTTTCCCTTTTTAAAATAAATTATTTGGTTGTTTTGGACTAGAATACAAAGTTCGAAAAAAAATCAAATTACAAAATTGCCCTTGAGAGCATATCTCGAGGCAAGATGTCAAATTACAAAATTGCCCCTGAGAGCATATCAGGAGACAAGATGGCACATTTTAAAATTGTCTCCGAGAGCACAAATCTCGAGACGATCAAAATATTCAAATTTCAAGATCAGCTGAGAGCACAGATCTCAAAGCGATCTAAATATTCAAATCTCAAGATCAGCTTAGAGCACAGATCTCGAGGCGATCTAAAAATACAAATTTCAAGATCAGCCAAGAGCACAGATCTCAAGGCAATCTAAAATATTCAAATCACGAGATTAGCCTAGAACACATATTTCGAGGCGATCCAAAATATTCAAAATTCAAAATCAGCCTAGAGCACCTTTCTCGAGGCGATTCTAAATATTTAACTCCCATGATCAGCTGAGAGCACAGATCTCGAAGCGATCTAAATATTCAAATACCAAGATCAGCCGAGAGCACAGATCTCGAGTCAATCAAAATATCCAAATCTCAAGATTAGCCAAGAGTACAGATCTCGAGGCGATCTAAATATTTAAATTTCAAGATCAGCAAAGAGCACAGATCTCGAAGCGATCTGAAACATATAAATCCCAAGATCAGCCAAGAGCACAGATCTCAAGGCGATCTAAATATTTAAATTTCAAAATTGTCCCTGAGAATACATATCTCGAGGCAAAATACAAATTACAAAATTGCCCTTGAGAGCATATTTCGAGGCAAACAAAAAAAACGCAAAATTACAAAATTGCCCTTGAGGATACATATCTCAAGGCAATCTCAAATCTGAGGATAGCCAAATACGCATCCCGAGGCAAACCAAAAAAAAAGTGCAAACCCCGAGGCACCTGAGTACATATCACGAGATAAATTAAATTTAAATTTTAAATTTAAAAAAAATTAAAATTAAAATTTTAAATAAAAAAATTAAATTTAAAAAAAAAAATTCAAATTCGAATTCAAATCCTATCTAATCCTATCGATCAGACGAAAAGTTCTTCTCTTCTCAACCAGACAAAAGAAAAAAGCAGGTGAATTTCTTTACTTTTATTATTATTATAATATATGTAATAAAGCCTTAGAACCCCTCCCATTTTTATTTTTATTTTATCGAGAAGCGTCACAGGGGACATAAGTACACTTAGTATGAGGGAGTGTGAGATGGGAGTTATAAGGAGTAAAATAAAAAAATAAATGAGCGATATAAATATTTATATATTATATATATATATATATATATATATATATATATATATAAAGAGATAAAAAATAATGAAAAAAAATAAAAAATAAAAAGCAAAATCGCCTGCTGCCAAAAAAAAAAAAAAAAAAGAAGCCTGCCGCTGCTGCTGTTGCTGCCATTTGATGCCGCTATTGTCGTTGCCGACGCTGCTGCTGCTACCGGAGGCCGTTGTTGTTGTTGTTGCTGTCGTTGGATGATGATGACGAAACCCTGCCTCCACATGATCGCCGATTGCAACGCCGCTCCCTTCCCGATCGCCACCGCTTCAACCGCCGCCGATGCCGTCGAATATCTCCTCCCTCCTGAGGAGCACATCCCTTCCCAGAAACTTTCTCCGTTGGGGAATGCTCTCTTCGCCGAGTACCTTTGTCTTACTCGCCATTTTCCATCAATAGTGGCGCTAGTGGCAGTGCTATTGTTTTGGCGAATGACTACAGTGCGACCCCGGTGTCATCAGCTTCAGTCATCTGAAATGGTTCGCATGTCTTCTCTTGGTGTTTGCGATCAGATCCATTTCCATAATCTCGTTCGCCATATTCGAATTTCTAAGATTCCTCCTCTTCTGCAACGACGAGTTCTCTGAAGTCTTCGGCCAATACGCCCAAACCTCAAAGGCTACGACCCTCATGACTGATCAGAACCTGTGACCCAATCGCGATAAGCGCATCATCGGATCCATTCTTGATGTTTGCATCTTGCCCATCGCCATCTTCCATTGTTGAGGTTCTCACTAAATCGGAAAGGCTGTGTCAAAGGCTGGGAGGATTGAGGAGTTTTTTTTTTTTTTTTTTTTTTTTTTAGATTACTTTACAGTTCAATGGAGGGTGAACACAAGCCACTTCCAAGCTTGTATGCGCCAATCATCAAGGAATTATGCAAGTTTGGGAGATTTGGACATGATGTGAGTTTCTTCAGTGATATGAAGGTTCGCGGGCACCCGCCAGATAGGCCTGAGTATATACTAGTTTGCGAAAATGCGTGCGAAAGGAGGGAGGTTCTCTTGAGGCCTCGAAGTAGTTTATGCCAAAGCAACACAGATTGCCGGAGAAGCAGTAACTAGTGTGCGAACCATTGCTGCATCTATCAGCAAGGGAGAAGACTTGGCTCCAATTGTCCGGTATGTTTTCGAAATTGGAAAGCCGGAAAGTTTTGTTCATCAACTCAAGAATGTTGTCATAAAAAAACTGAGATTGAAGATCTCCGTGAACTTCACTATCAAGATTTCATCCGTGCAGTGGATGAGCTTCGAGAAGTCTTAGTTAAACTTTTGGAGACTGCTAATGAAGACATGATAGAGTATGGAAATCAACTGAGACATGGCATATTCAAGGCCTATTCAGGTATACTTCAAGGGTTCAAAAGCTCAAAAGCAAAACTCATGATGCCCTACCGAGATCATCTTCTGCAGTCCATAGAGGCTGTTTTTAGGGACAGGAATGGGATGAAGGATTCACCAAAGCTACAGTTGCTGTGATGGGGGACCTTGCAGACACACTTGGTTCAAACACCAAACTTTTGTTCAAGGACTGCACTTTCCATATCAGATAATGACCAGTTGAGGAAGACTGCAACTTGGACATTTGGATTGCTTGGACGGGTGGTTTCACAAAGAATTGAATGAACGAACGAATGGATGCGCCTCTTCTTCACCATATGGATTTGTTTGGAGTAGTGTTTACCATGTTCTGATCGGTCTTTTGTTGTGTATGAAGCATCTTTGACATCCCTTTCATGATGTCCTTATTTGTGACGTGAACTCTTGGTGCATAAGAGTTGCAATAAAATAGCAGGTGCCTAAATGAAAAGCAAGCATCAAAGCACTATTGTGGGTGTGGCTTATATGATGTATGTAATTACATAGAATGTTATTCAAGCGCAATGGCCAAATGAGAAATAAAATATAGGAGACACATCTAATGACATTCATATGTATCATTCTTCAAAAATGCAAATTTTAAAAAAAAAAAGTTGGGTAGCCACGTGCTATTCTTAGTTATCACCAGATGCCACCAAGAACAAACATATTGAACAGCAAAGCTATTGGGATGCCAAGTGCTAATATATATATATATATATATATATATATATATATATATATATATATAAATTAAAGAATCATAATGACACCTGACAATGAGCTATTAGTGGAGTTGCACATGATTCTTGACATTGATGTGGTGATAGAATGAAATTAGTTGCATAATGGATGTGGTTTTGCTACTGATTATAATTTTGATAATATTGATGGTGGATGATGATGATGCTTCATGAGATGATGGTGGGTAATTACGGATTCCTATGCTCATGACTAAAAAAATTTTTGATAATAAGAAGCATGCAATAATATGCAGATGTGCATGTTGAAATAAAAAAAACACGAGAATAGCATGCATACATGCATGAACAAATAAATAAATGCATCTTCACGGGCAAAAAAAAAAAAATCCAAATAAAAAATGAGGAAAGTATTCAATGCTGATGCATGCATGGCAACAAAAAAAAAAAAAAAAAAGAAGAAGAAAAAGAAATATAATAAATAAAAAATGAGAAGCATGTATACATGCATGATAGAATAAAAAAATAATAAAATCATGCAAATGCAATAATATGCATACGTGCATGATTAAAAAAAATAAAATAAAAAGAATAAGAAATGAAGAAAAATGCAATGGCATACATGCATGGGTACTTTAAGGCAAAATCATGAAAAGTCCTGAATAACTCAATACATGCTTTGAAAAGAGTGCTTCAAAAAAAAAAAAAAAAAAAAAAAAAAAAACTTGCATCCATATATAATCAAGGAATATATATAATCATGAATAAGAATGTCCCACCACTGCTGGTTTCATGTAAAAGAAATCCAATAGACATGAGAGAGATACACATGCAAAATGAGATGCCTTGTAATGCCATGCATGCATGGGCTATTATTCATTAAAGAGAAGAATTATCAAAAGGACCGGTCCCACCTTCATATGGGAATGAATAAATTGAATGATAAGTATGCATGGGCTGTGGTAGACAAGCATAATATAATAAAAGCATAAAAACGTCCACTGGCTTGAAATGATGAATTCTTAAGGCTTGTCTTCGGATTCGGGCTAGGTTTATAAATTTCACAAAAAATGCTCATTTTGAGAATAAAAAATAGAATATATAAATTTTAAGGACATCAATGAAATGCAAAATGGTGGAGGATACCAATTTTGAAACAACAATAAAAAAAATGTATTTCGAGGTGGCAAATGAAAATACAAAAAAGTGGCATTAGTCTCGAGATGGTGATGAAACACTCGAGATCGCCAAACTCAGGGCAGCGACAAGGCATAAGACGGCGGCGAAGCATGGCGAACGACGGTGTTATAAAAAAAACTAAATAAATTAATAATAATAATAATAAATAAATAAATAAATAAATTACACTCTCAAAGAATGTCTTGTCCGAGCAACCAGCTGAACATACCCGCTATGTGACTACCCTAAACTCACAGGGATCATCCCAAGGGGAAGTTATAGTGGTTGGCAACAAAGTGATACTCCCATCGACAGAAGATGATAAACTTTCATCTATTCCAGAAGAGTTATGGGAGGTATTTATATCCAAAAGATCAATGAAGATGTTGAAAAGGTTGGCTGAACTCCCAGGGATATCTTGGAAACGCTCTCAAGAACCTCCTAAAGGTCCCCAAACAAAACAATCAAAGAAGAAGAATAAGAAGAAAAAGCGTGAACAATCAAAGCGCAAGAAGTCCATTATTGAAGAGTATATAGAGACTCTTGATGAATATGAACAGAAGGAAAGGGTTCTGATTACCCTTAAAGATTATTTTCCAGAAGAAGTCAAAGAATTGCTTGGAGAATTAGCTAAGGAAGTTGATGAAAATGATGAAGATGTGCAAGTAGAGACTTGCAGGGTTATTTCGGGAGGAGAATACCCTCTGTACAACCCAGAAGATGATGACAATGATGACTACGATAGCTTCTCTGAGCCAGAAGAGTCATATGACCGTCATGGCCGACCCTATATTAGCAAGAAGCAGAGAAAGAAGATAGCATTCAGGGAGAGAGTAAAGAATTCAAATGTCGAGCTCTTGGAGCCCTACCAACAAACAAAACCCAAAGAACCATATTATACCCCAAAGACCCCAAAATATAAGGTCTTGAGGAAAGTCATGTCTGCTGAAGACATCCCTGCTTTCATTCAAAGGGTGACAGAGGAGTCAGCTAATAGGTTGCTGCAGTTACATATTGAAGATGCTGAATGGGACGAGTCTGGGACATACCCTCCAGAATCATCGGGACAAAATTTTGTCTCAGAGGTTGTGGATTCTCCGGTTCCTACTAAGGAAAAATCTATCTCCCAGGTTATCAAAATAAAAAAAGACAAGAGAAAGGAGCTTTTTGATCAAGCTATAGAAAATGGGTTGGATTTGCCTAGACCCAAAAGGCCGTGCTTGATGCATCTTGATAGTCATCCAAACTACTGCCCATATCACCGGGTTGTAGGACACACCATAGAAGAATGCAAAAAATTCCAAAACTGGTTGCAAAGACAGGTCTCTATGGGAAATTTGGCGCTCACAGAAGACTACTTTGACGAAAGAGAATACTACTTTAAAGAAAGAGGAAAATGCTGTGCAGTAACCATTCTTGATGATTCAGGAGACGAGCTGAACTTCCCTGATGAAGAAGATGAAGTACCAGAACATGTACATCAGATACAACTCAGAACTGGGAAGACACTTCAACCAAGATAGGCTTCTAGCTCAAATGACAGAAATAAAGGGAATGCTTCTAGTTCAAGTGACAGAAATAAAGGGAAAATAATTGAAGAAGATAATGTCTCCCCGAAGAAACCCTCAAAAAGGCCGAATTATAACATTTTGGCACATTTAAAGAAGGTCCCAGCACTCCTCAGTATGTACGATGCATTGATGATGTCAACTGAAGTTAGGGAGTCTTTAATACATGCTCTACAAAATCCGGAGGAGTATCAAGCATACTTTGCAGAGGTCAACATGAAAGATGTTTTGCATGCAGTCCATACACTTTCAGTGTCCTTCACAGATAAAGACCTGTTGCTTGGAACTACAGCACACAACAGACCGTTATATGTGACAGGGTTTTGTGATGGAATAAAAATCAACCGAGTTTTAATTGATCCAGGGTCTTCTGTGAATTTAATGACCCTCAACACTCTCCGAGCGTTGGCCCTTGAAATATGCCACTTATCTCCAGAGAAGATCATTATCCAGGGCTTCAATCAACATAGCCAAAAGGCATTGGGGTCCATTACTCTTCCCATTAAATTTGGAAAGATGACAACTGATGTGAAGTTCCATGTGATTAATGCTGATGCATGTTATAAAGCTCTCTTAGGAAGGCCATGGATTCACGAAAACCAGATGGTTCCTTCAACACTTCATCAATGTGTGAAGTACCTGGTAGACGGGGAAGAGTTCAGAATTGACGGAGAGATCCAACCCTTTGGCATCCATGAAATACACTATGAGGACGCAAGGTATTATCGTAGTGCATCCAAAGGGGTCAAATCAACCGAAGAGGATAAATTGCCAAGCCCAAGAGAAGTTTCTTTGATGAAAACGACCAAAGCTATTCCAGTGCTCCAAAAGAGAGAACCAGTACTACCTCACTTTGGTAGCGACACTGAGTCATCAGAAGATGAAAGTGATGAGGATATACACCAAAGCAAGGGTCAAGATGAAAGATCTGCTCAAGAAAGTGCGTTGCACATTACAAGGGTTCCTGATGGACTCTACAAGTCCTTAGAGGATTTGAATGTAAATAAAGTTGAGCATATGAAGACATTCTATGTACCAGCTCGGCGTGAAAATGAGAGAGACATCCTCTTTTACGAAGCCAAGAGCAAGAAGATTTCAAATGATGATGTCATAAATATTGAAGAAATAGAAGATGATGAAGTTCAACCCATAAATTTCCCAAGCTATTACCCTAACAAGCTCAAGACGATAGTTGAGAGGTTTGGGGGCAAAATCAAGTGGTCGAGGAAGTCATATCAAAGCTTTCGCCGATTATGGGATCCTGCACATGTGGATAAGAGAGGAATAGGCTACTCCGAGTTTTCCAGGTACTCATGTTATATGGTGACATCCCAAGAGGAAGAAGAAGAAGAAATCAAGATGAAGAATGCACCGCTCGAACTAGAAGACGGGGGGCAAGCAACAATTGATGAGCTGGTTGAAATCAACTTGGGAAACGATGAGGACCCAAGGCCGACTTTCCTAAGCACACAGCTATCAGAAGAAGAAAAAGCATCATTCAAAGCTCTCCTGAAGGAGCATATTGACTGCTTCGCCTGGAACTATAATGAAATGCCGGGATTAGATGACGAGGTAGCTATTCACAGACTTGCCATTGACCCTAATGCTATTCCAGTTAAACAGGCACCGAGAAAGATGAAGTTTGACCTGGAAGAAAGGGTGATAGAAGAGACAAAGAAGCTGATTGAAGCAGGATTTATCAGAGAAGAGAAGTACCCTGATTGGGTAGCTAGCATAGTCCCTGTGAAAAAGAAGAATGGACAAATACGGATATGTGTAGACTTTAGAGACCTGAACAAGGCATGTCCCAAGGATGATTTTCCCCTTCCAGTCATGGAGATAATGATCGACAACACCTCAGGGTACGAGATTTTCTCCTTTATGGATGGATATTCTGGATACAATCAAATCAAAATGCATCCAGATGATGAGAAAAATACTGCTTTCCGAACACCCATGGGCATCTACTGTTACAGGGTAATGCCGTTTGGACTGAAGAATGCGGGAGCAACATATCAAAGGGCTATGACCAGGATATTTGATGATTTAATTCATAAGGTTGTTGAATGCTATGTGGACGATCTTGTGGTTAAAACAAGTTCCAAAGACAAGCATCTTGAAGATCTGAGGATAGTCTTCACACGCCTCAGAGAATACAAGTTAAAAATGAATCCCATGAAGTGTGCTTTTGGAGTCCACTCTGGGAAATTCTTAGGCTTCATAGTGAGGCATCGGGGGATAGAGATAGATTCCTCCAAGATAAAGGCGATCCTGGAAATGCCACCTCCTCAGACATTGAAGCAGCTGCGCTCCTTCCAAGGGCGTTTGGCTTATATCAGAAGATTCATTTCCAATCTATCTGGAAGATGCAAGCCTTTATCTAAATTGGCCAAGAAAAATGCGCCTTTCAAATGGGATGATGAATGTCAGAGAACATTCGAAGACATCAAACAGTACTTGCTGAATCCACCGGTATTGGCAGCCCCTATCCATGGGAAGCCTCTGATATTATATACTGCCGCATTGGATGGGTCCTTGGGAGCTATGTTGGCCCAAAACAATGAAGAAGGCAGAGAAAATGCGCTATATTACCTCAGCAAGATGTTGATAGGAGCTGAGAGTAAATACACTCCAATTGAAAAACATTGCCTAGCTTTGGTGTTTGCAGTCAAGAAGTTAAGACACTATTTGCTAGCGCATAAAGTAATACTCATATCAAAAATAGACCCACTCAAATACCTTATGACAAGGCCGTTGCTTACTGGAAGACTCACAAAATGGGCGCTGATTCTGATGGAATTTGACATAACATATACTCCACAGAAGGCTATTAAAGGTCAGGCGTTGGCAGACTTCCTAGTAGCGCATCCTCTCCCTAATAATTCACCACTGAACTTTGATCTCCCTGATGAAGAGACATTAACAGTGGAAGAAGCAAGGTGGCGACTATACTTTGATGGAGCGTCATCTATAAAACCGGCACTTATGTCCCAAATTCCGCAAATCAAAGCTGGGATAGGACTCGTGTTCATCACACCAGAAGGGGGAATCCTTAGATATGCTCTCTCCCTTACGGAGCCATGTACAAACAATGAGGCAGAATATGAAGCTCTCATAGCTGGTTTGGAACTGGTAATTAAAATGGGGATCCAAGACATACACATATTTGGAGACTCACAACTCATAATCAAGCAAGTCGAAGGAGACTATAAGATATATAAACCTGAACTTCTTAAATATTACAAGAAGGTCAAAAATCTGATGAAGAAAATCCCCCATATACAATTGAGGAGGGTTTCAAGATCAGAAAATGGAGAAGCTGATTCTTTGGCAAAAGTAGCAAAGGAGCTGGCGAATCCGAATTATGAAGAAATCCATATAACCATAAGAAATAGAAGACCCATTAGTACGATCCCTGACGAAGTCGAAGAGGAAGGTGCTGGGGGCAAAGCGGAAGTCTTCACTCTCGAAATGCCAGAGGAAGATTGGAGGCAACCGTTCATAGAATATTTGAAATATGATAAACTCCCAGGGGATAAATCAGAAGGCCTGCAGTTAAAGCGAAGAGCCCTAAGATTCACCCTCATAAATGATATATTGTACCGCAGGTCATATGATCAACTACTCCTGCGGTGCCTCTCACATGAAGAAGCCCAAGAAGTTATGCATGATATACATTCCGGGATATGTGGTGCACACCAATCCGGACCTAAGATGTGGCTCAAGATCAAGCGCTTGGGATATTACTGGCCAACCATAGTCGGAGATTGCATCAATTATGCTAGAAAATGTCATCTATGCCAGATACATGGAGATTTTATTCATCAACATCCAAATCCTTTACACCCTACAGTCTCGTCATGGCCCTTCGAGATATGGGGAACGGATGTAGTCGGTCCTATTGAACCACCATCATCTTTGGGACATCGGTTCATATTGGCTGCAACAGATTACTTTTCCAGATGGGCAGAAGCAATCCCGTTGAGAGAAGTCAAGACTGAGAATGTCATCAAATTCTTCAGGGAAAACATCTTATATAGATTTGGGAATCCAAGAAGAATTATTTCAGATAATGGCCCCACTTTCAGAAGCTTCAACATCGGAAGGTTTGCACATCACCACAAAATAGACTGGAGATATACCTCCATCTATAACGCTAGAGCAAATGGGTTAGCAGAAGCATTCAACAAAACCCTCTCAAAGATGTTGAAGAAAGCAGTGTCCAAGAACAAAAAAGATTGGCATGAAAGACTACCGGAGATGCTATGGGCATATCGCACCACCTATAGGACTCCAACACAATGCACGCCGTACTCTTTGGTGTTCGGAACTGAAGCGGTCTTACCTCTTGAAATCTAAATACCCTCACTGAGAATAGCAGTGCAAAACGAAATCTCTAATGAAGATAATGTTCGACTTCGCTTGGATGAGTTGGACTCTCTTGACGAGAAAAGGTTAGGAGCACAACAGAATCTTGAAGTCTACAAAGCCAAAATGTCTCAAGCCTACAACAAGCTGGCTCGTTTCCGGACTTTTACTAAGGGAGAGATGGTCCTTGTCCTCAGAAGACCCATCATCACCAACAAAAAGGCCGGGGGCAAATTCAAAGCAAATTGGGAAGGCCCTTATGTTGTGGAGATCGTCTACGAAGGAGGCGCGTATCAACTTGTTGACGCCAACGGAGAAAGACCGATGTCGCCCATCAATGGCCGTTTCCTGAAGAAGTACTATGTTTAATGTAAAAATGTTTGCCTATGACGGAACGTCTGGTCCCTCACAAGGGTAGACTAGTCATGTACAATTAAATGTACTTCCTGAGGCAAAACATTCATTTTCATATATTCTTGTATTAAGTTCACTTTTGTACTGAAATTTATTTAATGAAATAAAGAGGCATGTGTTTGTCTATGACGGAATGTCTGGTCCCTCACAAGGGTAGACTAGTCATGTACAATTAAGTGTGCTTCCTGAGGCAAATACATTGTTCCTGTGTTTTCTAAAATAAAAAAAAATCAAACGAAAAAAAAAAATTAAAAAAAAATCAATCTTGATTATAATTCTCCAAGTATTTTAAAAGAGAGATGAGGAAAGAGAAAAGAAAAGAGCTAAGGTTTATTCAAATCAAATGTTTATAATCAATGTCTCGAAATAAACTACCAAGTCATAAACAAACTGGAAAAGTAGACTAAGACAAAAAGGCTAAAGGCAAACGTTTATAACTAATCAACTACAAAAGCCTAAACAGACTAAGTAAGCAAACTAATAAAGAAAGGAGGAAGGCTCCTTAATGTCCAGTAAATTTCAACAATGATTCTTTTGCTTCCTCCAACTCATCGAGCCACTTTGTGAAAATAGCCATAAGAGGATTATTTGAGTTATCTCCTTGATCCTCAGCAAGTTGTGTCTTGGCCTCATCCAATGCAACTTGAAGATTCGCTTGTGTAGGCTCAGAAGCTTCAAACAAGTCCGTTGAAGCCGCTATCTTTTCACCTAGAGTCTTCATGGTGCCTTGAATCTCACAAAGCTCAGCCTGAAGTTGATGTTCCCTCTCAACAAGTTTCTGATACTCCTCCTTATTTGCATTTATGTCATTAGCCCAGTCCGTCCTGCGTTTGCTAAGAAGCTCAAGTGCCAAAGTCCTTTCATGCACATGTGCCTTGGCTTGTTGACTACGGATACAAGCTTGAACGCTAGGATCCTCTGAAGCTTCTTTAGCATAGGCTGCACATCGCGCAATTCTCTCTATGAAGGGTTCTAGGCTGGTCAAATCAATGCCGAAAGGTTCAAAGAGTGATTTTGACTCCTTCATTTTATTGATAATGCTTTGGTAGTTGTGATGGTTGAGGGACTTGATGTTGTTGATCATCTCGTCTCGTAGGCGTAACACTACATTTGGTATATTCTTTGAACCTACAAAAGAGGTTATACAAATAAATTTCAAAATTCAAAATTCAAATTTAAATTCAAATTTCAAATTCAAGATTCAAAATTCAAAATTCAGAGTCAAATTCAAATTCAAATTCAAAAAAAAAAAAAAAAAAAACCTTGGCCTTGCTTAGACGATGTTGCAACTCCGGCATCAGTATTAACCCCATCACCTTCCAATCCTGCTGTAGGAACAGAAGATTGACCTTGTCTCGACGGTGAAGAGTTAGTGTCCTTTTGAGCAACTAGAATTCCAAAGCAAGATTATTAATATTCATGTCTAAAAAATAATAATAATAATAATAAAATAAAAAGAAAATAAAAAAAAAACCTTGATCTTGCTTTGGCAAATTTCCAATCCCAACGTCGGCATTAGAACCACCACTTTCCAATTCCTCCGTGGGAGTGTTAACGTCCTTGGAAATTTCTTGGATGTCTGAAGAGAAATATAAAAAAATAAATAAATATAAAAAATGATGAATAACAAAAAAATACATATTCATGTTGATTCGTGCACAAAATAAATCAATAAATCAATAAATAAATAAAACCTTCGTTCTGTCCTGTTGGAGATGCGTTGACAATATCAACGTTACCACCAACATCAATGTTTCTGCCATCACTCTCCGTTTTCTCCATTGAAGAGGGGGCATCTCTTATGAAATTTGCAGAAGGAACTTGGTTAAAAGATGAAGTACTTTCATCCTCTTGAACAGCTGGAATTAAAAAAATAATAATAATAATAATAAATAAAAATATATAAAAGGGAAATAAAATAAAAAGAAAAAAATTTTCGTTATTCGTCATAAAAAAAAAACCTTCTTGGATAATTGGAGGGTTCTGCGGTGGCTCATTTTCCAAGGCAACCGGTATATCCCCTAAAAAAATTCAAAAAAGTAAATAAAAAATAAAATGAGAGAAAAAAATAAAGAAATAAAATAAAATAAAATAAAATAAAAATAAAAATAAATAAAATAATATAAATACCTTGCGGTGGATTGGGAAGAGCTTCTTCAATTTCAATATTTTCATCTACATTGTCGCCTACTCCAACGTTTTCCTCGGAGCCAACATTTGAACCTTGTGGGTTTACTTGATCTAGAGATAGGATATCATCAAGTTTCATGTATAGATGAGAAAGAGAGGGAGAAAGAGAAAAAAAGAAATTTCTTACCAACATGAGAGTCTATGTGCATCTCTAGACCTGATGGAGGAGCATCATCAATCCTTGGAGGGCTCGGAATAACCCTAACATTATCCACTGGAGTGTCATGAATTTGTATGCCTGTCGACCATATACTTTGAGTCAAATAGAGATTCAAATTTTGAGTCAAAATATCAAAGATTTAAATTTTACAATTAAAATTTAGCTTTCAAATCAAATAAAGATTCAGACTTTGAGTCAAATAAAGATTCAGATAATAAGTCAAAATTGAGGTTTTAAATCGACCAAAAAACCCGTGAAATTTACAAATTTAGATTTTGGGTCAAATAAAAAGTGTGAAATTACAAATTTAGACTATGAATTAAAAAATTTCATAATTTCCGAATTTAAAAAAAAATTGAAAAAAAAATCAGAATTAAAAATCATAAGGAAGAAAAAAAAAATCCTGGAAAAATCCTGATTTTTTTTTAATTTCGAAAAAATTATAAAAAAAATCATAAAAAAATTATTATTCAGAATTTCTAAATTTCCGAATTTAAAATAAAATATATGAAAAGAAAATAATTGAGCAATGATATCTGGATCGAACATGACCCCGCATGGACATAGTCGGCCTTGGTGATTTGAAGTATTTACAAGGATGCAAAGATTTGGAAGTGTCACTAATCTAAATAATTCAAAGATATGTATATTGTGTCTCAACACCAAGGCAGGTGATTTTAACAAAACTTATGCCCTGTTTTGTAGAAAACACCCTGTATTATTTATGATTTAAATCATTGCAAGGCAAACCCCAACTTTCTTCTAAATAAAGATATAAATAAATGAATAAAATCGTGAAAAGAAAAGAGGGAGAACTTCCGGAATTTCCGAATTTAAGAAAAAAAAAATCTTTTTAGAATCTCTAAATTTCCAAAGGAAAAAAGGAAGTAATAATAATACTAATAAATAAATAAATAAATCAATAAAGTTGACATACCTTCGGTCCTTTGTCGCTTTGTGGGGATAACTGGATCAACAGTAAAGTTAGTATAATCAATGAATATACTCTCATTGATAAATCTGTAGCCCTTCGAAGACTGCCCTCGTTCCCTCTTAATAATTCTCCTGTCTTTGAAGTCATCCTGGATCAAAGATGAGAAACTTTGTTGGAAGAAGGCTTCGACAGTCCTCAACCACTTTTGTGCATAGACAAGTATAAGTCTCCCGTTTCTATCATGCTCAGGAATGTAGAATGAGCTTGATGTTTTCTGGCGGGAAAAATGAAGCCAATATCCTGCAAGGGTCCCGAGGGAGGGAGCCCTCCTAGGAACATCAATGTACGCCGGGGCATGCTGATCATATCCAAATTGGCGCCCAAATCGGTGTGGATTGTAAGGTTCCGCAAAGAAATCTCCTGCACACCGGAGTGGAAGGACTCCACAACGAAGATTCATCACATATTCCATGGTATATGAATCCAACACTCCGGGCCCAGTTGGATATTTGGAATCTCGTACTATCTCGTTATTATGATGCACGAACGGGAAAGGGCGGGATATGAAATTGTCTTCATGGCGGATGAACTTCCTCACATTCACAGGATTAACAAATGGAGTTGTGGTGGAGTTCATAAATTGCAACATCTTTGGTATTTGCAGTAAGCCAGGGATACTCGAAGTCTTGTTGTCTATGTTCCTCATAAGATGTATGCTCCGAAAATAATAGCCAGCCCAAGCATACAAGAAGTGAGCAGGGAATACTGTGGTAGAAAATCCGGGCCCTTTCCTGTGATTGGCCATGGCATTCAAGCCCAAGTATAATCGTGCTAGCACTGCAGGGGCAAAAGCTACTCTCCTCCCATGCGCAATATTGCATGCCATCATAAAAACTCCCGGCCTAATCACCTCACGATCACCCGGCATGATAAAAAAACAAATCCAGAGTGCTATAAAAGCAACTAGATCTGCTTTGAAGACGGGCTTTGGAGGGGGATTAGAAGCCATCTCATACCGGGAACTAAGTATTGGCTCTCTAAAAAACTCCACCCAATCCTCAAAGAACACATCTTGGCTAGCACTTCGCCTTGAGAGCCACTGAAAGATATAAAAAAGATTCCTCAAAATAGAAAATTCAGGATCGTACCTTCGACAGATTGTATCATTAGGAGGTACAACTTCATCATAAACGTCCCCGGTAATTGAAAGTCCTCCCAACTCTTTAATATCCCATAGTGAAATCCCAACTTCTCCGTGTAAGAAGTGGAAAGTGTTAGTTGAGGGACACCATAGTTCTAGTAATGCTTTGTAAAAGTTCAAGTCAAACTCATAACGGCCGACTGAAGCCACAATCCCGCCCACCAATTCTACTTCAGATAACTCCTTGGAGTAGTTTTTGACCATATATTTGGCCCACTCTGCATAATACGGGAGGTCAATTAAGCTATTTTGAATAGGCTCCTTTCCCCTCCATCCCGGATGATGGTTGATAATTTTAGATCCAAGGGTTTCAAGCGTCTTCAAATCTTTTACTTCTCCTTCAGGCTTCAGACAAATTGCATCAGTCAAGCCGTCCTCGAACCAACGGTTTGTGTGTAATTTGGCAATGGCCATACGATGTGGATAGCGCTTTACCCACTCTGATTGCTCTTTTCCTTCATATATGATGGCGAGCTCAGCTTCAGAATCAAAGATAGGAGTGTGGCGTATAAATACTTGACCTTGAGGGACCTCATTGCAATTTTGGGCCATATCCCAAAAAGGTTGAGAGATATTAGCCATGATAAAAAGGTTGGGGGTTCCTACTTCTCTCACTCGATTTCACTAAAAAAGATTTCGTGAGAAAAGTAGGAAGGGGGCATTTGTTTATATATAAATTATATAACATATGTCTTAATAGAACTCAAATTCCAATTTAATTAAAATTCAAATATATGGATATATTTAGAATTTAAAATTTAAATGTCATAATCTTAATTGATTTTGGATTTTCCCCTTTTAAAATAAATTATTTGGTTGTTTTGGACTAGAATACAAAGTTCGAAAAAAAATCAAATTACAAAATTGCCCTTGAGAGCATATCTCGAGGCAAGATGTCAAATTACAAAATTGCCCCTGAGAGCATATCAGGAGACAAGATGGCACATTTTAAAATTGTCTCCGAGAGCACAAATCTCGAGACGATCAAAATATTCAAATTTCAAGATCAGCTGAGAGCACAGATCTCAAAGCGATCTAAATATTCAAATCTCAAGATCAGCTTAGAGCACAGATCTCGAGACGATCTAAAAATACAAATTTCAAGATCAGCCAAGAGCACAGATCTCAAGGCAATCTAAAATATTCAAATCACGAGATTAGCCTAGAACACATATTTCGAGGCGATCCAAAATATTCAAAATTCAAAATCAGCCTAGAGCACCTTTCTCGAGGCGATTCTAAATATTTAACTCCTATGATCAGCTGAGAGCACAGATCTCGAAGCGATCTAAATATTCAAATACCAAGATCAGCCGAGAGCACAGATCTCGAGGCAATCAAAATATCCAAATCTCAAGATTAGCCAAGAGTACAGATCTCGAGGCGATCTAAATATTTAAATTTCAAGATCAGCAAAGAGCACAGATCTCGAAGCGATCTGAAACATATAAATCCCAAGATCAGCCAAGAGCACAGATCTCAAGGCGATCTAAATATTTAAATTTCAAAATTGTCCCTGAGAATACATATCTCGAGGCAAAATACAAATTACAAAATTGCCCTTGAGAGCATATTTCGAGGCAAACAAAAAAAAACGCAAAATTACAAAATTGCCCTTGAGGATACATATCTCAAGGCAATCTCAAATCTGAGAATAGCCAAATACGCATCCCGAGGCAAACCAAAAAAAAAGTGCAAACCCCGAGGCACCTAAGTACATATCCCGAGATAAATTAGATTTAAATTTTAAATTTAAAAAAAATTAAAATTAAAATTTTAAATAAAAAAAATTAAATTTAAAAAAAAATTCAAATTCGAATTCAAATCCTATCTAAGGGCCTGTTTGGATGCAAAATAAAAAAATATGGCATAATTTTATTATGTAGGAAGTGCAACTGATTATTACAGAAATTATGTCATATTTTATTCCTACAGAATAGGTGTTTGGGTAACAAAATAAAAATTTATTACATAAATTATTACATATTTTTTTCTTACAGAATGAGTGTTTGTTTTGCATTAATTATTACATAATAAAAATAGCCGTTGGATTATAACCGTTGGAAATTAAAATTTGAAAAATAGCCGTTGGAAAATAGCCGTTGTAAATATAACCGTTATAATTATAGCCGTTGTCATTTTTTCCTATTTATACACAACATGATTCCTTTGCATTTATACACACACATTTTTTTTTTTTGGTTGAAAAACCTCATAGCCATTGTTTCACTATGGATCCCTTGACTCTTTGGAAGAAAAAAATTGAAGAAGATGATCTAGTAATGCTCAACTATTGGTCCAAACAATGTCCAATGACTTCAACAAGTGTAGAACATCACACATCCATTCTTACAGGTGCTGCATATGTACAAGAAATTCTTGAAGGTCATGAAGAGCGTTGCAAAAGAGAATTTCGTATGGAGGCTTATATATTTCAAGCACTGGTTGATCGTTTAAGAGAAAAATCTCTCCTCTGCAACTCAAAACGGACAACAGTCGAGGAGCAAGTAGCAATGTTTATGTACACTCTTGCTCATAATGCTAGTAACCGTGATGTGCAAGAGCGATTTCAA
Source organism: Dioscorea alata (assembly GCA_020875875.1). Taxonomy (NCBI): domain Eukaryota; kingdom Viridiplantae; phylum Streptophyta; class Magnoliopsida; order Dioscoreales; family Dioscoreaceae; genus Dioscorea; species Dioscorea alata. The sequence continues at coordinate 10,903,836 of CM037027.1, forward strand.
CATTCTGCAGAAACGGTTAGTCGTTATTTTAGTAAAGTACTTAAAGCTGTAGGTCGACTTGCTCGTGAATACATAGAACCTCCATCGACAATGACGTCACCGGTTATTCAGAATAACAGAAAATTTTTCCCATACTTCAAGGTAGGTAAAGCTATATATTGTTAATTTCTTTGTGAATTTTTATTTTTTTTGCCATTGTAATTTTTATGTGTTCGTTTATTTTTTTAGGATTGTGTTGGTGCTATTGATGGAACACATATTCCTATCACAATTTCTTTGGATAAACAAGATCCTTACAGAAACAGGAAGCAAACGCTATCGCAGAATGTTATGGTCGCATGTGATTTTGATCTTCGTTTTGTATATGTCCGAGCTGGTTGGGAAGGTTCTGCTTCTGACGCTAGGATTCTCCAACGTTCGATTGAGCAAGGTTTTGAAGTCCCAAGGGGTAAATATTATCTTGTAGATGCAGGATATGCCAATACCCCGAATTTTATTGCTCCATACAGAGGTGTCCGCTATCATTTGCAGGAGCAAGGTCGATCGCAATGTAGACCGAGCAATTACAAAGAACTGTTTAATTTGCGACATGCTTCATTACGGAATCATGTTGAACGCATCATTGGCATTTTGAAAATGAGATTTCCGATACTTAAAGTAGCAACTTTTCACCCAATCGACTCTCAGACTGATATAGTTGTTGCTGCTTGTATGTTGCATAACTTCATCCGTATACATAACGGTGCAGATGTTGCTGATGATTATGTTGGCGAAGCCCAAGAAACTATTGTTCCTAATGGAGATGAGTCATATGGAGAGGATGTTGACACCATGAACTCTGAGCGAATTGCAGGTGCGCGCAAAAGAGATGAAATAGCAATGCAGATGTGGAGTGATTATTGTACCTATCGCCAAGCTAGAGCATAGGTTTGTCTCAATCATGAAATTGTTTGTTTAGGTCTTCTGGATGAAAAATGTTGGTTCTTGTTAAGAAATCATTGCCTATGTTGATTTAATGTTGAATATGAAAGTTTCTAAAATTTGCAAGTTACTGAATAGCATTGTAGAGTTATGAAATACACATTCAGAATACAAAAAAAAGAAATACACATAACAAGAAATAACAAGTTCCTGAATAGCATTGCAAGTTCCTATGCAATCATACAAAAAAAAGAAATACACATAATGAAAACATTCCCATAACAAGTTCAAGATCAACACATTCAAAATAACACATAACAATGTCACACTCATCATCTGTTACTCAATTTTGTTGAACATCATTCTGAGCCATGGCACTCTATGGTCTTCTTGAAGACATAGGAAGAGTTCACGATAACTCTTATCTTTAATGAAAATTTGGGTAGCTTTGAACATTTCTTCCTCTGTGAAAATGCCACTCATTTGGTTGAACACCTTCATGCAATCTTCTATCGTATGTTTTTCCACTACTTGATTGGTCTTGAGAGCATCCAGATATTCTTTACTCTCGCGCTCTCGAAATGCAATGTATTTGTCCATGTTAAATGATGATTCTTGGGGCCTTTTCCCTTTTCGCTCCCTTTTTCTTCTTTGTCCATCTTGATCACGAGTTCCCCGAAGAATATCATTGCTTGAACTTTGAGTTTGAGGATTCCGTGGTTGAGAAGAAGGAGGTTCCACTTGCATGATATCATCATCCTCCATCTCGTGTATAGGTGATGCTTGTGTTGAATCGTTTGGAGTAAAAACACTTGGACTTGGGGTGTGCATTGGAGATTGAGAAATATCTTCATAATCTTCTATACCACGAGATCGTTTACCTTCAGCATATCTCCCTACATCACAAATGTATAATATGCTAGTAAAATAAAACTTTATAAAAATAAAAAATTCAAAAATATTTGCTTACCCTCATAAACCTCCTGTAATGCCGCAAAATATGGAAACGGTCTACTATGCCACTTCCTTGCATCCTTATTTCTCTGTTTGAATTGCTCCAAATTAGATGGTTGTAAATAATGAAATAATTCAATATTTATGTACATACCTCTAGTAGCGGTGCCCAAACATCATCGGGAGCTGATACAATGTGTCTTTCGTAGTCCCATCCAAAGCCACTTAATTCAGAAAATCCTTTTAGAAGCTTGTAGGTTTTTTTCAGCTCTTGTTCTAATGCTTTGACTTGGCTTGTGGTGATGGTTGGAATTCGAAACTTTGTTATCATGTCCCGTACCATCTTATTCCATGCTTCTTTGGTCCATCCATTTTGTGAACGGTAAGCAGGAGTGTTATACTCACCCAATAACTTTACTAATTGAGCCTTGTGAATTTCATTCCACTTTGCCCTAATTTCATGTCGACCTTCACTTGCCATTCCTTCACTTGCCATAATAGATCAAACACTGTAAAATATAATAACAACCAATAATGATTACCAATAATAGACATGAACTATGGGGATGAACTATGGTTAAAACAAGAAAAAGGCAATCTGCATGTTCTCGAAAAATATGATTCATTCTACTAAATATGATTAATTACATCATACTATCAGATTTTGCATGTTCTCGAACTCTAGATTTCAGAAATAAAAAAGGGATCACATGACATGAACTAACCAATCAACTTGTATAGTCCAATGAGAATTCTCTATCAAACACATGCAAAAGGTATCTGCTATTTAAACTTTTCAATATATTTGGTCAATATAAACTGCATATCACTACTTTGCTAAATCATTAATAAATCTTGCACACTATTATAGATCCAACACAATAATGCAACCTATTATAAATTATTAATAAATCTTGCACACTATTATAAATCATTAATAAATTTTACTGCATGTTGTACACACAATTCTAAAAAAAAATTACATTAAGAACTGGTAGTTAGGCTTAAATAGTTGGACTTTAATAGTTCAAATGGAGATTAGCATGTGAAATTAGCTCATCAAAATGCTGAAGCTTAACAAGAAATTAACTCTTTCTCAAATAAATATACAACAGGAAAAGCTACAGTTAGTTGGTAAATTATCAAGAAACTAACAGCACAGAGCATGAAGAAAATAATCCCCACATCAACAACACCACCAAATGATAAAAATAATAAATTAATAATCAAGTGGCCATAATAACATATATAAATATATAATACAAGGACTTAGGACCTGTTGTTTCTTCAAGATACAATGACACACTAAACAAAATGATACCTGACCAACAATAGGCCAATGAGCCAAAAATACACACAAAAAAAAAAAAAAAAACAAAGCATGAATGAATATACATGTATATGCATATCATATGATTTACTATTAAAATACAGATTCATCAAAATTTTGCAGCGTTCATCATGTGAAATTAGCTCATCAAATTCTGCAGTGTTCATCAATGAGGCAAAAATACAAGATTGAAATGCTTTTATTCTGCATCATTCCTCATTGCAAACACATTGTCAAATTACACAATAAATCGAAAGAAAACAAAAGAGAACAATACTAGTGAAAACCAATGTCTTCTGTAAAACATCTCTAAATGAAAGTTAAAAAAACCAAAGTTTAGATTTTTGATGTACTTCGTTCCTCATTGCAAAAACATTGCCAATTTCCACAGACTCTCTGATTCATAGTTGAGAAATTTGCCAACTAACACTCCATAATACTTCCTCAACCAATATGAACAACCAATTTGAGGCCATCAACCACAAGTTACAAGGAAAAACAAATAAAACAAACCCATCGTCATTCACCATTAAAAAAAAAAAAAAGCATAAAGATAGGAAGAAGTCTAATTTGGGGAACAAGTCCAACATCAGACAACTGAAATCACCACTGAAGACGAATCAAACAAGAATTTCACCAAAAAATAAAGGAAACCTAGCTAAACCCCACATGAAGAAGGAGCAAACAAAGTTTTAAATCTCACAGCGCAAACTTGGACGAGATAAGAGGATGAGTTGTAGATCACTGCGCAAACTCAACGGAGAGACCTTCTGCGAACGAGCAAAAGAATTTGGAGAGACGAATTGGAGAGATCGAGCCGTGGGCTGCTGCTCCGGTGGAGGAGGCGGCGAGATCGGGCCGTGGCCTGCTGCTCCGGCGGAGGAGGCGGCGAGATGGGGCTAAGACCGTGGGGAGGATGACGGCTGTGGAGAGACGATGGCGATGATGGAGAGAGAGGGCTTGGAGAAGAGCAGACTGAGAGAAAGAAAGAGAGAATGGAGAGAGGGCTTGGTCACGACTTTTGCAATAGAAAAATATTCCAGTCTGACTGGAATATTTTTTTATGGCATATTTCCCACTTTATGCCATAATTCTGTTGTGTAAAATAACTACCCAAACACCCATTATGCCATAATCTTGTCAAAATATTATATTATGCCGGATTGTACGGATTATGTAGGATTTTGGTGCTACCCAAACAGGCCCTAATCCTATCCTTTTTTTTTGAGTTGGTTTGTGGGGTTGTGATTCAGCGGGGAGTTTTGTGGGAAGTTTTGGATTTTCCGGAGGATTATGGATAGGGCTGGGCTCAGCTTTTAAAAGGACGGGGTTTCTTCGTGCCGAGGGGAATTTTTTTTGGTTTAGAAAAAAAAAAGAGAGACAGAAAGAAAAAAAAGGAGATAAAGAAATTTGAATTCTCTTGTTTTATCGATCAGACAAAAAGTTCTTCTCTTCTCAACCAGACAAAAGAAAAAAGCAGGTGAATTTCTTTACTTTTATTATTATTATAATATATGTAATAAAGCCTTAGAACCCCTCCCATTTTTATTTTTATTTTATCGAGAAGCGTCACAGGGGACATAAGTACACTTAGTATGAGGGAGTGTGAGATGGGAGTTATAAGGAGTAAAATAAAAAAATAAATGAGCGATATAAATATTATATATATATATATATATATATATATATATATATATATATATAAAAGAGATAAAAAATAATGAAAAAAAAAATAAAAAAAAAAAAGCAAAATCGCCTGTTGCCAAAAAAAAAAAAAAAGAAGCCTGCCGCTGCTGCTGTTGCTGCCATTTGATGCCGCTATTGTCGTTGCCGACGCTGCTGCTGCTACCGGAGGCCGTTGTTGTTGTTGTTGCTGCAAAAGTTGTTGCTGTCGTTGGATGATGATGACGAAACCCTGCCTCCACATGATCGCCGATTGCAACGCCGCTCCCTTCCCGATCGCCACCGCCTCAACCGCCGCCGATGCCGTCGAATATCTCCTCCCTCCTGAGGAGCACATCCCTTCCCAGAAACTTTCTCCGTTGGGGAATGCTCTCTTCGCCGAGTACCTTTGTCTTACTCGCCATTTTCCATCAAAAGTGGCGCTAGTGGCAGTGCTATTGTTTTGGCGAATGACTACAGTGCGACCCCGGTGTCATCAGCTTCAATCATCTGAAATGGTTCGCATGTCTTCTCTTGGTGTTTGCGATCAGATCCATTTCCATGATCTCGTTCGCCATATTCGAATTTCTAAGATTCCTCCTCTTCTGCAACGACGAGTTCTCTGAAGTCTTCGGCCAATACGCCCAGACCTCAAAGGCTACGGCCCTCATGACTGATCAGAACCTGTGGCCCAATCGCGATAAGCGCATCATCGGATCCATTCTTGGTGTTTGCATCTTGCCCATCGCCATCTTCCATTGTTGAGGTTCTCACTAAATCGGAAAGGCTGTGTCAAAGGCTGGGAGGATTGAGGAGTTTTTTTTTTTTTTTTTTTTTTTTTTTTTTTTTTTTTTTAGATTACTTTACAGTTCCATGGAGGGTGAACACAAGCCACTTCCAAGCTTGTATGCGCCAATCATCAAGGAATTATGCAGGTTTGGGAGATTTGGAGATGATGTGAGTTTCTTCAGTGATATGAAGGTTCGCGGGCACCCGCCAGATAGGCCTGAGTATATACTAGTTTGTGAAAATGCGTGCGAAAGGAGGGAGGTTCTCTTGAGGCCTCGAAGTAGTTTATGCCAAAGCAACACAGATTGCCGGAGAAGCAGTAACTAGTGTGCGAACCATTGCTGCATCTATCAGTAAGGGAGAAGACTTGGCTCCAATTGTCCGGTATGTTTTCGAAATTGGAAAGCAGAAAGTTTTGTTCATCAACTCAAGAATGTTGTCATAAAAAAACTGAGATTGAAGATCTCCGTGAACTTCACTATCAAGATTTCATCCCTGCAGTGGATGAGCTTCGAGAAGTCTTAGTTAAACTTTTGGAGACTGCTAATGAAGACATGATAGAGTATGGAAATCAACTGAGACATGGCATATTCAAGGCCTATTCAGGTATACTTCAAGGGTTCAAAAGCTCAAAAGCAAAACTCATGATGCCCTACCGAGATCATCTTCTGCAGTCCATAGAGGCTGTTTTTAGGGACAAGAATGGGATGAAGGATTCACCAAAGCTACAGTTGCTGTGATGGGGGACCTTGCAGACACACTTGGTTCAAACACCAAACTTTTGTTCAAGGACTGCACTTTCCATATCAGATAATGACCAGTTGAGGAAGACTGCAACTTGGACATTTGGATTGCTTGGACGGGTGGTTTCACAAAGAATTGAATGAACGAACGAATGGATGCGCCTCTTCTTCACCATATGGATTTGTTTGGAGTAGTGTTTACCATGTTCTGATCGGTCTTTTGTTGTGTATGAAGCATCTTTGACATCCCTTTCATGATGTCCTTATTTGTGACGTGAACTCTTGGTGCATAAGAGTTGCAATAAAATAGCAGGTGCCTAAATGAAAAGCAAGCATCAAAGCACTATTGTGGGTGTGGCTTATATGATGTACGTAATTACATAGAATGTTATTCAAGCGCAATGGCCAAATGAGAAATAAAATATAGGAGACACATCTAATGACATTCATATGTATCATTCTTCAAAAATGCAAATTTTAAAAAAAAAAAGTTGGGTAGCCACGTGCAATTCTTAGTTATCACCAGATGCCACCAAGAACAAACATATTGAACAGCAAAGTTATTGGGATGCCAAGTGCTAATATATATATATATATATATAAATTAAAGAATCATAATGACACCTGACAATGAGCTATTAGTGGAGTTGTCACATGATTCTTGACATTGATGTGGTGATAGAATGAAATTAGTTGCATAATGGATGTGGTTTTGCTACTGATTATAATTTTGATAATATTGATGGTGGATGATGATGATGCTTCATGAGATGATGGTGGGTAATTACGGATTCCTATGCTCATGACTAAAAAAATTTTTGATAATAAGAAGCATGCAATAATATGCAGATGTGCATGTTGAAATAAAAAAAACACGAGAATAGCATGCATACATGCATGAACAAATAAATAAATGCATCTTCACGGGCAAAAAAAAAAATCCAAATAAAAAATGAGGAAAGTATTCAATGCTGATGCATGCATGGCAACAAAAAAAAAAAAAAAAAAAAAGAAATATAATAAATAAAAATGAGAAGCATGTATACATGCATGATAGAATAAAAAAATAATAAAAGCATGCAAATGCAATAATATGCATACGTGCATGATTAAAAAAAAAAAATAAAAAGAATAAGAAATGAAGAAAAATGCAATGGCATACATGCATGGGTACTTTAAGGCAAAATCATGAAAAGTCCTGAATAACTCAATACATGCTTTGAAAAGAGTGCTTCAAAAAAAAAAAAAAAAAAAAAAAAAAAAAAAAAAAAAAACTTGCATCCATATATAATCAAGGAATATATATAATCATGAATAAGAATGTCCCACCACTGCTGGTTTCATGTAAAAGAAATCCAATAAACATGAGAGAGATACACATGCAAAATGAGATGCCTGTAATGCCATGCATGCATGGGCTATTATTCATTAAAGAGAAGAATTATCAAAAGGACCGGTCCCACCTTCATATGGGAATGAATAAATTGAATGATAAGTATGCATGAGCTGTGGTAGACAAGCATAATATAATAAAAGCATAAAAACGTCCACTGGCTTGAAATGATGAATTCTTAAGGTTTGTCTTCGGATTCGGGCTAAGTTTATAAATTTCACAAAAAATGCTCATTTTGAGAAAAAAAAATAGAATATATAAATTTTAAGGACATCAATGAAATGCAAAATGGTGGAGGATACCAGTTTTGAAACAACAATAAAAAAAATGTATTTCGAGGTGGTAAATGAAAATACAAAAAAGTGGCATTAGTCTCGAGATGGTGATGAAACACTCGAGATCGCCAAACTCAGGGCAGCGACAAGGCATAAGACGGCGGCGAAGCATGGCGAACGACGGTGTTATAAAAAAAAAACTAAATAAATTAATAATAATAATAATAAATAAATAAATAAATAAATAAAATATGTATGCCTATACATCTATGGCAATATTCATATGTAATGGATTACCATATGCTTTGACAATAAATTTATAAATTTTCATTGCCTTTTTATTTGTACTTTTGCCCCTTAATCGGAGGTTCCCAAGACACTGTCTGGGGTAATTAATAATAGAGGCTTGCTTCTATTAGGAATGGAAGAACCCACGAAACAAATATGGTATTTGTGCTTCTATGTATCGTCTGGTGTCTTCTTCATAGACACGATGCCAGACGCATATTTTCGATCCCACACTCGTGATATGACTATTGTGGGTGGTGCGGCGCCCCTTGGCGTGAATGTCTTGCTGGCTATTGGTCTACTTGAAAAGAGAGGTGCCCGCTACCGACTTTCCCGACAGTCATCTGCTGGGGAGTCCAGGTTGCTAGCAGACACTGACTCTGGTCCTGATGACACACCCACTCCCACTCCTGGCACCACATCATCATCGGGCTTCAAAGCTAGGTTGCAAGGAATGGACAGCTGTACCAGATCATAGAGGGTCAGCGCCAGCTCACCAAGGACTTTCGCCAGTTTACCATCTCTGCTCGCGGTTCATCTTCGCAGACTGACACCGCATCCTGTACCGACACACCTGTCCCACCTGTTATCGACGAGCAGTTTCATTCTTGAGCATGGACACTTATTTCTCTTTTAGCAGCATGTTGTTTCTATTTATTGTTATTTTCTTTATTTTCTGCACGTGTGTTTGTTTGTTTTGAATAAGTTGGGAAGGGTTATCCCCTGAACAAGACTTTGTCGAACTCTGGTTGCTTTTATTTAGTTGTGTGTTTGACTGCTCCTAGTGTTAATCTTTCCTTTTTATTTTTATGGAATGATGGTATGCCCTTGTGCTTTGCAGGGCATTAAGGGGAATTTGGTGAGCATCTCCACATTTTGTGGAAGCCGGACCCGACATGTAAAGCTCGCCGTACACTTTGGTCGGATCACATTTCGCCAATTGTACAAGATAAACCGGGGAAGTTCGTTTTCACCCTCCTCCTTTGTTATTATTGTGTATATTGCCTCTATTTTCATGATTAGTGTACATTGAGGGCAATGTACAACACTAGGTGTGGGGATGGGTGTATTTACATGTATTAGGTCAACTTTACATGCTAGTGTTATCAATGATGGCTTGTTACTTTCTTGTGAGATTCTTCAAGTATGAATTAATGATTGATGTGAGTTACATTTTTTGTTGTGCTCTATTGAATCTTGTTTCACCCCTAGTATTGTTTTATGCACTGAGTCTTTTGTTGATGCCCTGGGAATAGCCTGCTTGACTTTCTTAACTCTCTTGTATGCTTAACACACAATTTTGAGTACTTAGCCTTAGACTATTAAGTTCTATCCGTCATTGAACTCCTAAGAACTTCTAAGTCTTGTTGAGCTAATCCTAGGTTTGTTACTTGTAGTGCAGTCTAAAGGTTTGATCTAGGGTATATTTAAAAAAAAAAAAAAAGGAGTCTATGTCATTATTCCTCTGCTAATGGAGCATGAATGCGTCTATGTAGACTGTAATCAAGTAGTTGGGTGACTCTTGTGCCTAACCAGCATGTGCATCCTCCAGAAAGATTTTTTGTGCAGTCTACGTTAGGCGGACTCGAAAAAAAAAAGGGTGTATATAGTTGTAAATATAAACCCTAGTGATCTCTTGGACTGCCTACTTGAGTTCGTGAGTGGAAATGGGATTTAATCTCAAGTTATAGACTTAGAAGGATCTTATTTGTTCATTGAAGTGACACTTAGCATTTTAAGACTTGGTACTTTGTACATGTGGGGTGATTAGCATATAGAGCTTTACTGATTGAAGTCATAGGGCTAGACTAGGTCAGGGCAAATAAGATGAAAGAGTCACTTACACTGCACAGACATATAAGAGGTGAGACAAGATCTTTTTGCTATACATATTGACTGTAACTCAACATCTGTATATCATTATTCTATACTTGTAGAATCTCGTATTTGTTTGAGCCGGAGATGTACATTTAGCCACTTATCTTTCCCTTTGTTTTTCATGATTTGTTTGCTTGGGGACAAGCAAACGCTTAGATGTGGAGATGTTTGATAAGTGTCTAATTGTATATGTTTTAATATACGTATTTTATACACTTAGCATGTATTTTGTTAAGAATTGATGCCTGTTTCGTGCTTAATCGACTATCATTTATGTTGTAGGACATGGGGGAGCCATGAGGAGCACGAGAATGCAATTTGGGCGAAAAAGGATGAAAATCAGGCGTCGCAGCACTGTAGCATATTTACTGTAGCAGTTACTATTGCACCTGAGGAGTTTTGTGCTAGAAATGATGGAAGTGCATAAGAGTGAACAGTGCAGTATACGGGGCTGTATAAGGAGCCGTGAGCATCAAAAGACAGTGAATTTCAACTAGCTCTCACGACCCCCTATCCACCCCAGGATGCACCCCCACATGAGATAAGTTTTGCCTTGTTTTTGCCTATCTATCCACCCCGGGATCCATCTATCCACCCTGGGGATACTGCAGGAATATTTATGGATGTTTTTAGGGCACACAAGAGAAGCCTTCTTGGCCGGGATCTAAAGGGAAGAAACGAAGAAATCTTTGGAGAGACGACGATTTGGAGCCAAAGAAGGAGGCAAGAGCATCATTTTGAAGGGGAGAAGCTTCATCATCAAGGAGGCAAGGATCCAAGCCAAGGGAAGCGTCATTCGGCCGGACCTCCACCTCCTCCTTCATCATTTCATCTAGGGAGTGTCATTTATGAGCTTTTTAAGTGATTTATGGGGGTGGGGGGAGGGGTTTATCATGTATTTTGGATGATCTTTACTTAATTGCAAGCTTGGTTTGGTTTAAGATTTAGTTCATTGTGCTTCATGTCTAGAACTACCACATGGAGAGATCCGTAGTTCTTTCTTGAATTATACACGTAGATGTGACCTACTCGCGTGTATTAGGTTATTAATGAACTAAAAGGGGTTACTTGTATTGGCATACCGAGAAATTGGGTGTCGATAGCCCTCCGAGCTATAAGGATAGACTAGGGTTTAGTGTATCCTTATTTTGGGATCTCCTTGTACTTAATGCAATCGTAGGGATGTTGGTTAGGAAGAGATTTGAACCGATATCCGTATGGGGTTAGGGTTCAATCGCCGAGAAATTGGGGTTGATCTAATCTTGAGATCCTTCGGTCTAAATCAACCAAGCTACATTTTATCTTTCATCCATGTATCATGATGACCCCTCAATGGGATCCACATCCACAGGCCTTCACTCTTCATTGTAGTACTTGCAACAACATTGTATGCTTTTAAATTTGTTTAATCATATCGTATTTATTTCTTTGCTTTAGTAGAACATACATCCATGCTTGTGTTGTTAGGTTAGATAATAGGCGATGGAGGAGTAAGAGTAGCTCCTTAGCCCCGTGGAATACGATCCTCGTGCTTCTGTACGAGGTATTACTTGGCGATCCCGTACACTTGCGGGGAAGTAATCAAAAAGCAAAATTTATCATTTATAACTCAAACAAAAAAAAAAAAGAATGATAAAAGGGAAAAGTCATTAGCTTTTATGACTCAAATTTACCTACATTGACAACTCTTGACTTGTTGTCCATAAATTCACCCTCTTCAACGTTGCGCTTGTGTGTAGACTGAAAATTTTCAAAATATTTTACCATCATAAATAAAAGAAACATAATGTCCATATGTACTAATAATTTAACAAAAGTGACACAAAGCACTTCATTTGAAAATGACTAAGAAATGGCAACGCTGGATTACCCGTGCAAGAAATTTCAAAAAATATCTTCAACTAGTCTGAGAACTAAACAAAGAGAATTACCAAAATAATCATGAATCATTAAATAAAAATATTGCTTCAAATAACTTTTATAATTCTACCATATTTTATACATATTTTAGTGAGTCCAAATCTTATATACAATATTATTCTCTAAATCAAATCAATAATTTGTCAAGGCCAATTCTGAAATTGTATTTGTTAAATAATGCTATTTATTTATACAAAACAATTCCACCGAACTAACTTTCCAAATCATTAAAATAATGCTAATGTGATTAATCCCAACAAAAATTTCAAACTTAATAATTATTTATACAATCAACTTAGCTTTTATTACAAGTCAAACCATCCATAGTGCTATATTGAATGCTCACAATTATATATTTATATCTCTATACACATGGGTCCTGTAGATAGTTTTCAATCCTTGACAAATAGTGGTGATCCCATTAATTAAGTCACTCTTGGTACTTATTTTATGTTAATGGGAGTTCCTCTTGTTTCTTTCTTACTATTTCCTTGTCTTGTCTTCAACTTAGTCATTTAAATATGTTAAACAACTCGTACACATCAACATCTAAAGCATTAAAGTGGGCATTGGTTGATAGTATCACCCACTAGGAATATGAGTAATTAAGAGGCGGCAATAATTAATTAAATATATGTTAATAGCACAAAGAAAATTTCCAATCAACAATATAATATGCATGAATGAAGAAAAACATTGATAAAAGTTTCCAAAGGCAAGATATATGCATGACAACTAGTCCTAGAATAAAGAATAGGATGATATTCATAGACTCTTCTCATTGGGAATCATCATCAAAGGTGCCCTTAAGTATTATTATTACATAGTTTATAATTTTAGATAAACAAATAAATAAACAAATGCTTAAGATTGAGCTAGCAAGATGAATGTCAAGACTTTAATCCAATGCACAGACAAACAGTTAAGGCATGCTCCAACTCTTACTATCAAAATTTTACAAGGGAATGCACAAATTTTACAAGGCATGCTCCAATACACAAACACATAATCAAGACTTTATTTCATTTTTATGGGAAAAATTTTACAAGGCAATGCACACTATTAAAATATCATAGGATATTTAAAAAACATGAATGCATACCAACTTGATACCATGAACAACAAAAGGCCATGAACCACCTGTGTGCTTTGTAATATTTTCTTCTTTCGCTCTTAAGGGTGCGTTTGGTTAGCTATAATTAAAAAGACAGTGAATTTCATATTACAATATAATTGTAAATCCTATAATTAAAAATACAGTAAAGTAACAAATTAAGTGTTTGTTTAGATGTATCTGGAATGCAGGATTTTAGAATTTTGTGTTTAGTTGGAAGAATTTGTAAATCTGAATTTGTAAAAAATGTGTTTGGTATGATGTATTTGAGGTATATGATCACCATGGTCAAATTAGCCCACATGTTTAACATCTCATTTTTTTAATATATATATATATATATATATATATAAAGAAAATCATAATTTAATTATTAAATTAATTTGTAAACATATTATTATAGTTTGTAATAATATGGAATTTTAATTATTATTATTATTGGAATTATTTCAATTAATTTTAACTATTAACACAAACCTAAGAACCAATTATTATTAATCTTAAAGAAGTAAGTACAAAATTTTGCATATATGCTTTCTAAACATTTTCATGGATATTATCTATTTCCAATTGTTATTGCTATAATTTGATCAAAATAATGAGTGATGCATTTGCATCTCATTCTCTTTTAAGTAAACTAGTACCAAATCAAGCATGACAATCTATAATTTTTTTAAACAACATCACTATGAAATACAAAAATTTATTACATACAAACAAGTACCTTAAGACAATAACTTATGAAAGCAAATCAAAAACCAATATTAATTTTCAAACAACTCATATAAGTCCAATAAATACATATAATTCTCCATATAAACTCCATATAAAAACTCTTACAAACATACATATAAAAGTCTTCAAATACACATAAACATCAAAAAGTACAAACATAAGTTCTAGAAGTCCACAAAGTCAAACATACACAACCATTCATATGAGAAATTCCCACTAGAAAGAAGCCATCTCAAGGAGGAATAAGATTCATCCACTTTCATGTTGACCTAATTCTGCAAATAAAACAAATTAGCACACCTTAGGTTTCATGTTCAAGTAAATTTGCAATGAAAAAATAAAGACATAATTTCTTACCATCTCCACAACTCTAGAATATTAGCCAAATGATTCAAAAAATTCCTCCAATTAACCAATCCTTGCGCATGTCTTCACCCATGCCAAAGAACATACGAGCTCGTGCATCATCCATCATCAAATGCTCATACATCCTCCGAATTTGTTGTGTAGAGTAGCATGAGTCATTAGTGAGTACCCAGGTTGAAAAAGAATGAGAGTTATTAGGAATCAATAGAAAGTTGTATCTATGGCCTTTTTTCATTAGTAAACAATGTCTGTCTGGTGTTTTTCCAACTCAAGACCGAGACAATGGAATGAAATCTGCATCCTTCTCAATGGTTGATCTTTTTATGCTCACAGTACGCCTAACTTTTCTTGTGGAGTTCCAGTTGCCAAACCATTTGATATTACTTGCAAATTAAAACAAACAAACCATTAGAGATGGCTTTAGTCTATTGAAAGTAAGATTCTATACCATGTTGGTCAGCTGTAGTTGTCCTGTTTTTACAATGACAGTTTCTAGTTTGAGCACATGGAAAGGCTTCTAGTTTATATATAGCATGCATGAATCAATTGCTTGAACATATATACACTAGCTATTAACCACTCGATCATATGTGTGTGTGTGTGTGTGTGTGTCCATATATGTTCAAGCAGTTAGAACGATCACACCTTCTATTAATAATTGAATGTCCACATAGCGGTCCATGAGCAAGTAAATGAGTAGTCATCAGCATCAAGTTCATGAAGTTCAGGTTCATATAACTTCTTCACTTAAGAATGAAAACTTGAACATATGCATGGTTAAAATCTACGACTTGGCAACTCCTCCCAAGCAACATCTATATCCTCCAAACCACTCAATTTGTCCATCCAAGATTGAAGAAAAAACAAGCTTCTCACCCAGTCCAGTTCATAGTTCAAGAAAAACTATCTTAAAAAAAATATATTAGTTGCCCAGCAAGCTGCCCCAATATTAACTTTGCATTTCCAACAATTAAAACGCACTAATACACCACCATTGCACGTTGCACATAAAAAAAATCCACACACCTAAAATTCAAACAAATCAAGAGCCAAAAGAGAGCATCATTAACATCCCAATCGAAGAGATTACAACATAAAAACCCAGAAAATAACACAAAAACAAAGAAATGCATAACCTATTGATAACGATGACGCCCAGAGAGAAGCAATCAGAAGCCATTCCACAGTTTAAATACAAGAGACAAATCACAAAATCTAAGAAGACAAACCAGAAAATACAAGAGAAAAACATGATGGCTATGCGATCTAGCCCTTGTTGTTGTTGCTTTTGTTGTTGTGGTTCCGGCGACATGACAGGAGAAAAGCAACTCGGGCTAGGGCATCGTTAATGGCCGATCTACTCCTTAGCTTGCTGTTGTTGCTGCTGCTGTTCCGGGAACAAACAGGAGAAGGGCATGATGGCTGGGGCGTCCTGAATAGCCAATCTCCGCCTTATTTTGTTGTTGTTGCTGTTGCGGCTCCGGTGATGCGACAGGAGAAAGACCAGCGGATGATGAAGAAAGAAGTGGATTTCTCTGAAGAAAGAGGTGGGTTTCTCAAAAAAGGGTGAGCAAACACAAGGATGATGAAGAAAGATGCTTTTGAATTACATTGGATTCAGAATTACAATGGATTTCAACGTAATTCAAAATACAGTTGTTAATGGATTTAGGGTTCTTTGCAATTACATATGGATTTGCAAGTACATCTAAACAAACATCAATTTTTTAAAAGTGCCGCAGTTCCAATTACATGTAATTGGAAATACACCCAAACAAACAGACTCTAATTTTATTCCCACAGACAAAATCATGTTGAGAAAATGCGAAAGAAATAAAATCCTTAACTCCATTGAAATAGTTAGGTGTAATGAACCCATCAGGGACGGTCGAATACATCCAAGAGCCGTCTCTATCCATCTCACGACTCTATTAGTATCATATAAATTTGGTAAGTTCAAGCCACTCAAACAAAAGTAGACTACTCTATTAAAAATAGAGAATACTTTTCTACCACAAATTCTCTCTTAAACAAAAGAAGACAATAATGCTTAATGCTTTAAGATATGTCATCATCCTAATTGGAATCTATT
The DNA here is from genome assembly GCA_020875875.1 of Dioscorea alata. Lineage (NCBI taxonomy): Eukaryota > Viridiplantae > Streptophyta > Magnoliopsida > Dioscoreales > Dioscoreaceae > Dioscorea > Dioscorea alata. The sequence continues at coordinate 10,920,296 of CM037027.1, forward strand.
ATATTTCTATTTATTAACTTAAATGATATGATTTACTAAATAAAGCCACATTCATGCTTAAAAAAAAAAAAGAGAAATTGTAATGGTTAGTACTAATATATGAAGATTGATATTCTATTTTAACAATAAGCATTTATTTGTTAAATATCTATAATAAATGTATTCCAATTCTCACACAAATTTCATTAAAAGGACAAATAGCATAAATGAATCAACTCACTAAATTCCAATTTATTACATTAGATGCCAGTTTTTAGAGAGACAAATATGACTATAAGGCAATAAAGAAACCAAAATTAGCATGAATGAATCAACTCACTCAATAATTCTTTAGAATTTGATATTACATGCAATCTTCCATCTGCACTTTTTTTGCAAAAATAATCTGAATATAACAATAATAATCATGAATTAGAAATATATATATTTATGTACATTAAAATACACATCGGCATATTTAGCTATATATTCTTATAGTCTCCATAAAGTTGCAAAATTTATGAAAAATGATTGATTTGGTTCAGTGGCGGGGTGTCAACCTGATCATCTTGTCACCCTTCTAGCACTATATATATTTATATATGACACGACCTTTTGCGTGCGTACCGCAAGTGCACGGCCTTGTCGAAGTAATAAAAGTTACCCCGGTGAGTGGGTAGTCGAATCCACAGGGAATAGGGATTTAAAATACGAGAAGTTGCTATTGAGTCGTGTGATGTACGAAAAGAAACAATGATCGGAGTGATGAGTGAATTTATGGGAACTAGAGTAGATGCAAAGCAAATAAATCGAAAGATGAAAGAGAGAAAAGTGCAAGCAACGAGTAAAAAGAGAGAGACTAGTAATAAGTGAAAATAGGGTATCCGGACAAGTTACCTCTAGGACTTATGCTTCTAGTGCAAGACTATGCTATTATACCTTCCTATTGATGTTAATTGAGTCGAGGAAAATCCTGAAACACACGGTCCCAAATCTAAGGTCAACCGTGGCTAACCCCAACACTATGTCCCGGCAATAGGATTCACGTCAACCCTTCACTCTGTTGATTGCTCAACTAAGCCCCAGGGGAGTATTTCTACCTAAGCCTAACACTACGTGGGATTGCTTTAAGCTCTAGGGACTCCTAGTGATAAAACCTGTTCCTATGTATGATAGTTCTAACCCTTTGGTCCAGGAGGAAGAACCATTGTCTAAATTGAGCCCCAGTGCGTAGGATTCACGTCACCCCAAAACCTTGGGGGAGTTTGTCTACCTAGCACTTCACTCTATTTCGACCTCTAATGACTCAAGGAATCGGAGGTAGGGAGAAATCACAACGGAAGGGAAAGGGGTACGGTGCTACCTCACAACTCTCCCTCTCAACCCTCTTCAATTTTAAGTAGTCTAATCCTATAGGAGTTGTCACACCTCCAAAGGATAACCTAGATTGTTCTCAATCCTTAGTGTCACGGCTAAGAGAAAACAATAGCACAAGAAATCTAAAATTGAAACTCGAATTTATTCATCAATTAATGGAAAAGCATAATAACAATGTCAAAGAAACATAATTATCCTAGAGTTTTACAAGTCCGAATACCTACGAGGGGTTTAGCTCCTCATGGAGCTATACATGTTCATCAATTTATGAAAGAAAGAACAAAATAAAGACATCAATGAAAACCCCCTCGCATATGGTGTGGCCGTGGTCTTGTGCGGCCGTCGAACGTCGGTGACGATGCCGATGACGCGCTCCAATCCTCCACAAAGTCCTCTCCGAAACCCTAGCCGCCCTCTCCAGAAGTTAGGAAGAAAGATAGGTCCAAAGATTCTTCAAAAAGTCTCCAAATCGGCTTTAAATAGGCTGAGTGCGGCTTTAAATTTGAAGTTATCGGGAATTCACACGGCCGTGTGGAATTTCCACACGCCCGTGTGAAGTTTCTGTCTTTCCTGAAAATTACTTCACACGGCCGTGTGTTAATTCCACACACCCGTGTGAAGTTTCTGGCTTGCTGGAAAATCAATCCACACGGCCGTGTGTTAATTCCACACGCCCGTGTGACGTCTCTGGTTTGCTGGAAAATTAGTTCACACGGCCGTGTGTTAATTCCACACGCCCGTGTGAATTCTCTGGAACCTTGATTCTTCGGCAGAAGTGCACAGTAACTTGCTACAGTAACCTTGATTCTTCTTTTCCAACTTAGCTCCACGAAACCTACAATGCTCAAGAATACACAAATGCACACTATTTAGTGATAAAATCTGATAAAAGTATGTTCATTTGTAAGATAATAACGCTTCGCGTTACTACAACACAAGCACTTATCAATATATAATCAACATCTACTATCAATTCATGCAATTTATTTATTTATTTATGTATATGTATAACATTGACAGTTGGTTTATGTGTATAAAGATGTCACTACTACATAACTGCACTTATGCAGCGGTTCTAAAACTGCTACAATTTACTATCTATTGCAGCGGTTTTGTAGCGATTTTATATCGTTACAAACAATTTTCCCAGTAAGTGTTACATTTGACTAAAACCGTTGCAAAAACCACTGTATATTAGGATAGATATGCAGCGATTATACAGCCGCTACAAATGTTACCAAAAACAGCGGTTTAAAACCGCTGCATATGTATTTCATTACAGCGGTTCGTAATAACCGCTACATATAGGTTATGATAGGTAGCGGTTTTTTATAACCGCTGTGTATGTGTTATGATAGGCAGTGGTTTTTTTAAAACCGCTGCATATGTGACAAAAATGCTTAAGTTCCATAATTGCAAATAATTATATATAATGTAAAAATATATAATGTAATTTACATAATTAATATTGTGAAAAAATATATATAGCATGATATGTATATATTAATTTTATATTTAATAGAAAACATGCATAATATATATAATTGTAATTTATATAATTATTATTATTATCATCATTTATACAATTTTATTAATAACAGATTTTTACGCGATCAATTTTTTTATTTAGTTTTTACATTAAAAAACACTTTATTTAGTTTTTACATTAAAAAACACTTTAATATATATATATATATATATATATATAAATTAATCAGTAAAGAAAAAGAACATACATCTCTTTTTAATCAACATTCAATTAATTAATAAATATCACTGAAAATATATAGATTATAGGAAAATAAGATAATATTTTGTTTATGACAAATATACATAATAAAAAAATTAATATATAATACAAATCAATATAAAATGTTATTAAATAGATAAAAATGAAGACAACAACAAATATTCATACTTTGTTTAAATATTATTATATATTAAAAAATCCTTTACAAATATACATTATTGATAAATTTTTTAAATTTCTCAAATAATTTGTTTTTACTAATTATTATACTAGTAATATAAATAGTAATTATCATAAGTTTTATTTTAGTAAATATATATTACCTTTTTTTTTAAAAAAATCTATGCATATATATAGTGTTTTATTTGCTTATTTTAAATATTACAAGTATTCGAATTAAAAACATAAAATCATGGTTATAAAATAAACATAACTTTATCATTAAATAACTACCAATTTAAATAAATATATTTTATTATTTATTTATATTTAATTTTCAATTTAGGTTTTCACCCAAAGAATAAAGAAAAATAATAAAAAATAAAAAATGATCAGCTCCATCCATTCACTTCCCCAAATCAGAACCCTTCCTTCATCTCCTTACCCGTCTTACCCTCACCGACTGCTACAACCACTACATCCTTTGCCTCTCCCATCGACGAGCATATGGGCCTTTTAAGCTAGATCGAGGAACAATATATATCTATGTTCCTTAATGGGCCTCATCTCCTTCGCAGCAGCAGTGTTTCATTAGCGTTCGAGTCTTGAGGTCTGTTCTCTTTTGCTTTCAATTATTGTTCGATTTTCATCTAAAACCCTAGATTTTTCCCTCTCAATCAATCCCATTCATCATTTGTTTGATACTAGATTGGTTTGTGCTTCGTTTTAGTAGCATTCTATTGCTTGGTGCTTTAATTTTCTCTTTTCTTTGCTTTTTTTTTTTCAGGAATTCATGTGATTTTGTTCTACATTATTGATTTTTTGTCACATTCGGGGTTGGATTCTGAAAATTAGATGATTTGCTCCGGATGTGTAATTCAATCTCTGTTGTGATGCATATGCCATGTTTATGTTGTTTGCGGTTTTTGAATTAGGGATTTTTAGAAATTTAAGGAAAAAAAAGGATTTCATGCAGTTAAAGTATGAATTCGTCTTTCGGTTTGTTTCATAAGAAAGATTAGAATTAGGATCTAGTGAATGAAGAGGATAACGCATCTTGCAATCACCAGTTTCAATATTGCAGTGAAGCTTTCAAGTTAGCATGTGTGTGTGTTTTCTCAGTATTAACCCAAACAATTTTCTCCGGTTATCACAATTTATTTTATTTCATGCCTCATTTCATCTTAAATTTCCTTTTGATAACTAAGTATGGGTGTCACTGTGTTAGCTAGTTTAACTAGAGATTTTGATGCCTAGCTTCAGGATTTGTCTATGCTTAATTAATTCTTATGTTGTCTGCATGTGCTTCTTTGTGATCAGTGTAGATTTCTATATGTGGAGTTGAGCCAGACTAGTAAAGTGATCATTGAGCTAGCATGATGCCCTATATTTTGTGAGTTTGGAGATAATGATATATGTTGTCTGCATGGGCATAATGTATAGTGGAGTAATTAGGCTATGTAAAGACTAATATTTGGGTTAATTGAGAGAGTTATGAAAATAAGTAGAAAGACAAGGATGGGTTTTTAATTATTTGTTTAGCTTATTTGTTGGGTTCATGATCAAAATCCAGAGTTATTCTGTGGTTTATCCTTCCCTTTTTTTTTTAAAGTTCATGATCAAAATAACATAGATTACATTGACCTCTCTAAGTATTATTGCGAGGTTGATGGTTTTTGAATCACATTGGGTGCTAGGACTTTCAAGTTAACTGAAAGGGACTGACTAATATCAGAGCATGAGAGAGTTGATGATGGAATATTATTCTTAATTAAGTTTTATTTATATTTGTATAATTTTACTTAAAAAAAACTTTAATTTTTTTTATGATTAATTTGTAGTAAGGTGATATGGCTTGGTGATTTGAACTATAGATTAACAACAAGCTGCAGTGATACTCATGAACTACTGAAGAAGAATGACTAGCAAGCGTTGTTAGAAAAAGATCAGGTGAGGTATGAGTATGAGAGAAAGAGAGATTAATTAGTAATTAGGAATGAGTTTAATTATGATTAATTAGTGTTTAGAGTGTTAATTAAAGTTTTTTTGTTATATATATATATATTGCAGCTAAGGAGAGAGCAAGAGGCTGGACGTGTGTTTAATGGGTGGGAAGAAGTACAGAGCTAACTCAGATACTTACGTGGTTTCCACTGTTATATCTAGAGAGAAGCGACGTAATCCTGCATGGTATATTTATACTCACAATATATATTACTAATCTTATTCATCATCTTGATCTATTTATGTTTTTGTGCTATGCAATGATTTTCCATAAAGCTGTCATTTTTGCTAGCAACGTAATCACACACACACAGTTATATATATATATATATAAATTAAAGGTGTATGAAGATGAAATTTTCTCAATGTATACATAAAACCATAAACTGATTCAATTATAAGACTTTTATAGTACTCTTTCTTGATGCAACAGTACTGATTAGTGTGTGTTTGCAGAGTGAAATTTTTCTGCTGGTGTTCAAGAGGCAGCAGTAATGTGTCTTCTTTCTCCTCCTCGTCATTGAAGCTCATGTATTCATCTACCTCAAATTGTGCATCATCTTTGCTGATCACTGTATGTAGATATTGAAAGCATTGGAGCAAAAAAAAAAAAAAAAAAAAACATGGTGTGATAAGGTAATGATAAGATCTGCTCTTTGTGATCTCAAGTTTGAATGCAGTTTAGTTAGAGTTATGTGTTGATTTATAATATAATAATCACTTTCCTCGAGAATTTCCTTCTTAGAGAAATGAAACCAAAGAGATTTCTAGGATGATTGATTAGTTCAATTCATTCTCTTAATGTGGACAAAACTTGTGGACTGGGTTGGGTGACTCTGCAAGTCTTCCTCTAATTGGGTCAAGTAAATCTTTGAAAGTTCTTTGATATTCTAGAGTGCGTGTGCCCATGGGGTGGGATGTTGATGTTCTTCTTCCTTGAATTTTCAATTTTATATAAACTTGCCTTTCTTGTCATATCCAATTGGGACTTCCATTTTTGGATCTTTGTAAAAAGGAAGACTCAAATAGGTTTTTTTTTTTTTTGGTTTAACATGATCAATATAATAGTTAATAACACGACACATGATCAATATAATAGTTAATAACACGAAACAGATCCTAAATAAAATAAAATAAAACTAGAAAAAGTTGTTTTTGGCAATAGAATTTTAAAAGGATGCAAAAGAAATGTAGGGACCAGGGAGACATACGTCCATTTTTTAATAGCTTTTGTTTGTCCCATTGATTTACCACTTGCTAGTCCTCATCTAGTTTCTCTATTATCTTAGGTAGCGTTTGGTTGGATGTAGTTCTAAATGCAGTGGATTTCTAGTTACAATGTAACTGGAAATACTAGGATTTCAAAATACAGTGCAGTTAAATCTTGTGTTTGGTTGGATGTAACTGGAATTACTGTATTATAAGATTTTATGTTTGTTTGGAAGGATTTGAAAATCTGAAATTGGAAAACATGTGTATAAGTATATGTATTGAGTATATATATCTGTATAAATATATGTATATGTGTGCATATGTGTATATACATATATGTATATGAGTATATATATCTATATAAGTATATGTATGTGTATCTGTGCATATATGCACATATATACATACATATATAGGTGTATTTGTATATGTAAACATACTATGTACAAGTATATCTAAAAGTGTATAGAAGTGTATATGTATGTTTATATAAATATGTATATGTATATGTATGTTTATACATATACATAAATACATATATGTATATACATACATATATCTATATGCATGTTTATATAAATATGTATATGTATGTGTATGTGAATGCATATAAGTATATGTATGTGTATATGTATATGTATATGTATATGTATGTGTATGTGTGTACTGTGTACATGTACATGTATATGTATGCATATGTGTATGTGTATAAGTATATGTATGTGTGTATATATACATATGTCTGTGTATATGTATATGTATATATGCATATACATTGGTTTTGAACTCCCGGGATTTGGTTTTACGGTCAAAATGACCGTAAAACCAAATCCCTCCACCATGGTGTTTTGAAATCCTATGGAAAAGCAAATCCCACAAAACAATCACAGGATTTCAAAACACAAGGGATTTGGAGTTACAAGTAACTCCAAATCCCTTGAAACAAACACACCGTTAGTGTACTTTGCCATGGATCATAATTTTAGACTTGCCCAATGTTTGACATGGTAAAAGGATTCCCCAATTTAATTTAAAAAAAAAACACATACCAAGCTTCAGAGCTTGTAAAAAGTAATTGGCCAAATAATCTTAACTGTTGTTTAGTTACAAGATATGAATAATCCCAACCAAACAAAACAGTGAGAAATAGTGACTGAAATGTAACTAAAACAAATGATCACAAATTCAAATACAAAATTTTCATTTAATCCAACCTAGGCGGTTTATAGTTAGATGCATCGGTTAGTGTGCATGAAAATTATAACATTATATTTTAAAAATTCTCTTGTTATTTATTTATTTTAGACCTTTATTTTTTTATAAAAAAATAAATCACAATTTTATTAAGATAATACACATAAAAACTAACGATTAATGATATATCTTCCTAACAGGTTTCCAGAATTGGTTAACCGAATGGGGTGTCATCCAAGGTGGCATCCAGCTCCTCCAGACATCCTCTTTCCTAATCAGCAGTTAAAAAAACAAAAAACAAAAAGTAACCAATCCCTAAATCTGGCCCCCGACTCTCGTTTTCCTCTCCGTCTGGAAACCGTCACCCGTCTCCCTCTCACCATCCGGAAACCGGCGCCGTCGTAGTCCTGTCCCGGCCGTCAGCATCCAGTCCCGGCACCGTCGCAGTCCTGTCCCGGCAGTCATCATCCGGTCCCGGTGCCGTCGCTGTCCTGTCCGGCCATCACCATCCGGTCCCCCTGCAGTCTTGTCCCGGCCATCACACCACCGGTCGTTGTTTCTTTTGTCAAAGGTTGCTACTTTTTTGTTGAATTCTTTGTTTTCATGTTGTTTGTGGGTGGATTGTTGAGTTTTGATGTATTTTTTTATGTGGTTTTTCATTGTTTGGATCCTTTGAGATCTTCCTTGATGGTGAAAACTTATTGAGAGAAAATAAGCTGCTGAATTTCAAATGCAATTGATCCAATTGAAGGCTTTCATTGTTAAGAATAGCAACCTTTGTATATGTTTGCTTGAATAAAATCTTTTTGACATGATAACCTTTTCATGGCCTCTTTCTTCAGTTATTCCAATAACCAATTCACCAGATACAAGCTTTCCCTAGTAGCTATATATAAACTAATTGTTTGTTGCCTAGTAGCTATATAAACTATGAAGTGCTCATATAATGGAAATGAGATGTTTATATATGTTTGTTGCCTAGTAGCTATATAAACTATGAACAAATGCATATTCCATATTTATTTATTTCTATAAACTATGTTGTGGAAGACAAAAAGAGTGAGTTATACTTTGCATTGCAATGTTATATTTGCAACTATAAAGGATGGTGCATGAAATTAATAGATTTTAACTTTTCTTTAGTTCTAAGGTTCTTAGTTTCTTTCATTAGATTTTATTCTCTTCTTTAATTGTTATGATAGTATATTTAATTATACTACACTTATTTTATAAGTTTTTTAATTAATATAGGTCTAAATCAAGAACAATTTGATGGAATTGGAACATGTGTCTTCTGAATCGAGCAAAAATGGGACAGAAGCCGGAACTTCAAGTCTAGAAACATTAAACAAAGAGAGAGAAAAAATATTACAGTCAGAGGATTCATTACATGGAAAAGTGGTTCCAAAGGCGGGAATGATACTTAATTCCGAAGAAGAAGTTTACAATATGTACATTGAGTTTGCTCGGCAAGAAGGTTTTGGCATTACAAAACGAAGCACAAGATCGGGAGAAGATGGAAAATTTAAATATTACACACTTTCATGTGTTAGAGGTGGCAAAAGGATATCCACCGCCAAAAATGATTTCAACCCAAGGCCATCCACCAAAACGAATTGTCAAGCCAAGATCAATGTTATAATCGGTAACGATGGATGTTGTACTATATCCCGTGTCAATTTGGAGCATAATCATGCACTTAGTCCACATAAATCTCGTTTTCAAAAGTGCAATAAAAAAATGGATGGATATGTGAAAAGGAGGCTTGAATTAAATGATCAAGCGGGTATTGGCTTGAGCAAGAATTTTCATTCTTTAGCTATTGAAAGTGGTGGTTATGAGAACTTAACATATACTGAGAAGGACTGCAGGAACTATATTGTGAAAGCAAGGCAGCTTAGGCTTGGATTTGGGGACGCTCAAGCCCTTGGGAATTATTTTTCTCGTATGCACCAAAGAAATTCAAATTTTTTTTTATATGATTGATATGGATTAGGAAGGTCGTTTGAGAAATGTTTTTTGGGCAGACGCAAGATCCAAAGCAGCTTACGAGGCTTTTGGTGATGTGGTATCATTTGACACAACATACTTAACTAATAAGTATGACATGCCTTTTGCTCCTTTCGTTGGTGTGAACCATCATGGACAAACCATATTATTTGGATGTGGTTTGTTATCAAAGGAAGATACGGCGACTTATATTTGGCTATTTAAGACATGGTTAGAATGTATGTCCGGTAAGGCTCCAAAGGCAATAATAACAGATTAATGCATGGCAATTCAAGGTGGAATTAAGGCTGTTTTTCCAAATTCTCATCACCGGCTTTGTCTCTGGCATATAATGAAGAAGGTTCCTGAGAAGCTTGGAGGATTCAATGAGTACAAGGCAATAAATAAGATTTTGAAGAGCATTGTATATGAGGCACTTGATAGTCAAGAATTTGAAGATATTTGGTTGAAGATGATAAAAGACTACAACCTTGAAAAAAATGAATGGCTGAATTTTTTGTATAAAAATCGGCAACGCTGGGCTCCGGTTTATGTTAAAGGAGTTTTTTGGGCAGGAATGTCTACCACTCAAAGAAGTGAAAGCATAAATGCATTTTTTGATGGTTATGTTGGCCCTACGACATCATTAAAGCAATTTGTCGAGCAATACGACAACGCATTGAAAAGTAAGATCGAAAAGGAAAACAAGGCTGATTTTGCCTCTTTTAACACATGCTTCCCAATGTTAACAGATTGTTATTTTGAGAGGCAATTACAAGAAGCTTATACAAATGAAATTTCAAGTTGTTTCAAGATGAATTGAGAGGAATGCTATATTGTGATCTTGCACTTGTCAATTCAAATGGGCCAATATCTACATTCCAAGTGACAGACATTTTCAGAGGAAAGGAAGGCAGACTCAGAAAAGAAGTTGTATTCATGGTTTATCATAATGAAATTGAATTTGACACCAAGTGCTCATGCCGTTTATTTGAGTTTAGAGGAATTATTTGCAGGCATATATGCAAGGTTTTTATCAAGAAGAATGTAAAAGACATTCCATCTCAATATATTTTACCCTACTGGAGAAAAGATATCAAGCGCAGGCATACATATTTGATGAGTTGCTATGATGACACAGAAACTGGTGAGCAGAAAGTACGATACAATAACTTATGTGCTCATTTTTCTAAAGCTGCTGAAATTGGAATACAATCCATGGATAGATATAATTTTTTAATGAAATGTGTTGATGGGGCAATAGAGAAGTTGATGGATAATACAATTTCTTGGGAGAGTCATTCAAAGCAACTTGTACCACCAGTTTTGTGGGAAGAAAATCAAGAACAACACCAAACAACCTCTTCAACTACAAAATTTCTAACTCCTTTAAAAGTGCGGAGTAAGGGCCGACCGCCATCAAAAAGAAAGAAGTCAAAAGTCGAAGAAATCATCACTAGAAATAAGAGAAAGGTAATCATACTTTACATTAAATTTTGTCACTTCTATTATAATTTCTTGGTTCTAACGTTAATTTTTATTTTTTTAGAAAAAACAAACAAATGGAGATGCTCAAACTCCAAATGACACACAAGTTCAACTTTGTACTCAAGAAAGTGTGGTAATGTTTGGTATTTAACATTTATATTTGTTATGGTATTTCACATAATTTTTTAATGCAACACAATTACAATTTTTCCCCTTAGGTGATTTCGAATACTCTTCCAAACACACTGAATGTACATGTTGATAGCTCCACGTTGCAAAATGTATGCATTGATACTTCATCGCAGGTAACTAAAGAAGAACCCTACATGATATGCAATTTTTTTAGTTTTTTTTTTTTTAATGTTCTATTAGTGTTCTTGCAGGATATTATATCTACAAGTGGTGCAATGGAGGAAACATTAAAGAGTTTATTGTAATGTTAAGCTTGAGATGTATGTAATGTTAACTCAATTTGTGTGTGGTTTGTTTTGAAGAGTGCAATGGGGTTTGTTAAGCTTGAGTTTATTGTAATGTTCTATTACTGTTCTTGCAGGATATTTTTAATGTTCTATTAGTGTTCTATTAGTGTGTGGTTTGTTTTGAAGAGTGCAATGGGGTTTGTTAAGCTTGAGTTTATTGTAATGTTAACTCAATTTGTGTTCTCCATATTACACTTGTTATTATTTGTATAAATTTTTACATCTGTTTTGTTCTGCATGTAACCTAAAGTTTGTTTATGGCAATCAGGATCAATTCTCTAATTTGTATGATGTGAATGTGAATATAGTATCTTGTGCAACATGCTGGATTACAACTTTACAAATTGTTACTCTATGTTTCTGGTTTGCAAAGTGAGCAAAGTGAGCAGAGTTTATGTCTTGGCCACAAGTTCAGGGCTGGTGTCATGAACACATATGGTAAACTCTTTATGTAAATTTATTTTGGTCTATCAATCACATTTTAGTAGTTACAATGAAAAATAGATTATATTGAAGATAAAAAATTCACTGCAACATGATCATAAAAAATCCAATACAGCTGAACTCTTTATGCAACATTCACACATTTGCAACTCTTTATGCAACATTCACACATTTGTAACACTTCTCACAACATAATCATAAGAAATCCAATACAGCTGAACTTTCCACTCCCCTAACAAACTTTCCCCAAACAAACTTCCTGAAGCCTTGCTGACACTAACTGTAAAATTCTTCTCATTTATCTGCTGAACTGGAGAATTTCTGACTCCACTGCGACCATGCCAGTTGCCAATTGCAAAGATATTCGCATCTTGGTGTTCCTCTTCCAATCCTGCACAGTTCAGAAACAAATTCAAATCAAGCAACCAAATTCCACTAAAGCTAACACCCAAATCTCCAATACTACAACAAAAACCACATTAATACAAGTAAAAAACGAAAATCAAACAAGACAAAGTATCAAACCTGTTAGATTAAGAAATTGTCACATTGCAATGTCTGCTCCACCAAGGTTCCACACACAGTATAAAATTTCATCAAGATAGCCACAATTCACAATTTAAATTTAATTTTCAGTTTCTCCTAATGGATACACAAAAAAAAAAAAAAAAAAAAAAAAAAAAATACAATCACAATATGAAAATGATCTTTCTCAACATGGCACCTCATCAAAAGCTTTCATCAGTTGACAATTCAAGCAACAAACAGTAATAATCAACATCCAAACACATTAATGGATTATAACCTCCAATTTTCAGTGCTTTCTGATACCACAACTTGTCATGCACAAGCATATATCAAATTCCAATTTTAAGCTCCTAAAACACAAACCAGAAGTCATCATAACTTCAATTTGATCCATCAAGAAATATCAATCCTTTATAGCAAAATTTAAATCAAACATTAGGTATATCAGATTCAACCTAAAAGTTCACAAGCCGCTGAGGATAAACTCAAACAATAAAAACTCCAACTTTTCTCACCTGAAACCATCAGAGGCTCTCAATCTCCATGATGCTCTTGATTTTGGGGGCGTTGACGTAAGGGGGAGCCAAGAACGGAACCACGACTGCAGGAGGGGAGCCGGGACCGGACGGTGATAGTCGGGACTGGACGGCGACGACATTAGCCGGGACAGGACTGTGACGGAGTTAGCCGGGACCTGACTGTGATAGTCGGGACTGGATGGCGACGACGACGGTGACGACATCAGCCGGGACGGGACTGCGACGGTGACGGCGTTAGCCTGGAAGGGACGATAACGGCATGATTATGTGAAAAGGATGACGACGAGAGGGAACTGGGACGACGAGAAAGGGACGGGAATTGGGGGCGAAATTATTAGGGTTCGGGATGGCAAGAGGGGGACGAAATGAGAGGAGAAATTTATTAGGGTTTAATTTGATTCCATCTTTTTCTTTTTTTTTTTTTTTAACTGAGCTGGATGCCACCTTGGATGCCACCTCATTCGGTTAACCAATTCTGGAAACCTGTTAGGAAGATATATCATTACTCAAAACTAACACACCAGTACAAAAATTTACATGAACTCCTGGGCTGGGCTGAGAAAACATCTCCTGTGTCCTTTATAAGATGCATAATAAGTTCTTCAAAAGAAAAAAAAAACCCAGCTTTTGTATTTTTAGAATTTATTTTAAATTATTATTATTATTATTATTATTATTATTATTATTATTATTATTATTATTATTTTTGTATGAACGGTAATTCCTCCCAAAAATTGACTTAGGGTTATGCATTTAACCCCTTAAGGAAATGAAAATTACACAGCAATGCCAACTGCCAAGTGGTAATGTTTGACATGAGTCCTTTAATTTTATCTAAAGTCAGCTCATCATCCTTGTGCATGTTATTTAATTAAGCTATTGCTACCTAGGAGGTGCAAATTAGTAAGTTGGTCCATTTAAATAAGAAATTTAGTCTAAGATACATCTTATATATAATTTTCTAAGGACAAAATTAGGTGATGTTAGTGGTCCTTTATTTGAGAATTGAAATCAAGATGCAGACATATTCATAATAAAGAAATTTATTTATTTATTATTTATTACATATTATTATTTCTTATTTATTTTTTATTTATTGCTTATTTATTTATTTATTTATTTATTATTTTTTTTCGCATTCCTTGTTTAATGCAATATCACCTTCTACTTAAATGCAATAACTTATCTAATATTTTGTTATTTTGTTATTAAAGGCAAGCATGCAATTGTGATTTATTTGGAATTTCTTATGAATTATGATTTGCTAATTACTATATCCCATAAATATATGTAATGCGCATGAAATTCTTTTCTTTTGTAAACAGTCGAAAGTGATGAGTAATAGAAATAGAGAATGGATGGCTCTCCCAAGAGCTAGTGGGGCATATATTAGCATAGTTGATGGTTTTCTAGATATGGCATTTCAAAGGACTGCGCAAAGACAAGAAATACTTTGCCCATGCAAAAAGTGTTTGAACCGTTATTAGTATTATAGAGCAATAGTCAGAGAACACTTAATAGTCTATGGTTTTGTGGAAGGCTATACTAAGTGGGTATTCCATGGAGAAGGATTGTCAATGTATTCTGAAGGATTGCCATCACATAATCATGAAGGACTTGATCCTCTTGATGACATGGATGGCATGTTGTAAGATATGTATAGAGATGTAGCAATTGGAGAGCAAAACCTCCTAAGGATTTGTGAAGGTCCAAATACGGAGGCAAAGAAATTTTACAAGTTAATGGAGGAAGGCCGACAGGAGCTTTATCCAGGGTGTAAGAGTTTCTCAAGGCTTTCTTTCATTGTTCGATTATATCTTTTCAAGTGTCTCCATGGGCTAAGTAATGTGGCATTTGGTGACCTTCTAGATTTATTAAGAGAAGCCTTTCCTGATGCTACAATTCTGAATTCTTTTAATGAAGCTAAGAAGACAATGAGAGATTTGGGCCTTGATTACAAAAAAAAATACATGCGTGCCCAAATGATTGTATGTTGTTTTGGGATGAGCATGAAGAAGCAAATAATTGTCATGTATGTGGTGCTTCTAGGTGGAAATTGGAGGACAAATTTGCAGATGAGAATGCTAAAGCCACCACTATACCTGCTAAGGTTTTACGATACTTTCCTCTTACCCCTAGGCTATAGAGGTTATTCATGTGTGAAGAGACAGCTACTGCAATGAGATGGCATGCAATAGATCGTCCAAATGATGGAAATTTGAGGCATCCGGCTGATGCCAAAGCTTGGAAAGATTTTGATGATTTGCATCCCGAGTTTGCTCAAGACCCTCGCAATGTGTGGTTGGGGCTTGCAAGTGATGGGTTCAAGCTATTTCGAACGATGAGCATTTCACATAGCACATGGCCCGTTGTGTTAATTAATTACAATTTATCACCATTGGTTTTTATGAAGTCTGAATATATTTTCTTGTCTATGATTATTCCGGGTCCTAAATCACCTGGTAAAGACATTGACATCTACTTGCAGCCTTTGATTAAAGAGTTGAAGCACTTATGGGAATTTGGTGTTGAAACATATGATGACACAAGCAAACAAACATTTCTCATGCGGGTGGCATTATTATGGACAGTTAACGACTTCCAAGCTTATGCTATGTTATCAGGATGGAGCACTAAAGGAATGTTAGCATGTCCTTATTGTAATTATGAGACATGTTCCAAATATTTAAAGCATAGTAGAAAAATATGTTATATGGGACATCGGAGATTTTTAGCTAAAAATTATCCTTGGCGTCATAACAACACATTGTTTGATGGTACTGTGGAGTTGAGAGATGCCCTGATCCATTTGTCAAGTTTGGATGTTGCACAAAAGTTATCAAATCATGTGAATGTTTTTGGCAAGACACAAAAAAAGAAGGCACATGATAAGAATGATCCATGGAGGAAGAAGTCTATTTTTTTTTTGAGTTGCCATATTGGGAGAAAAATACTTTGCGCCATAATTTTGATGTCATGTACATTCAAAAAAATGTTTGGGACAATTTGTTGGGGACATTATTAAATTTTGTTGGGAAAACAAAAGATCATCTGAAAGCACGCCTTGACCTTGAAGAAATGGGTATAAGGAAAGAGCTTCAACCTACTCGATTAGATGGATGCAACAAGATTCAATATGCTAAAGCTTATTATTCTATGAGCCCACATGAGAAAACTCTTTTTTTTAAAGTCTTCAAGAATGCAAAATTGCCACAAGGGTTTGCATCAAATATTTCTTGATGTGTGCAATTGGATGATAAGAAGATTCTAGGCTATAAAAGCCATAATGCTCATGTTATGATGCAATATTTACTTGGAGTCGCTGTGAGGAAGACATTGCCTAAAAATGTTTCCATTGTCTTAATCAAGTTGGGTGATTTTTTCCGGGGTATATGCAATAAAGTTGTGAAGATGCAGGATCTTCATCGGCTGCAAAAGAAAATTATTGAAATTCTTTGTCGTCTAGAAATGACTTTTATCCCAAATTTTTTTGATATAATAGTGCATTTGACTATTCATTTGGTAAATGAAATCAAACTTGGTGGCCCGGTTCATTGTCGTTGGATGTTTCCAATTGAGCAAAACTTATGCAAGTTGAAGTCTTTTGTTCGTAATTGAAGCCGTCCAGAGGGATCTATTGCAGAGGGGTATCTAGCCGAGGAATGCTTGGTATTTTGTTCGAGATATATGCATGATGGTGTGAAGACAAGATTCAGCAGATATGAGAAGATTACTAATATGGTTACAATTTATGATGAAGCATCTCCTATTTTCCCTAAGCTTGGGCATCCAATTATAGGGTACAAGAGAAATATTGGCAAGACTTTCACTTTGGACCAAGAGGCCTTAGCACAAGCTCATCGTTATGCTTTGTTCAATTGTGGAGACAAACAAGTGGAGAAATACATCAAGTAAGAAGTAATCATGTCTATTCAAAGATTTTGTGTGTGCTCTCTCTCTCTCTCTCTTTTTTAAGTAGCATGAGTTGTAATTGTTTAAATATGTTTGTATTTGATGAATACAGAGAACATGAAAACTTGATAAACTCAAGAAGTAAATCAAGTAGATGGCAAAGAGCACAAACTCACAGTCAAGATCTTGTATTTTGATTTGAAGAAATGGTGAAGAATGAACGTGTACCTGACTATATTATATGGTTCTCTAAAGGCCCAAATCCAGTTGCTATCAAATATAAAGGGTATTACATCAATGGCTTTCGTTTTCACACTAGAAAACATGATGCAAGATGCAAAACTCAAAATAGTGGAGTCACTTTGCAAGCTTTAACTCCAAGTTTTTCAAGTGCTAGGGATCAAAATCCAATTGTTGGAGATGTTACTTACTATGGAGCAATAGATGAAATAATTGCAATTAAATATTGGGGCAAGTTCAATGTTGTGCTATTTAAGTGTGCTTGGTTTCAAGTTGTGAAAGATGATTATGGGCTCATTTGTGTAGATTTTAACAAGTTATGTTACTTGGATGATCCTTTTGTCATTGCTTCACAAGTGCAACAAGTGTTCTATGTCGAAGATCCTATTGAAGTTGGGCTACATTATGTTATGAAAAAAATTCCAAAAGATTTATATGGCCTTGAAAAGGAAAATTGTCCAAATATTGAGCAAGTTTTTTGGAGTGAGATTGATGACTATTCAGATGATATTGGTGAATCACATGATGATGTAGAATTTATAAATTGTGCAAGAGATGATCAAGCTGTTGAAACTATGGATATAACTTCACATTTGTTACAAGTTCAAGAAAATGAAGAGATAGAAGAAGATTCAGATATTGATGATACTGATTAGGATTGGATGGATATTAATGAGTAGAAAAGCTTTTTCATTTATATCATATATCTACTTTTTGTAAATGTGATGGTTGATATTAAATGATTTTGGAAATTTTGGTTTTATTATCTTCCATGTCTCCATTTATATTCTAATACATATTTAGTTTATTGTGTTCTTTTCAAGCTAATAATATTTATGATTTTTTCAAAATAATTTCATTTGACTAGGGATGAGTTGATAATTTCACATATCTGAAAATATTTCTTTCTTTTATTGTAGGGATGAGTTTCACGAAGCTCACATAAAGTTCCTTGAGGCTAGCTATTTCAAGTGCTATTCACGATAATTCTATAAGGTATGATTTTGTTCCCAGAAAAAATGGATGCAACAAGTGTTCAATATATTAAAGCTTGTTATTTTAAGAGCTAATGTCTTGCATGCAACCAACATTATATGTCATATATCTAGGTTTCATATGTTTAAAAGTGCAGAAAATTTTTTTAATTACTCATTCATACATTACTTGCTATAGTATATATATTTTCATGATTGACTTGATTTTGGCATGTTTGGAAGTGCAGAAAAATCTCTTGAGTAAAAAATTTCTGAATATTGACAATGAAGAAGACAAAGAAGCTTGTCAAACCATGGACTATTGCTTCATATTTGTGAGCACAACATAAACTCCGTAGAAGTCAAGCTCATGGAAATGTAGTACACACAAGCGATCATGCGTTAGAGGAAGCTACACAAACAAATCATGATCAAGAACATGAAGTACAAATGGAGGAAGAAATGAGTATTGGGCTTGAGAAACAAGGTCTATATCATATAGTTGCTCAAAATCAACAAGAAAAAAAAATCAAAATTCAACCATGCAAATTGGGGTACCTCCACCAACAATTGCAATAGTGGCAACTGAGGATGCAATTACAAGCTCAGCAGGTTCAATTACTAAATTCAATATATAATCATGTTTATGAATATATAACGCAATCATAATGTTTTTACATATAATACAGGTCCTTCTATACTGAAAAAGAGAGGTCAAACAGCAATGAAAGTAGTTCATGCAAGGTCTGAGGAAACCGAAAGGCAATTTTTTTGAATGAATTAAATCAGCCAATAGGACCAGATGATAAGACTTTGAATGAGTTCAGCAGTTTTTTAGGAACATTGGCTAGAAATTCAACACTTGCCCCCCTTACAGTCACTAATTGGCGCAAAATGTCTACAAAAGAGTCATTATGGGAATATGTTCAGGTTTATAAGAATCTTACTTGTTTATTATCTAATTATTTCTTTCCTTATTAAACATTTTCCATGTTTTATAATTTGATTAAATGTAATTGTTTGTGCAGAAAAAATACGTAGTCCCTCAAGAAGGTAAAAAGTGGGTTTTAGCTACTATTGGAGATGATTGGAGAGTATATAAGTGTAGGGTGAAAAAAGAACATTACTATAAGTACAAGACTGATAAGCTTAGAATATTGAATCGCCCACAATATATTGGAGAAGATAAATTCAAAGAACTTTTGAACTATTGGAATTCAACAAATGCAAAGGTATAACAATGTTTAGTTTTTAATTGTTTTATGATATCAAAATTATTTTCTCCAAGCTATGCTAATAGTAATGGAAATCTTTATGTAGAGAATCACAGAAGTAAATGTAAATAATCGAAAGAGACAAATTAATATGCACATGGCGGGCAAAAAGAGTTTTGCTAGGATAAGAAAACAAATGGTAAGTTACATATGTTTTTTTTTTTTAAATTTGATATTCTAAGAATGTTTTGATTAGCTTGACTAAAATTATTATGATTAATATTGTTTTGGTTACCTTGATCATACCTATTATGTTTAATATCATTAATGAATTCAACTTTGTGGCCATGTGAAAATATTTGTAATTGTATTATCTTTTTTGTTGGTATGATAGTTGTTATATGTGGAGTTAAATTTATTTTGGATCATATACAAGTCCTTGTTAATGAAAATTATGCTTTTATTTTAAATTTGAATTCTAAGAATGTTTTGGTTAACTTTATTGCACTTATTATGATTGATATTGTTTTGGTAAGTTTACGTATTCTTATTTTAAATTTGATATTCTAGGAATGTTTTGATTAGCTTAACTACACTTATTATGATTAGTATTGTTTTAGGTACCTTGACTATACATATTATGATTATCATCATCAATGAATTTACATTGACTATAATAGAATAAAACAATATTTGTTATTATATTGTCTTTGGTATGATAATTGTTATGTGTGGTGCTACATTTGATTTTTTTACTAACATATACAAGTGCTTGCTAATGAAAATTATGTTTTTGATTTAAATTGATATTCTAGGAAGGAATGTTTTCATTAGCTTGACTGCACTTATTATGATTAGAATTGCTTTGGTTACCATCACTATACCTATTATGATTAGTATCATCGATGAATTTAATTTTGTATTATCTTGAAATTATTTCTATTTGTATTTTTTTTTGTTCGTATAATAATTGCTATGTGTGGTGCTACATTTAATTCTTTTTGGATCATATACAAGTCCTTACTAATGAAAGTTATGTTTTTGTTTTTGCTTTTTTTTTTTTTTTTTTTTGTGGGATTAAAACAACAAGATACAAATGAAAACAATGAGGTACCAACTAATACTGCTCTTTTTATTGAAACTCAAAAAAGACAACCAAACAAGACTTACAAGGAGTCCTTTGATGATACTAGCGAGAAGATTGTGAGGATTTCCTTTTATTTATATGCTTTTATAATATGATTTTGGAATATGATATTTTGTCTTAGACATGGTCAATATAGCATCAAAAATAAATTTTTACTAAAGTTTTTTTTGTATTATAGTCTCAAATACAAGTTGTCCAGTCACAACAAAGTAGTGAGAACCAATCTGCTGATGCATTTTCTATGGTGATGAGAGGGACACGACCTGGTCGTGCTATGTTGTATGGGAGGAGTGTTACACCAATAGATTTGAAAGGAAAAGGAGTTAGTGATGGATCTTCTGTAAAAATTTCTCAAAATTTTATTGAAGGCATGAAGGAATAGATGAGAGAAGAAATAAGAGAAGAAATGAAAAAACAAATGGAAGATCAAATGACAACTTATAAATCATCTTTGCAATCATCTGTGCAGCAACAATTTCTTTCTATGATGTCACAACTCCAGGGCTTGGTTCCAGGAATGAACATCAACCAAGTTCCTGCATTTAATTTGAATTTTGGTTCCCCAGGAGATGCTAATAGTGTACAACAAACTCAAGCAATACGTGCACGCAATGTATCCTCTGCTATATAGTAGCTATGAACCTCAGGTATTCTTTTATAATAATTATCATTTTAGTTGATGTCATTATGTTGGAATATAATTTATAGTAATACTTTCTTTTTAACAAATTTTATTTATATTAAGTAATATAAATTGTGTGTATGGTGCAAGTGTTCTCTTATTATTTTTACTAACTAATTTTTTTATAATTGCAGGGACAATGATATTATACTTTTGGTTTCATTCCAAAACATTGAAGATGACTTGTTTTGTATTAACTTCAAATTTGTTTTGTATTAACTAGTTCTCTCCTTAAATTTTTATGTTATTCAATATTTTTGTCAATTTTAATGTGATGTTGTTGGATCTAAGTGTTTGTTACATTTTTGGATGATGTTTGATAATGTTAATATTTTATTGAATTGAATTATTAAAATTATTATTTGTAAAATGGTACAGGATTACAAACCACTACAATGGATTTTAACTATTGCAGGAGATATTGTAAACCTCTGCAACAGATTAGATGAAACCATTACAATAATTTGTACACAACCTCTGCTATAGCTATTCCCAAACCGCTGCAATATACATTCCAAAATAGCTGCAATACATATTTCAAAACTGCTGCAATATATATTAACAAACCGCTACTATAGCTATTCTAAAACCGCTGCAATATATATTCCAAAACCGCTGCAATATATATTACAAAAACGTTGCAATATATATTAACAAACCACTGCAGCAGGTATTGTGAAACCACTATATTATATAAAATAACCATTGCAAACTAAACCACTGCAGTATTTGAAGCAACCGCTACAAAAACTAGTGTCAATTGGAACTGTTTATGAAACAGTGTAAAACCGTTGCAATAGGATATATAGAACCGTTACAATAACCTATTGCAGCGGAAGCAGATGCGGGGTTGGCAAACTACTGCAATAGAGCTTATGCAATGGTTTTAAGGCCTTTTGCAGCTGTTTATTACCTCTACATAAGTCCAGTTATGTAGTAGTGTGTGTTGTGTTATTCATATGATGCATTTTTTTATAGACAATTTGGTTGTATATGGGGTACGCACATTATATAATTATTGGTTAATCATGTCTGTGAACATTAGCTAATGATAGTTGATAAATAATGAGTAAAAGTGCATACATTTTAGCCAAGAAATAACAACACACATTGAAAGCTAAAAACTGGGGCCTCACTTTCTTATGAAGGGATTGAGCCCATCACATGGAACTTGACCCACACAAACATGCATACGTTATTAACAAAACCCTAAAATACATTTTGAATCTACTTAATTAATTTAACCAACACATGCTTATTCCCTCCTAACATTCGGCCTTTTGGGTGTGTTCTTTCTAAGATTACTTATTGAATAATGGGCTAATATAGGTATCTATGATAAATAAATGATAGCAAGTTTGAGTGGTGGGAGAGAACTTTTCATCTCGAAAGCCAACCTTTTTGGTTTTTAGAGTTAAAAAAAAAAAAAAAAAACCAGAAAAGTGTTGATGGCTGTAGTGGGTGAAGTGTTGGGAATGGAACTAGAAATTACTAACATGATGATAACAAGCTCTTTTATTCTTCCATAGTTTGGTATGTTTTACTATTAATGTTAAAATCCTAACCCTAACCTTAATATATTGAATGGATAATGGTGAACAAACATGAAGAATCAACAGTTGGGCAAGCCAAGCTTTTTGAAGTCAAAATATCTCTTCATTCAAAAATCAAAAAACCATTGATAAAAGTTTTCAAAGGCAAGATATGTGCATGACAAGTAGTCCTAGAATGAACAACATGATGATATTCATGGACTCTCTCATTGGGAATCATCATCATCAAAGGTGCCCTTAAATATTATTATTACATAGTTTATAGTTTTAGATAACCAAGTAAATAAATAAAAATATTTATTTATTAATTAATTTATTATTTATAGTTATTTTTTCTATATGATTTAATTACATACACATAATTCTCTATCATTTATTTAATAATTCTGCTCCACTCAAAGCCTTTCCATTATTTGATAGCTCTAAACACATGGTCAAATTATCAAATGTGTATGTATCTAACATGCTATGAAAGATTAAAATTATTCACTTATTTCTTTTTCATGGGGAAAAAATGAGAAAAATTTTACAAGGGAATGCACACATTTTGGAGTGAGAGAGTTTAAGCTTTTTATATGGTATATAGCAATAATCAAGGACAATCTGTCTAAGTTTATACCCGATCTTATTGTTTCGTACTATAAAATCCATCTTACATGCTCAAGTCCACTATCTCTTCCATATTTGATGTAGAATTATTTATTTCACTTTGCAATAATATACAATCCTAAACTTAATAAAACTTGAGTTTAGTATCACAATTTCATTTGCATCATTACTTATGCCCCTGCCTATTTCTAACAAGTGAGCAAAGCATTGGGGTTATATATATAATACTTTTTTTTAAACATAGAAACATTTTGGAAAGTATTATATATATATATATATATATACTGTTTTTTAAACATACAAACATTTTGGAAAGTATTAAAAGCAGCATGGGCATTATTATCACACGCACAAGAACAGACATCAAAATTTCGAAAGAAAATATCAAAAAGTTCAAGAAACTCCCGGGCTGGCTATTCATCATTTCCTAAACATACACTTTTAGAAAGACCTCTCCTTTATTAACTCTCAATCTCTCATAACACTATGAACTATTCAAATTGAATTATTAGATAGATTAATGACAATAATAGAGTATTAAATTCCAAACAGCAAAAGATAAGTTCAAAGAAGCTTCTTCTCTCCTCCAAAACCTTGGCCCAGGCCTCTCCACTCCTTCAGAAATCCAAAGTTCTACAATAGATAAGAGATTGGTTTGTAATGTGTTCTTATGTGGTGGCACCGGAGACGGTGAAGAAGGTGGCAAAGGTGGTGCATTTGAATGAAAAAACACTAGACCTGCATAATCTGAGATGATAAAAAACCCAACACAAAAAGCTATCTTAAGAATAAGGTGTATTTGTTCGGGTTTCCGATGCGTATGGGACTAGTGTGTGGGTGCAGTTTAAATAATAGCCTTTTTTTTCGTTTATTTTACTTGATTTTTTTGAATTAAATTCAATTCAAAAAATCAAGTTAAATAATAAATTGCTATGTTATTTATTAATAATCCATTAAAAGTAATTCATGCTAAATAAATAAAAAATGTATCTATTAATATCCGTTATTTAAATCAAATACTTATCTTAATATTTAAAAAATAAATTTCTCTAATCATCCACTAATAATTGAATTTAATTAAACAATTTGAAAATATTTTAAAAAATTATTAATTAAATAAAGGGGTACCTTTACCTCCTCATGGACAGGGTTATCATACCACTCCCATATCGATTCAACCAAACATTCAAAAATGGATATATATTCTTATCCTTCTAACCAAACACCAAACAATCTTTATCCTTACTATTAAATGCCTCCAACCAAACACTTAAATATGGATATTCCCATCCATGGATATTTTATCCATGGATATCCTCCATCCATGTAATACAATATCCCACTATCCAAACACTATCCTAACAATATGCATGGAAATAAGACATTTCAAACAGGGAACTGATGGGCATCTTATGGATGATCATGTTTATCATCTCCAAGTTACTCTAAGCATCCATTCATGCTTAAAAGTGACAGTCTATAATTACTCTAACCTACCTTATTAGAGGCCTTGTCTTCGTTAGAACTTTTCCATGCTAAATCCATGGTTATGAGGTTTTCTAATGATGAATGATGAACTATCTCCTCTAGCTGGCTGGTAATGGTGCAGGAGTGAAGCTTGCCGTAGGATAAGCAATTGAATACTGAAAAAAAATAGTGAGATTCAAACAAAAGTAAGATCAAATGATACAATTCTTATGAAAAAACCACCATAAAAGCATCTGAATCCGGATTAATGGAGTGTACCAGCTTTGAAGAGAAAATCTTATTTTCCTTCCTTTGCTTCAATCCTCTCCTCGATTGCTTGTTTTCTTTAAATCAAACCTTTGTCCTGTGATGAAAATCATATTAAAACAACAAAATGGCACAAATTGAGAACTACAAGATGATCCAGATCCCTAACCCTAAAGGAAGGATCCTGGGGAACATCAATCTGTGAGGGCGGAAGAGGAAGCACAACGCCAAATCTGGCAGGATCCAGCAATGGCAGCATCGATAGAGATGAGGGAGGAGAGGATCTAAGGGTGGGATTTGACGGTGGCGAGAAGGAGGAAGGAGGAGTGAGGCAGCCTTGGAGAGATGAAGAGAGGAAGGAGGGAAAGATCGAGTTGCGGGCTAGGTTTTTTTACCACAATGAACAATCTCCACCATTGATCATAATGATCAAAGGTGGAGATTAATCCAAACTAATAATTAAGTATAAAATATATATTTTAACAATGCATCAAATAGATGTTCCCTAATTATCTAGTTAAAAATATTAAAATACTTTATAATTTAAATATTAATTTAACCCTAATGATTAATATAAATTAATTATTATTTATTATTTATTATCACAAAATTATTTAAAAATATTTTCTTGATAATAAGTTATATAAATAATAATTAATATAAATAATTTTTAGATAATAAGTTATATTAAATTACAAATGGAATTCTATTGGCAAATCTATGTCAGTATTAAATTAAAATATCCTAATGGAATTTGATTGGTAACAATATGAACGACATCCATTTGTAATTCTCGCCATGAACAAATTAGGATGGCGTATAACATACCGACAACACTCCGTCACTATACTATTGTAGATAATATTAAAAATTATTACCGATGAAATTTTGTCGCTATTGATACATATGTACTTATAAGAAACTTATACAGGCGCAATTCCGTTAGTAATAACATTAACATACTCATCGGTAAAACTTTAGCATGAACCCTATAATACCAACGCAATTCCGTCGGTAATAATACATCAACGATATTATTAAATCACACCAACAGAATTTTGTCACTATTAATAAAAAAAATATGTGTTGGTAATCCTTTGGCGCCAAGGGAAAAATATGGTAGGTAATTTAGCGACAGAAAGCTGTCGGCGTTGTCATCAATGATGTGGTCGCTATTAAAAATTTCGGCCATACGAAACTCCATCAATATTTTGTCTGTAATCTACCCGAATTATGTCAGTAATAGAAAATATTAGCGACAGAAATGAATCCATTGGAAAAAGCTCCAGCGGTATTGAACTGTTTTCTTGTAGTGATAGATATCTATCTAAGATTGATAGGGACAGAGTCGTTACTGATTCCAGTCCTAAAAGGCAGAATAAAATATTAGACTTGTTCCAAGCAATAGAATTCTCTAATCTTACGAATGAGCTACTTGCAATGATGGCAGAGAAAGATAACACAGTCTCTAGTTTCACTCATTATATTGAAGTATTTTTCAAGAAAAACAAGGTTAATTATGTGCAAGGATATGACAAGTTTGTTTCTTCTTCCAAATTCTTAATGGACACCCCTGATGTGGGAAGTGTAGTTGTGCAAGGAAAGCACATCATAATTTCCACTAGTTCGGAAGTGAAATCCCTTCTTGTTATCATAACTAGTGTGAAACTGATAGCTTTCATTGCTGCAATCAATAAGAGAATAAAGAGTGACTGTCTTTCAAAGATTTATTTGAAGCTTCTACACATCTTTGCCAATGGTTCTATTGTTGTTTTGAGCCCAATTTGTGCATTGTCCTGTGGTATAATGAGGCAAGAGTTGGTGAATGCATGCTTTGAAAAATTTCTTATGTTCTATCCGTGTTCTTTTATTTTGATTCTATTGAATCTCTCCTTATGGAATTCTTGGAGCATAGTGCTTTAGAGTCAGTAACAAATGGCGAGTTGTTTTTGTGTATTGCTTTTAGTCTATGGGCTTTGTAATTGATTACTTACTGAGTAAGGCGTATAGTCTGATGCGAGATGTTGCGCACTTGTGCAGAATTGGTTTTACCACTAATGTAATTTTTGGCCTTGCCTTCTCTATCTAATTATTCTTAAGGCCCTGTTAATGATAATTTTGAAGACATTGCAAAGATGGATGGAATGCATCCGCGGATTTCGGAGAGGACACATAATATTGAAAGAGAAACTAAAATATTAAATATAAAAAACAAATATTTAACGATAAGGTAACATATTAAGTAAAAACTTATGCTGTTACACATAAACCAAAATGTTAAACAAAAAATACACTTAATAAGCAGAAAGTATATTTGTAACCTGGACAAAATTAAATTTTTTAGATAAAATAAACTAACGAGGTAACTTGCAGATAGTGTGTGCTTGGGCCAGGCTGCCCAAGTTTTTACTGTACCGGGCTTGCATGGACCGGCAACCCCCAGAAGTCAGCCTAGCACGGGACACTGCCCATTCTAGGTGGGCTCGTGCCATGCTAGCCCGTTATTATTTTTTTAATTAAAAAAATTAAAAATTATAAAAAAAATTCTCTAATTCTTAAATTAATGAAAAAATCTTATTGTAAAGTGAAAACCATAAAATCTGAATTTTACATTCTTATTTATTTAATCAAATTATTATAAAAGAAAATTAACATATGATGACATGATCATATCTAATCTGGTACACTGGTATTATCTACTAACAAACTACAATTCAAACATTAAAAAAAAAAAAATCAAAATACTCAGTTGCTTATCACCAAAAATAAAAAATTACAAACAATCACTCCTTTGTTCTTGACTACTTCACTGGTTTATTTCTTTTACATGTTCAAGTTTACAGTTTCCAGGTTCGCTTATGATTTTCATTCCTCATGCTCAAGATTCTCCCTTGCATATAAACCACCTAATGATTTCAATACAAAACAGAAAAAAAAACCATAAATTGGAGAATAAATGAAAAACCATAAAAGAAAACATAGAAACAAGAGAAACACATCTTGTAATAAAATTCAGAACATTGGTGTTTTTAGTCAAACAATCACTAACCAAATACCAGTACTCCAGTTGTTGCAGGGGCTTGTGCATGTTGACATAAACATGTCGCTTAATCTTAGAAAGAAAGTGTAGTAAACCAAGCAAAAACTATAGTTCTTTTATGCATCAAGCCAAGTAGCCAACATACAAACAATTCTTTCATAAATTAGACATATCACATGATTAGGGCCATAGGTTGTCGATCCAACGGCAGGATTCTTACCCCTTAAAATAATGGAGGTAAAAAATACCTTTCAGATGAAAATATTAAGGGGCTCAGCGTTGGCTTTGGAGTCGAAGGTCGTCGGACAGAGGTGGCACCCGTCGAGCTCGGTGGCCGTGTGGATGGAGACATTGGAGAGCTGGCGATGTTTTGGGCAAACCATAGGGCACTCAGAGTTGGGATGCATAGCAAACCGGCTCATCTTGGAGCCAATCTTGTGAGACCTTTAAGTGTCTAACTACAATAACTGAAATTGAAGAAAAAGAATAATTTTTTCATATCATTCATTCCTTTTTTGCTTTTATTTTTGCATATATGGTAGATTTATAAGATTAACCAAAGGCGAAAGTCGAAAAACTTCAGATCTTGTGAGAAGAAGAACATTTTCACCAGGAAGATAGAGAAAAAGGAAGCAAAACATGAGAAAAAAAACAAAGGTAGAGGGGGAGAGGAGAGATGAGAGGAGATGACTTACCGTAGGAAAATGCTGCTTTGTGTTTGGAGAAGGGAAAAGGGAGAGGAGTGGAGAAAGGAGGGTGATGGTGACAAGATCATGCGACAGAGCTTTGTAAGCTCTTCGCTTTGCCAAACATGCGACAGGATTTGGCCATTTATCTATTTAAAATGTTTAAATATAAATTATATAATATATTATATATTAATAATTTTAAAAATCAAAACTTTAAAATTTTTATTAAAATTTAAATAAAACATTACATCACTAAATAGTTAAAAAAAATTAGAAATATATTATTAGGAAAAAACCTCAAAATTTAGTATCTGTATATATGCCTTCTCCACTATCATCGCTGCTGTATTTTTCTCTTTGATCTTGTAATCTATCTTCAACATCTAACCAATCCTTCAAGCATATGACATTTGCACTATTTGTTGATTCATTTGACTACTCTTATCATCTAGTACTTTTCTCCCTGCACTAAAACAAGACTCTGATGCTACTGTAGACATCGGTGGAGTTAGTAGATCACGTGCCATGCCAGCTAGTATAGGATAACTGATAAGAACCTAAATGTATGTATTTATACACAGTTTTTATAAATGGTTGCATGCTATTTTGGATGATTCGATGCCCGCTTTTCGCCTAAATTGGTTATTTCCTTGTTACAGGCCTCAGAGAAGCTAGAATGAGCTCGAGAAAGCAATTGGACTGAAATCGGCACAAAAAATCGCTTTTTTGAAGCAAGAGTACTGTAGCGTTACTGTAGCAAGGAAGCCGGATCCTACATGAACCAAGCTGTGAACTGCGCCGGCGCGCACCCGCTGAAGAATTCAGAGCCAATACTGTAGCAAAAAGTACTATAGCTAGTTACTGTAGTAGGGCCCTGTAGCACCGATCCGGTTTTGCAAGTAGAAGACAGTGAGCTAGCAAGCACTGCACGTTCGCGCACCGCCCGCGTGACTCGGGGCGAATGACTTTTAAGCAAAGTTAGGGCTTGTTTTGGGGTATCTTCTTCTTCCCCATCTTGGATTCTCTCGGCGGAGGCTTTTCATTGGAGTTAACTAAGGCCGATCTTCACATTTTAGAGGAGGAAAAATCAAGGGGAGAACATCATTGGGCAAGAGCTTCATCGATTCCACCTTATAGGAGCTAGGAGATGACGACGGAAGCCGCCCCATTGCGGCGTTCGTGGAAGACATCCGCATCCTTTCATCTACTCTTCTTGTTTCCATTGTTTGAGGAAGTTTTTCTATGCATTTATTAGTTGTTTTCATGAACCTATCTTGTGTTTTTTTTTATAGACGGCTAAACCCCAAGGTCACCAAATGTCGGTGAACCTTGGGGTGAATGATAAGTGCTCGTGTTAATGTAATACGAAGTATTACTTTCTTACATTGAGCATTAATTTTCTCAAATTTTATCATTAATTGTTGTGCATTTGTGTTCCTTTGTGCATGTTGGGTTACGCAGTAAACTTAGAGAAGAAAGAGCAAAATTAGATCATGTTCCCTGTTGTTGGGGATTTCTCGGACCAAGCAAGGAACAAGGCACGAGTCTAGACTTGTTCGTATATGCCAACCTCCATTGGGGATTTCTCGGACCAAGCAAGGCAGTCACACTCATAAAAGTCTAACTCGGTTAGCATTGAAGAACTTCATCAATGAGGAGAAATGAAGCAATCGACATGATCTACAGTTGATTGTGTGCCCAATTCAACGGCCTCAATGAAGAACATGAAATTGGGAACATTTTATGCGCGAGTACTGTAGCAATAATGTAGCAGTTCACTATTCACTGGGCCAGAAAACAAATTCCATAGAATCCACATCGGCATGTGGAAATTCCACACGGTCTTGTGGATGCCTGATTTCAGCCGATTTCACAGCCGCAACTCAGCACTCTAAATAGGACTTTTTCAAGATTTTTGAACGATCTTTTCCCCAACTTTTGGAGGGTTGCGACTAGGGTTTGGAGAGGATTTTGTGGAGGCTTGGAGCGCGTCTACGGCATTGACATCAAAGTCCGTTGAAAGATAGCTATTGGGGGAGATTTTGTTGGCACCGATCTGACGAGGTGTGCCCTAGGCTTAACAAGGGGCTTGGTGGAGAGATGGAGCGGCCGCACAAGACCATCGTCACGCATCATTAGGGGGTTTCATCTATTTTTACTATTCTTGTTTATTCATACATATTGATGGATTTGTATAGCTCCATGGAGAGTTAAACCCCTTGTGAGTATTCGGACTTGTAAACCCTAGAATGACATTGTTTGTATAACTTTTATTATGCTTTCTTAATTGATGCTTTTAATTGTATTCCAATCTTGATTGCTTATTGTATTGATTTTTCTTTAGTTGTGACACTAGGGTTGAGAATTATCTAGGTTATCTCTTAGAGGTGTGACAACTCCTATAGGATTAGACTACTCGAGATTGAAGAGGGTCGAGAGGGTGAGTCATGAGGTAGTGAAACGTCCCCTTTCCCCTCCAGTGTGATTTTCCCTACCTCCGTGTTCCAAGAGTTCTCAGCGGTCAAAGTAGAGTGAAGTGCTAGGGGATGAACTCCCTTGGGGCTTAGTTGCGCAAGCAACAAAGTGAAGGGTTGTAGTGAATCCTAGTGCTGGGGCTTAACTGAGACTAGGGTTTTTTCACCTGGACCAAAGGGTTAGAACTATACTTACAAACATGGTCTTTTACTTGGAATCCCTAGAATGTAATGCAGTTCCACGTAGTGTGAGGCCTAGGAAGATAGACTCCCCTAGGGCTTAGTTGATAGATCAACAGAGTAAAGGGTCGTAGTGAAACCTAATGCCGGGGCATAATGTTGGGACTAGTCATGGTTGACCTTAGGTCTGGAACCATGTGCTTAAGGATGTCCATGACTCATTAAACATTAATAGGAGAGAATAATACATTCTCTTGCACTAGAACATTAGTCCTAGGTGAAAGTTGTCCGGGTACCCCTTTTTACATTGATTGTCCCTCTCTTTACACTTTGCTTGCACTCTCTTGTCTTCCATTGTTCTTTTTTACTCTTTTGCACACACATTAATTTCTCTCTCATCACTCGTATTTCGCATTAGCTAAGTAGTAATTTCTTCTGTCTCTAATCCCTACTCCCTATGGATTTGACTACCCTCTCACTGGGGTACTTTATTACTGTGACAACCCATGCACTTTTGGCCCCCTGTCAAAGTTTTTGGCGCCATTGTCGGGGAGTAGGTGTATTTTAGACATTTGCTTTTTGCTATTTTAGCTATTCACCACACATTTTATTTCACACTTTCTTGGTCTTTTATCATTCTTATTTGTTTTTCTTTTTTTTTCTGTGATCTCAGTTTCAGGAAGGATGATTGATACAACTGAGATATTCGATGCAATTACAGTAATGGTGAAGAATATGAAACAGAAGATGCAGTTGTTCACAGTACAGTTAGTTACAAACTACATTGTGAATGAACAACCCATGCGTAGCCATTTTGTAGAAAAAGAAGCAGCTATTGAGTATTCTTATAGTGAGAAGGTACCGAGTTGTGAACTGGGCAGTGTGTTGGATCAATTTGAGCAATCAGCATTGTCTTCTTCAAGTTGTGATATAGAAGAAAGTTTAGAGATGGTGCTTACTCAGTTTGAATCATGTTATCAGGAATAAAGGCAAGAAATCTTTTTGATGGAAATTATATATTTGACTCAGGAAGCTTGTGAGATAGGGATTACAGAAGGATCCCAGGACCATTCTATCAGTCAAGCATTGGAAGATAATTTAGAAAGTGTTATTGAACAAGAATTGATTTAGTTTGAAGAGATTGATAGATTGAAGGAGAGCTGATTGCGACCGTCTATTAAAGAACCACCTGATTTGGAGTTAAAGACACTACCATCACACTTGGAGTATGCATTTTTAGCAGAAGAGATGAAGCTTCCCATTATCATAGCATCGAATCTTTCTACTGATCAGAAGGATAAGCTAGTGAGCATGCTGAAGAAACATAAATCCGCCATTGCGTGGAAGATTTCTGATTTAAAGGGTACAAATCCTTCGTTTTCCACTCATAAAATCTTAATTGAGGATAATTTCAAGTCAGTAATTCAAGCTCAAAGATGGTTGAACAAAAACATGAAGGAAGTTGTCAAATTAGAGGTGGTGAAACTACTGGATGCAGGTATTATTTATCCCATCTCTGATAGTGCTTGGGTGAGCCCAACGCAAGTGGTTCCGAAGAAAGGGGGAATGATAGTGATCAAGAACGAAAAGAATAAACTCATTCCAACTAGAACAGTCATAGGATGGAGGGTATGCATTGATTACAGAAGATTGAATAATGCAACCCGAAAGGATCATTTCCCATTGCCTTTTCAGATTTGGAGTTAAAGACACTACCATCACACTTGGATCAAATGTTGGAGCGATTAGTATTTTCAGATAGGATGTCAGGGTATTTTCAGATTCCAATTGCCCCAGAAGATCAAGAAAAGACAACATTTACTTGTCGTTACGGGACCTTTACATATAGACGAATGCCATTTGTACTATGCAACGCACCAGCATTATTCCAACGTTGCATGACTGCCATTTTTTATGATCTTTTGGAGGATATCATGGAGGTATTCATGGATGATTTCTTGGTTTTCGATGACTCTTTTGATATATGTTTAAAAAACTTGGAAAGAGTGTTGATGAGATGTGAGGAGACAAACCTTGTGCTTAATTGGGAAAAGTGTCACTTCATGGTTCAAGAAGGCATCATTCTAGGGCACAAAATCTCTCGACTGGGTATGGAGGTAGATAAGGCAAAGATCGAAGTTATAGATAAACTTCCTCCACCAACAAATGTTAAGGGAGCTTGGAGTTTCTCGGGGCATATAGGGTTCTATAGGCGGTTCATCAAGGAGTTCTCGAAAATCACACAACCGTTTATTAAACTCCTCGAAAAGGATGCTCCCTTCGATTTCAAGGATGAATATGAGGAGGTCTTTAATGTGTTAAAAAGAGAAGTTAGTTCAAGCCCTAATTTTGATCACATCGGATTGGAATGAACCATTTGAGCTTATATACGATGCAAACGACTATGATATTGGAGCAGTTCTGGGGCAGAGAAAGCGCAGGTAGTTCCAGTCGATATACTATGCTAGAAAGACTCTCACAGGTGCTCAAAAGATTTATACTACTATAGAAAAAGAGTTACTAGTAGTTGTGTTTGCCCTCGACAAGTTCAGGCCGTATCTCATCTTGTCAAGAGTCATTGTGTTTACAGATCATTCAGCTCTCCGTTACATCATGAACAAGGCTGATGTTAAACCAAGATTGATCAGGTGGATATTACTCCTGTAAGAGTTTGACATGGAGGACAAGAAAGGGACTAAAAATATGGTTTCAGACCACTTGTCTCATCTAGAGGGAAATGTGGGACAAGAGACATCAAGCAAGGAAATTAATGATTTATTCCCGGAGGAGCACTTGTACTCAGTCCAGGACTCACTATTATCAAGTGATACTCCATGGTTCGCAGACTTTGCCAATTACTTGTCAGGGAAGGTTCTCAAGCAAGGACTCATGTTCCAATAAAGGAAGAAGTTCTTTAGTGATTTGAAGAATTACTTCTGGGATGATCCATTTCTTTTTTGCATCTATGTAAATCATGTAGTTCGAAGATGTGTATCAAGAGAAGAAGGATGGGATATCCTTGCTCACTGCCACCCACGACCTGTTGGAGGCCATTATGCATTAAGTAGAATTGCAGAGAAGGTTCTGGCTGCGGGATTTTATTGGGCGACTCTTTTTCAGAATGCACACCAGTTTGTTCTTCAATGCGATAGCTGCCAGAGAGCAGGGAACCTGTCTCGGCGGGATGAGATGCCCTAGAACCCTATGCAATTCTGTGAGGTATTTGACATTTGGGGCATTGACTTTATGGGGCCGTTTCCAAAATCTAATGGGAGTCAATACATCTTAGTGGCAGTCGACTATGTCTCTAAATGGGTTGAAGCTCAAGCATTGCCGACTAATGATGCTAGAACTGTGGTAAAGTTTTTAAAGAGGTTGTTCACTCGGTTTGGAACTCCACGGATTATCATTAGTGACCGAGGAACTCATTTTTGCAACTCCCAACTGGAAAAGTGTTGAAGAGATATGGAGTACATCACCGTCTTGCCACTCCTTACCATCCGCAAACTAGTGGCCAAATGGAGGTCACAAATAGAGAGCTCAAGAGGATCTTGACGAAATCGGTAGAGCAAGGGAAGCGAGATTGGTCTGAGCGTTTGGATGTCTGGGCTCATCGAACAACATACAAGAATCTTATAGGGACCACTCTGTATAATTTGGTCTATGGAAAGTCATGTCACCTACCTATGGAGCTTGAACACAAAGCGTATTGGACCATCAAGGCAATGAATTTCGATTTAAGAAAAGCCAAGGAAAAAAGATTGCTTCAACTCAACGAGCTTGATGAGTGAAGGTTGAAGGCATATGAGAATGCTAGAATTTACAAAGAAAAGATTCGAAAGTGGCATGACAAGCATATCAAGTTGCCCAAGGAGTTCAAAGTGGGTGATCAAGTGTTGATGTTCAATTCACGGTTGCGACTATTTCCCGCAAAACTAAAGTCTAGATGGTTTGGGCTATACACGGTCACTCAAGTATCACCTCATAGGGCGATTGAGATTACTCATCAGGAGAAGGGTACATTCAAAGTAAATGGGCATCGGCTAAAGTCATACTTTGGCGGCGAGGTTTGTAACAAGGATAAGGAAGTGTTCTTTCTTCAACCCCCATAAGGTAAGGCCAGGTACGTCAAGCTAAGTGACGTTAAACAAGCACTTCTTGGGAGGCAACCCAAGCTTTTATTTTTTTTCTAGGTTTTAGTTTAGTAGTAGCATGAATAAGAGTCGTAGTGTTGGTGTATTGTTTATACATGCATGTGCTATGAATTTCTTGTGGATCGTTGATGTTTTCGTGTGCCTAATTGCTTATTAACGAAGTTTTGAGTCATCTGAGCATGTTTCCATGGATTTCTGGTCGTGTTTTTATCGGCTATATAGGCTACAAGTGTTATGAATGTGTTTTTGAAATTTTCTGCAGAGCTTGTAATTTTTCTAAATCATCCAGAGAAGACAAACGACCATGTAGAATTTCTACAAGGGCGTGTGTCTCCATCTAGAGCTCAAACAGAGAGGGCGCAGGAGCGTATGTATGCCCCAATGAATGATTCGGTGAAGGCACACTGCCGTGTGGAAATTCCACACGGCCATGTGAATTCCTACAAAACTTAAGCTCTCCATCCAGAGAGTCCACAGGGCGTGTGAATGCCCCTGTGAGTTCCCTGTGTTAGGGAACACGGCTATGTGGAAATTCCACACGGCCATGTGAAACTCTGCAGAGATTTGCCTTCCATCACGAGAAAACAAGGGGCGTGTAACTGTCCCTGTGAGAGAGCTTGTGAAAGGCACACTGCCGTGTGGAACACTTCTGTTTTTCTTGGGAGATCCAGAAAGGCCACAGGGGTATGTGAGTGCCCCTATGGCCGGCCTTATGTCTTGGCTAGGTTGGGCACACGGGCGTGTGGATGTGAGCAGAGGCCTTAAGCACTTTCCCGAGAGCACACAGGGGCATGTGACTGCCCCTGTGAAGCTCCCATGTGAAGGCACACGGCCATGTGGGGGGTGTTCAGAGAGCAATCAAAAAGAACACAGGCGTGTGTCTGCCCCTGTGAGCCCTCTCAGTAAAGACACACGGCAGTGTGATCTTTTCACATGGCTGTGTGGATGTGCAGAACTCAAAAAGGCCGCAACCTTCTTTTATAATCTCTTTGGCCTTTCATTCTTAGACCCCCTTTACACTTGGAAGAACACTTCCCTCCACATTCTGAACTGTCTTTCCGACGATTTCACTAGTTTTAGAAGGTTTTGTGGCCTATTTCCAAGTTGTGATTCTTACATCATCGGTAAACCTCCCCATTCCTTTTTACTTTGTCAATCCCATTCTCTTAGTTTATTTGGTTGTTTTTCCACTAAAATTGTGTGCGTAATTATTTTGTAAATAAGGGTGGAAAGTTGCAAAACAATTTGAAGTGAGTTGTGGAAATCTTCGGTCGCTATGGCCGTGTCCCTGTATAGGCCCGAAGATCCACACGGGCGTGTGGAATTTCCACACGGCTGTGTGGATTACTGCAGAATGAGCTTTAATGGTGATTTTGATTGGTTCATTTTAATTTTTTGTAGGAATGGCACCTAGATCGAAGCAAGTGACTAGTAAGAGACCTCTTGAGCCCTCTACAGAGCAGTTAGACTTTGCCATACCCGAGCACCGAGCGGGATATGAGAGGTTGGCGAAGCTTAAGTTTGGATAGCCTCGATACATAGACTTGAGCGATATAAGGACAGCTGAATGGGGTGAAGATATTGCAGACGAGGTTAAAGAACTTATAGCAGTGGAGAGTTGGCAACATCTATTGTCTATTCGAGAGCCAGCTAACTGCTCACTTACTTTGGAGGTGGTCGCGTCTTTTGAGTTTGACAAATCATATAGAGATTTGACTAGTGCAGACGCTATACACTTTAGAGCTTTTGGGTACTGTTACAGTATGTTGGTGATGCAGTTCTCCATCCGCATGGGTTTATACGACGAGGCCTTTACTGAGGCAGAGGAGTACGAGAGCCTTCCGACCGATTACCCTAGCAGTCTGACCCCTCAAAGAGCCTACCGAGTGTTATGCGGATAAGGGCAATACGAGCCAGGGGTATCAAAGGCTACTTGTCTATCACAGCTGGCCTATAGGTATATTCACGCTATTCTTAGCAGATCAGTGAACGGCCATGGTGATAGTACAAGAGTCCTGAGCCGGCAGGAGCTCTTTTATCTCCATTCGATGGTAAGAAGCGAGCCGCTCCACCTTGAACATATTCTTGCAGAGTACATATGCCATCACGGCCAGTACTCTCGGCCTGGGGCCATCTTTTCAGGACCATACGTTACAATCAGGGGGATCGAGAAGACAGCCATACCCTTCCCCATTAGCTTGTAGATGTTGAGACAGATGGGCATGGCCAGGAAGTATTTTCAACGCTAAGTGATGAACATGCTCCCACCGGAGCCAGCAGAGGGAGACGAGGCTGGGGAATCTCAGTCGACCTTGCAGCTACTTCCAGCACAGCCTGAAAGCGAGATACCACCCATAGTACAGGAGCGACCACCTGTGCGCATATTTTCGCCTTCTCATGGCCAGGACAGATTAGAGCTCCTCGAGAGTGCTATAGGGGTACTACAGACAGAGGTGGTCGAGATCAGAGCTACCTAGGCTACTCAACACTCTGACGTCATGGCTTAGTTCCACAATCTTCAGCAGCTACTTGAGCGAGCCATGACTTCACCTTTTGTAGTTCAGCCCTGAGCCTCTCCTGCACCACCAGTTGATCCACCAGCACTTGCTGACCCAGCCACAGCACCTGAGCCGACAGTGCAGGACACCGACGCTGAGGCGTCTTAGTTTTCTTTTATTTGATTTGCACTTATTTTTCCTATGTTTAGACTTATAGTACTCAGAAAGGATCTTCCTTATGAGTTTATTCTCTTTTGCTTTTATTTTTCTCGAGTTGTATTTCATTGCTATTATCTTATATACTCGAGTTATTTTGGTTTTTCTTGAGCTACACTGAACCCCTTATGTATGTGTGCAGATGGTCTTCAATGTTTGGAATTTGAAGAATAGTCATAGGCACGGTCATTGGATCGTGTGTGCTCCACAACCCATTGAGACTCAACTCTCAATGAACGTAGCTTCATCGAATGCAACACTTGGAGTTCAGGGGAGTAATGTTTTAATTGCCAACTCCCACATTAATTGTTTTAATTGCTATACTTTTTATTGTGCTTTCATGCGTACATTGGGGACAATGTACATCTTAAGTGTGGGGGGGAGTTCACATTGCACACATCTTTACTTGTGCATTCATTTGCTTATGCTCATGTAGCCCGTGGCGGTGCACCTTAATTGCAACGGCTATATTCTTAGAGTCTAGCAGAATTTTTAACATTGTATCTCATCATGCTCTAGTTTTTACTTGAATTTTAGGGAATTTTTGCTCGATTATCTCATATTGCACTACTCACTCTTAAAATCTTTTGGAAACTCAAGCTCGATGTTTAAGGACTAGTTTATCATTGTTTAGTTGAGTTTTTAAGTTTTGTTTTGAAAAAAAAAAAACTAGTGAGCTTGTGAATATTTGTCTAGTTTTATTTGTGCATTTGGGGTGGAAAGAGCTAGCTCCTATGAAGTATATAGCTACTTGGTAACGCGCTTGAATCGCTCACCCGCAAGTGCACGGGGTCGCCAAGTAATACCCCTCGCGTGAACACGAGGGGGTCGTATCCCAAAGGGCCCGAGAAGCTATTCTTACTTCTTTATCACAATGTTGTTTGACCTAATCAATCACTTGGAAGAAGAACTACCAATAACCTACTATAACAAAGAGCATGCAAATAGCAAGTATAAATACGGAGGGGAAAAATCAAGGTGAGGGAATGGCCACGGATGAGGATTCCCTCGGGGGTTACTAAAGTGCTAAGGATGCCCTAACTAGCATGCACGTGGGTGGTTTGGACCGGGAAACCCTAGATTAGACCAACCCGATGGTCACGGCGTTGGTCCCTAATCCAATACAAGTATTGGAATACGGAAATGCTTCCGCCCAAAGCCTTGTACGATTGCAAAGGGTTAAGTGGATTTCCCCAAGCTAGGGTTGAAATACAATCAAGGACAACCCTAACAATTGGAGGGGTACAAATACCCGATTGTCACGGCGTATTCGTACATGTATTCCCTTCCAAGCTTGGTGAGCCTAATACTAGGGCAATGGTCATGTAACCTAGCATTGTCTAGGAATTGACATATAGAGTTCTCATACATATCAAGGCATTCAAGAACCACCAAACAAGGATCACAAACCAAACCAAGTACATAAACTAGAAAGTAGCATCCAAAATACACAAGTTCACCCCCAAGGTTCACCTACATCTGGTGACCTTGGGGTTTAGTTGCTCATGATCACAAAGTAAGCGAGCAAATACATAAAAACAACCAAAAGCATAATGAAAACACCCCTTGAAAAGATCAAGGCCGAATGACGCTTCCAAAGACGCCACCCAAGGAGTGGCTCCCTTTGTCAAACTTCCTCTCAAATGCAAATCGAAGGCATGGATTCGTCGTCTCGTGCTCTCCCCGTCATCCTCTCCTCAAGAAATGCCTCCAAAAGCCGGCCTCAAGCTCCCAAAGAAGATGGTGAAGTGTAGCTTTTCTCAAGACCTAGCTCGAAGGGGTCAGAAATAGTGTTTTCGTCGCCGATTTCTTCTCAAATTCTATCAACGAGCTCGAAGGGGTCACATCACTACCTGTAACACGAAAGAAACCAATTCAGACCAAAAACGGGCGTCAACTCATAGAAAAATATGTAATACATACACCCGAATACATAGAAAATACGTATGTTTAGGCGTTTATCACTACTCTCATAAATCGGATACAAGTTATGCCCTAATGAGAGAAAGAGCTATCTCATGGGATACATGAAAGCTACTACCCCAGTAGAAAGAGCTACCTCCTCGAAAGTGTGAAAGCCATCTTTGGTGACCGCCTAGGAAATGGCTACCTTAGAGGTTGTGTGAAGCTACTACCTTCCTACTTTTGTACATAAATAAGTCCTTTTAATAAGAGCTTTGAGGAGTACTTTTTTGGGTTAACTTGAGTGAGTTCACACACACTTACACATTTTCGAGTTGTTGTCTTTTTTTATTCAAGTTTTTAGTTAGAGCAATGATAGTTTTTATGCAATGTTCTAAATTCCCCTTGCTTGTAGAATGCTTCTTTTGCATACTTTTGGTGAACCTAAGGCCGAACACTTTCAATTGTTCTTCTCAAGTACTTTCATGTTTTATTTTTGCTTGAGGACAAGCAAAAGCTTAAGTGTGGTGGAGTTTGATAAGTGCTCTTGTTAAAGTAATACGAAGTATTATTTTCTTACATTGAGCATTACTTTTCTTAGATTTTATCATCAATTGTTGTGCATTTGTGTTCTTTTCTGCATGTAGGGTTGTGGAGTAAACTTTGAGAAGAAAGAGCAAAATTAGGTCATGTTCGCTGTTGTTGTGGAGTTCTGGGACCAAGCAATAAACAAGGCACGAGTCTAGACTTGTGGGTGTGTGCCAACCTCCATTGGAGGGGCACAAAGGCAGTCACACTCATAAAAGTCTAACTCGTACATCATTGGAGAACTTCATCAATAAGAAGAAATGAAGCAATTGACATGAACTACCATTGATTGTGTGCCCAATTCAATGGCCTTGATGAAGAACATGAAATCGGGAATATTTTATGCTAGAGTACTGCAGCAATTAATGTGGCAATTACTGTAGCACTTTACTGTTCACCGCGCTCCAGGAAAAAAAATTCCAGAGAATCCACACGGGCATGTGGAAATTCCAAATGGCCGTGTGGATTACCGATTCAGCCGATTTCACAACGGCGACTCAGCACTATAAATAGGACTTTTTCGGGATTTTTGAAGGATTTTTTTTCCTAACTTTTGAGAGGATTTTTTGGAGGCTTGGAGCCCGTCTACGGCATTGAAATAGAAATCCGTTGGAAGATAGCTATTGGTGGAACTTTCGTCGGCACCGATCCGGCGAGGTGTACCCTAGGCTTGACAAGGGGCTTGGTGGAGAGACGGAGAGGCCGCACAAGACCATCGCCACGCATCACAAGGGGGTTTCATCAATTTTTACTATTCTTGTTTATTCATACACATTGATGGATTTGTATAGCTCCATGGAGAGCTAAACCACTTGTAAGTATTCGGACTTGTAAACCCTAGGATGACATTGTTTCTATAACTTTTATTATGCTTTCTTAATTGATGCTTTTAATTGAGTTCCAATCTTGATTGCTTATTGTATTGATTTTCCTTTAGCTGTGACACTAGGGTTGAGAATCATCTAGGTTATCCCTTAGAGGTGTGACAACTCCTATAGTATTAGACTACTCAAGATTGGAGAGGGTTGAGAGGGTGAGTCATGAGGTTGCGAAACGTTCCCTTTCCCCTCCGGTGTGATTTTCCCTACCTCCGTGTTCCAAGAGTTCTTAGCGGTTAGAGTAGAGTGAAGTGCTAGGAGACGAACTTCCCTGGGGCTTAGTTGCGCGAGCAACATAGTGAAGGGTTGTAGTGAATCCTAGTGCTTGGGCTTAACTGAGATGAGGGTTCTTTTACCTGGACCAAAGGGTTAGAACTATACTTAGGGACATGGTCTTTTACTTGGAATCCCTAGAATTTAATGCAATTCCACGTAGTGTGAGGCTTAGTAAGATGGACTCCCCTGGGTCTTAGTTGATAGATCAACAGAGTGAAGGGTCGTAGTGAAACCTAATGCTGGGGCACAATGTTGGAACTAGTCACGGTTGACCTTAGGTTTGGGGCCATGTGCTTAAAGATTTCCACGATTCATTAAACATTAATAGGAGAACATAATACATTATCTTCCACTAGAACATTAGTTCTAGGGGGAGCTTGTCCGGGTATCCCCTTTTACATTGATTTTTCCTCTCTTTATTCTTTGTTTGTACCCTCTTGTCTTCCATTGTTCTCTTTTCATTTTCTTGTACACACATTAATTTCTCTCCCATCACTTGTATTTCGCATTAGCTAAGTAGCAATTTCTTGTGTCTCTAATCCCTACTCTGTTACTTGCGTAACTAAGCCCCAGGGGAGTTTATCTGCCTAGCACTTCACTCTATTTCGACCGCTATGAAATCAAGGAAACGGAGGTAGGGAGAAACCACGTCGGAGGAGAAAGGGGTACATCGCTACCTCACAACTCTCCCTCTCAACCCTCTTCATTCTTAAGTAGTCTAACCCTAAGGAGTTGTCACACCTCCAAAAGGCAACCTAAATTGTTCTCAATCCTAGTGTCATATCTAAGAGAAAACATTAACAAGATCAAATTAAGATTGAAACTTAATTTTATTCATCAATAACGGAAAAGCTTAATAACAATGTCAAAGAAACATAATAACCCTATAGTTTACAAGTCCGAATACCCTTAAGGGGTTTAGCTCCTCATGGAGCTATACATGTTCATCAATGTATGAAAGAAAGCACAAAATAAGGACATCAATGAAAACCCCCTTGCGTATAGTGTGGCTGTGGTCTTGTGCAGCCATCGAACATCGGTGACGATGCCGATGACGCGCGCTAAACCTCCAAGAAATCCTCTCCGAAACCCTAGCCGCATTCCCCAAGTTGAAGAGATAGATAGGTCAAAAGATATCCCAAAAGGTCTCCTAAATTGTTTCTGTCTGTTGAAAAATTAATTCACACGGCCGTGTGTTAATTCCACAAGCCCGTGTGAATTCTCTGGAATTCTGAATTTCGGCCAAAAGTGAACAGTAACTTGCTGCATCGTTTTGCTACAGCAACAAGCTGCAGCAATGCTACAGTACTCGCCCGGAACGCTCCCGAATCCGTCGTTCTTCATCGAGGCCATTGAATTGGGCACACAATCAATGGTAGATCGTGCCGATTGCTTCAAGTCTCCTTCTTGGTGAAGTTCTCCTAAGCCACACGAGTTAGACCTGTTGTGATTGTGACTGCCTTTGTGCCCCTCCAAAGGAAGTTGGCACACACTCACAAGTCCAAGCTCGTGCCTTGTTCCGTGCTTGGTCCGAAAACTTCCCAACATCGGCGAACACGACCTAATTTCGTTCTTCTTCTCCAATTTAGCTCCACAAACCTTCAATGCACAAGAATACACAAATGCACGCCATTTAGTGATAAAAACTGATAAAAGATATGCTCAATATAAGATAATAAGGCTTCGCGGTACTATAACACAAGCACTTATCAAATCCCCCCACACTTAAGCTTTTGCTTGTCCTCAAGCAAAATAGAACGTGAAGTACTTGGGAAGAACAATTGAAAGTGCTCGGCCATAGGTTCATCAAAAGTATGCAAAAGAAGCATTCTACATGTCAGAGGAAATTAAAACATTGCATAAAGTTACCATTGTTCTAGCTAAAAACTCGAATAAAAAAGGACAATAACTCGACGACGTGAAGTGTGTGCGAATTCACTCAAGAGAACCAACGAGTACTCCTCAAACTCTTGTTACAAGGACTTATTTATATATACAAAGTAAGGAAGTAGTAGCTTCACTCAACCTCTAAGGTAGCCCTTTCCTAGGCGGCCGCCAAAGGTGGCTTTCACACTTTCGAGGAGGTAGCTCTTTCTACCGAGGTAGTAGCTTTCACGCTTCCCTTGAGATAGCTCTTTCTCTCATTAGGGCATAGCTTGTATCCGACTTATGAGAGTAGCTACATACTTCATAGGAGGTAGCTCTTTCTACTCCAAATGCAAAGATAAAAGCTAGATTAATATTCACAAGCTCATAATATTATATATATATATATATATATATATTTAACTACATATAACTTCACAACTTACTAAAGTAATACTAAA
This sequence comes from Dioscorea alata, assembly GCA_020875875.1. Taxonomy (NCBI): domain Eukaryota; kingdom Viridiplantae; phylum Streptophyta; class Magnoliopsida; order Dioscoreales; family Dioscoreaceae; genus Dioscorea; species Dioscorea alata. Next base: position 10,964,725 of record CM037027.1, read on the forward strand.
CTAGTCCTTTAACCTTCGAGTTTGAGTTTCCAAAAGATTTCAAGAGTGAGTAGTGCAATAAGATGTAATCGAGCAAAAATTCCCTAAAAATTCAAGTGAAAACTAGAGCATGATAGGACACAATGTTAAAAATTCTCCTAAACTATAAGAATACAACCGTTGCAACTAAGGTGAACCGCTATAGGCTACATGAGAATGAATAATTGAACGCACAAGTAAAAGTGTGTGCAATGTGAACTCTCTCCCCCCCCCCCCCCCCCACACACACACTTAAGATGTACATTGTCCCCAATGTACGCATGCAAGCACAATTATAAGTAGCAAATAAAAACAAATAGTGTGGGAGTGGGCAATTGAAACATTACTCCCCTGAATTCCAAGTGTTGCGTTTGATGGAGCTAGGTCATTGAGAGTTGAGTCTCAATGGTTTGTGGAGCACACACAGTCCTATGACCGTGCCAATGACTGTTACTCAAAATCCTTACATCCAAGACCATCTACGCACACATACACAAGGGTTCAGTATAGCTCAATAAAACTCGAGTATATAAAATATGAAGCAATGAATACAACTCGAGATAACGGAAAAGCAAAATAAAAGATAAACTCAGAAGGATAATCCTTTCTGAGTACTACAAGTCCAAAATAAAATAAAAAGTACAAAAATGAAAGTCAAAAGCAATAAAAACTAAAACTAAGATGCCTCGGCGTCGGTGTCCTAGATAGTGGCCTCTAGTGCTGCTGGAGGCTCTGGCGATGTAGGTGGATCTACTGATGCTGGAGGAGATGGTGGTGGAGGAGTGGGTATTTGGGTCAGGCCACAGATGGTACTGACACGGCCTGCTCTAGAAGTCTCTGTATGGTGTCAAGCCGTGCCATAGTCTCTGCGTGCTGTGCAACCTGTGCGGCCTTGATCTCGGCCTGCTCTGCCTGTAGCACGCCCACTGCGCTCTCGAGGCGCTCCAACCTGTCCTGGCCCCGAGAGGGCAAGAACATGCGCACCGGAGGTGGCTCCGGCGCGGTGGGTGGTGCCTGTGTCTCTGTATCTGACGGGGGTGGCTCTAACACTGCCTGTGACCCCTCGGCCTGATTTGTCTGGGGAATGATCCATGTATATGTCCCCGATCCTGCTCTGCGGATCAACCCCATCATCCTCAGTGTATCTGTGCCCAGAGGAGCTGGTACACTAGTCTTCTCTGCCCCTTGCACTCCGTCTCTGAGACTCGTCCCGATCAGAAGTCTCGAAATGTAGGGACCTGCGAAGATCACTCCAACCCTAGGGTACTGGCCCTGATGGCGCAAATACTCTGCTAGGATGTGCCCTAGGTGGAGTGGTACCCTCTGAGCCATAGAGTATAGATAGAGAAGCTCCTGCCGGCTCAGAACTCCAGTGCTATCACCCAGGCCACTCACTGATCTACTTAGAATAGCATGTACGTATCTGTAGGCTAGGCGAGATAAGCACGTGGCCTTCGAGACTCCTGGCTCATACTGGCCCTCTCCGCACAAATCCCTGTAGGCCCTTTGCGGAGTATGACTGCCCGGGTAGTCGGTAGGAAGATCCTCATACTTCTCTGTCTGTGTATAGGCCTCATCATATAACCCCATATGGATCGAAAACTGGGTCACGCTGAGGCTAAAATGCTATCCTAATACCCTGAACTGAATCGCGTCAGGAGTAGAGAAGTCTCTATATGATCTGTCGAACTCGAACGAGGCCAAGAACTCAAGTGTCACTCCTCGAATGGCTAGATCTCTGATCCTTAGTAATCTCTTCCAACTACCCACCGAGAGTAGCTTCTCAACCTCGTCGGCAATGCTGTCACCCCCCTGAATCCCTCTAACAATGGTCAAGTCGGGGTATCGTGACTGACAGGCTCCCCGAAAGTGCACGGGTTTGTCGAAGTAATAAAAGTTACCCCGGTGAGAGGGTAGTCGAATCCATAAGGAATAGGGAGTTAGAGTATGAGATTTCACTATTAAAACTATGCGGAGTATGGAAAAGTGATAATCGATTCGTGCGTGAATTGTGAGAACAACTATACTAAAAGACAGGAAATTAAATAGAGAGAGATGAAAGATTAGAGAGTGCAAGAGAAAGAGATTAAGGAGGATTTAACAATGAATGAAGTGGGGTATCCGGACAAGTTACTTCTAGGATCTATGCTTCTAGTGCAAGACTATGTTGTTATATCTTCCTATTGATTCTAATTGAGTCGAGGAAATCCTTAGACTCACTGTCCCAAACCTAAGGTCAACCGTGACTAACCCCAACATTATGCCCCGGTATGCATAGGTTTAAGGACATCATTCATCAAGCCTTGAAAAGTAGAAGGGGCATTGGTAAGCCCAAAGGGCATCACCAAAAATTCATAATGCCCTTCATGTGTTCTAAATGTCGTTTTACTGATGTCATGTTCTTCCATCCTGATTTGATGATACCTAGATCTCAAGTCTAGCTTAGTGAAGTACTCAACCCCATGTAATTCATCCAGCAGCTCTTCAATGAAAGGTATTGGAAATTTATCCTTGACAGTCTTGTCATTGATAGCTCTATAATCTATGCACATCCTCCAGCTGTTGTCTTCCAGCCTGACAAGCACAATAGTTGCAGAAAAGGGACTTGAACTAGGCCTGATAATCCCCTTGTCTAGCATCTCCTTGACCATGTCTTCAATAATGTCCTTCTGATAAGCTGGGTATCTGTAAGGCCTGACACTAATTGGATCAGTCCCCTCCTTCAATGTAATTCCATGGTCATGTAATTTTATTGGAGGTAGCTGTTCAGACTCCTTAAACACTTCTTCATAGGACTGCAATAGTTGAGTTAACTGAAGATTTTGTTCAGGTAAAAGCTGCTACTGCTGATCTGAACCCTCACTTCTACTATCACTATGACCCTCCTGAATCATCACCAAGGAACCCAACCTAGCCTTGCACAATTCATTGGGCAGCTGCAATGACTTCACCAAGGATTTGCCTTGCATCAGCTGTATTCAATGCTGGGGGGATGCCCTTAACACAACGTTTTTGTTTCCCACCTTGAATTCCATCCTCAATTCCTTGAAATTCCACAGAATGGAGCCCAGCAAGACTAACCACTGTATGCCTAGAACCATTTGACAACCTTCTAAAGGTAATACCATTAAATCTGCCTTGAACTCTACCTCTTGCATTTTCCATGCTAATTCAGCACACATTTGCCACCACTACATTCATTGGAGAGTGATCACTTAGTTCACATCCCAACTGCTTTGCTGTAAATGCATCAAGGAAATTGTGAGTGCTGCCTGAGTCTATCAGAATGTGGATCTTATGTCCCTTCACTGATCCACTCACCTTCATAGTGTTGTAATCAGCCAAATTCTGGATCCCTGCTAGTTCCTTCAAGGAGATTACTGCTACAATTTCTTCAGTGGATTTAGTCTCCATCTCTGGTTCCTTGATGTCCATTTCTTCCTCCATCTTTTCTTCAGTGCAGTCCTCCCCCACTACTTCTAAGCTGTATAATTTCTTCATCCTGTAATTGTGACCTGCAACAAATTACTCATCACACCAATAACAAAGGCCCTTTTTCCTTTTCTTTTCCAATTTAGTGTTGGACAACCTCTTGAATGGTTTGCCTGCTTGACTCCTGAAGCTTCGGGTGTCTGAATTTGATGGGACACTCTCCAGCATCTTCTTGGGAGTTGGCAGTAGGGGAGTGTTTATGAGGTTTTGAGAGGATTTCCCCCTTCTGCAGGCATTCTCAATTGCTGTCTCATGAATTTTGGCTAATCCTATAGCCTCCTGTAGATTAGTTGGCCTGAGCAGCCTCACCATATCTTGCATTTCCTCCTTCAGCCCACTTAAGAAAAAACTAAGAATGTATTCATCTGTTAAACTGACTCTGTTGAGGAGTTCTTCAAACTTGGTCAGATATCCCTATACTGAACCCGTTTGTCTCAGGTTCCTTAACTCTGCCATAGGATCATGGTGGAGTTTACTTCCAAACCTCACATTTAATTGAGTCACATATGCTTCCCAGCTAGGTGAATTCTCCTCTTCCTTATCCCTCATGAAGTGTTGGTGCCACTGCAATGTTGGGCCCTCCAAGTGTAAGGAAGCTATCTTCACCTTCATTCCTCCAGGGGTCTCATCAAACTCAAAAAATTGTTTGCATTTAAATAGCCAGTCATAGAGATGATCACCATTGAATTTTGGAAATTCAAGTCTAGTCAGTTTGGGCCTGATTGACTTGAGGTAAGTTAACTCCTTCTCTGTCCTCGCTTGAGGGGCAGTGATCACAGCAGTGGAGGTACCTCCCGTAGGTTGAAGATTCAGCAGCAATGTGCGCAACTCACCCATATCTCTGTCTTGTTTTTCCCTCATCTCCTGCATCTCTTTCCCATGCTTTTCGGCTTGCTTTTCTGTAGTTTTCTTCAGACCCCTCAAGTTCTCTTCCAACTTCTTTAACTCTTGGTTTTTGGTTTCCATTGATGATCCTCCACGAATTGAACCGTTTCTGATACCAATTGATGCGCCCATGTCAATTGACTCCCAATTCCTGCAGCAATTAACACTCCAGCCACCTAATCAATTAATCACAAAACCGTGCAGAAATTAATTCACACACCACAACTGAGAAAAGACTGGCTAATTAACTCCCAGCAAGGGTCTTAGGAATACAACTCCCCATAAAATTCCATACAAAACCAAGAACAAAAGATAGAGAAGAGACCAGAGGCAACACTCGGAGATCTCAGCAAATACCCACACACGAGAAGAGAAGAAGATGAACAGCAATGCTTCAATAATTCAGCCAAGCTCTCCCAATCCCAAGAGATCGCCACTCCCCATCGTCTAGCTAGTGTCCTCACTTGGAAAACAGTGAGATTCAATCAAGGAATATCCATCTCCTTAAGTGGCGGGCCTTTCTGATTTTAAGAACAGGAATCATAGCCTCATTCTATTGTTATTCCCAAAAAGACCAAAACGCCCTTGCTTCATCACTGTAACAGACTTAACAGAAAGGGGCAACTAATGTAAATTCACTCCGTCCATATTTTAAACATAGTAAAATGTCCTCGCTGCCCCTCTACCCTCAGTGTACCAACCATAACAACCAAAGGGTAACTTATGTAATTTTGCTTCTTTTGAATGAACTGGTTTTACTTAAATGCCCTTCCCTTCTATGTCTAACGACTCTAACGACCAGGGACAGTGGTGTCTTCTTTTCCTAATCTTGGCTCTTCTTTAGCATTTGAATCCTTCTTTTCCCATTCATCCCCTTCAATGCTGCACATCTGCTGGCTTGTAACACATTGGCTTCTCCTTCAAGCTCGTTTAACGGTTTACTATGATGACCTCTCTTCTGAGAAAGAATTCTCACTCATTATTTTCTCTAAAATTAAGAAGTGCATCCATTTATAAATTATCCCAACCACGACCATGAATGTAGTGATTACTTCATCTGAAACTTAATATAACCAAGAATAACCTCGATTTCCTCTGGATCCAATGAAGCACAAGCAAAAAAATCAACTTATAAAACTAACAGTTATTTTTATATATAACTAACTAACACCCCTGACACACACATATAGAAGTAAAAAATGAAAATAAGTGGAAGTCTTTACAGTTAGCAGGTAATTAGTTAAAAGTGAAGGTATTAAACTTGGAAATGAGAATAGATAAAGCATGTAAAAGGAACATATTGATAGGAAGAAGGACAACCGCCGGTAAAATGATGAGATTTAAGGAATATATGGTTGAATTGGTAGGAACTTTTGGTATCACAAGTCTAACCAAAGACTCACTATAGTACATTGGTTTGTCTCTGCATTCATTGTCAGGTTTCTTCATGACAAATCTTTAGCATCTCATCAATGTACAGTCTTGTAATTGGCCCAAGCTTTGTATTGTTCTGTCATGTCTTATTTTATATTAAAAAGAACACTCAGAATTAAACATTTAAAGTTAGTATGTAACTGCTTTTTTAAAAGAACTCAACCATGCCCTATTACAGTTTGCTTGTCTGAAGAACATGTAGAAAATTGAGACCCAAAAATTAGAACATGCCAATACAAGAATTTTGTACTGATAGGGTTTTACTTTGCTTTTTTCCTTGTAATTTCTTATTTTACAGTTAGCTCTGACTCTCCCACAAATAAATACAGTAGGTGGTATTTAGACTGATGCAACCATCAATCGAGGCAACAGGTTTTGCCTCAAGCTTTTTCTAATTGAATTGAGCAACTTTGAAGTTGTTTTTGCTAGGTATGTAACACTTCAATTTGTCTTCAGTTTTTCAGTGGTGTTTAGTGGATGGAAATCTTTAGTTTGCATTTTAGTTTAGTAGCTTTGTTAATTGAGGAACACATTCTTTTAGTTGGAACTAATGTTAATATTTCTTGAGTAGATGAAGAATTTGTTGAGATTGTATTTGTAATATAATTCTTATTCATTTTGTCTGGCACAAACTGAGTCGGGGAACTTCAATAGTAGTGTTGCTAAGAATTAGGTTTGCATCAGTAAATTAAATAATGAATATACTTATATTTTTTGACATGTAAATTGCATATGAAAGGATAATTTTGTTATAGGGTGGATGCTCTGTCTTTAATGTTATTTATGCTCAGCAGTTCTCCAGTGTATTGCTTTGTGCCTTGATGCAGTTCTTCCTTGTTGTAGGAAATCTTAACTTATAAGAAGTTTTATGGAACTTTGCATGAAGAAAAGTTATGAAGTAGCTTGCAAAACACTTGGATTATTAATGCAGTGCAAAGTACTTGGAGCTAATTAGATAAATATGTTGTCTAAATCATAAGATACGTAGAAATGTTGGGATATTTAGGATGAGTTCTTCTAATGTGGAGGAAAATTTATTGAACTTTCCTTGTATTAAAGTGCCTTGTAGAGACAAAATTTTGATACAATTTTAGTGACTTCCATGTATCATCTGCTCATATGACAGTGGTGGACCTCTACTTGACTCAAAAGGAAACTTGATTGGGATTAACACAAGAATATTCACATGAACATGTAGGATTGTTTTTTCATTATCTTACAAAAATTTATGTTTCTTCATGCTGGGGTAAAATAATAAAACTTTGGCTGGTTTGGTGCATTTTCAATCTACTCAGATAATTATTTACATTTGTACATTGCAAGCACTCTTGCCTTAGTTTGTTAAAATTGTCATTGCATTTCATGTATAAACCTATTGCTCAATTCATCGTCACTTCTGTTGTTATGTTGTTGTACACTTAGTTGAGTGTAATTAAGAATCTATTAATTCAAAAACTATGTGTGTGTGTGTATTTATATATTTGCATGGTTTGCCATTTTATCTTATCCTAATCCACTCGATTCATTTTATAAATGTAAAGTTTAAGTTAAACTGAAAATTAATGGGCGAGGAACTAAATTCATGAGTGCACTTGATAGAGATCAACTTCTTGTTAAAATATTTCATCCTATTGTACTTGTTTCTTCTTCTTCATTTTATAAGTGTTCATAAACTCAAATGTTATCAAGAGATAAAAGATTATAGTGTGGACTGATATTATAATATTCATGCATGTGAACTGATCTTCTGTTTTCCTGATCATACGAATTAACCAATGATAACTATGCATTTTACTGCAGAAGCATATTGATGCTGGAGATGATATTACAGTGTCATGTGTACCAGGTTTGTCTTTTGAAGAATTCCTTGTCTACACTTAACTATTTCCTTTCGATTGGGAGGTCAAGCTAGGCTAGCAAGGTGATTTTGGCGAAGGAGAAGCATAAAGAGTATATGACTTTTAAGGTTGTTTAGAATTCAAGCTAGCATGGAGATTTATTGATTGTATCTTGAATTAAAGTTGTTTCAAAATATTCATTGCTTTATATTAATTAGCAACGAAATTTATATTTGTCCCGTTGCTATTGTTTTATTAGCAACGAATTATCAGTCACGGATTTTATCTTTTTGTTCGTTGCAATTTAATATTATGAAAGGAACCACCATTGCTATGTGTTTTCTTTTTGTTAATAATGGAATTTTTAGTTTTCTATTTCAACATTTGAATTACCAATGAAATTTCCGTTGCTATTTGGTATTTGCAACAAAATATTTGTTACTATTTTCTTTGTTGATTACTGTTGCTATTAGCTATGGATTTTTTTTTTTTTTTTTTTTTTTACACAAACCTATGACTAATTGCACAAATGGCAAAACTCTACTAGAATGATACAAATAATACAAATTTTTCATACAAATACAAATAATATAAAGTATCCATATAAATGATCCATAGAAGAATTGTGTCATTAAGTACAAAAATCTGTCATTTGCTTCATACAAATAATACGAACTATCCATACAAATGATCCATCATTCCATTACAATGAAACAAACACTTTTGCATCTTCGTTTGAAAACTAAGCATTAGAACTCAAAACTTGAAGGAATCCAACTCACAGCTGCCAGGTTTGAAAACTAAGCATTAGAACTCAAAACTTCAAGGAATCCAACTCACAGCTGCTAGGTGGCCAATTTACCAGAGAAGCTTTTGGAGAACATCTATTCTGTAAACATAGACTCCCATTGATGCAAATAAGGATATCTCAGAGCTTTATGTTGAGACAAACCAAGCACACTGGTGTCAACTCTCTGCATACGAAAGTTGCTTAAATTAGTCAGAGTTTTTCCTTGTGTTTATTTTCAAATCTCTGCATGTCTTCCATATAGCATAAAGAATTTATCAACATTGCATGGCACCTTCAGAAAACTAGAAAAGCTGTCTCAAAGGATATACAAGCTGCCAAGCTTCATTCCTTTGATCAAAACAAGGCCACTGAGGAAAACTTCATACTATTGAACTTGATAATAACTCCACAATCATTAGAGTCTATAACATTGAGTGAGATAACATTTTCTTTGAATTAGGTACTTTTCTAACAACTGTTAAGGTCTTGATGGTATCATTTTGCATCTTAATCCTGATAATACCAATCCGACAGCCATATAAGTAGCATTTTTGTTCATAAAAAATAATGCCTAATGGGTTACTTGTGACATGAATATCTAGAATTAAGAATCTACTTATCAGTAAATTTGGGTTAATCATGCCCTATCATTAAAAACATATCATTATCATTTTCCTGAACAACATTGGTATCAGCCATATAAACCTCATGTTTTCCCATCTTATTACTATGTGCAACGCTGTTCATTAAAAACATATTATTATCATTTTCCCTAGCAACATTTGTATTAGCCATATTAACCTCTTGCTTTCCCATCTCAATGCTCTGTGCAACCTATTTCTTATTTTATAGCATATAACAAATGGTCTTGATATGTTCCTTCTTCTTGCAATAGCTGCAAACTTTATCTTTAAAGTTTGATGTCGGCATAGATCTCTTCTTGCTAAAACTATTAAATTGTTGCCCTTCTCTAGCAAACAACTCTGAGGCCTATGCATTTAATTTGCTGTTAGACTCAATTCATCATAAATTTCTCTTTATTCAATATATTTCTCTTTACATCCTCAATAGTAGGTTAATCTCTTTCATTTACATAGTCTATCTAAACATCTTGTGAGAAGGAAGTAACAAACATAACAATTATAGAACTTGATCCTCATCGTCTATCTTAGCATTGACATTCTTCAGATAATTAATAAGGTTAATAAACTCACTGATATGGGCCTTGATGTAAGGTGTCTAGCCCTTGTTTGAAGCTCTAGAACATGTGTATAACTCAAAATTGAGTTTTGCAGAAATTACACTAGCAGTCATGTGGGGAGGGGGTGATAAACACTATATAGAAACTAGACTTCATGTGGAACAAGTTTTTTATTGAACTCAAAGATCAAAACCTCTTCAATAAGTCAGGAAAATTCACACAATAGATGGGGCTTAAACAAAAACTGCAGAAAAACAGAAAAAACTCTATGTTTAAAGCTAAAGAACATAACAACTAATAAACTAACTGAAACCTTAGTATCCAAAACGAAACTGACTAGCTTAGTGATAAACGCCTAAATGTACGTATTATTCATGTATGTGTATGTATAAAACGAGTATTTTTGTATGTGTGGATGCCCGTTTTCGGTCTAAATTGGTTTATTTCGTGTTACAGGTACAAAAGTTACCGTGGGGAGCTCGACAACATGATTTAAGGAGAAATTGGCAAGGAAAACACTATTTTCGAGCCTTGGTACTGTAGCAGACCTGTAGCAACCGCTGTAGCACGAACACTTGAAGAAACGGCGTGGTCTGGAGGTTCATGCGGGTTACCATGCAGGCGCATTGCAGGTCGCATACGGTACTGTAGCATGGTACTGTAGCGACACTGTAGTAACTTACGCGATTTTCGGGATTTCTCGGAAATTTTCTCTCCCCGCACGCGGGGCCGCATGGGAGGCCGCATAGCTCGCTGGAATTGTTTTTTAAGGGTTTCTAGGGCATCATTTTGAAGGGTCTTTGGTCACCATTTCTCCACCATCATCTTCCTAGACTTCAAGGGGTTGGAGAAGGCAGATCTGAAGGGCAAATCAAGGGGAGAAGAGGGATATATCAAGGAGCACATCTAGGAGTTCTTCGGCGTCGATCCGTCGGATTCTCATCACCACCTCCTAGTCTTCATCTTAGGGGAAGTTTTTTGAGCTTTTTGTTGTATTTCTTGTTTTCTATACTCTCTCCATTGTTGATGATGAACTAGACTCCCAAGGTCACCGGGTATCCGGTGAACCTTGGAATGAACTTGCTTGTATGAATACTTGATTTACATGTATGGTATTTGTGTGGTTTATGGTTCAAGCTTGGTGCACTTTGATGTATTGGTATGCATAAGAACTCTGTGTATCGATTTCTAGGTTATACTAGTAGGTTGCGTGATCATCACCTTAGTATTAGACACACCAAGTTTGGAAGGGATACATGTACGAATACACCGTGACCATCGGGTATTTGTACCCCTCCTACCATTAGGGTTGAGCCTAGATGTTGTGTTTGACCTTAATTCGGGATTTCTCTAGGCGCATTGCAATCGTGTGAGGATTTGGGCGGAAGCAATTCCGTATTCTAATACTCATACCGGATTAGGGGTTATCACCGTGACCATCAGGGTAACCTACCTTTGGACATCTCTTGGCCTAACCACCTTTACTTGTGTAATTTGAGTATCCTTCTAGCGTGCGTGAGGGGTATTACTTGGCGACTTGTGCGCTTGCGGATCGATTCAATCAAGTTTTTGGCGCCGTTGCCGGGGACTTCCAAGGATGCTAGGAAAACCTTTAGTTCACTGATTTAGTCATTTTTATTTCTTTTTGTAAATTTTGGCCTTTGTATGCATCCTTTACCATTTTGTGCATATTTATTTATTTTACTTCTTTCTTGTTCTCTTTGATAGCTTATTAATTTTAATTTTGTTTGCTTATACAGGGCCATGGACCACAGAGAAAGACTATTTGCCACAAGAAACTATGCATTTGAGAAAGCGATGGAAGAATATTCTGCCATGAGAGCACGCCAGAGCAATCCACACCATAATGACTACTATCCATATTGGCAAGGGCACCAAAATTTTTCCACACATCATTATACTCAACAATGGGAGCACCCTTACCAAGGATTGCCACAAGAACCCTCCTTTCAAGAACCATGGCATTACCACCCTCCAGTCGTTCAAAGTAGGCCACTTAATCAATGGGGCTTCAATACACAAGATGTGCTTGAAAGATTTATGATGAATTCGGATGCTGAACTTGAAGCCCTGAATTCCAAAAATTTTAGTGCCCATCTGTCTCTTCCAAGCATGGAAAACAAGATAGGAGTGTCTTCCAATATATCGACAGAGTTGCCACGCACTAGAGAAGACCTACCTCAGATTGACACTAGTTTGGAAGAGAACATAGGTGAAATTGAGGTGGAAATTGATGTTGAGGTGTGGGAGATTGAAGAAGCGGTTGAGGTATCATCTATACCTTGTGAGCAAATGATAGATGTTCCATCTCAAGGTGAAGTTGAAGAAGAAAGAAAGGAGGATGACATCATGGCCATGGAAAAATGTGAGGAAGTGGAAGAAGCTCCATCGACCACATTTGAAGACGCTACTTGCCTCAACATAGATTATTCAACAAGCCATTCAATAATTTTCAAATGCTGAGAGAAAATTGTGGGAATTATATTTGAAGATGTGGGGGAGAAGCTAAGGTCATCCTTGAACCCACCAATGCCTGGCTTGGACAATTCCCAACCAAAAATATTTCCGTGGCGGCCCAAGCAAATTTTGTGGGAAATGGTCGACTATTCAAGAGGGGTTGGGAGAAGAAATGTGGAAAGGATGTTAAAGCCACAAATTGATCCACCTATGCAAAGATTGACAAGTTCTCAACCCAACTTGTTCCCTTGGAGACCCAAACAACACTTATGGGTAGTTCAAGGGCATTTCATAGGAGCCTGGAACAAAGAAGAAGTAGGGAGGAGGTTCAAGCTGTCTAAGGATCCGCCCAAGTTTAAATTGCACAACTCCCGGCCGAAGCTTTTTCCATGGAGGCCAAAAGGTAGCTCATGCATTGCCTCCAAATTTACATCATCCCGGAAGGTATGTTTTATATTTCTTGGTAGTTCTTATGCAACCTCTTGCCGGGATGAACACACCGTTTTCAAGCCTCCTTAGGTAAGAAAAAGGTACGTCGAGCTAATGACGTTAAACAAGCGCTTCTTGGGAGGCAACCCAAGCATAAAAATTCATTGCATGTGTGTTTTTCGTATTTTGGTGTGTTTGGTTGCTTGAGTGTTCTTTGTTTTCAAGTGTGTGATTGTGGTTAGTTAGTCGTTTTTCATAATTTGTTTACTTGTTTTCATTCATGATTCTTGTGCATTCTTTGTGTTATCATTCATCTCCATGCATCAATTACCATGTTTTGGGTGTTGTGGGTGAATTCGGCATTGTTTTTATGTGATTTTGGGGTGTGTGGATGAGCATTTGATGCAAAAACTGAAAATCACCCATTTATTGACCGCATAGCAGCCCGCATATGCATCTAGAGAGTAGTGCGGCCTGCTATGCGGCTGCATAGCAGGCCGCATAGGCATCCAGAGAGTGGTGCGGCCCCTTGTGCGGCCGCACAAGACCCCGCATGACCCTCGGGCAGAACTTTAAGTTTGGTACCTCTTCACCATTTTCTTCATATCTCTCTCATTTCTCATCCGTTTTCCCTCATTCTTTCACCATTTTTCTCCATTTTTCTTCCTCTACACGAATCTCCTACTTCCAAGGACTTAATTTGCATGATTTATTAGGATTTTTGCCATCATCTTCACCGACTTTCCTAGGTACCTTTCTCTAAACCCTAGTTTTGAGCATGATTGGTTCTTCTTCCTTTCTCCTATTTCTCATGTTGTATGGATAATAATGTTGTGGGAGATTGGTTGTTTGTTGTTTTTGTGGGTTTTTGGATTAATTTGAAAGCTTCGTAAAAATTTTTATGCTCCATTTACAAGAGAAGCTCTTGCAAATTTTTTTTTGGGAATTACTGTAGCACTTCTTGAACTCATTCATATGCCATCATGAGAAACCATTTATTCTCTTGTATTTGTCCTGATTTTGTGGAATCCTTGTATACTCTTATCCCCCACAACACTTGCATTAAAGAAAATTGGACTTCATGTTTTTGATTGCACAAAGGACTTGCTTGGATCATTTCTTGTTTAGTTGTTCTTGTGATGTTAGTTGTTTGTTTATTTGTGTGTTTTGTTTTCTTTGTATGTGATGGATGCCTTGAGTTGATGTTCTCTTCTACTTTGCAGGGTGGAATTTGGACATCAAGCACACTTTCTTCTCCATTATCTATCATAATCTTCGGTGGTCACCCGATCTCATAGACTTCAATACTCATGTTTTGAGACTCGGGGAAGTTCACGAAACCCTCCTACGATGTTTTAATTGTCTATATTGTTGCATTTCATTGCTTTGGCACATTGGGAGCAATGTGCATCTTTAAGTGGGGGGTGGAGTTGGATTTTCATGAACTTTTAAAATTCTTAGCAATTGCATGCTTGAATTACCTATGACAGCTATGATTTTATTGTTAAGGACTTCCTAGCTTGGTAGAAGGATAGTTGTGAGCTGTACTTTACCTGTGCTTGAATGTAGTTCTGTTTCATCTTTAGTGCACTCTTATACTTGTTCACGATCACTTCCATCTTGTACATTCCAACCAACCCATTACAATGTTTTTGGCATTAAAATGTTAAATTCTACTTTCAATGCTCTTTTAAGAGCTTTTGAGGTCCTTTGTTGTTTTCTTCGGCATTAAGTGAGATTGTTTAACAGGTTCTATTTTAGGGGGTATGAGATTTATATATATATTTATATAAAAAAAATGGAGTCTATGACAGTATTCCTCTGCTAGTACAGCATGAATGCGTCTATGTGGACTGTAATCAAGTAGGATGGGTGGCTCTTGTGCCTAACCAGCATGTGCATCCGTCTGAAAGATTTTTGTGCAGTCTACGTTTGTCGGACTCAGAAAAAAAAAAAAGTAAAGTAAAAGAATGTATATATGTAAGTAAGGAATAAAGCATCTCGTATGTGTCCCCTGAAACCTGTTGCATGATCACTTAAGAGCCAGAATCTTATTTAGGACCTGAAGGACTCTTAACTGAGTATTGAGGGTGTCTTTAACACTTTAATGCTGTCTTCATTGTGTGTGTGGTGAATGGTCATCCTGGGGTAATCCAGGGTGTGGAGGTCAAGGTGGGAGTTAGCACACACTCACGGGGGCACTCTAGGAGAAATAGAATTAATATTACTTGACTATTCATTGAACAGCTCACTTCTTAATTTCTATCCATTTATGCTCGCGGAGTTCTTTACTATTGAGCTTCAGGTCGTACATTTAGCCGTTTATCTTCTTGCCCCTGTTCTTCATGTTTGTTTGCTTGGGGACAAGCAAACGCTTAGGTATGGGGATGTTTGATAAACACCTAAATGTACGTATTATTCATGTATGTGTATGTATAAAACGAGTATTTTTGTATGTGTGGATGCCCGTTTTCGGTCTAAATTGGTTTATTTCGTGTTACAGGTACAAAAGTTACCGTGGGGAGCTCGACAACATGATTTAAGGAGAAATTGGCAAGGAAAACACTATTTTCGAGCCTCGGTACCGTAGCAGAGCTGTAGCACGAACACTTGAAGAAACGGTGTGGTCTGGAGGTTCATGCGGGTTACCAGGCGGGCGCATTGCAGGTCGCATATGGTACTGTAGCGACACTGTAACAACTTACGTGATTTTCGGGATTTCTCGGAAATTTTCTTTCCCCGCACGCGGGGCCGCATGGGAGGCCGCATAGCTCGCTGGAATTGTTTTTTAAGGGTTTCTAGGGCATCGGTTTGAAGGGTCTTTGGTCACCATTTCTCCACCATCATCTTCCTAGACTTCAAGGGGTTGGAGAAGGAAGATCTGAAGGGCAAATCAAGGGGAGAAGAGGGATCCATCAAGGAGCACATCTAGGAGTTCTTCGGCGTCGATCCGTCGGATTCTCATCACCACCTCCTAGTCTTCATCTTAGGGGAAGTTTTATGAGCTTTTTGTTGTATTTCTTGTTTTCTATACTCTCTCCATTGTTGATGATGAACTAGACTCCCAAGGTCACCGGGTATCCGGTGAACCTTGGGATGAACTTGCTTGTATGAATACTTGATTTACATGTATGGTATTTGTGTGGTTTATGGTTCAAGCTTGGTGCACTTTGATGTATTGGTATGCATAAGAACTCTGTGTATCGATTTCTAGGTTATACTAGGTTGCGTGACCATCACCTTAGTATTAGACACACCAAGTTTGGAAGGGATACATGTACGAATACACCGTGACCATCGGGTATTTGTACCCCTCCTACCATTAGGGTTGAGCCTAGATATTGTGTTTGACCTTAATTCGGGATTTTCCTAGGCGCATTGCAATTGTGTGAGGATTTGGGCGGAAGCAATTCCGTATTCCAATACTCATACCGGATTACGGGTTATCACCGTGACCATCAGGGTGACCTACCTTTGGACATCTCTTGGCCTAACCACCTTTACTTGTGTAATTCGAGTATCCTTCTAGCTTTAGTAGTCCTGAGGGGATCCTCGCCCATGGACCTTGAACTTTCATTGTTACTTGCTTCCTTAGTACGCTTATGTGGTGAGCCTCAGTCCATGTGTTTATAGTTTTCTCTTTTATTTGTTTTCTTATCTTGTTTTAAATCTATATTTGGTAGGCTAGACAGTGTCATCTGGAGGAGAGTAATAGCAGCTCTTGGGACCCCAGGGAATATGACCCCCTCGCGCGTACGTGAGGGGTATTACTTGGCGACCCGTGTGCTTGCGGATCGATTCAATCACTTAGTCACTAGATACGTGTCACAACTCGGTGCACCGGACCGCTTAACTTTGCTTGCCTCGAACTTACGACACCTTCTGTGATGATGCAATCCTAGACGTCCATTACAACTGAGATCATAGCATTGCCTCGAACTTGATCCAATCATCTAGATGGATTCAATATCAGTTGTCCAACTTCTCCCTCTTAAGCTTCAACTGAAATAACAGCCTTTCAAACACCTGAAAAGTCCATCCTACCCCTTGATCACAATCTATTTACACCAGGACATTTCTGCAACTCAACAGCTCTACTCATTCACACAGCTTCAATCAATCTCAACAGAATTCCCCCTTGATTGAAACTGACACACTCCCATTTCTCCTCTGAACTGATTATGCTTCCGAATACTCAAACATTTTGTGAAAATATCAGCAACCTGCACATCAGTACTGCAGTAATTTAATTGGACCTTCTTCTTTGCCACAAGCTCTCTAATGTGATGGAGTTTTACACCCATGTGTTTGGTTCTACCATGGAGTGTGGGATTCTTGGCAATTGCAATACAAGACTTATTGTCACACCAAATCTGCACTGCTGCTTCATAATTGACTTCACAATCAATCAAAATCTTCTCCATCCACATGCTTTGACAACATGCTGCACTTAAAGACACATATTCAGCTTCAGTAGAAGATAAAGCAACAATCTCTTGCTTCTTTGAGGCCCAACATACTGCTCCTGATCCCAAATTAAACACAAACCCAGAAGTACTCTTTCTATCTTGAACATCACCACTCCAATCACTATCACAATACCCTTCTAACACACATGGAACATTGTTGTTATATTGAATCCCAAAATCATAGGTTCCAGCAACATACCTCAATACATGCTTAGTAGCTCCAAAATGATATTTGGTAGGATGAGCCATATGTCTGGACAATAAGTTTATAGCATATACCAAATCAGGCCTAGTATGAGTCAAATACAAAAGCTTACCCACCAAGCTCCTATAAATGGTTGCATTAGTTGGTTCTGTGTCTTCATTCAATTGCAACTTTATACTTTGACTCATTGGAATAGCTGCTGCTTTGCAACCTTGCATATTAGATTGCTTCAATAAATCCCTTGCATATCTTTTTTGGGATACATGCACACCATGACTATTCTGATTTATTTCTAGCCCCAAAAAATATTCCATCAGCCCCAAATCTGTCATCTTAAACTCTCTCTTCATAGCTTCTTTGAATTCATCAACAACTGTCACTGATGAGCCCAAACAAATGAGATCATCCACATATACACACACCAACAACACTTCAATCTGATTTCTCAATTTCTTATATAATGTATGTTCTGTCACACTTCTACAAAAACCTTGAGAATTGAACCAACTATCCAATCTAGCATACCATGCCCTTGGAGCTTGTTTCAGCCTATACAAGGCTTTAAGCAATCTGCAGACCTGATTTTCCTTTCCTTGCACTTCAAATCCCCTTGGCTATGAAACATATACCTTTTCTTCAAGTATGCCATTCAAGAATGTAGATTTCACATCCAATTGATGAATTGGCCAACCGTTTTGAGCTCCAAGAGATAGAATCATTCTAATTGTGTCCATCCTTGCCACTGGAGCAAATACCTCATCATAATCAATCCCATATTCTTAAGAATAGCCTTTTGCAACAAGTCTAGCCTTGTACCTATCAACTTCACCATTTGGCTTCAACTTGGTTTTGTACATCCATTTAACTCCTATTTCCTTTTTCCCTACTGGTAATTCACACAACCTCCAAGTATTATTTCTTTGAATTGATTCAATTTCATCTATCATTGCCTGCCTCCAATGTTTTGATTTTTCAGCCTCCTCATAGCAACAAGGATCAGTAACATTTAGAGCAAATAAACAGCTCTCATACAAATCTTTTAAGGTTCTAACTTTCAGTATTGGTGACTCATCAACACCAGAACCCTCTCCTGAATCCATCTGAGCCAAAGGTGAGCTATTTCCACTATTGCTACTAGCTCCTAAATTGAACACATTTAATTCTCCATTTCCATGGCCATCTACAGATGAATTTTCCCTTCTTTCTTGCAATATAACTGTTTTGGAAACCTGCCCATTCATTTCTGTCCATTGCCAATTTTCTGATTCAATGAACTTCACATCTCTACTGACTAGTATCTTCTCAGATTCAGGTAGATAAATCCTATATGCTTTTGCATCTGCACAATAGCCGACGAAAATTCCCTTCACTACTCTATCATCTAGCTTCTGCAAATTCTGTGTAGGAATGTGAGCAAAAGCCACACAACCAAAGACTCTCAGATGAGACACCTTTGGTTTCTGCCTAAACCAAACCTCATGTGGTGTTTTCTTCCAAACAGCATAGGTTGGAGAAATATTTGACACATATGCAGCAGTTGTAATTGCATCTGCCCAAAATTTCTTTCGCAATTCACTAGATTTAAGCATGCTCCTGGCCTTCTCTACCAAAGTTCTATTCTTCCTCTCTGCAATCCCATTCTGCTGAGGAGTGTAAGGAGCTGTTAATTCATGCTTGATTCCTTTTCCTCCATAGAAATCCTGAAATTCTTTAGACAATAATTCTCCACCTCTATCAGTTCTAATAATTCTCAACTGATTTCCTGATTGTCTCTCCACTAGTGACACAAATTTCTGAAAACAACTGAAAACCTCATGCTTGAACTTCAATATATATATCCAACACATTCTTGAGTAGTCATCTATGAACAACAAAAAATATTTACCTCCTTTAAATGATTCAGCCTGCATAGGACCACACACATCAGCATGCACCAAATGGAGTTTTTGTCTTACTCTCCAAGACCTTCCTGAGTTAAATGGAAACCTTGCAAGTTTGCCAAACACACACTCTTTATAGTAATTTAGTTTCTCCACTTCAGGCAAACCTATCACCATATTCTGTTGTGCCAATACCTTCAAGCCTTGAAAATTTAAATGTGCATACCTCTTATGCCACAATGCTGCCAAGTCTTTCTTCTCCACAACTAAATTCACCTGCTCTTCGCTTGAAAACTCAACTGGATACAGATTATTGCAATTTTTCTGAATTTTCAGCAGAATTCTGCCAGTGTCTGTAGTCTTAATTACAAAACCATCTTGTCCAAAAATCACAACATAACCTGCCTCTACTAACTGACCAATACTGAGTAAATTATGTGCCAAAGAAGGCACAAATTGAACCCCATGAATCAACTTAATTTCACTACCACAAACCTGAATTGCAACGGAACCTTTACCAAGAACATCAACCTCTTTATCATCACCCAATCTAACTTTATGCCTCAATGTTTCATCCAAGCTATGAAACAATTCTCTTCTACCAGTCATGTGACTAGAAGTCCCATTGTCCAACAACCAAACTGAAGAACCATGAATTTCCTCTCCATTATACACCATAAACAAACTCCCATAATCACTTGCACTTGGTATAGAAGAGGAACTAGAACCATCATCTGAATTCCTGTTTTGGGATGACCAGCAGTGAGACTGATAATGGCCAAACTTTTTACATTTAAAGCATTGTATATTCTGCAGACCTCCTCTACCAGTTTGTTGCCCATATTGTCTTTGACCTCTACTAAACCTCCCAAAAGGTCTTGAACTTCCTCTGCCTCTATCATATATACATTGTTGTCTCTGCTGCCCTCCTTGCCTTTGATCTCCACCTCTAATATTACCTTCAAATCTTCCTCTACCTATGAAATTCCTGCCTCTTCCTCTCATTCTACCACTTCTAGAATCACCTTGTATTACAAAAGCCGCATGCCTTTCAGAGAATTGATTAAACCTGTCCTCATGAGCTTGTAGTGACCCACTCAATTCATCAAGTGAGATTTCGGACATATCTCTTGCCTCCTCAATTGATGTTACAGCATGCACAAATCTAGATGACAAGCTCCTCATCAGCATCCTTCAATTCACTCCCCATGCCTGTGATTTGATTAACAACAGTCAAGACTCTTGTAATATACTGATGAACTGTCTCTTCTTCTTTCATTTGAAGTAAATCAAACTTCTGTCTTAGAGTTTGCTGCCTCACTGAAACCATTCGAGAAGTACATTGGTTTTCATTCTTCAGATGATACTAAGCTTCCTTCACTGAATCAAACCGAACAATCCTATGAAGGATTGTTTCATCCACAGCCTGCTGCAACAAAAATAAGGCCTTTGCATCATCTTCAATGTCTTTTTCTGTTGCCTTTTTCTTTATTAATACCTTCATCAACAACCTTCCAAAGTCTCTGAGAACGAAAGAAAGTCTTCATCCTGTAACTCCAGTGCTCGTAACCATCCCCTCTGAAGATAGGTAATAGAGAATGTGAAATATCTAGTGTTGGTGTAGGTGTTGGTGTAGAGGATGAACTAGAAGCCATCTCTTTAACAAATTTCAACTCCTCCTTGATTATTCACACCACTTTAGACCACTATTACAATACACCACACCCTCACAAAGTACTCACAAGAACAAGACTTCAATTCAAACACATCAGTCACAAAACAACATCACAACTGAAAGCAAAGACCCTAAGCATCCCACACAAGAGCATGAACCAGCAAAACAGCAACCATAGCCCAGAACACTCACTTGGTAGCTCTGATACCACTGATAAACACTATATAGAAACTAGACTTCATGTGGAACAAGTTTGTTATTGAACTCAAAGATCAAAACCTCTTCTGTAAGTCAAGAAAATTCACACAATAGATGGGGCTTAAACAAAAATTGCAGAAAAACAAAAAAAACTCTATGTTTAAAGATAAAGAACATAACAACTAATAAACTAACTGAAACCTTAGTACCCAAAACGAAATTGACTAGCTTAGTCACTAAATACGTGTCACAACTCGGTGCACCGGACAGCTTAACTTTGCTTGCCTCGAACTTACGACACCTTCTGTGATGATGTAATCCTAGACGTCCATTACAACTGAGATCATAGCATTGCCTCGAACTTGATCCAATCATCTAGATGGATTCAATATCAGCCGTTCAACTTCTCCCTCTTAAGCTTCAACTGAAATAACAGCCTTTCAAACACCTGAAAAGTCCATCCTACCCCTTGATCACAATCTATTTACACCAGGACATTTCTGCAACTCAACAGCTCTGCTCATTCACACAGCTTCAATCAATCTCAATAGGGGGGCCATGCAGGCCACATAAGGTTTCTTGATTGTTTATGCAGACGTTATGGGTACCCTCAAGGTAGATGCATGAAAGCGGTGTTGCAACAATTATTGTAGCAAACTATAGCAGGACGCAAGAGATCCGCAAGTTGCTCAATTTGGAGTTGCTAAAGAAATTTGGATAAAGTCACGCTGGCGGCATACGGCCTACATGGAACCCATGCGGGTACTCTAGCAACAGGAAAGTCTTAACTCTTCATTCTCTCTTCGATCTACAGTGCATTCAGGAGAGTTTTTGAGATAGGAAAGAAAGAAGAAGAGGGTTGCACGCTAGATCTTCAAGATCCATCAAAGGGGAAGGCTTATAGACGTTCTAGAACTTCAGATCTGAGCTTGAGAGCTCTAAGAAGAAGAAGAGAATGTACATTTGTGCTATTCTTCTTCATTCTTGTAAACCTAAGCTAGGGGTTGCAAGAAGGTGGGAAGTTGGCTAGGGCAAGTTGATTTTCTTCTTGTTGTGTGTTGTTCTTAAGGAAGGCATGATGTTGATTGTATGCATCAATTTGCTAGATTAAGCTAGTTTGTAGCTTAAGTGAAAAAAGAACACTATAGCTACTTCTTATACAAGTTGAATATTCTAAGTTCTTGTTGTTTTCTCTTTGTAGGGAAGAGTTTTCCCACAATAATTTTTATTTCTGAAAAATGTGCATTGGTGTTTGAATGCAAATTATGGTGATTTGATTGTTGTTGAGTCTTGATGGGTGAATCGTATTGATTATCAGGAATTGTTCATTATGTGTGTTGAGACCCTAGCTCCCAACAACTAGTATCAGAGCTCTGTTCACATATTTGTCATGAAAGGTGATGCAGGATCCATGTTGAAGTTAACGGTAGCAAATTACTCAATTTGGAAGCCAATAATGAAGGATCATCAGCATTATGGAATTCAAGAGACAGAAAGAAGGTTGCCGGAATTCATGAGGTTGATGCGGTTACATCTTTGGTGGCACAAGTGGAATCTTTGAGTAAGAAGATAGATGCACTAGCTTCACCAAGAGTTGCGGCCATCACAACTTGTAACGGTTGTGGGGGAGGACATGCTTCGAGTGATTGTCCTATTGCGATTGGAGGCACTAGTGCTGCGATTGGAGGCACTAGTGCGGTAGAGCAGGCTGATTTGGTTGGAAATTCTTATAGAGGACAAGGCCAAGGCAATCCGTACAGTGGAACATATAACCTGGGTGGAAGAACCACCCAAATTTCTCTTGGAGCAATCAAGGACAGTCGCGACAGAACAATAGTGCACCACCAGGATTTCAAAGTCAACAAGCTCTGAATCTAGAAAGCCGAGTGACCGGGTTAGAAGGAAAGATGACCAACCTTGAGAGAGCACTCACACGGTTTGTTTCTTCAACGGATGCTAGATTTCAGTCGATGTGTTAGTGTGTGCGATTTCACTCAAGAGAACCAACGAGTACTCCTCAAACTTTTGTTAGAAAGGACTTATTTATATACAAAAACAAAACTAAAAAGGAAAGGAAGTAGTAGCTTCACACATCCTTGAAGGTATCCCTTTCCTAGGCGGCCGCCAAAGGTGGCTTTCACACTTTCGAGGAGGTAGCTCTTTCTACCGGGGTAGTAGCTTTCACGCATCCCATGAGATAGCTCTTTCTCTCATTAGGGCCTAACTTGTATCCGACTTATGAGAGCAGCTACATACTTCATAGGTGGTAGCTCTTTCCACCCCAAATGCATATAACAAAGCAAATATTCACAACTCATATATATTTTTTTCTTTTTCTCTTTTCCATATTTTTTTTTCATTTTTTCATCTTTTTCATATATATATATATATATATATATATATATATATATATATTTTATATATATGCATTTTCCAAAGTAAAACTAAGAACGATGATAAACTTGTCCTTAAAAACTTCAAGATTGAGTTTCCAAAAGATTCCAAGAGTAAGTTGTGCAATATAAGATAATCGAGCAAAAATTCCCTAAAACTTCAAGTAGAAACTAGAGCATGATAGGACACAATGTTAAAAATTCTCCTAAACTCTAAGAATACAACCGTTGCAACTAAGGTGAACCGCCATAGGCTACATGAGCATAAGCAATTGAACGCACAAGTATAAGTGTGTGCAATGTGAACTCCCCCCCACACTTAAGATGTACATTGTCCCCAATGTACGCATGCAAGCACAATAAAAGTGTAGAATTGTAAAACAATTAGTGTGGAAGTAGGAAATTGAAACATTACTCCCCTGAACTCCAAGTGTTGCGTTTGATGGAGCTAGGTGCATTGAGAGTTAAGTCTCAATGGGTTGTGAAGCACACACGGTCCCATGACCGTGTCTATGACTATTCATTAGATTCCTTTCATCCAAGACCATCTGTGCACACACACACACACACAAGGGTTCAGTATAGCTCAAGAAAAACCAAAATAAAGCTCGAGTATATAAAGATATGAATTACAACTCGAGATGAAATAAATCCAAATAAAGATAAACTCAGAAGGAAGATCTTTTCTGAGTACTACAAGTCCAAAATATAATAAAAAGTACATCGAAATGAAAAGTAAAATAAAACTACGACGCCTCAGCGTCGGTGTCCTGCGGTGGAGCCTCTGGTGCTGCTGGAGGTTCTGAAGTGGATGCCGGTGGATCTGCTGGTGCTGGTGCTGGGACTGGAGACGGTGGTGGTGGTGTGGAGGTTCGAGGGCGGACCACAAATGGCGACGACACGGCCTGCTCAAGGAATCTCTGTATAATGTCAAACCGTGCCATCATCTCTGAGTGCTGCGCAGCCTGTGTCGTCCTAAGCTCAGCCAACTCAGTTTGTATAACACCCACTGCACTCTCGAGTCTCTCAAATCGATCCTGGCCTCTAGGGGGAGAGAAGATGTGCACCGGAGGTGGCTCCGGTGCTGTGGGTGGTGCCTGTGCCTCTGTATCTGTTGGGGGTGGCTCTAAGGCTGCCTGGGGTCCCTCGGCCTGATCTGACTGGGGAATGATCCATGTGTAGACTCCTGGTCCTGCTCTGTGGACCATCCCCATCTGTCTCAATGTCTCAATGCTAAGGGGGGCTGGTGTACTGATCTTCTCGGTCCCCGAACTCCATCTCTGAGCCATAACCAAATAATCAATTTGGTGATGTATGGGCCTGCGAAGATAACTCCGACCCTGGGGTACTGGCCCTGATGGCGAATATACTCTGCTAAGATGTGCCCCAGGTGAAGTGGCTCGCTCTCCAGCATTGAATGTAAGTATAAGAGCTCCTGGCGGCTCAGGACCTCGGTACTGTCTCCCCTGCCGCTCACTGATCGGCTCAGAATAGCGTGGATGCATTTGTACGAAGCCTTGGTCAAGCATATGGCCTTGGACACCTCTGGCTCGTACTGTCCTTGACCACATAATCTACTGTATACGCGCTGGGGGGTCAGGGTACCCGGATAGTCTGTAGGTAGCAGCGTATACTCCTCTGTCTCTGTGAATTCCTCGTCATAAAGGCCCATCCCAATCGAAAACTGGGTCATACTCAAGGTAAAGTGCCGACCGAGTGAACGGAACTGAATGGAACCAGTATCTGTAAAGCTATCGTAGCCTCGGTCGAACTCAAAGGTTCATAAGACCTCGAGTGTGGGTAATCTAATAGCTGGCTATCGAATAGATAATAGACGGCCCCAGCTACCTATGGCAAGCATCTCCTCGATCTCATCTATGATGCTTTGCCACCCTTATATCTCTCTGACTGTGCTCAAGTCTAAGTAACGTGTCTGTCCAAAGCGGAGTTTCGCAAGTCTCTTAAATCTTTCCCTGTACTCCGGTAAATCAAACTCCATCTCCTCAGGGGGCGGGGTAGGCTCACGAGGACGCTTCCCCTGCTTGCTTCTTTGTCTTGGAAGACATCTCTGCAAAGTTGTAAAAGAAAATAGTTAAAAACAGTTCAAGAACACAGTCTGCAGATATCCACACGGCCGTGTGGAAATTCCACACGCCCGTGTGGAGCTTCTGGCGGACAGAGCCTCACGGCCATGGGTCTCAAAATTTCAATTTTACATCATAATTCACTCTAATTTCATTGTAAATATGTTTATATGCATTATAATAACTCGACATAAGCGAAACAATTGAAAAAAATGAATCGAATCAAGAAAAAGGGGTTGGAGTCCTTACCGATGGTGTGGACGAATAAAATTGAGAAATCGGCCAAAAAACTCCTATAAACTCCTTCAAAAAGCTCAAAGAAGATCGAGAAATCGACGGAGAGGGTCGGGGAGTGGTTTAGAGTGGAGAAATCAAAAGGTACGATTGAATTCCAAAAGAACGTGCTTTTAATTGAGTTCCAATCCTAATTGTTAATTGCATTGATTTTCCCTTAGACATGACATTAGGGTTGAGAGTCATCTAGGTTATCCTCTGAAGGTGCGATAACTTCTATAGGATTAGACTACACAAGATTGGAGAGAGTTGAGAGGGTGAGTCGAGAGGTAGCGGAACGTCCCCTTTTCTTTCCGATGTGATCTATCCAACCTCCACGTTCCAAGAGTTCTTTGTAGTTGAAGTAAAGCGAAGTGCTAAGAGATCAACTCCCTTGAAGCTTAGTTGCATGAGCAACAGAGTGAAGGGCTGTAGTGAATCTTAGTGTTGGGGCTTAATTGAAACTCGGGTTCTTTCGCCTGGACCAAAGGGTTAGAACTATACTTAGGAACAGGGTTTATCACTTGGAATTCCTAGAACCCTAAACAGTCCAACACAGTGTGAGGCATCGAGAGCATTCTCTCCATCGGGGCATCATGTAGAGGACTGGTCACGGTTGAACTTAGGTTTGGGACAGTGTGCTTTATGATGTCCATGACTCATTAAATATAAATTAGGAGGTATAATATTAGTCTTTCACTAGAAACATTAGTGCTAGGGTAAGCATTGCCCGAGTGCCCCTTCTTTACATTTATTGTTCTCTCCTTACTTTTTGCTTGCACTTTTCTCTCTTTTCACTCTTTCTTTCTTTTATTTCACACATTGCTTTTACTCACTACCATTTTTTTCACATTAGCTAAGTAGTGACTTCTTTTGTCTCTTAACAACTATTCCCTGTGGATTTGATTACTCTCTCACCGGGGTATATTATTACTTCGACGATCCATGCACTTGCGGAGCACTCTCGCAAGGGGTGTGTCAGATTGCACCATGTACAGGG
The DNA here is from genome assembly GCA_020875875.1 of Dioscorea alata. Classification (NCBI taxonomy): domain Eukaryota; kingdom Viridiplantae; phylum Streptophyta; class Magnoliopsida; order Dioscoreales; family Dioscoreaceae; genus Dioscorea; species Dioscorea alata. Next base: position 10,991,467 of record CM037027.1, read on the forward strand.
TCTTAAATTTCTTCCACAAAGTAGTAGCTTTCTTCTTAGAGAGATAATTGATGAGGCAAAACTAAGTTTTGGAAAAAGTCTTCTCATCCATGTCTTCCTAGTCATATTCCAACATGGATTTAGAATTTTTCCCAGAGAAATGGCTTCTTCAATCCGTTCTACACTAAGGTAGCAACCATTGACACACCCCTTGCATGTGTACCCCGCAAGTGCACGGGTTGTCGAAGTAATAAAATACCCTGGTGAGTTGGTAGTAATATCCACAAGGAATAGTCTTTAGAAACAAGTGTTATCACTATTTTAACTATAAATGGAATCGATGGTAAGAGAAATCAATATGTATATATATATATAAGAAAGTAAAAGAGTGCAAAAAGGACAATAAAGGTAGGAGAGGTAATCGATATAAAGATGGGGTACCCAGACAAAGCTCCCCCTAGGACTAACGCTTCTAGTGCAAGACTAGTATTATATACCCTCTAATTGATGTCTAAGGAGTCATGGAAATCCTTAAGCACACGGTCCCAAACCTAAGTTCAACCGTAACTAATCCCACACTATACCCGGCTCTAGACTTCTCTATGACCCTTGACTCTTGATGACCAGTCACATAAGCTCCAGGGGAGTACATCATACTAATGCCTAGCACCGCGTGAAATTGCATGGAGTTCTAGGGATTCCAAGTGAAAGACCCTATCGCTAATTATAGTTCTAACCCTTTGGTCCAGGCGGAAGAACCCTAATCTAAGTTAAGTCCCAGTCCTAGGATTCACTTAACCCTTCACAAGTGAGTTCATCTCCTAGTACTTCACTCTACTTCGATAGTGATTAACTCTTGGAATACGGAGGTAGGGAAATTCACACCGGAGGGGAAAGGGGATGTTCCGCTACCTCTCGACTCACCCTCTCAACCCTCTCCAACCTTGTGTAGTATAATCCTATAGAGGTCATCACACCCTCAAAGGATAACCTAATAGATTCTCAACCCTAGTGTCACGGCTAAGGGAAAATCTCATAAAATCGGCATGCAAGATTGGAACTCAATAAGGAAATATCAAATTAATAAAGCATAATAAAAGTTATAGAAACACAAACATCCTAGGATTTACAAGTCGAATACACACTAGGGTTTAGCTCTCCTTGGAGCAATACAAAGTCAATAAAGGGTTTAAGAACATATGCATGAAAACCATAAAGAAAACCCCCTTGTAGATCGTATCGATGGTCTTGTGGAGTCGCGTGTCTTCTCTAGTGAATCCTTGTCAAGCCTAGGGCATACATCGCCGAATCGAAGCCGATGAAAACTCCCCCAATAGCTTTCTTCCAAAGGATGTTGATGCCGATGCTGTATAATCACCTCCAAAGACCTCCAAGAACCTCTCCAAACCCTAGCGGAAAGCCACCCAAAAGATAGGCAAGAGATAGAAGGGAGGGAGGGGTCCCCAAATAGATCTGAAAACGGGCTATATATAGGCTGAAATCGGGCTGAAATTGGAGTTTCACACGCCCCTGTGGACTTTCCACACGGGCCTGCAGAATTTCCACACGGGCGTGTGGATTCTCTGTTTTTTTTATTTTCGGCCGATAGTGAACAGTAACTTGCTACATTGTTTTGCTACATTAATTAGCTACAGTTACTGCTACAGTACTTCGCCGAAATGCTCCGGAATTCATCGTTCTTCATCGAGGTCATTGAATTGGGCACACAATCAATGTTAGATTATGTCGATTGCTTCATTTCTCTTCATTGACAAAGTTCTCCAATGCTTCACGAGTTAGACTTTTGTGAATGTGATTGCCCTTATGCCCCTCCAATGGAGGTTGGTACACACCCACAAGTCTAGACTCGTGCCTTGTTTCTAGCTTGGTCTGAGAACTCCTCAACAATGGAGAACATAACCTATTATTGCTTTTTTCTTCTCCAAATTGGTTCCACAACCCTACAATACACAAAAGCACACAAATGCACACAAATTAATGATAAAATCTCAGAAAAGTAATGCTCAATATAAGATAATAATACTTCGTATCACTATAACAAGAGCACTTATCAAACTCAACCACACTTAAGCTTTTGCTTGTCCTCAAGCAAAATAAACCGTGAAAGTACTTGGGAAGAACAATTGAAAGTGCTCAGTCTTAGGTTCACCAAAAGTGTGCAAAGAAGCATTCTACAAGTAAAGGGAAATCAAAACATTGCATAAAGATATCAATGCTCTAGCTAAAAACTCGAATAAAAAAGAAAGAGAACTTGAAAATGTGTAAGTGTGTGTGAACTCACTCAAGACAACCCAAAAAGTACTCCTCAAACTCTTGTTAAAAAGGACTTATTTATATACAAAAAGAAAGGAAGTAGTAGCTTCACACAACCTCTAAGGTAGCCCTTTCCTAGGCGGCCGCCAAAGTTGGCTATCACGCTTTCGAGGAGGTAGCTCTTTCTAATGGGGTATTAGCTTGCACGCATCCCATAAGATAGCTCTTTCTCTCATTAGGGCATAACTTGTATCCAACTTATGAGAGTAGCTACATACTTCATAGGTGGTAGCTCTTTCCACCACAAATGCACAAATAAAGCAAAGCAAATAATCACAAACTCATTTTTTCTCTCTTTTTCCATATATTTTTTTCTGTCTTTTTCATTTTTTTTCATGTATTTCTCAAAACAAAATTAAGAACTCACTAAAACAAAGATAAACTTGACCTTAAATACTTCAAGCTTGAGTTTCCAAAAAATTCCAAGAGTGAGTTGTGCAATATGAGATAATCGAGCAAAAATTCCCAAAAATTCAAGTGAAACTGGAGCATGATAGGATACAATGTTAAAAATTCTCCTAAACTCTAAGAATACAACCGTTGCAACTTAAGATGAGCATAAGCAATTGAACGCACAAGTAAAGGTGTGTGCAATGTGAACCCCCACACTTAAGACGTACATTGTCCCCAATGTATGCATATAAGCACAATAAAATATAGTAATCAAACAAAAATATGTGGGAAGGGACAATTTAAACAATATTGCCCTGAACTCCAAGTGTTGCGTTTGATGGAGCTATGTTCATTGAGAGTTAAGTCTCAACGGGTTGTGCAGGACACACGATCCCATGATTGTGCCTATGACTAGTACTCAAATTCCTTACATCCAAGACCATCTGCACGTATACACAAGGGGGTTCAGTGAAGCTCCATAAAAGTAAAATAAAACAAAAGAAATATAAAGCTAAAAAGGTCTCAAGCGACGATGTCATCTGCTATTGGTGACGATGTTGTTGCTGCTGCTGTTGATGGTGATCCTGGTGTTTGAAAAAGAAAAGAAGAGATTGACGAAAGGAGAAAAGATGCTTACCGACGAAATGGAAATCAAAAACTTCGAATATGGCCGGAAAATGACTTAAAAACTCCTTAAATGGGCAAAGAGGGGGTTGGGAAGATGGGAGGAAACATCCCTTGAGAGGGGGTTGGGAAGATGGGAGGAAACATCCCTTGAGTGTGGAGGCATTTAGAATCGAAATGACACAAATAGATTTTAAAAGAAGTCACAGCCTTTTGTGTTCTGCGCACCCACAAGGCCGTGTGAAAATTCCACACGGTCGTGTTGACAGGAGCCCAAAAGTGCGTGGGTTGTCTAAGTAATAAAATACCCCGGTGAGTAGGTAGTCGAATCCACATGGAATAGGTGCTTAAGACACAAGATTTCACTATTTAGCTATCGCGATGTGTGGGAAGAAATCAGTGAGTCGGTGTGAAAATAATCGATAAAAGCTAGAATTAAAAGAGAAGTGTGGAAGACGAGAGAGTGCAAGTAAGAGTAGAAGAGTAGGACTAGCAATGGGAAAAGATGGGTATACGGACAAGCTGACCCTAGGACTTATGGTTCTAGTGCAAGACAATGCTATTATACCTTCCTATTGATGTTAATTGAGTCGAGGACATCCTTAAATACACGGTCCCAAACCTAAGGTCAACCGTGACTAACCCCAACACTATGCTCCGGTCATTTGGTTTCACTACGACCCTTGACTCTCGTTGACCTGTCAACTAAGCCCTAGGGGAGTCTATCTACCTAAGCCTCACACTATGTGGAATTGCTTTAAGTTCTAGGAACTCCTAGTGATTAATCCCGTTCCTATGCGTAGTTCTAACCCTTTGGTCCAGGTGAGAGAACCCTAGTCTAAATTAAGTCCCGGCACTAAGATTCACTTCTACCCTATACTTTGGTTTTTATGCAATAAAGCCCTAGGGGAGTTTATCACCTAGCACCTAACTCTATCTTGACCGTGAATAAATCAAGGAAAATGGAGGTAGGGAGAAATCACATCGGAGGGAAAAGGGGACGTTCCGCTACCTCACGACTCACCCTCTCAACCCTCTTCAATCCTAAGTAGTCTAATCCTATAGGAGTTGTCCCACCTCCAAAGAATAACCTAGATTGCTCTCAACCCTAGTGTCACGGCTAAGGGAAAACAATAATAAAAGAAAAGAATTTAATATTGAAACTCAACTTTATTCATCAATTATGGAAAAGCATAATAGCAATGTCAAAGAAACATAATAATCCTAGGGTTTACAAGTCCGAATACCCACAAGGGGTTTAGCTCCTCATGAAGCTATACAAATTCATGAAAGTAATAATAAGAACACAAATTGAATGCATAGATAAAAACCCCCTTGTGTGCGATGTGGCCGTGGTCTTGTGCCGCCGTCGGACGTTGATGTCGACGCAGATGACGTGCTTCAAACCTCGATGAAGTCCTCTCCAAACCCTAGCCGCGCCTCCCAGAAGTTAGGGCAAAGAAGAGCCAAAAAGATCCTTCAAAAGTCTCCAAAATCAGGCTTTTATAATGTTGAGTCGTGGCTTTAAATTTGGACTTATCGGGACTTCACACGACCGTGTGGAATTTCCACACGGGCGTGTGAAGTTTTTGGCTTGCTGAAAAATTAGTTCACACGGCCGTGTGGAATTTCCACACGGGCGTGTGAACTCTCTGGAATTCTGAATTTTGGCATAAAGTGAACAGTAGCTTGCTATAGTATTTTGCTACAGTCTCGCCGAAACGCTCCCGACTTCGTCGTTCTTCATCGAGGCCGTTGAATTGGGCACACAATCAACGGTAGATCGTGCGATTGCTTCAGATCTCCTAATTGGTGAAGTTCTCCTTGTTAGCACGAGCTAGGCTTATTGTGAATGTGACTGCCTTTGTGCCCCTCCAAAGGTGGTTGACGCACACTCACAAGTCTATGCTCATGCCTTGCTCCTTGCTTAGTGCGAGAATCTCCCCAACAATGGCGAACAAGATCTAACTTCGTTCCTTTTCTCCAATTTATCTTCACACCCCTATAATGCACAAAAGTAAACAAATGCACACTTTTTAGTGATAAAATCTGATTAAATCAATGTTCATTGCAAGATAATAACGCTTTGCATTACTATAATACGAGCACTTATCACGTGTGCCTCCACTAGAGTCAGTCACAGGGGCAATGACACATCCTGTGTTTCCTCTATTTTCATTCTAGAACATCCACACGGCCGTGTGGAAATTCCACACGGCCGTGTGCCCAACCTGGCCAACACAAGGCCGGCCACAGGGGTACCCACACGCCCTTGTGGCCTCTCTGGATCACAATAAAATCATCAAGTGTTCCACACAGTCGTGTGTCATGCACACGCTCATCGATAAGGGCACTCGCGCGTCTACTGTGAGCCTCTGGATGAAATTCTCGTTCTACAAAGCATCCACAAGGCTATGTGGAAATTCCACACAGCCGTGTGCTATTCACATGGGCACTCACAGGGGCACTTCACATAGCCCTTGTGACTCTCGGGATGGAGAGCTATAGCTCTGTAGAGATCCACACGGCCGTGTACCCTTCACAAGGTCATTCACAGGGGCAGTCACACGCCCCTGTGTCTTCTCGGGATGAGTCTAAAAGTTGACACAAGCCCATGTGTCTTCTCTGGGTGACTTAGAAAAAATTACAGGCTCTGTAGAAAATTTCAGAAAATTAAATACAACGTTCAGAGCCTGCATACACGATAAAAATTAGACCAAAGATCTATGAAAATACGCTCAAACGATCCCAAAACTTCGACAATCACAATTAGGCACACTAAAACACTAATAATCCATGAGAAAATCACAGCACACGCATAATAAAATGAAAACACCAACACTAGGCAATTATTCATGCTAAAACTAAACTAAGCCTAGAAAAACAATAAAAACTTGGATTGCCTTCCAAGAAGCGCTTGTTTAACGTCACTAAGCTTGACGTGCCTCTTTCTTACCTTATGGAGGCTTGAAAAGAGTGTGTTCCTACCGACAAGAACTTGCATAGCTACTTCCTTTAAACCAAAAATCTACTTGCCGGGGTGGAATATTTGTTGGAGGGTCCAACTATCTTACTTTTGGCCTCTAAGGGGATAATTTGGGTTGGGAATTGTCCAAGCTTAGCATAGGTGGGTTATTGGATGGTTTAAATATCCTATCCACATCTTTTTCCCTTCCCAAAATCTCTTTCTTGCTTTTTATGAGTTGATCAATCCCAAAGGACGGTGCTTGTTCCATTACCTTAGGGGTGGCTTTATCTTGTGTATTTTCAACTTGAAAGGAACATGACACTAGCAAATCCCCTTCAAAATTTCCTTGCTCACAAGCACACTGTTCTTTCAAGCAAATCAAATTCTCAATATGATGTTCTTCTTCTTTCTCTTCAATTTCTACAACAATGTACTTGGTCTGCCCCATTTCTTCATTATCGTTGACTACCACATCATCTCTACAAGGGCTTTGCGTTGCTTGCTCAAATACTTCATGTTCCTTAGAGAAAGTGTCAAGTATCCATCCTAATTGATGCTCAAGGTTATTATAGGAGGCTTCATGACATTTTCGTGTGGCTTCCATACTTTGGCAAGAGGCATCGGATGCTTTAATAAAGCTAGGTAGCGCTTTTTTCCACTGAGGTGCATCCTCTTCAAGTACCTCATCCTTTTGAAATTGCTCTTGAGGTGCTTCCCAATGTTGTCCATCACTATTCCATAAAAATTTTGGGTAGCTCCTTTCATTTGGATGATATGTGCTGTAGCATGGATTGCTTTGTTGTTGTGAAGCAAAAATTCTATCAACCTTTTTACTTAGAGCTTCAACTTGAAAATATAGCTCAATGACTGGATCAATCTCCATGTAGGCTCCTTGCAAGAAAAAGTAAGACAAAACAAAAGGAAACAAATAAGAATGATGGAAGAATAAGAAAAGGTGAACTAGAATGAATGATGAATAGCTAAAACAGTAAAGTACAAATATCTCTAAAACGCTTATTCCCCTGCAACGGCGCCAAAAATTTGACACACCCCTTGCGTGTGCACCCCGCAAGTGCACGAGTTGCCGAAATAATAAAATATCCTGGTGAGTGGGTAGTCGTATCCATAGGGAATAGTGTTTAGAAACAATCGTTATCACTATTTTAGCTATAAATGGAATCAATGGTAAGAGAAATCAATATGTATATATATATATATATATATATATATATATATATATATATATATATATATATATATATATATATATATATATATAAAAGAAAGTAAAAGAATGCAAAAGGGCAATAAAGGTAGGAGAGATAATCGATATAAAGATGGGGTACCCGGACAAAGCTCCCACTTGGACTAATGCTTCTAGTGCAAGACTAGTATTATATACCCTCTAATTGATGTCTAATGAGTCGTGGAAATCCTTAAGCACACGGTCCCAAACCTAAGGTCAACCGTGACTAATCCCACACTAGACCCGGCTCTAGACTTCACTACGACCTTTGACTCTTGATGACCTGTCACCTTAGCCCCAGGGGAGTACATCATACTAATGCCTAGCACCGTGTGAAATTGCATGGAGTTGTAGGGATTCCAAGTAAAAGACCCTATCGCTAATTATAGTTCTAACCCTTTGGTCCAGGCGGAAGAACCCTAATCTAAGCTAAGTCCTAGTCCTAGGATTCACTCAACCCTTTGCAAGGGAGTTCATTTCCTAATACTTCACTCTACTTCGATAGCGATTAACTCTTAAGATACGGAGGTAAGGAAATTCACACCGGAGGGGAAAGGGGACGTTCCGCTATCTCTCGACTCACCCTCTCAACCTTCTCCAACCTTGTGTAGTCTAATCCTATACAGGTTGTCACACCCTCAAAGGATAACCTAATAGATTCTCATCCCTAATGTCAAGGCTAAGGGAAAATCTCATACAATCGGTATGCAAGATTGGAACTCAATAAGAAAACATCAAATTAATAAAGCATAATAAAAGTTATAGAAACACAAACATCCTAGGGTTTACAAGTCGGAATATCCACTAGGGTTTAGCTCTCCATGGAGCAATACAAAGTCAATAAAGACTTTAAGAACATATGCATGAAAACCATACAGAAAACCCCTTGCAGATCGTATCGATGGTCTTGTGGAGCCGCGTGTCTTCTCCAACGAATCCCTTGTCAAGCCTAGGGCATACCTCGCCGAGTCGATGCCGATGAAAGCTCCCCCAATAGCTTTCTTTCAAAGGATGTCGATGCCGATGCCATATAATCGCCTCCAAAAACCTCCAAGAACCTCTCCAAACCCTAGCCGAAAGCTCCCCAAAAGATAGGTAAGAGATAAAAGAGAGGGGGGGGTCCCCAAATAGATCTGAAAATGGGATATTTATAGGATGAAATCGGAGTTCCACACGCCCCTGTGGATTTTCCACACAGACCTGCAGAATTTCCACACGGGCGTGTAATTTTCTGTTTTTCTGATTTTCGGCCGACAGTGAACAGTAACTTGCTACATTGTTTTGTTACAGTAATTAGCTACAATGCTTCACCGAAATGCTCCCGAATTCATCGTTCTTCATCGAAGCTGTTGAATTGGGCACACAAGCAACGTTAGATTATGTCGATTACTTCATTTCTCTTCATTGACAAAGTTCTCCAATGCTTCACGAGTTAGACTTTTGTGAATGTAACTGCCCTTGTGGCCCCTCCAATGGAGGTTGGCACACACCCACAAGTCTAGAATCGTGCCTTGTTCCTTGCTTGGTCCGAGAACTCCTCAACAATGGCGAACACAACCTATTCTTGCTTCTTTCTTCTCCAAATTGGTTCCACAACCCTACAATGCACAAAAGCACACAAATGCACACAAACTAATGATAAAATCTGAGAAAAATAATGCTCAATATAAGATAATAATACTTCGTATCACTATAACACGAGCGCTTATCAACCATCCAAACTTGCCATAGATTTTCATTCATGTTATGTTATGGTCAAACGTCTTAATATACAACCTTATTGTAATCATGTTCAGTTGAGTCAAATGTAGAAAACCTATTATTCTGATAGTAATTAAGTAGAGAAATGGAAATGGAAACATGAAGATTAAACAAGAGCGAAAATAATTATACATAAGATATTTGTAGAATATTCATATACAAAGGCGACTTTGTGAATTTTGTCTTATTAAGTAATCTGTAGTGTTATATAAAAAAGTACTTCCAAATTTAGCTACACACATATTAACATGACTGTCTATTGATAAGTAATAAACTAACCACATTTTCTATATCATTTATACTGCATTTAGCATGAAATTTTACTTGATTAGCACCTCATTAGTATGAAATTTCATTTTTAGTTCACAACAGCCCTTATTTCTATTTTAGGAAGAAAGAAGCAAATTCAGGGGTGTTTTGAAGCAAAATGAAGCAAGTTGCTGAATCAAGGTTGCACCATGACTCTCAATGGGCCTTATGGAAACTCATCACCCCCATTGTCTATACTTACCACTACTATGATAAAAATGTGGTAGCATGGAACCACCAGAAGCAACACAGAAGCCACAACAGCCTCAAAGAGGCCGTTGTGAAGACCATCATTGATGTTGTCAAAACACATAATGCCCAAAAACCGTGTCAGGATGCGACTTGGAGCCCAAGCAACAACTTACTCACCATGGGTATCACAACGCCCATGGTGAGGTGTGGTAGAGCTAATCACTATAAATACAATAGTTTTCTCCAAATTTGGGGAGACTCTTTTATCGAAGAAACTAGGGTGGTCGGATTTCTAGAGATCTAAGTAGTGAGAGACGGAGTTTCTTCCATATTCCATTAGATTCCAACGGATTTCTCAAGAGTACATCAACGAGCATCATCAGAGAAGATTGCATGTAACAAGCATCTTTAAAGATCATCATCAAAGTAACGTGAGTGACACACGTCATCCGGACGATCTTGGAATCCTCTAATCCTCAACCTTCGGAGAACTATTGGAGGAAGTTAATCTAGAAATACATTGAACATTTATTTATTCTTTATTTGGTCTTGTGGTTCTCTTGTGCTCTGATGCTTTGCTTGTTATGATCCATAAGAACCTAATTCGAAGGGAATTGTATGTCTAGGTCCCTTGGTTATTATTTATGAATCATTATTGATTAATATATATATTGTTCTAGTTTTCGTAATTATTTCATGCTCTTAATTGATTATTATTGTTGATGTGGATGAGGAGGTTATGCCCCCATGTTGATGACGTCCATGCCATGATAGATCTATGCATGTTATAAGAGGTTAGGCATAGCTAGGTTTCCGAATTAGGGATTGATTGCCCTTTAGGCTTAGTGTTTGATTGGTCTTTGCTTGTGGAATTCCCACACTTAAGGCAAACATAGGAGGCTGGGGTGGAAGAGATTCCATCTTAACTTCCTAGTGATTTAGACCTGATTGCCATGGCTTATTGGGACTAGTACGCCTATCAAAATTAATAATGAAGATAACTATTGTACATACTCCCAACTCCTTCTAAGTGTACTCAACAACGTCTCCAATTGTATTGTTTAATAGTGTTGTACAAGAAAACTAAAGAAAAAGAATAAATGATTAGGCTATTAATTCGGTGAAAAGGAAGTAATATAATCCTCTCGCCGTTCCAAGGGAAATGCGACCCTCGTGCTCACTCACGGCGTATTATTTGACGACCCGTACATTTGCGATATTACGGACCAATTGTAGTATTAATTGCATACTTGCACGCTATATATTTGCATAATTTACACAACTCATAATCGTTCCATCATTTATTAATTCTATAATAAGTTTTTCACAACAAAATTCCAAACATATTTGGAAAACCCAAACATATCCACACAAAAAAAAATAAATAAAGAAAATAATTTCAAATCATTTTGAATAATACATTAGATCAGGTAAGCTCACAAAGTTCAAGAAACACTAAGTAATATATATATAAAATGTAGTGGCAATATGTTTATGATGTCTTAAAAAAATGACGATGTTCTTGCTTTTATGGAAACAAATTAAATAATTTGCTAATTGGCCTCGATTTGATTTTTTGTTAAATTAATATTTTAGAGGAGCTCACTGATTCATTTTTTTTTTTTTTTTTTTTTGTGAAATTTAGACTTGAATTAAACCAATTGGGTTAGAAGATTTTTAATCTAAACAGAATTAGACTCCATAGAAAGACCAAATGAAATCAAACTAGAAATGATTTGGTGCAATTTGGGTTTTATCATTTTGAAATGACTTAGGTTTTTGATAATAAAAAAGAATGCTTACATTTATTAAAAACAAACTGTGAAAGAGTTGGTCTTTACTAATAAAATTAATTTTATAAGTTTGGGTAGAGAATGTGAGCAACAACCAAATACTAGTATCTAATACAAACCTATAAGAGTGAGAAATGTCAAATGTATTGATATTTCTTTATATAAAGAAGTAGCTCTAGGATATATATATATATAGCAAATGCAATTAAAAAGGCACCAATAGGTAACCACTTAATATGAGCAACCCCAAGTACAAAAAACGAACAAGTTTTTATTTTATATGGTATTTATAAACAGTTAGATGGTTTAAGTATTTGTCATCATCATCCAACACATCTGATAAAAACCACATCATTTTTTAGGATTTGTGATTTCAAAACAAAGCTTTCCACCAAAAAAAGACATTGTCAACTAATCAGTATGTGGTAAATTTTTGACTGATCCAAAAGTTTATTAGAGTGAAGACTTAATATTAAACATAAAAATTTTCTGTTGATAATATCAAAATCACAATGAAAAATGAATAATTTATAATTGTTCCGAATGAGATCTAATCTTTTAAAGTGATGCAAAATTTTTAAATTGTCAATTCTATTAAATTTTAATTTTTCATCTAGGATTTGTAGCAAGGTTTTCCATATTCATTTGTATTTTGGTTTGGACAATTTTGTGTCATATAACTAGAAGTTTCTTGAATGGCTGTTAATGACACCATTCTTTTCAAAATTCTATCCATATCTCTGTTTCAAATAATAAGTTTATCAAATATAATATAAATATATTGTTCATACTTTCATCATATAGATACATGGTCAAATGATATAAATTTAAATTCAAATAAATTCAACTAAGTTGAACTAAATTCAAGTAATCCAATGAAACTTAAAAATAAATAAATAAATAAAAAAAGCAAAGATTTATCACTAAAATTCAAAATAGATTTACTAGTAAAAAGAAATGAAACTCTAAAATTTAATCAGTTTAATTATAAACTTCAAAACATGTGAAAATAGTAATAAAAGTTGCCTCCAAATTACCTTGCTTGAGACTCTATAATCAATAACTTGGGAGAAATTCTAAATTTATAACTATTAGACTTATTTATCAAGCAATCCAGATTCATATGCCACATTTCAATTAAAACTAAAAACTTAGAGAAATAGATATTAAACATGATAGAGTAAAAATAATTTGAAAAAAAAATGAGAGATCAGAAAATCTTACTGACCACAGAGATTTGAACCAATTGGTGTGTATTTACAAAAGCTTTTGTGTTTTTTAATTACAAACCCCATATTTATTTTTCATGAATTATTTATATATATACGTTATATGGCGCACATCATATATTGTTGTAATAAAACAATTAATAATAATAAGCACATGTTTTTTCCTTGAAAAGTTGTACAGTTTGATAAAATAAGTTTTCATTTTGACATCTTTTCATACAAGCCTAATCACTATATATATATATATATAATTTAGAGTTATAAAGTTATAAAGTATTGTATTTGAATGAGATTTGATTTATATGATGGGATTTGTTCTTGTTGAAATTTGAAAACATGACTGAATTACAAGTAATCTATGTTTTATGTAAGGCATTGTATCTTAGAGAGAAAATTTCATGTAGCCAATATAACAACAAAGAAATTATTATCTAAAGAATGTTTCTTGATACCTTCACTAATATCAATATTTTTTTAATTGTACGTTTCCTCCTTATATAATCTTAACTACTTTTTCCAAATTTACCGTAATAATTTTTGAATTATTATTTTCTCATTATTTGAATTTATATTATGAAAGAAATTTCAAAGTAATACTATAAGCTTTTATCTTCATCAAGCTCTATCTAGAATGTGATATTGGTACTAAAAAATTTGAGCAATCCAACAGTAATCTATATGAATTTTTTTTAATATTTGCTTGACACAACCCTTGCATGAGTGTTCAGCAAGTGCACGAGTCATCGTAGTAATAAAATATACCCTGGTGAGTGGATAATTGTATCCATAGGGAATAGTTGCTTAGAAATAAGAGATATCGCAATTTAGCTAAGAAAAAAAATCGATGGTAAGTGAAATCAATGTAAGATTGTAAAAAGAGTAAAAGAAGATAAAAATGCAAGCAAGAGTAAATAGAGAAGATAAGCAATGAAAAGATGGGACTCCCGGACTTTGCTCATCCTAGAACTATTGTTTCAAGTGCAAGACTAATATTATGCCTCCTAACTGATGTTTAATGAGTCGTGGAAATCCAAAGATACACGGTCCCAAACCTTAGGTCAACCATGACTAGCCCTCTACATTATACCCCTGCGGAAAGGAGTACTCTTAACACCTCACGCTGTGTCGGACTGCTTGGGGTTCTAGGGACTCCAAGTGATAAACCCTATTCCCTAATATAGACCTAGTCCTTTGGTCCAAGCGAAAAGCCCCTAGTCACAATTAAGCTCCAGCACTAAGATTCACTTCAACACTTCACTCTGTTACTTCTGCAACTAAGCCCCAGTGGAGTTAATCTCGTAGCACTTCACTCTATTGTGGCCTCAAAGAACTCTTGGAATGTGGAGGTAGGATAAGTCATGTCGGAAGGGAAAGGGGATGTTCCTCTACCTCTCGAGTCACCCTCTCGACCCTCTTCAATCTCGCTTAGTCTAACTCTAATGAAGTTGTCACACCTTCAATGGATTACCTAGATGGATTCTCAACCCTAGTGTCACTCTAAGGGAAAATCAACACAATAAGCATTCAAGATTGAAACTCAATTAAATCATCAATTAAAGAAACATAATAAAAGTAAATGAAATAAAATCATCCTAAGGTTTGCAAGTCCAAGCACCCACTAGTGGTTTAGCTCTCCATAAAGCAATACAAAATCAATAATGAAATCAAATAATAGTGCATGCAATCTATAAAGATAACCCCATTTTCATCTGTATCGATGGTCTTTAAGAGCCATCTTGCCTTCTCAAGGACTTCTCCATCGAGCCTAGGGCACAGCTCGCCGAATCGATGTCGTCGAAAGCTCCCCAAATAACTCTCTTTCGAAAGATGCCAATGTCGATGCCGTAGAACACTGCTAAAGCCTCGCAAAAAATTCTCCAAACCTTAGCCGCACTCTTACGAAAGATGGGCGAAAGATAGGAAAAAGATCCCCAAATAAATCTCAAATCGCGGTATTTATAGGGCTGAAATCAAGCATCTACATGGCTTTGGAATTTTCATACGCCCGCGTGGATTCTCTTGAATTTGATTTCCTTTGCACTATGAACGGTACTAATATAGTAAACTGCTATAGTACTTGCGCCAAAATTGCTCCTGACTTCATTTTCTTCATTGAGGCCGCCAAGTTGGGCACACAACTACGCGACAGATCACGTCGCCTCTTGCTTTCAACACATTGATGAAGCTCTTAGATGTTACATAACTTGGACTATATGAGTGTGACTGCCTCTTTGCCCCTCCAATTTTGTATATTCATTTGAGTACTTTGGAGGTTGGCTGATAAGTGCTCGTGTTATAGTAATGCAAAGTGTTATTATCTTGCAATGAGCATTAATTTAATCAGATTTTATCACTAAAAAGTGTGCATTTGTTTACTTTTGTGCATTGCAGGGTTGTGAAGATAAAGTGAGACTTTTGTTCACCATTGTAGGGAAGATTCTTGGACTAAGCAAGGAGCACGGCATGAGTAGAGACTTATGAGTGTGTGCCAACCTCCTTTGGAGGGTCACAAACGCAGTCACATTCACAATAAGTCTAACTCATGCTAATAAGGAGAACTTCACCAATTAGGAGATTTGAAGCAATCGGCACGATCTACCGTTGATTGTGTGCCCAATTCAACGGCCTCAATGAAGAACAACGAATTCGGGAGCGTTTCGGGACAATCACTGTAGGAAAATAATGTAGCAAGCTACTGTGCATCTTCGGCCGAAATTCAGAATTCCAGAGAATTCACACGGGCGTGTGGAAATTCCACACGGCTGTGTGAATTAATTTTCCAGCAAGCCAGAAACTTCACACGCCCGTGTAGAAATTCGACACGGCCGTGTGAAGTCCCGATAAGTCCGATTTTTAAAGGCGCACTCAACAATATAAAGAGCGATTTTGGAGACTATTAAAATATCTTTTGACCTATCTTTCTCCCCATCTTCTGGAGAGTGCGGCTAGGGTTTTGGAGAGGATCTCGTGGAGGTTTAGAGCGCGTCACCGACATCCGGCGGCCGCACAAGACCACGGCCACACCATACGCAAGGTGGTTTTCATCGATGTCTTTACCTTGTGCTTTCTTTCATATTTTGATGAACATGTATAGCTCCATGAGGAGCTAAACCCCTTGTGGGTATTCGGACTTGTAAACTCTAGGGTTATTATGTTTCTTTGACATTGTTATTATGCTTTTTCCATTATTAATGAATAAAAATTGAGTTTCGATCTTAATTTCATCTTGTTAATGTTTTCCTTCATACGTGACACTAGGGTTGAGAACAATCTAGGTTGTCCTTTATAGGTGTGACAACTCCTATAGGATTAGACTATGTAAGATTGAAGAGGGTTGAGAGGGTGAGTCGTGAGGTAGCGAAGCGTCCCCTTTCCTTTAAGATGTGGTTTCTCCCTATTTCCGTTTCCTTGATTTCTTAGTGGTCGAGATAGAGTGAAATGCTAGTTAGATAAACTCCCCTGGGGCTTAGTTACGCAAGTAACAGAGTGAAGGGTTGAAGTGAATCCTACGCACTGGGGCATAATCTAGACTAGGGTTCTTCCACCTGGACCAAAGGGTTAGAACTATACATAGGAACAGGTTTTACCACTAGGAGTCCCTAGAACTTAAAGCAATCCCACTTAGTGTGAGTTTTAGGTAGATATACTCCCTTGGGGCTTAGTCGTGCTAGCGACAGAGTGAAGGGTTGACGTGAATCCTAATACCGGGGCATAATGTTGGGGTTAGTCACGGTTGTCCTTAGGTTTGGAACCGTGTATCTAAGAATTTCCTCGACTTAATTGACATCAATAGGAAAGTATAATAGCATCATCTTGCACTAGAGGCATAGATCCTAGAGGTAGCTTGTCCGGATACCCTATTTCATCCATTGCCAGTTTCTCTCTATTCTTTTTTACTTGCACTTTCTTATCTTCCATCTTTCTATTTGATTTCTTGTCTTTTATTGTATTTGCTTCCATATTCACTCATCGATTCTATTCTTATCTTTCCATACTCCACATAGCTTAAATAGTGAAATCTCGTATTTTGATTCCCTATTCCCTGTGGATTCGACTACTCACTCACCGGGGTAAATTTTATTACTTCGACAAACTCGTGCACTTGCGGGATACACGCAAGGGGTTTTGTCAAGTTTTTGGCACCGTTGCCGGGAAATAGGCGTTTTAGATATTTGTTTTTCACTATTTTAGTTATTCACTTCACTTTCTATTTCATACTTTCTTTATCTATCATTGTTCTTATTTTCCTATTTCACATTTCCGTTATCCAGTATCACTCTTATTTGTTTTCTTTGTTCTGCTTTCAGCTTTAGAAGAGAGGGGATGTTTGATACAACTGAAATCTTTGATTCACTTACAGGAATAATGAAGGATGTGGAACAGAAAATGTATTTGTTCACAGTACAGTCGGTTGTAAATCGCATTGAGTATGAGCAACCATTAAACATTCCTTCCATAGAAAAAGAGATAGTTGTTGATCATTCTGGCACAAGACAGATCATGGGCTGTGAATTGGGCAATGTGTTAGATGAGTTTGAGAGATCAGCCCTGGCTTCTTTAAGTGAGGATTCAGAAGAAAATCTAGAGAGGGTCCTTGCTCAGTTTGAATCATTATATCTAGAACAAAGGCAAGAGGTCTTTTCAGTGGGAATCATAGACTTAACCAAGGAAGCATGTGACATGGAAGCTACAATCAGACCCTACGATCATCTTAACGGTCGGGGTTTGCAAAACAGCGCAGAAAGTATTGAGGAACAAAAACCATTTCAGTTTGAAGAAATTGATCGATTAAAGGAAAGTCATTTGCGACCATCTATTGAAGAACCACCTGACTTGGAATTAAAGACATTGCCAACACATTTGGAGTATGCATATCTAACAGAAGAAATGAAACTCCCCGTGATCATAGCCTCCGATCTCTCCTTGGATCAGAAGGAGAAGTTGGTAAAAATGTTGAAGAAGCACAAATCTGCCCTCGCTTGGAAAATTTCGGATTTGAAGGGAATAAATCCTTCGTTTTGTACACATAAAATCCTAATGAAGGATAATTTTAAATCGGTGATCCAACCTCAGAGGAGACTAAATCCAAATATGAAGGAGGTTGTCAAGGCAGAAGTGGTGAAACTTTTGGATGCAGGGATCATCTATCCTATCTCTGATAGCGCTTGGGTAAGCCCAACGCAAGTGGTTACAAAGAAAGGAGGGATGACAGTAATCAAAAATGAAAAGAATGAGCTCATTCCAACGAGAACAGTCACAGGATGGAGGCTGTCCATTGATTACAGAAGATTGAATGACGCGACCCGAAAGGATCATTTTCCACTGCTTTTTATTGATCAGATGTTAGAATGGCTGTCGGACATCAGTTTTACTGCTTCCTAGATAGGATGTCAGGGTATTTTCAGATCCCTATAGCACCAGAAGATCAAGAGAAGACAACTTTCACTTGTCCCTACGGAACATTTGCATATCGACGAATGCCATTCGGACTGTGCAATGCACCCGCAACATTCCAACGGTGCATGACTGCTATTTTTGATGATCTTTTGGAAGATATAATGAAGGTGTTCATGGATGACTTTTCAGTGTTCAGTGATTCCTTCGATCTATGCTTGAAGAATTTGGAGAGAGTATTAATGAGGTTTGAAGAAACAAACCTTGTATTTAATTGTGAGAAGTGTCATTTCATGGTTCAGGAAGGTATTGTGTTAGGACACAAGATCTCTTGGAAAGGTATGAAGGTAGACAAAGCCAAAATCGAAGTTATAGACAAGCTTCCTCCATCAGCAAATGTGAAGGGGATTCGGAGTTTCTTGGGTCATGCAGGATTCTATAGATGGTTTATCAAGGATTTCTCGAAAATCACACAACCATTTACCAAACTCCTCGAAAAAGATGCTTCGTTTGATTTTGGTGAAGAATGTACAGCGGCATTCAATGTGCTTAAAAATAAACTGTTGCAAGCTCCAATTTTAGTCACACCTGAGTGGAACGAGCAATTCGAGCTCATGTGCGATGCAAGTGATTATGCTATTGGAGCAGTTTTGGGGCAAAGAAGGGGTAAACAGTTCCAACCTATTTATTATGTAAGTAAAACTCTCACAGGGCTCAAGAGAACTACACCACCACAGAGAAGGAGTTACTAGCAGTGGTATTCGCCCTCGATAAATTCAGGCCGTATCTCATCCTGTCGAGGGTCATTGTTTTTACAGACCATTTAGCTCTTCGTTACCTCATGAATAAAGCCGATGCGAAGCCAAGGTTGATCAGGTGGATACTGTTACTGCAAGAGTTTGATATGGAAATAAAGGACATGAAAGGGACTAAAAATGTGGTGGCAGACCACTTATCTCGGTTAGAGGGAAGTATTGGGCAAGAGCCATCAAGTAGGAAAATCAATGATTCTTTCCCAGAGGAACACTTATACTCAATTGAGAATTCAGAAGCAATAGGTGATGTTCCATGGTTTGCAGATTTTGCCAATTACTTGTCAGGGAAGGTGCTCAAACAAGGGCTTACATTCCAACAGAAGAAGAAATTCTTTAGTGATCTGAAGCATTACTTTTGGGATGATCCATTCCTTTTCCGCATTTGTGCAGACCATGTGGTTAGGAGATGCGTCTCTAGGAAGGAAGGATGGGATATCCTTGCTCATTGTCATTCCGGACCGGTTGGAGGCCATTACGCATCAAGTAGAACTGCAGAAAAGGTTTTGGCTGCACGGTTTTATTGGCCGACTCTATTCTAGGATGCGCACCAATTTGTTCTTCGATGTGATAGTTTCCAGAGGATAGGAAATTTGTCGCGGCGAGACGAGATGCCTCAGAACCCTATGCAATTCTGTGAGATATTTGATGTTTGGGGCATTGATTTCATTGGGTCATTTCCAAAGTCCAATGGGAACCAATATATATTGGTGGCAGTCGATTATGTCTCCAAATGGGTCGAAGCTCAAGCACCGCCGACTAATGATGCTAGGACGGTGGTAAAATTCTTGAAGGGGCTGTTTGCTCTGTTTGGGACTCCACGAGTTATTATTAGTGATCGAGGAACACATTTTTGCAACTTCCAATTGGAAAAAGTGCTGAAAAGATACGGAGTACACCATCGCCTTGCGACCCCGTACCATCCACAAACTAGTGGACAAGTCGAGGGGACCAATAGAGAGCTCAAGAGGATTTTGACGAAATCTGTAGAGCAAGGAAAGCGAGATTGGTCTGAACGGTTAGATGATACACTTTGGGCTCATCGAATAGTATACAAGACTCCGATAGGAACTACACCGTACAATTTGGTTTATGGGAAGTCATGTCACTTGCCGGTGGAGCTCGAACACAAGGCGTATTGGGCAATCAAGGCGATGAACTTTGATTTGAGAAAGACCGGTGAGAAAAGATTTCTCCATCTTAATGAGCTTGATGAGTGGAGGTTGAAAGCGTATGAGAATGCCAGAATCTATAAAGAAAGGCTCAGAAGGTGGCACGACAAACACATTAAGTCACCTAAAGAATTTAAAGTGGGCGATAAAGTACTATTGTTCAATTCGAGATTACGGCTCTTCCCCGGGAAATTAAAATTGAGATGGTTTGGCCCTTATACAGTTACGCATGTATCAACCCATGGGGCAGTTGAAATCACTTATCCGGAAAAGGGTACGTTTACAGGTAATGGGCATCGGTTGAAGCCGTATTTTGGTGGTAAAGTTTGTGATGATAACAAGGAGGTATTATTTCTCAACCCACCGTAAGGTAAGATCAAGTACGTCAAGCTAAGTGACGTTAAACAAGCGCTTCTTGGGAGGCAACCCATGCTTTTACAGTTTTTCTAGGACTCAGTTTAGTTTTAGGTTGAATAAAAGTCTTAGGTTTGGTGTCCTGAATTTCATGTGTTTATGCTGTGTTTTTCTTGAGGATTAATGATGTTTTCATGTGCCTAAACGATAATTGATGAAGTTTAAGCTGGTTGAGCATGTTTTCTATGGTATCTGGTCGTGTTTTGATAGTTTTCGCAGGCTCCAAGCATCGTATGTATGTTTCTGAATTTTTTTGTAAGTCTGTGAATTTTTCTAAGTAAACCAGAGAAAACACACGACCTTGTGGAATTTCCACACGGGCGTGTGTTACCAATTAGAACTCAACCAGTGAGGGCACAGGGGTTTGCCCATGCCCTTGTGAACAACCTCAGAAGGGGCACACGGCCGTGTGGAATTTCCACACGGCCGTGTGAAATCTCGCAGAACTTGAACTCTTTTCCAGAGAGTCCACAGGGGTGTGTGGGTGCCCCTGTGAGTGCCACTGTGTTAAGGCACACGGCCGTGTGAAAATTTCACACGGCCGTGTGAAACTCTCCAGAGACAACCAATTCATCCCGAGAATACACAGGGGCGTGTGTGTGCCCCTGTGGAAGAGCTTACGAAAGGCACACGGTCGTGTGGATTATTCACACGACGGTGTGGAACAATTAGACAATTCTCGGGATGAACCAGAGAAGTCACAGGAGCATGTGATGTGCCCCTGTGGCCTGCCTTGTGTTTTTAGTCAGGTTGGGCACACGGCCGTGGGGAATTTGCACACGGCCGTGTGATATTTTTCAGAGACTTTCAGTGTTTTCCCATGAATCCACAGGGCCGTGTACCAGCCCCTGTGGAATCCCCTGTGAAGGCCACGGCCGTGTGGGAAGTTTCACACGGCCATGTGGGGTAGTCTGGAGAGCGAACAGAGTGTACACAGGGGCGTGTGTCAGTCCCTGTGAACTTTAACTTTAGAGGTACACTGCCGTGTGGGATTTTCACACGGCCGTGTGGATTCCCAGAACTTCAAAAGGTATGCGTTTCTTTGTGGGTTTCACTCGTGCCTCATTCGTTTTACACTCTCAAACACTCTCCGACCCTCTCCGTTACTTCCCCAATCTTCTCTGAGGTTTTATTTGGAGTTTTCCGTCCGATTTTAAGGTTTTCTTCATCAACATCACCGATAAAAAACTTCAAACCCTTGTTCTTCGTCAATATTAATTCACTCCATTTTTGTTGATAATTTTGCTTGATTTGCATGATTAAATGGCATACGAATGCATTCACGGAGTTTTGGAGAACTGCTACTTTTGTAAAGATGAAATGCTAGTTCAATGACCGTGCGGTATTGTCCGCCTGACAATCCACACGGCCGTGTGAAATCTCGTAGAGTGAAATTTAACGGTGGATTAATTGATTTTATTTCAGGAATGGCACCCAAGACAAAGCAAGCAGCTAGCAAAAGGCCCTTCGAGTCATCTAACGAGCAGATTACTTTCGCCAAGCCCGAACACCGAGTGAGACATGATAGATTAGAGAAACTCAAGTTTGGACAATCTCGATACATAGATTTAAGTTGTTTAAGAACAGTTGAGTGGGGGGACGACATGTCAAATGAAATTGAGGAACATTTAGCGGTTGGGAGTTGGAAGAGTTTGTTGTCTATTAAAGAACCGGCCAACAGCTCACTTTCTTTGGAAGTACTAGCGTCCTTTGAGTTCGACAAATCACACAAAGACTTGACAAGAGCCGACACTATACAATTCAGGGCTTTTGGGCACGATTACAGCATGTCAGTGACACAGTTTTCTATTGGCATGGGTTTGTATGATCAAGCCTATACAGAGTCAGAGGAGTATGAGAACCTTCCGACAGATTATTCTGGTAGTTTGACTCCTCAAGGAGCTTACAGAGTGTTATGCGGACAAGGGCAATATGGGCTAGGGGTATCGAAAGCCACTTGTTTGTCACGACCAGCTTATAGATACATTCACGCCATTTTGAGTCGATCAGTGAACGGTCGGGGCGATAGTACTGGAGTCTTAAGTTGGTAGGAGCTCCTTTACCTCCATTCAATGGTTCGGAGCGAGCCGCTCCATCTCGGGTATATTCTGGCAGATTACATACGACATCAGGGCCAGTACTCGAGTCTTGGAGCTATTTTTTTCAGGGCCATATGTTACAAGACTCATTAAGGGATGGGCCTTCGGGAAGTAATCAGAGGAATGGAGAAGACAGTTATACCTTCCCCAATTAGCTTGGAGATGTTGAGACAGATGGGTATGGCCAGGAAATATTATCAGCGCTATATTTTGAATAGGCACCCACAAAGGCCAATGGAGGATGGCGAGGCCGGGGGATCGCACCCAACATTGCATCTACTAGAGCCACCCCCAGTAGACATAGAGGCACAGGCACCACCCACAGCACCGGAGCTACCTCCGGTGCGCATATTCTTGCCCTCTCGAGGCCAGGATAGACTGGAGCGCCTCGAGAGCGCCGTGGGTGTCCTTCAGACAGAGTTGACTGGGGTCAGGGCCACACAGACAGCAGAATATACTGAGACGATGGCATGGCTTGATACCATTCAGCGTTTACTTGAGTAGGCCGTGTCATCACCATTTGTGGTCCAGCCTCGGGCCCCTATTCCACCAGCACCATAGGCTACTGCACAGGACACCGACGCTGAGGCGTCGTAGTTTTAGTTTTTACTTGCTTTTGATTTCGTTTTTTGTACTTTTCATTCTATTTTGGACTTGTAGCACTTAGAAAAGATCTTCCTTCTGAGTTTATCCCTTATTTTGTTTTCTCTTTTATCTCGAGTTGTATTCATTGCTTTATCTCTATATATACTCGAGTTTTTATTGAGCTATACTGAACCCTTGTGTGTGTGTGTGTGCGCGCAGATGGTCTTGGATGAAAGGAATCTAAGGAATAGTTATAGGCACGGTTATGAGACCGTGTGTGCTTCACAACCCATTGGGACTCAACTCTCAATGCACCTAGCTCCATCAAACGCAACACTTGGAGTTCAGGGGAGTAATGTTTCAATTGCCTACTTCCACACTAATTGTTTTACAATTTTTTTTCACTTGTATTGTGCTTGCATGTGTACATTGAGGACAATGTACATCTTAAGTGTGGGGGGGAGTTCACATTGCACACACCTTTACTTGTGCGTTCAATTGCTCATGCTCATGTATCCTATGGCAGTTCACCTTAGTTGCAACGGTTGTATTCTTAGAGTTTAGGAGAAATTTTTAAAATTGTGTTCTATCATGCTCTAGTTTCTACTTGAATTTTAGGGAATTTTTGCTCGATTATCTCATATTGCACAACTCACTATTGGAATCTTTTGGAAACTCAATCTTGAAGTTTTTAAGGACAAATTTATCATCGTTCTTAGTTTTACTTTGGAAAATGCATATATAAAAAATAATAATAATAATAATAATAATAATATGAAAAAGATGGAAAAAATGAAAAAAAATATGGAAAAGAAAGAAAAAAAAATATGAGTTGTGAATATTTGCTTTGTTATATGCATTTGGGGTGGAAAGAGCTACCACCTATGAAGTATGTAGCTACTCTCATAAGTCGGATACAAGTTATGCCCTAATGAGAGAAAGAGCTATCTCATGGGATGCGTGAAAGCTACTACCCCGGTAGAAAGAGCTACCTCCTCGAACGTGTGAAAGCCACCTTTGGCAGCCGCCCAGGAAAGGGCTACCTTCAAGGATGTGTGAAGCTACTACTTCCTTTTCTTTTTATTTATTTTTTTTTTGTATATAAATAAGTCCTTTCTACAAAAGTTTGAGGAGTACTCGTTGGTTCTCTTGAGTGAAATCGCACACACTAACACATTTTCGAGTTTTTAGCTAGAGCATTGGTAACCTTATACAATGTTTTGATTTCCCCTTACTTATAGAATGCCTCTTTTGCATACTTTGGGTGAACCTAAGGCCGAGCACTTTCAATTGTTCTTCCCAAGTAATTTCACATTCTATTTTGCTTGAGGACAAGCAAAATCTTAAGTGTGTGTGTGTGGGGGGGGGGGGGGATTTGATAAGTGCTCGTGTTATAGTAATGAAAAGTGTTATTATCTTGCAATGAGCATTAATTTAATCAGATTTTATCACTAAAAAGTGTGCATTTGTTTACTTTTGTGCATTACAGGGTTGTGAAGATAGAGTGAAGGAAAGGAACGAAGTTAGATCATGTTCGCCATTGTTGGGAAGATTCTTGGACTAAGCAAGGAGCACGACATGAGTAGAGACTTGTGAGTGTGTGCCAACCTCCTTTTGAGGGGCACAAAGGCAGTCACATTCACAATAAGTCTAACTCATGCTAACAAGGAGAACTTCACCAAATAGGAGACTTGAAGCAATCGGCACGATCTACCGTTGATTGTGTGCCCAATTCAACGGCCTCAATGAAGAACGACGAATTCGGGAGCGTTTCGGGACGATCACTGTAGCAAAATACTGTAGCAAGCTACTGTTCATCTTCGACCGAAATTCAGAATTCCAGAGAATTCACACGGGCGTGTGGAAATTCCACACGGCCGTGTGAATTAATTTTCCAGCAAGCCAGAAACTTCACACGCCCGTGTGGAAATTCCACACGGCCGTGTGAAGTCCCGATAAGTCCGATTTTTAAAGCCGCATTCAACAATATAAAGAGCGATTTTGGAGACTTTTAAAATATCTTTTGACCTATCTTTCTCCCCAACTTTTGGAGAGTGCGGCTAGGGTTTTGGAGAGGATTTCGTGGAGGTTTAGAGCGCGTCATCGGCATTGTCACCGACGTTCGGCGGCCGCACAAGACCACGGCCACACCATACGCAAGGGAGTTTTCATCGATGTCTTTACCTTGTGCTTTCTTTCATATTTTGATGAACATGTATAGCTCCATGAGGAGCTAAACCCCTTGTGGGTATTCGGACATGTAAACTCTAGGGTTATTATGTTTCTTTGACATTGTTATTATGCTTTTCCATTATTGATGAATAAAAATTGAGTTTCGATCTTAATTTCATCTTGTTAATGTTTTCCTTTAGATGTGACACTAGGGTTGAGAACAATCTAGGTTGTCCTTTGGAGGTGTGACAACTCCTATAGGATTAGACTATGTAAGATTGAAGAGGGTTGAGAGGGTGAGTCGTGAGGTAGCGAAGCGTCACCTTTCCCTTCCGATGTGGTTTCTCCCTATCTCCGTTTCCTTGATTTCTTAGTGGTCGAGATAGAGTGAAGTGCTAGGTAGATAAACTCCCCTGGGGCTTAGTTACGCAAGTAACAGAGTGAAGGGTTGAAGTGAATCCTACGCACTGGGGCTTAATCTAGACTAGGGTTCTTTCACCTGGACCAAAGGGTTAGAACTACACATAGCAACAGGTTTACCACTAGGAGTCCTTAGAACTTAAAGCAATCCCACATAGTGTAAGGTTTAGGTAGATATACTCCCTTGGGGCTTAGTCGTGCTAGCGACAGAGTGAAGGGTTGACGTGAATCCTAATACCGGGGCATAATGTTGGGGTTAGTCACGGTTGTCCTTAGGTTTGGGACCGTGTATCTAATAATTTCCTCGACTTAATTGACATCAATAGGAAAGTATAATAGCATCGTCTTGCACTAGAGGCATAGATCCTAGAGGTAGCTTGTCTGGATACCCTATTTCATCCATTGCCAGTTTCTCTCTATTCTTTTTTACTTGCACTTTCTTATCTTCCATCTTTCTATTCGATTTCTTGTCTTTTATTGTATTTGCTTCCATATTCACTCATCGATTCTATTCTTATCTTTCCATACTCCACATAGCTTAAATAGTAAAATCTCGTATTTTAACTCCCTATTCCCTGTGGATTCAACTACCCACTCACCGGGGTAAATTTTATCACTTCGACAAACCCGTGCACTTGCGGGATACACGCAAGGGGTCGTGTTATTGGCACACACTCAGATACCTACAACTTGTACCTTGGTCCTTGTTTAGTCTAAGAGTCTCCTCAACCATTGCGTCCATGATCTATTTTTGCTTCTTTTTTTCCATCTCGTCTCCACAACCCTAAATGCACAAAAGAACACAAATACACACGAATGAGTGATAAAATCTGAGAAAAAGTGATGCTCAATGTAAGAAAAGTATATTTCGTATCACTTATACAGTAGCACTTATCATTGTGTTATTTTGGTGGATATGCTATAATTGATGAAATATTAATTTATCATTCATGAGGTTTCTAGTTTTCTTTTTTGTGATGAAGTTGTGGTTTATCCATTTTTTTTTAAATTATCATTCATGAGAAAATTTTTAAAATATGTTTTAAAAATAAAATTTCAGAGATTATATAAGTTTAAGATAATATATTAGTTATCCTATTGTGGTATGTTTGAATAGATAATTGAAAGATTATTACCGATTAATAAGATAGGCTTGATTAAAATCTACTCTATGATATTTATGTCATTTAAGCTCTAATGAAGTAACTATCTGAGAAATGTATTTCTAGTGCTAATGACTGAGGGTAATTTATTTTTGTCAAAAGTCTCATATCTTGATAATGTATTGTTAATCCATAGATTCAAGGTTGAACATTATGTTCTTAATATTATTATAGAATAGCTTTATATGGAGTGATAAAGTGGTTGTGGACATTCTTGATGAGTTTACATTTGCAAATAGCTAAATGAGAGCAATTTATATAAGTTATCAGTAAAATTCTAGAATATTTGCTAAACAAGATAGTGCAAGACATAAGAGTAATGTGCAACTGTTACATAGCTAAAAGCCATTGTATGATCTGAACTTAATTTTCATAAATTTTGTTTATCCCTGGGTTCAATGCTTATTCCAGCTATGGAAATACATCTTACAAAACTCAATATTTTGTTTTTTTTTTAATTTTTGTTACTTTTGATTTATTTTCATTATATAAAATTGATGAGTGTCTAAAAGTGCATGTTTTCATTGTATTATTTCATATATTTCACATGTATTTTTATAGATTGAGGTCTATTTTAGGCATAATTTGTTATATTTTTATCTACAGAGCATGAAAAAAGCTATTGTGGGTTGAGAATGAGTTCCGAGATGTTTTCAACGCGAGATAGGCAAGTTTTTAAGAAAATTACTATAGTAGCAATATAGCAAACACACACTATAATATTTTACTGTAGCATATATGTAGATTTTGTGCGGCCCACACAATAGGCCGAATGGAAATGACTAGAAGGCGTATGCCGCACATGTCAACTTCCTAATCATAGATTTTAACACCCATTGGGGTCACCAATGTGCCCACACCATACCCCACACACGTTGGAGTATATAGCCCATTTTAGGGCATGAGAAGGTGCTTTTTGAGGGGCCTTAGTGCCGGTATCACTTATGAGGTGATTTTTACCCTCGAAAGACATCTTGGGCTAGATTTTGATAAGAAGGAGGAATTGGAAGATCCATTACTGGAGGGTAGCACAAGCTTGAAGGAAGTCTCATTTTGGGCGGATTACGAGTGGTGCCATTGGCATTTCCTCGGATCCCTTCTCTCCTCTACCATTATCCATATTGAGGAAGTTTCAATCATAAATTCTTTTGTGCTTTAACCTTTTTGTGTTATTGAACTCTCTTTTTTGTCGAATTAAACCCCCGAGGCTATTTGATGTTGGTGAACCTTGGGATGAATATGTTGTGTTGGATGCTTTGGTTTGATTTAATGCATTGATTATGTTTGTGATTCAATCTATGATGCTTGTATGCCTTGGGCTATAGATGGAGAACTCTTGAGTTCCTATGTTTATTATGCCTTAAGAGCAAACATTGATTTGCACTAGACCTTACATATGTTGAAAGGGTTATGACATGTCAACATTACCAAGAGCTTGGGTGTCGGCAACCCTTCCTCATTAGGCAAATCCTATGATAGAGACTCCTAAAACATATTGCAATTGTAGGAGAGTTAGTTATAAATAGCTTGAGCAGGCTTTCATATAGGATTAGGCGCTAACCACTAAGTTTTGAGGATTTGTTCATCTTAGAGATGTCACGGTCTAAACCAACTTTGCAATACCAAACCATCTTCCATATCACATTAGTAGTCCCAAAGGGATCCATATTTGGGAGACCATTATCATTCCTTTAAATTCCTATAGAGATCTTGTGCTTGCCTCCAATTTTAGTTTGCCTTATAGTCTAGATTCAAAACACCTTTGAATCATTTAGGTTAGATAATAAGTGAAGAGTGAGTAGTAGTACCTCCTCGGCTCCATGGAATATGATCCTTGTACTTTGCAAGAGGTATTACTTGATGATCCATGAGCTTGCCGTAGGCAACCATAAAAAAAAATTAATTTAAATAATAAGTGAATGATTTTTGTAATAAAATCTTATCATTTAAAATAATAATGAGTGTCTTTATCTTTTAAAAAGTTGAATCTTTTGATAAAATATTGTTTCATGTTTCATATCATTTTGGAAAACCTATTTACTGCTTTTATATATCGAGAGAGTTATAAAGTTTTGAAGTATAATATTTGAAAGAGATTTCAATTATATGATGAGGTTGGTTCTAGAAGAGGACGATAATTGATTCACTTGCATTCTATGTTTCAAATGTATCATATAATGTATTTTCAAGAAAACTTAAAAATAATTTAAAATTTGTAAATAAAAAATATTTGAAAAAATATTTGTCATGTTACAAACCCAAATGGGAACATCGATAGATCGGCCAAGTAAATATGGGCATGGGCCCCACAGTGTATGCAACACCTCAACTAACATGCAACAAAATAATCTATGACAGAAGCATATAAAAATTATTGAAGGAATCAAATAGTCATTACAAAATCTCCAAAGATATCCCGCTAAGCGTATTCGTAAAAATAACATGTAGGCCCATTGGATATAAAAAATGTCACACTCTATTTAATTATATGAGAAATCTTCAATATTAGTAGAAATCTTTAAAACAATATTCATTAGCAGAGAAGGTTCAAGAAATTCATACAAATAGCTATACTTTATATAAATTCCCCATTGTCATGAGTTACTGCATTTATACGAGTGATCCACAAACAACGAAAAATCTCTCTTTTGCTTATCTCTATCTCGTTGAGAACAAAACTAAGGTTCTTAGTTTTTGTTGAGTAGATGTTCGAGTAAGTCTTGAATGAGCCCCCCAAAAAGTTGATGTAAATATTTATTCAGCATCTCCAAGTTGTATATCCTCATCCAAATCTATTCATTGAATTAAATTATACTTTAATGAATAACTAATTTATTTCTCTTCATTCAGTCATTCCTTTTTCTTTCTCCATTCAATTAATAACCAAGCGGATCATTCTTATATATAAAAAGAAATTCCCATGGATTTTGCTAATATGACCTTCCAAACCATGGGATTTTTTGCTTCGAAACATGTGACCTGGAAATTAGGAATTATGTCGACACTAAAAAAAAAAAACAATGAGTTTCATTGCTTCTATGTTACTTGTTAAACGGTTAGTTATTTTCTATATACAAGAGAACCTTCTATCATTTAATCAAATATCATTATGAACTTGTATAGCTCACACTGTTTGGCTCTACCCATCAATTATACAGTAATATATCTTTTCATAATAAGAGTTATCTATATAGTAGTGGTACCTAGTTATGAAAGTTGGTTAAGTAGTTGGCCCTACTAGCATGTTCTTTCAAGAATAAGAGCATAATCCATAGCATTTCCTTTGCTTAATGGACAACCATTTTCTACCAATGGATAATTGCTTTTGATCTCAAATCGAATTGATTTGAGTTGCTTTAGCGGAAACCAAAAATTCTATACACAAGGAACATGATGGATCTTCCTCTTTAGTTTTAGATAGAAATGACCATTTTCCAATCTAGCTATCATATACATTGGTACTGATTGATCATTGATACTAGAAAAATTGTCTCATTTGTTCGAGCTCATGATCTAAATGAGTTGCATATAGACCCTAGTACAAGTTCCTTGGCATTGAGGGCATCCTTGAAGAGTGAGGGATATCATGAAATTTCTTATTTTTTGTCATGTATTTCTAACAAGTTGTTTAATAGCTGGGATATCACACACACACACACAATTAATTATAGAATAGCTTGGTTTAATATTATCTTAGTAGGACCATAATTGATAATTGTGAATTATTTCTTATTAGTATTCAATGTCCAATCAAAGAAAATTCTAATTATGGTTTGAAATGGAATCATGGATTAACATGAAATCATTTACATTTTCATTTTGACCACTACAAGGTCAATAATGCCATAAGCTTGGGCTTCTGTTGCTGACATAAAGGCATCCCTTTCCATGTCTTCGGAGATAGAACATAAGGATTTACACATTTTTTGTAAATAAACATTTGTGAGTGTTTCATGAAGTTTCAGTAGTTCTTTATAATACTGTAACAGGATCATGAATCTATTTCTTTCCCTTTTTGCCAAGAAACCCAAATTCTCTTGAAGAATAGAAGGAGGTATGAAATTCCAATGGCCATTGCATATGATTAGATTAAATATTAAATTGTCACGCCCCGAACCCGGTCTGGCCGAATCCGCTGCGCGGACAAACGGCCGCAAACCCACAGGGCAGGAGCCCAGTGAATTTGCAAGGCCTCAAAACCTAATACAGGGTAGAAGGCAGAAGATAAACTTAAAGGGATAATAAAACAAGTACAACTTAACGGTTACAACTAGGTTCAAAATACAGAACAATGAAAGTACATCAAGACCCATAAAGAGGTTCTAAACAACCATACAACTTAAAGACAAACATAAAACCCAACTCCAAGGAAAACGTCTACTAGAAGCTTTCTAATGTTCCTGGGTCTACTGCTCCTGATCTGAAAAGGATTTAAAACAAATCCATGAGCTCACTAGCCCAGTAAGTAATCCAAAATAATAACTGAAACAAATGTTTAAAACTGAAACTTGCACAAAATCAGAAACATGAAATAGTGTAAACAAAATCAAGAGACGAAGCAAGATGTAATAGATTCCTGAATGTGTCTCCAAATTTGCTATAGCTGCAAGAGGTCATTTATTTACCCTCGGTGACCCGAGTCAAAACAACAGAAGTCATTTGTTTACCCTCGATGACCCGAGACTGAATATCAGGTGGCCGTTGATTATTTCACCGAACGGACACGGTGCGAAACTGCAGTCTCATTTTCCAAAATTTCTTGTCGACAAGGTTAGGGTTTAATCCCCCATTGACAGGGTTGCACAATGCTCATTTGGAGACTCAAAATATTCAGGCAAAGTTTCAAGGCCACAAAATACAGAATATTCACCGGTAGCTCTCAAAAATTCATGTAATAATATAAGGTAAAAGATAAATAAATAAATAACAATTAATTAAATAATTAACTAAATTAAAAGGAAAAATACCCAAATTTTCCAAGCCTTAGCCTGGTTCCCACTTGAAGGAATAATAATACCATAATTTTAACATAGAACCATTATGTAATAACATAAAGGAAATAATTAAATAAATAAATAAATATAACAATTTGTGAATATAACTTGCCAAGGAATCAGCTTGATACTTTTATTAAGGTAATAGTAATAACAATATTATTGATAATAATAACAATGATAATATAAATTCAATTAACTAATCAAATATAATCTAAGGGATAAAATAAAATTTAGAAATTTCACAAAAAAATAAATTAAAATAATTAAATTTTAAATATAAGAGTTCAAAGGATTACTTACTTGATAAGCTCCTAAATCCAAAAGAAATCCAAAGTTCCCTCAAGGTGGCACTACAAGAGTTATGACTTTTAGTGACAACTTTTTTGTGACAATCTATTATTTTGCCACAAATATTAAGGTTTTTGTGTCAAAAAAGTTAACCGACACTATTGCTTAAATTAATTGTGACAACTTATATTTTTGTCACTATTACAAAGATAATTGTGACAATGTACTATATTTCACAATAAAGTCATCAGTACTAACATATTAATAGTGGCAAAATTTCTTTTGTGTCCAATGTTGGCCACTAAAAGCATATAAGATTTAGTGTCAAAACTTTCTTAATGAAAATGATGTTTAATTGTGACAAGACATATTATTATCATTATAATTTTTCATTTGTTGTGACAAAAGTGTTTTCTGTCACTCAATACCTATTTTTTCTTACAACAGTTTGTCACAAAAAATTAAACCATTTAGTGTCTACTAAATATTGTGACAAAAATTAAATTTTTAACTATGTTTTGTCACTATAGTTTGGATTAGTTGTGATGTCTAATTATTTTGTTACAATTATAATTTCAATTGTGACACTTTAGTATCTATCACAATTATACATCTTATCTTTTGTGCCGACAATTTTTTATACAAAATTTAAACATGTAGTGTCTACTAAATGTCTTCATAGAAATATTAATTAACATATATAGTCTTTTATAAATTATTATATGTGGTTGTAAAAGTTATATTCTTAATCAAATATTAAAAAATCTATTTTTTCTTCCCAATCTTAAGATTATGTATAGATTTTTTAAAAATTTATTAGGTATGTTAAGTAATTATAGATAAATTTTAAATGGTTTTTAAAATTATAATTTATCCAATATTCAAAATTTATATTATAAGGCTTAGAAAACAAGCCTTTACTTTAGATCATACCTAGAATTTATAGTATAAGAAAAAATTTTAAAAACTAAAATCAAAATTAAATAGATATTTACCAAATCTCATAAAACAAAATCTGAATAATGTAATTAAAAAAAAAATTTAAAAAGTTATATATCCTCAATGAACTTAACCTATAAAAAGAACGAAGATGATGAAACCTTGAGTACTTATGTGCCTAATGAGATAGGTGGCAATGGTTTGGTTTTACATATACAAGATTTGCTTCTTTTCCTTTTTCTTGAATTCGAGATTATACATTGTTCTATTACTTTATCTTCTTCTTCATCAAAGTTAGGATTATTAGAAATTTTCAATAATGGTTGTTAATTTGTTATTGTTTTCATTTTTGACACTTTGAATTTTAGGTTCATAATAGGTATATGTTGTTTAGATTTTGATTGTGTAGTTTTTATTCTTAATGATTGTTTATCTATTTAAAACAACAACAAGCCAAATGCAACACGGAATTTGTCTCTTCTCAATTGAGAAGAAATAATGGTATGAAAGTTGTAATTAAATTAGAATTTTTTGAAAATTTTATAATTATGTTATTAGATTCTTATTTTTTTTCTTTTTTCTAAATATGCAGAATAAGCATCAAGAAGAGGAGAAAATGAGTTAAATTCTAGCAGAAGCTGGGGTTGAAAAGCAAAAAGGAAGATTCAAATGTCGAGAAGTGTACTTCATATCCAAATTTATATTAGAGAATAGTTTAGGATAATATTATATATAATTGTATTATTGGATATTTAAATTTTCAATTTTATATATTTGGAATAAGAATTTTGTACTTATTATTGATATTTATCTATTATTATATAATATAAATACTTTTATTTACTTGTGTGGCAATATTTTACTGCTAATGTTTTTTTGACAGAATTATATAAGATATAACTTTATATTTATCACAAATAATTTTATCTATATATTTTTTATTTAGTGACAACACAACACATGATATCATCTTTAAACAACATTAGTGACTAAACATTGGTCACCAATAAAAATAATGGTGTCACAATAAAATAAACTATTGTTATAACTTTGTTTATCACTATTTCATATTTTTTGTGTCAACAATATTATCATAAATAGTAAGGTTTTTGTGACAATATAATTTTATCACAAATACCAATGTTTTAGTGACAACAATTTAGCCACAAAATTTTCACTATTTGTGGCCACATAATTTTATCACAAATATTAAAGTTTTTAGTGACAATAATTTGGTCACAAATTTTTTGTGTAATTGTCAAGGATTTAAAAACCGGACCGGTTGGTGAACCGGTTGACCAACCGGTTCGCGGTTCAACTGGTCCAACCGCCCGGTTCAACGGTTTTAAGTTTTTTTTATTTATTTTAAATAAATAAAATTTCAAAAAAGAAAGAAAAATTCAAAAAATTATAAAAAAATCCCAAAAAATCAGAAAAATGGGGAAAATAGAAATTTAATAAATATAACTACAAAATTTAAATTTTATTATTTTTTACTAGCTCACAAGTCACAATCCCTATAAGAAATGAATTTTATTTTTAAAATACAAATATAAAACTACAAGTCTACAAGAGTCAAGACAAGAGTCATATTGCCTTTATAAGGTCACAAAGTGTCAAATGTCAATTCTACATAAAATTGAATTTTCAAAATACAAATATACAAGGATACAACTATACAAAAAAATATTAAAAAATAAATAATTAAATAAAATATAAGTATACAATAACAACAAAAAAATAACAATAAAAAATGATGAATAAAATAAAATACAAGTATATAATATCTTGTTTTTTTGTTTTTTGAAACATATTTAACTTTAAAAATTAAAAAATAAATAAATTAACCGGCCGGTTCACCGGTTCACCGGTTGAACCGGTTGGACCGGCCGGTCCGGTTATATGGTGTTTTATATATTTACTCGGACCGGTTTATTGGCCGGTTCCCGGTTCAACCGGTTCAACCGGCTCAACCGGCCGGTCCGGTCCGATTTTTACAACCTTGGTAATTGTGGCCAAATTTCTAAAATGGTCACTACTGTATTTGTGACGGAGGTATTTGTGACAAGAGGTGACGACCACAAAATTGGTCACTATTAACAATAGTGACAAAAATTACTATTTTTAGTAACGACTTTGGTTATCACTAAAAATATAATTTTTTGTAGTGTGGTCCTATAACCCAAGAGAAAAACAACCAATACGAAAAAAATAAGAATACTAGACATGGGGGGTTCATGCACAAGGGTAGAGGTAACTAGTCTAATACCAACATTCTACCACAAGACATGACCTTTCTAACCACAAACACATCTATAGCTTCAAAGGAAGCAACACAAGCAAAACATCAATAGTTTGGGTTCCAAACATTTAGTGGGGTGGTAGATCAACAAATGCAAGCATAAACACATGTACATAATATAGATATATTACTATACCTTAAGGGTTTGTAAAAATCAGGATAATATATATATATATATATCTATTCCAAATGTTTCTATCATCAGGACATATATGTATTATGTATTATAATACATTTCAATGTTTTTAGCACTGCATGCACATGTATATAAATTAGGTTGCATATATGTTTTCAAAATCGGGGTCAGGATGTATGCCTGATTAGGATGCATGGATGTGCATGTATATAGAAATCAATATGCATGCATGTGCGTGTGTGTATATATATATATATATATTTCAAAACCTTGTTCAGATGCATGCATGTGTTATATATATATATATAGCATATTTTCAAAACTTTGTTCAGATGCATGAACGTGCGAGTGGGTGTGTGTGTGTGTATATATATATATATATATATATATAGCATGTTTCAAAGGATATATATAAGGATATATATATCTCACTATAATACCAAGGTTTGCCCAAATAAATGCATGCATGCAAAACATATTCAAAACAAGAATGCAGGCATACATATATTCAAAAGCTTGGCAAAATCATGATTCAAGCAAGTATGTATATGTATACATATATATATAATCACTAGACTGCCCAAGCATGCATAACCACACTCTCTCTCACACACACACATATATATATGCTACTATAAACAACAAAGTGCAAATATGCATGAATATATACATGTATGTATATGCAACTACACATACAATGGCTACACTAACAAGTATACTAAAAAGAAAAAACCAAGGGAATGCTAACAAACAACCAGCTTGAGGTAGGATCAAAATCTATAAATCATCAAGCAACAAACAACTACACACTTGGTTCAAGCAATAACTCCCCACTCCTCAAACACAACTACTAACTAGACAACAAGGAGTCTACCTAGATTCATGGAAGGGTCGGTAGCTCTCCGCCCTTCTTCACCTCGCCTCCGGCCGACGAACACTCCGGTAGAAGCTAAGCTCCGGTGGTGGATCTCTCTCCTTCAAGCTTCCAAGTGGTGTAGGAGAGTAGGAGAATGGAGGGAGAGGGTTGAGATGGAAGAAGAAGAGAGAACATGATCTCTAAGGGGGAGAAAATCAGCCAAGAAGGGAGGCATGAAATGATGGAATCCGGGAATCCCTCCATGATTTCCTCTTCCAAGTTGCAGCCAACAAGAGAAGACAAGTAGAAAAAAAATAAGGGTGATTACTGTTAGCTTAATAGTTAACCTAGATTAAGAATGGGCTGGGGCCTACATAAATATTAAAAAATTTCTCTATTTTCTTTTTCTAGAAGTATCCAATAATGTATGTTTTACTCAATGAGGTCAAACATATAGATATATTTATCTTTGATACAAAAGAATGAACATTCATTTAATCTTAATCATCGTGGAGCGAAAAAGGCATTATATTAGATGTACATGATGTTCCTGTTAATATCCATAAATGACTTATTTTTGTTAAAAACTAAATATTACCATATGGGTATTCGGGTGCATTGTATACATTGATACTCCAATGCATTTCTCCCTCTGATTTAGAATAAGTATGCTTGCAAACCCTCTCTTTAAAATTTAAAGTGAATACTTTGACATGAATCTTAACAATCAATTGTTTTGATTCCCCATATTGACCATTTTGAACTAAAATCAAACATTTTGGTGGAATATTCAAATTATGTATAATATCTTAACATTGAAGAGTTACATACATGTCTATAGAGCATAAAATAGCTAGATGTCCATGACAATAAGTATGCGATGAGTGAAATCCTCATTGAATTTGGTATTTCCACTAGAAGAATCTCATACATGTTTGGCAATATTGAGTGTAAATACATCACTAATATGAAAAATTTTTAATGTTAGTTGAGTCTCCGGTTCCCCAATGATTGACTAGCAATAATACCTGTGGCTTCTTTCATTTCAACCAAGTTACCATGAGTGGAACTTTGACCATAACATAATTGATAAATCCAAGATGTACTTATATTCTATCAAAGAAAGACCATCGCATAAATTGTTTTGAATGGGTAAATCAATCATTTGTCCTTGGGGATCTAAGATTAATCCTCTTATACCCACTAATTGGTGTACCTGAGATACATTTCCTAGGCTCCTAAAAAGGGCATTAAATGGATTAGACTAGAATGAACAATCATACAAAATTAGGATTTATTTCTTGTCTCAAATATTCACTTGTGGCACAACATATCTCAATAGATTGAAGTAATCTTTCCACCAAGTGTATATTTGCATAATGATAGTGTTTTTCCAAAATAAAATATTTTTTTTTCAATGTCTTGGACTAAATATTCCTTGGAAGGTATTGTTAGAAGATCATCAAGCCTCAATGAAAGAGACGTAGAAGTGGCTTACCGGAAATCTAGAATCTTTGATAGATCCAGGATATGTGTTGTATATCCCATTTTGAAAGAATCTATTAATCTGCTAATAAGTTGTTTCATAGCAGTTCCATCTATTACTTTATTGTAAAAGACCATATTAACTCCTTCCGGCATTAATACCTTCATATTATGGTTAATAGGATTCAACAGTGGGCCTAAGTAAATGATTTATAAACTTCTTACCCCAAATCTTGATTCACATAGAAACTTGGGTCTCGCCAAATTTTCTGGTATTAGAATTACTGAATTTCCATGGCACAAATATATCTTGATCTAATTTATTTTATTATTTTAAATAATTTATGAATAGGCTAGACAAAAGTCCTGTACAACTTCTATTTCTCGATAAAAAGAAATATGACCAATTGTGGTTAAATGTATATCCACCAAGTTTTGTTTTTTACACTTCT
Source organism: Dioscorea alata (assembly GCA_020875875.1). NCBI lineage: Eukaryota > Viridiplantae > Streptophyta > Magnoliopsida > Dioscoreales > Dioscoreaceae > Dioscorea > Dioscorea alata. The sequence continues at coordinate 11,029,981 of CM037027.1, forward strand.
TATAATTATATAGTGCTTATAAATTTCATGATAAGTACCCAAAGATTCATATTGAATTTCAATGCTAACTTCTCTTGAGCCAATGGCACATGATCTAGTCGCCACTAGAGCCATAAAGGATTATTTAAATAGATTTGTTTTTTCCGATCAATTTCATGTTTATCATAGTAATACAACAATACGTCACTTGCATTTTCTTTTAGTCATACTTTTAATTGTTAACTATTTTATTTTGTAAATTTATGCAATTATATGTATTATATCTATTTGCTTAAATAAGTCGATGATTCCCGATCGTTAATACATAGAGTGTAATAAGCAAATCTTGGGTTAGTGTGGAGATGGTATCTCCAATAGCTAGAGATAAGAGATTCATAAGGGAATACATAAGTAAATGAGCCTACGCTTTAGCTTCTAAAGATAAGGGTACATGAACAACCATTTGATCCCCATCAAAGTCTGCATTGAAGCCTCTACAAACTGATGGATGTAAACAAATAGCACATTACTCTACAATAATGGGTTTAGCACTTGTATACCCAATCTATGCAGGGTAGGCGATCTATTCAACAATATTGGATAAGCTCGCACAACTTCTTGAAAAATTTCCCATACAATCGGTTCTTTTCCTTGAATTTTACTTTAAGAATTTTCTATGTTAGAAGCAACATGTTTAATTAGAACACGGATTAGAAATGTTTGGAAAAACTCAATTATTATTTTGTGAGGTAATCCACATTGAAATCTTCCATCTTTGCCTTCAATTATATCTGAAAATGACTTATAAACTTTATTAGGATCATCTTTCATGTGTTGCTCATGGATCACATTATCAAAATGTGTATCCATGGCTTCTTGTACCAATATCTCCTGACACATCACTAATTCACCTAGGATAGATCTACTTGTTACTAATGGATCTATAAGAGTATTGTTCCGATAGTTAACTCTTCTATAGAGTTCATTAATTTCTGAACTCATTAATTTACCTCCATCTATTTGAATGATTAGTATTAACCCAGGAAGAAAAATTGGTAATAAACACAAAGGCATCCATTTTAGTTCTATATTTATTCAAATACAATGTTTAACTATTTCCATGTGTTTAAACAAAAAATCCTTTCATCTTCTAATTTTCTATTTTCCCATTTATTTCCAATTCTAGTCACCTTTTCATCATTAATTTCCTTCCATTCTACAAGCAAATTATTTAGAATAATTTACAAATCTGAATCGGGTAATTACTCTCTAATAGCACCTGCTCTTATCGAGATTTCTCAATTTTGAAATGTCTCAAAAGTTCCCATAAGATTGAGTCCCCCCTTTTCAAAAAAAAAAAAAAAAAAAAGGACATGAAGGTTTCCTCTAATCTGACTCAAGTAGTTATATGAAATAAAGAAAGAGAGGTTCTTTTAAAGTTCAATAAAACCTTGCAAAGGCTACTCTTTATTCAAGTTCACGTAGATGACTAGATGTTCATTAACTCATTCTTCTTTTGACTTTGAGTTTCTAAATTACTTAATGTATGACAAAAAAGAAAATGTGAAATTATTGACTAGTCTACTTCCCCGCAAAAGTGGAATCCATTAAAGTAAAGGAATACTTTGGAGTTCATAAAATATTTACTTGTCTATATATGATCCTATACAATCTTTTAGGTCTCTACTCACCTTGATGGTCATGCTTATACCACATTATCGTTTGAAGCATATATGGGATATATAAACTCCTATAACCAGGCCATATTTGCTTGCTTCAACATAATAACTCTCTCAAAGGTATGGAATGGTTAATTCCACAAAAAAATATTTTATTTTCCCGAGGTATAGCTAGTAATTCCTCTTTATTTATTATGGGAACCAACCATGGATTAATTCTGCTATTGTTGTTTGTTTGGAAGTTTTGAATACACCCAACATTTTGAGCTTCATGTTAGTTCTTCCAAGACACATGTTAGAATGGGGACATCCAATAATCACATTGAATGGGATGACACTTTTCAAATTTATAAAATGCAGGTTTTGATCAAATCAGACATTAGAGTATGCTAAGCCTTCTAATTCCTTAAGGGGTTTATTTAAAAGATTCACAATATAACTAGAAAGACATTTCAAATACCACATATGAGTCACTTGGCACGTGAGTTTGATGTACCCCATTCGATACCTTTGTATCTAAGAACCATCAAAATCCACCCCGCATTGTTAAAAGACCTAATCGATTGATAATTTCCATACTTGTAAATTCCACATTTTATAGTGTGGGATCGAAAATACGCGTTTGGCATCGTGTCTGTGAAGAAGACACCAGACGGCACATCGAAACACAAATATCATATTTGTTTCGTGGGTTCTTTCATTCCTAATAGAGGCAAGTCTCTATTATTAATTACCCCAGACAATGTCTTGGGAACCTCCGATTAAAGGCTCAAATACAAGTAAAGACAAAGAAATTGCAAATTATAAATTTTATTATTTATTTATATATTTATTACATCATTCATATGTGAACATATAATTTATATATATATATATAGTTGCTTGCGCTTTGCCACTGCGTTGCCTACTCATTGCCGCCTTGAGAAATACATCTTAATTTTGCCTTGGAATTTATATATTTATTATTTTTTTAGAAATTGCCGCTGCCTCAAGATGAGCTTTCTTCCCATTGCTTTGGAACGAGTAGTTTTGTTGTTGCTTTGGAACAAATATTTCTTTTTTTATCACTGACTCTACACGAGTTGTTGCTTTAGAATGGATATTTCTTTTTTATCACTGACTCTCAACAAGAGTGTTCATTTATCTTAAAATGAGAAAGCCGGCATGAAGTATCGTAGCACTAAAATTCTCCATGCATGCCTATCCACTCAACAGCTTGTGAACATTTAACTAGTCATTGTGCCCAAAATTCTTTGTGCATAACTCTCAATAAAATATTGATTTTGATGATTAACACCAGTATAATAGGAGATGTCACAAATAATGTCATATTTTCCCACTATCACCCTTGATTCAAACTTCATCCGAAGGTGTCACATGTCAACTAATGCCATAATCTCTAATTTCATCAGCCCGCTGCTCTATCTGATTATCAACATACCTCTCACTTTATTACATTGATCGGGACTCATTCTTTTGAATTATTAACTTTTTTTTTTACGTCATGCATGTATGCATCCCTCTCATTTTTTTATTATTACGCACATAGGCATGCCCCTCATTTACTTATTATTTATTTATTTATTTATTTATTTCTTCTTGGTAGGACCCATGTGGTTATACATTTGATGAGAAACAAACATGTCAGCATGCATGATTCTTTCTCTCATTATGCAAGTATGCATGTATGATTGCATGTTTTTTTTTTTGTTTTTTTTTTATTTCATTTTTTTTATTTTTTATCATGAGTTGGGTTTTCTTTCAACAACTCAAGTCAGAAACTTTTGACAACTTCAAGAAGTTTAAGGCCTTTGTTGAGAAGCAAAGTGAAATGCCAATAAAGGCACTTCGAACGGACAGGGGAGGTGAATTTATATCTAACCAGTTTTCTTTGTTTTGTAGAGAAAATGGCATTCGCAGGGAATTGACAGCGCCTTACACACCTGAGCAAAATGGTGTGGCGGAAAGGAAAAACCGCACAGTTGTAGAGATGGCAAGGAGCATGTTGAAAGCCAAACGCCTTCCAAATGAGTTTTGGGTAGAAGGAATATCTACTACGGTTTATCTTCTTAATTTATCACCAACAAAAGCAGTCCTAAATCAGATTCCTTATGAAGCTTGGAGTGGTAGCAAGCCCTCGGTAAGCCATTTACGTGTTTTTGGTTGTATTGCCTATACTTAGGATAATTCTAATTCTCGCAACAAACTTGATGAAAAATCAATAAAATGCATCTTTGTTGGCTATTGTACACAATCCAAAGCATATAGGCTATATAACCCGATGAATGGCAAAGTAGTTGTGAGCAGGAATGTGGTGTTTAATGAAGAAGCAAGTTGGAATTGGAACAATAATGGAGATGCAACAGAAAACTATATATCAGCAGATTTTGAAACACAGTTTGAAACCAATAACGGAGTTGCATAAGTCACAACAGATTGTTCTGAGCTGTCAAGACCAACAAACAATCCAATTACACAATCAAATTCAGAATGTGCTTCAGAAGAATCTTCTCCGATGAGGTTCAGATCTTTAAGAGAAATTTATTCTACCACACAAGCACTGGTTGTTGCTGAACCAGGTAGCTTTGAAGAAGCATCTGAAAAAAAAGAGTGGTTCAATGCAATGAAGGAAGAGTTGAATGCCATTAATAAGAATCAAACATGGGAATTGGTGGACTTACCTAAAGGGAAGAGTCCAATTGGATTAAAATGGATATTTAAGACGAAGTATCATGCTGATGGAACCATTGAAAGATATAAAGCACGGTTGGTTGCAAAGGGATATACACAAACTTATGGCGTAGATTATGAAGACACATTTTCTCCAGTTGCAATGTTCGAAACTGTGAGAACTTCCTTAGCTTTTGCTGCGCACATGAAGCTTTCTGTGTATCAGTTTGATGTCAAATCTGCGTTTTTGAATGGTGAACTCTTGGAGGAAGTGTATGTCACTCAACCTGAAGGATTCATCATCAACGGCAAAGAAGACAAAGTTTACAAGTTACATAAGGCTCTCTACGGGTTAAAACAAGCACCCAAAGCCTGGTACAACAAGATAAATGCATTCTTTTGCTCAAATGGATATGTGAGAGGTGACAGTGAACCAACTGTTTATTTGAAGAGGCAAGGTACTGATTTTCTCATGCTTTGTTTGTATGTTGATGATATAATTTACATGGGTTCCTCTAGTGCTTTAATTGATGATTTCAAGTCTGGCATGATGAAGCAATTTGAAATGACAGATTTAGGATTATTGCATTACTTTCTTGGCTTTGAGGTATTGCAAAAGGAAGATGGTATTTTCATTTCTCAAATGAAATATACTACTGATCTGCTTAAAAGGTTTAATATGTTGAATTGTAACAAAGCAGCCACTCCTATGAACTTGAATGAGAAATTACAGATTGAAGATGATACTGGTATGGCAGATGCGAAGGTTTTTAAAAGCTTGGTGGGTGGCCTGATATATTTAACTCATACAAGGCCTAACATAGCATATGCAGTCAGTGTTGTTTCACGATTTATGCATAATCCTTCAAAGCATCATCTTGGAGTCGCAAAGCGAATCTTGCGTTATTTGGCTGCAACAGTTGACTATGGTATTTGGTATGCTACAGATTCAGTTTTCAAGTTGATTGGTTTTTCAGATAGTGATTGGGCAGGGTCTTTGGAGGATAGAAAAAGCACTTCAGGAAGTACTTTCCATCTTGGATCTGGAGCTATCACATGGAGTTCTAAAAAACAAGCAACCACTGCACTGTCATCTTCTGAAGCTGAGTATGCTGCTGCAACTTCAGCTGCATGTCAAGCAGTGTGGTTGAGGCGTTTACTTGCTGAGTTTGGACAAGAACAACAAGGTGCAACTGAGATATTCTGTGACAATAAAGCTGCAATTGCTATGAGTGAAAATCCAGCATTCCATGCAAGAACAAAGCACATCGATATTCGAATTCATTTCATTCGTGGCTTGGTAACTGATTGTCAAATTCAGCTTAAATATTGCAATACAAATGAGCAAGTGGCAGACATCTTTACCAAATCACTTCCTTATCACAAGCATGTTTATTTCAGATCTAGGCTTGGAGTATGCAATTTTGAATCAAGGGGAAGTGTTGAGAGTATGACTCAAAATTGAATTTAGTTATTATCTTATCTTTTAGTGATTTGATTCTATTGATAGTGTTTGTAATAATCGTATCAATTGGTTTTGATATGATCCTGTTTTTTTGTTTTTGGTGGTTATGCCCATCATGTGTTTGTGATAATGTTTGTTAGACATGGGTCTTGTTTTTAGTTGTATTTTTGCCTATATATTAGGCTAGTTCAATCATAAATAAGAGTGTGGATTATTAGTCTTTTCTTCTCTTCTTTGTTTTTCCTTTTGTTTTGTGTTTGCAAGTCTTCTAAATTCCCAACATTCATCCCATCAGGATGTTTTGTGAGTATCAGCCCTGGCCTTAGCAAGTTTATCTTCATTCTTGTTTGGTGATGAAGCTCGGTCGTTCTCCTTGGCAGAGAAGCTCGATTGGATTTTTTTATTTGATCGGGAAATCAAATAGAGATTTGCATGCCATCTTTCTGTTCAGGCCTTGTAATCTCCAACACCCCAGTATTGGGAGAAGGGCTCCGATGGCGACAACAGTGACAGTGGCAGCAATGGCGACGGGCAATAGCGTCGAGAGGACGGCTCTGAAGGTGACAACAGAGATGTTGGCAGCGCTGGCGATGGGCAATAATAGCTTCAATATTTTTTCTAGTGACGGCTTGGCGAGAAGCATCAATATTCTAGTGGCCGTCACCATCTTTGTTCTCCATCTGTGCCAAATGTCATCATCTCGTTTCTTCAGGCACCTTTGGGGAACTGGTATCATCTTCTTCATCGGTCTTTTCTTTCTTTTTGATAGCGACGGCAACAGCTTCAGGCAACAGTGGCGCGCAACTGCGGTAACTCCGGCAAGCAGCGTTGGTAAGCAACTTTAGCAGACAGCAACAACAGCAGCAGATTTGTTTGGCTTCGTCTTCATCTTTGTCTTCGTCGAGGCTACTAGCGGCAATAAGCAGCAAGCAACAACTTATTGTATTGCCTTCGTCTTCGTCTTCGTCGAGGCAGCACTGGGTAGCAGCTGTGACAGCATTATGCGACAACAGGCAGTGATGACAAAGCGGTAACAACATTGAGCATCGTCAGCAACAGCAGCGATAAAAGCAGCGGCTTCAGTGTTTTCTCCGGCGACAGTGACTTTTCTTTACCGATGATGGCAAATAGCCGGCAACAAAAGTAATGACGATGACGTTGGTAAGCGGCAACGATATCAGGCAGGGACAGGTAGCAGCAACAAGCAGCAACAGGCAACAATTTTTTTTTTTTTGAGACATTATATGTAAATATGGGGAAGAGAGATGTCAGCACCTTCTTCTTTCTTCCCTTTCTCCAAAATTTTTTCTTCTAATGCTTTTTCAAAGTCTCTTTTTTTTTCAAAAAAAAATCTCTCCACCTTTTGAAGAAAATCCCCCCTTTTTTAAAAGCCTCGCCTCTTCTCTTTAAAAAAAAAATTGTTCATCCTTATCCTCCTCAATCCAAACCACCCGAACCACCCGTAGAATCCGAACCCACCCGTAGAGTCCGAACCGCTGGATAGGATAAAATTTAATTTAATTATTATTATTATTATTTTAAATGGATAAGATTAAAATTAAATTTTAATTAATTAATTAATTTTTTTATTCAAATCAAATTTGCCTCGGGATATGTACTCAGGCGCCTCGAGATATGCACTTTCTCTGGTTGCCTCGAGATATGCTCTCAAGTTATATGAAATTTAGGATCACCTCAAGATGGGTATTCGGGCAATCCTGAGATTTGAGATTGCCTTGAGATATGCGTTCTCAAGGGCAATTTTGTAATTTGCATTTTGCCTCGAGATGTGTTCTTAGGGGCAATTTTGTAATTTGCATTTTTTGTTTGCCTCAGGGTTTGTATTCTAATCCAAGATAATCAAATAATTTATTTTAAAGGGAAAATCCAAAAATCAATTAAGATTAGGTCATTAAAATTTTAATTTTAAATATATCCATAAGATTAAGATATATTTGAATTTAAATTAAATTGAGATTTGGGTTCTTATAGGATCACCTCGAGATCAGTACTCTTAGCTGATCTTGAGATTTGAACATTTTAGATCACCTCGAGATATGTGCTCTTGGTTGATCTTGCGATTTGAATATTTAGATCGCCTCGAGATCTGTGTTCTTGGCTGATCTTGTGATTTAAATTTTTAGACCACCTCGAGATCTGTGCTCTCGGCTGATCTTGCGATTTGAATTTTTTTTAGATCATCTCGAGATCTGTGCTCTTGGCTGATCTTGAAATTTAAATATTTTGGATTGCCTCGAGATCAGTGTTCTAAGCCAATCCAAATATTTAAATATTTTAATTTGCCTCGAGATATGCTCTCGGCCAATCTCCAAATTAATTTTTTTTATAATAATTTTTTTTTTAAATTATCTCGAAGATGTCTTTTAAACTTATTTTGAATATTGTTCTAATTCGATTAGGATTTGGCCATATATGATTTTAAAATTTTATTTGATTTGAATTAAAACATGCAATTTTTATATAAACATATAGGTCCAGTTTATTGGTTTTGTAATGAAAAGCATATGGTTTTATCACCTCACCAATTATCTCTCCATTTGGTTGTATATTGGTAGCCCAAGCCATTATTTGTAGTGAAAAGCATATGGTTTACTTATTGGCTGGATATTATTCATGAAACACTAGTTTTATTAAAGCCTCTTGCTCATATATCTCATCAAAATGTGTTATTCTATAATGTCGTTTTAGTAGATGCTCCACTAACTCAATAGGGCATTCAAATATTTTTCTTATATTTATTTGTGAGTGTACTGCTAATGGGTTGTAGACCATATCAATTGGTGTTCCATCTTGCAAATAGGTCATATCTTGCCAAAGCAAAATTTTTGAAATGATACCTTTATTCCCATGTCTTACAGCTACATTATCACCTACTTTGATTTCACAATTTTGTGAAATACATGCATGAATTATATTTGGATTATGAATGGAACCACCCCAATTTTGTGTGCATTTCACATCAATAACTCAACCTCTACTACCTATAGATGATTTTAGCGAAATTTTTTTTTGTAGTGGATTCCTAAATGCATAGTATGGCTCAAATAATCTATCTTTTGAAGCATATGACGATTTGATCATTGTTTGAGGTGCTAATTTACATACTAAAATATCACTTATTTCTATCCAAGAACCAATCATTACAATTCTATTTTGTCTAAATTGTAGCGTAAGCGATCCTCAAGTGCGGTATTTCCTTAGTGATTCTTTGAGGACCTTGGTGATAAGTGCTCGTGTTATAATAATGTGAAGTATTATTATCTTACATTGAGCATTACTTTCATCAGATTTTATCATTAAATTATGTGCATTTGTATACTTTTGTGCATTGTAGGGTTGTGGAGCTAGTTTGGAGAAAAAGAGCAAAGTTAGATCGTGTTCGTCGTTGTTGGGAAATTCTCGGACCAAGCAAGGAACACCCTTGAGCTATTATTTTGTATGATATAACTTTTGTCTTTTAATTTGATATTAGTTTTGAGTTTAAACATAGTGTTCTTATTGCCATGTAATCCATTATAGCAAGAGCTTGATTGTATGTTTAATCACCTTACTGATGAGTTGACAAACCCATTAGAGTTATTTTTACAAAGGTTGAAGGGAGTAGAGGATAAGCTTTGAGGTAGAAGACTTTTCCCATTTGTTTTTAGATTAAGCCTACCTCCAAGTTCCATTGAGCATAATGTAATCATAGTGGCCTTAATGAAGAGAGATCACAACCTAGGTTTGTATGGGATTAGGGATTGATTACCTTGAGAAAAAGATTGATGTAATATAGGGAATTGGGTTAGTTTGTATTAGGATTCCCAAAGCATCATGCAGTCGTAGGTGGCTTTAGTTGTGAGAGAGATCACAGCCAAATTAAAGCCTCATAAGAGATTAGTTGCTAGTTTCCTTTATAAAGGAATTAACATGTTCTAGGATACCCATGACTCAAATCATTTGAGATGTAATTCATTAGTTAAATCTTGCACTTTAAGTTCTAGGGGGAGCATTACCTGGGTGCCTCCTTTTGATTGATTGAAACCCACCTCTTATTTCCGCATTTCTAATTTTTGATTGATTTCTTGATGATTACTTGTCACACTATTATTTGGAGGCTAATTAACAAGGAAGTAACCACTACTAGTACTCTTGTTCTTTGTGGGATAAGACAACCTCTTCACTAATTGCTTTATTACTTGACATCCCATGCACTCATGGTGCACTACCACTGATCTAGGTGATGGCGGCTATCACATCATTAATGGATAATGCACTACAACAAGTTTGAATATTATTGGTGCACCCATTAGCATTGCAAAATGTCACTTTTGACACATTATTTGATGATGTGAAAAATGTTGTCACAATGATCGTCACCTTTCTATTGTTGGTAAAGATATACTGTGGTGATATGAAAATTCTCATAACATAATGGTAAAATTTATTTGATGGCATATACGCACATCACAATGTGACAATGTTTATGCCACATTTATTTTTATCATAAAATAGATTATAAAGCGTCGCAAAATATCATGGATCATCATGAAATAGAAGCTAAATGTTCAACTATTATTGATGAAAATCATCTCATCACACTAATAGATGACGTACTTTTTGCCACCGGTTATTAAAAACTAACGCCACTACTTATATTGAATCATCATAAAATATAAGGGAAATGCCAACTATTCATAAGGGATAGAAGACAATCACACTAATAGTTGATGTATTTTTTGTCACATGTTATTTTAAAATAATGTCCCTAGATAACTTACATCATTATGAAATATGAGGTAAATATTCAACTATTCATGATGAAAATATAAACATCAGATGAATAGGGTATGTAATTAGTATTTTCAAACATTTATCAATGTTTAACATTTCGTGATGTTTGCTAAATGAAATGTTGACAAATAAACTACATGTGCATTTTTAATAAATTGTTAGAAAATTCTAATAATTAGTGACATGAATAAATCTACAAACCTATTGGTGATGCGCTTAACTTCAAAAGTCATAGATAAATATATATAAATGGTGATGAGAATTAGATGTCACAATTATTATGTCAATTGTTTCACTAGCCATTTACAATTCATAATGAATATTTTAATATTTTTTTTATCATGTCATTTGTTAAAATATATAATATCATGTATCATAAATATAAAGCAAAGCATGATAAAATTAAATAAATAACATTTAATAAAATCCCATTGTATTCCAAAGTTAGAATCTCAAACATAAAGTATCTAAATGGAAGAGCAATCCTAGAAATTATAAAAATTCTCATGTCTTAATAAATTTAAAATATTTTATGAAAAAAAGCCAAAGCTAGTTAGCTTTCAATCTCATTCTTGTGATGAAAATGATTCAGTTGATGGAGAACTTGGCTCACTTGAAACAATAATAAACATTCAATAGAAATAAATAATTATTTGATAAAAAAGTAATAAAAAATTTAATGTTAAGTAAATTTAAAATCGAAATGACATTGAAAGGTAAAATGAAACTAAAAGATACTACTACGTGAAAATTATAGCATAGGCCCTTGCATTCCCTAACCAACCATATCTTGGGTCATTATTTGCATGTGATCTCAAACCAATTCAAAATTCAAAATATATTTCTTAATCTTTTGTTTAGTTTTCTTAAGGCTTTTTGGTAATTTAGAAATTGTTGGATTCACAATTTGTTTATTAGGCTTTGGCCCATATCCAAACCCTTTGATGTAGCTTCCCTTTTTTCCAAGCACTTCATCTACTAGAAAATTAATTGTCCTAGGTTCCACTCTTTCTCTAATAGGCTCTAATAGAAACTCTTGAATTCTATCTTATGAATTACAACAAAAAAAAAGAGCTATATGTAATATAAGAAAAATTAAAAATAACAATATCAGTTGGTAAACCTTGCATAATCTACTTAAGCCTTATAATTTGACCTTCCTTTCACCTTTGAATAATGAGTCCTCTTGAAAGATCCCATACAATCAAGTTCTTCTTCATCATCGTCATTTCAAAATGCATTTTATATAAAATAAAATTAAAAAATCTTACATATAAAGCTTAGAATATGTAGAACTATAAATAGATCTTTACCATCTAATAACGACTTGCAACAAATGCCTTTAACGCTTGATTATATGGAAACTTGACTTTCTATCAACATGTTTTATTTTTTCCACTATTTTTTCACAACTTGCCTTCTTAAATGCAAAGAGAAATTAAAACTTCACACTAAAACTACATGGATTTAGAGAAGAGAAGCCCTAGAGGGCTTTTACCCCTCCATATCCTTTAGACCTTTTTGAGGAAGGTTCTATTACCAATACGTTTACTTCCATTGTAGGTAATGTATTTGGTTTCAAAGCCCTATGAGCCCTGTATTTGGAGGGTCTGTGAATTCCTACTTCTTATTCCAAAACTTTCCAAGGCCCACCGCATGGCATCCAAGTTGAAAGAGATAAGTTGAACAAGTATGGCCGTCCCTATAGGATGCACTATTAACCCAAAATTGGGTTTATCCGTATAGAACTATGGTAGAGCCATTTATGAATGTCTATGTGGTGGACTTGATTTTACCAAGGATAATGAAAATGTGAACTCACAACCATTTACGTGTGTTAGAAAGAATGTTTCTTATTTTGTGCCGAAGCACTTTTTAAAGCACAGGTCGAAACAGGCGAAATCAAGGGACATTACACTACAAGAAATTTGACTAATTTCTACGTTAAACATTCGTAGGGAAACATATCACAATCGTAGGTAAATATTATTATCTACAAAAAAAAAAATCGTAGATTAAAACGTAGAGATCGCCCCGTAGGTAATAGTATTTAGCTACGATTTCCTATTTTCGTAGCCAAACCATGGACCATTTCTCTACGTTATTTTCATAGAGAAATGTAAACAAAATTTGTAGCATAATTTACAAAATCGTGGCGGGAAAAAATTATTGGGTACGAATAAAATTGTAGGCAATAGTTTCCTTAATTCTCTACGAAAAATTTCATTGAGAATAGTAGATTTGTCTTGTTCCACTATGTTTTATCAACGATGAATTTCGTAGAGAATTGTGGGCTTTGTCTACAATTTTCATATTTGTAGTGACTTTATCTTGTTTTGTCATGCTTTAACTACAATTATTTCTGTAGTCACTATTTAACAAATCGTTGGCAATGGTTTAAATTTTCACTGTAGTATAAAAAATAGTACTAATAATTCATTGTTAATATAAATATTGAATTCAAAGATATCCATTCCAAATATTAATTTACAAACATTGAATCCAAAAATAAAATGTTCAATATAACCATTTGTCTACCATCATTCCAAAACCTAAGTAACCATCCAAACACAAAAGCATAAATGACCAAAGTACCATAAAAGAAAATAATCCTTGCGAATTTGTGTCACACTCCTTTGTCAAAACCTATTAACTTCCTGCAATAAATTATAAAATAAAATTACTATACATATCATATATACTATTTCATTAAAAAAAAAAACCAAATCTTAAATTTGTATTTAAGAGTGGCTCTTAGAATAAGTTTGTTATCAAAGCAAAAAGAAGTAAATACCAAAGTTGATACCAAACCTGAAAAATTACAACAACCATGTAGTGATCAAACTTGGTCATTACCTTGTTCATCTCCACTGCCCAATAAATAAAAAATGTCAAATAAAAACTTTTATTAAGTTGCATCATAATGAGATAAATATAATCATATAATACCTTTGCCTATTTTCTTCGTGCTCATCATATTTTGCTCCTAATATCTGCCTTAACATTTTTTCATGCTTTGTCAATTGAGCTCAATTGTTTTTATTTTCAAGAGCTTCAGCTTCATATTTCTCCTTCCACATATTTTTTTCTTCTTCAAGATCATTAATAATTTTAGCATGTCCACATCTTGAATAATTTGGTTTTGGACCATAACCTAATCCTTTAATATACCCAGATCGAGTGCCAAGAATCTGATCACAAATTTTGTCAACATCAACATCCTTATTTGCATATGTAGCTTTCTTAAACTTTTGCTGCATTGCATACTAAAATCACAAAATAGTATACATCAAACATTCAATATATAATATAAATAAAAAATCTATATAAATATGATAATCAACTCACGTAATTTGTTTCTGCTTCAATAGATGTCCATCCTTTTCCTTTCATATAGTGAGTGTTTTTATATAATTCAATTCTATTACACTCATGTTGTTCCCCTGTTTCATCATCCTTCTTCATCTATTTCATGTGAAAAAACAAAAGTGACTATATACAAATTCCATTTATAAGATTAAAAGTTAAGTTTAGATCTTACAAGTTCATGACGAACAACAACAAAGGATTTGGATCCTTGATTATGGGGTGTTTTCATGTACGATCTGCTTACTTTTGCTTTTTTAGCCCTTTCCTATAAAAGAAAAAGTTCAATGGATTCTTGAAATCAAGTAATATAAAACACATTATCGATAATGATTAACAAGATACATGTATGTACCTTAGTTTTATCATTATTCCAATAATTACACAAATCTTCCCAATTCTCTTGAGTAATAAACTCATTAGGTTTTTTCTTCCTTGCATCTTCATAATCAGAAATACTCAAATAGTACTTCTTCAAAGATTGACGGTGATCCCTAATTCTATTTTTCAATATAGCAACTACACATTCAGCTATCCTTGGATTTGTCTCGATGCCAATAACATCCAAATTCATCTGAAAAGAAAAATTACTAAAACAACAATGCATAAAGTATATATCTTATTTAATATAAACCATTCTTACCCTAAGACGATCAAATGATGGTTTTATGTGCTCCTCCCAGTCAAGTTTCTTGAATGATCGTGGACAAGGTAAATAAGTCCGAGCAATAACACCTAACTCATTTGATAGCTTTGCTGATTGAACCCCATCTAATGGTCTACCTTGATTTATGTCAATATAAATAGGAAGCCTATTTTTTGTTTTCTTCACCAACTTTTGCAAATTGTAACCTCGTGTCACACCTCTGCAATTTTTCTTTGTTCCACTAGAAGCTACAAAAAAAAAAAAAAAAAAAAATTCAAGTGTAAATAATGCAATATATAAAACAAAAAAAAAAACTCATATAGTATAAACATCCAATGCAGTAAAGATGACTATAATAAGCACAAAATATACACCTTAACTATGTTATTTTTGCTAAAAGTAGGGACCTATTTGAGACCTCATATTTAAATCAACAAAGATAAGTAAATAATTTCCAACTTACATCCAAAAAAATGAATTTCCATCCGAAAGTTTTCTATGTCTTCTTCACTAAACCAATCTTCCTTAAGCTGAAGAAAACAATAAATAAAAAAAATAACTCAATGTTAGCGATATGAATAATTTTTTAATTATGCATTTCATTATTAAAAGCTAACTTACAAAATATGGGTAGCCATCTAAAGTGAAATTTGTAGGGACATTTTGGACAAATAAAAATAAGTAGTAGAGAACAAAGATACCACAATCCACACCATTTCTTTGTTGCGGAACCTATCATATTAACATAGTCAAAAGTTGTCATTATATTAAATAATGTAAAGCTATATATAAAGAGATATGGCAGGAAATTGTCACATTGGGAACAAGAAGAGGAATTTTGGATATAACCGCTTTAGTTGACAAATGGTCCATTCCTTCAGTTCGACAAATGTCCAATACAAATCTGATATAAGAATATAAACATGTGTAAATTGACAAATAAAGTGATTCAATAAATTTGGCTTTTGTCTATAAAGATATTGAACAATATTAATTCATTATGGAAGTTGTAAGGATAATAGTAAGCTCTCAAGATACTCGTCACCAAAAAAGAACAAAAGAGAACCTTTATTTGTCCAAGATACCTTCTTATATCTGGCTCCAACCTCTTTGGATTTGCTTGATGAAGTGAATCTAGTAGTAGCATGAAAGGCTTCTTAATGTTTGGCTTCCTATTTTCACCAAAGTTGCAAAGGATAAGAAGGCTCCAGTGTCCCCTTTCATTAAAAAAAAACATAATAAATAAATAACGGCACATTGAGTGAGAAGAAAAAAAAAAGAATTTTTATATGGAAGAGAGTTCACCAACAAACAATGGGAATGAACACATTTTTTTTTTTAAGTATCT
The DNA here is from genome assembly GCA_020875875.1 of Dioscorea alata. Taxonomy (NCBI): domain Eukaryota; kingdom Viridiplantae; phylum Streptophyta; class Magnoliopsida; order Dioscoreales; family Dioscoreaceae; genus Dioscorea; species Dioscorea alata. The sequence goes on from CM037027.1 coordinate 11,045,928, forward strand.
TTTTCATTTTGATCCATTTGACCACCTTTTCCTTGGTCACCTTGCTCTTGTACATAGAAAACCATAAAGAATCAACACATATAGAAGACCTCCTCTTTTCTTCAGTTAAATTTTTCCATAAATGCCTACATTAATTAAAAAAAAGACATATTACCAGATAACAATTAAAAGCATATATAGCTATATTAGTATAAATAGCTTAAAACAATATAACTTACTCAAAATAAAATTTGAACTTATCAGTATCTATCATGCTCTCATCATTTGAATACAATGTTCTACTACTCTGAAGCCTTTGTGAACGCCTCTTCTTGCACTGATGAAGGTTCTTTGTGGTTGAGGTCTCCTCACGCACTATCTCATTCATTGTCCTTGTTACTCTATTCCATGTTTCAAATGCAAAAGTGGCATGTTTGTGTGAGCATCCATGCACATAAAAAATCATCCAAAATAAAAAAAAAACCCATATCCAAAATAAATACATAACCAATACACGCCATCTAAATGAGTTGGCATATATATAGATACATCTAGTAAGTATACTTAAGTACACTTACTTGATTTTTGTAACCCAAATAAATGAACTTCAAGGCATCATTTGAGTCACCACCTTTGAAAGCTAAAGCAAAATAAGTGAACCATATGTTTCATTTCTAATTTAATAACTCATAATTAAATAAAAAGTTACAAATAGATAAAACTAAGAGCAAAGAAATCTCATCACTCAAACATTGTGTCTAGAACCAAGCCACCAACTGCTGGTGCTTCAAAATTATAACCTAACACTCAACCTTATTCACATACTCTATAATATATAGTTCAGAGAGTTCAATCTCATTGTAAGAGATAACTAAGATTTGAGACTAGGACCATTTGATAAAGTACCTTTTCTATTTTTAAAGAAGAGCTTATGATAAATAAAAGCAATGACAAACAGGTGTGGGAACATATACACATCACCACACATTATGCAAAGAACAAGTAGAAAGTTCACACACAAGTTTTCACAATGTACTAAATTTAGATATTGCAATAAAGAAAAGACCATTCTTTTCCAAATAAAATTAACAACTTAAAAGCATCAGTCTAGTACTTCAAAAAGACCAACAAAGGATTACAACATAGGTCTTTGTTAACTCCATTAAGCCATGATTCCAGCATCAATCAATAATTCCATATTGAGAAAGATTGCAAGCATGAGAAACAGAAATTTTTATACACTTCAAATGGGATGCCCCATTGATTGACATAAAAAAGACATACAAGAGATACAAAACAATGGCGAATCATAGCAAAATTCAAAATTAAAAAAAACCAAGGAAAAAACCAAAAATAATAAACACAGAACATTTGGACCATGAAACTGGATCGGTACCCTCTACATATTACCATTTCATTTGCTTTCTCTAAAATTAATGGTTAACTGAAAAAACAAACTTCAAATGATTTACATTTGCTTTGCCAGGTTGAACCAAGCCTATTTCCAATGCTTGCAAACTAGCAAAGGGAGTACACTATGGAGGACTTACTTACTAGTTTCAAGAAAGAGATGGCTTCTCCTCAAAACAGAAGACTATATCAACCAAGGAAAAGCTTAAAGAACGACGAAGCTGTTACAGCTCGAAAAGGACCAAGGCTCGACCGAGCTCGGCTTCTTCAAGGTTCACACACAGGACGGGAGGTAGAGAAAGCGAAGGGGCCGCTCACTGGTGACGGAGATAAGGGAGAGGGGCCGGTGACCGGCGATGAGGAAGGGCCGCTCACTGGTGACGAAGATAAGGGAGAGGGGTCGGCAACCAGCGACGAGGAAGGGGCCGCTCATTGGTGACTAAGATAGGGGAGAGGGGCCGGCAACTGGCGACAAGGAAAGGGCTAGGGTTCGGTTTTGAAATTTTCAAGAATTGGGGGTTTAGATTTTGGATTTTTGTAAAATTTCGCTTTAGACCTCCGTAACAAACATAATTAGAATTTACCTCTTTACCTTGGGTTTAATATTTATTTTGAATCATAAATTTGCATTGATCAGATAAAACTTCCATGTTTTTATTTTTTATATTTTAAATTAAAATATAAAAAATAAAAACAAATAAAGAGGCTGATAGAAAGAAAGAGGGCTAAGATTTGGTTTTCCCGCAAGGTGGAAAAATTTTGGCGCCTCAAAGCATTTATTTTTCCTTACGAAAGATTTGGTTCGTAGACAAAACTTCCATGATTATGAAAAAATAACTTTCAGCTACGTTTTACAATTCGTTGTGAAAATTAAAACATCTTTTCTCTACGATATATTACGTAGACAAAAAATCTCTGTTTTATATACGAAATAAATAGTAGCTAATAAAAATCATTCGTAGATCTTGTTCTTCCCGCGGGTGGAAAATCTTTGCCGCCACAAAGTGTCTATTGTTCCCTACGAAATATAAAAATCGTAGACAATTATACATATTTAGCTACGAAATTTATTATGTAGCTCTATAAAACGTAGAGAATAGTCTCATTTCTTGTAGTGTTACTTGAATGCTACTGCTGGTACATGTGAAGAAATGATGAAAGGGATATATTTGCAAGAGAATTGGGAGTTCCTATCGTAATGCATGACTACTTAACAGGGGGCTTCACCGCAAATATAGCCTCAAATTGTTGTAAGAAGTTTGTCAAAGATAGCTTGCTAGCCTTTGGCCTAGTTTCTATTTTACCATTAAACAATTTGCTACTTTGCCAAATACTTTTTTTTTTAACTCAGACTTAAAGAACTCTTACCAGTTATTGGAGACTTTCAAATTTTTATGATAAGAAGGATTTTGGTTATAGTTTTCCTTGCGACAGCTCAGGATGTGGTGGTACTTGTGATATTTCAGCTTGGGCAACATTTTATTTGACAGTTTTCTGGACGTTAAATACCATTTTATGGGTTACTTTTTATTGGCATTGGAAACACATCACATTATGGCAGTGTAACATTTCACAACTTAATGAATCCTCTACTTATTTGATTGGATGGTTAAGAGATTATTTATGGTTATAGCAATTCGAATGAAATCCAATCTGATTCAAATATTTCATTTCTCTCCTTACGAATAAGAATAATTTGCCAAAAAGAATAGTTTGAGTGTAGGATCCCCATTTTTTTTTTAATTTGTTTGGTTTTTTTTTATATTATTTCATACTATACAATTCCTTTGTTTGTGGGATCATTGCCCTTCAGGGTAATGAAAAGAATTATAGAATGGAAAAAATGACAGAAGAATTGTATTGTATATTGTATATAGATAGATGAGAATATAATGATCTGGAAAATAAAACAAGGATTTTGTACAATGGCCTCTATACAACAATTTTGTAAACGGATGTAGCACAGCTTGGTAGCATGTTTGTTTTGGGAATATATAAAATATTATGAATATGAAGATGGATCGGTTAGTTTTAAAACACAAACTTATAATAAAAATGTTACCCTTAGATCTATTTATTTTACTTCAGTGAAAAGGGAGTAAAATTGTCTGAATCTTTCCTTCTTAATTGATAAACCCGTAGTAATACAAAGTATTCTTATCTTATATTGAGCATTACTTTTCTTAGATTTTATCATTAATTTGTGTGCATTTGTGTGCTTTTGTGCATTGTAGGGTTGTGGAACCAATTTGGAGAAGAAAGAAACAAGAATAGGTTGTGTTCGCCATTGTTGAGGAGTTCTCGGACCAAGCAAGGAACAATGCACGAGTCTAGACTTGTGGGTGTGTGCCAAACCTCCATTGGAGGGGCACAAGGGCAGTCACATTCACAAAAGTCTAACTTGTGTAGCATTGGAGAACTTTGTCAAAGAAGAGAAATGAAGTAATCGATATAATCTAACGTTGATTGTGTGCCTAATTCAACGGCCTAGAATAAAAAACGATGAATTCGGGAGCACTTCGGTAAAGCATTGTAGCAGTTACTGTAGCAAGTTACTGTTCGCTGTTGGCCGAAAATCAGAAAAACAGAGAATCCACACGCCCGTGTGGAAATTCTGTAGGCCCGTGTGGAAAATCCACAGGGGTGTGCAGAACTCCGATTTTAGCCTATAAATAGCCCGTTTTCAAATCTATTTGGGGACCCCCCTTCTATCTCTTGCCTATTTTTGGGGGGCTTTCGGCTAGGGTTTGGAGAGGTTCTTAGAGGTCTTTGGAGGCGATTATACGGCATTGGCATCGACATTCTTTGGAAGAAAGCTATTGGGGGAGCTTTTGTCGGCATCGATTTGACGAGGTGTGCTCTAGGCTTGACAAGGGATTCGTTGGAAAAGACACGCGGCTCCAGAAGACCATCGATACGATCTACAAGGGGGTTTCTTTATGGTTTTTATGCGTATGTTCTTAAACTCGTTATTGATTTTGTATTGCTCCATGGAGAGCTAAACCCCTAGTGGGTATTCGGACTTGTGAACCCTAGGATGCTTGTGTTTCTATAACTTTTATTATGCTTTATTAATTTGATGTTTTCGTATTGAGTTCCAATCTTGCATGCTGATTGTATGAGATTTTTCCTTAGCCGCGACACTAGGGTTGAGAATCTATTAGGTTATCCTTTGAGGGTGTGACAACCTCTATAGGATTAGGCTACACAAGGTTGGACAGGGTTGAAAGGGTGAGTTGAGAGGTAGCGAAACGTCCCCTTTCTCCTCCGGTGTGAACTTCCCTACCTCAGTATCCCAAGAGCTAATGGCGATCGAAGTAGAGTGAAGTACTAGGAGATGAACTCCCTTGCAAAGGGTTGAGTGAATCCTAGGATTGGGGCTTATCTTAGATTAGGGTTCTTCCGCTTGGACCAAAGGATTAGAACTATAATTAGGGATAGGGTCTTTCACTTGGAATCCCTAGAACTCCAAGCAGTTCCACGTAGTGTGAGGCTTAGGATAATGGACTCCCCTGGGGCTTAGTTGACAGGTCAACGAGAGTTAAGGGTCATAGTGAAACCTAATGCCGGGGCATAATGTTGGAACTAGTCACGGTTGACCTTAAGTTTGGGACCGTGTGCTTAAGGATTTCCACGACTCATTAGACATCAATTAGAGGGTATGATACTAGTCTTGCACTAGAAGCATTAGTCCTAGGGGGAACTTTGTCCGGGTACCCCATCTTTATATCGATTACCTCTCCTACCTCTATTGCCTTTCTTGTATTATTTTACTTTCTTTTCTATCTATACATATATATTTCTCTCACCATCGTTTCCCTTCATAGCTAAATAGCGACAACACTTGTTTCTGAACACTATTCCATGTAGATACGACTACCCACTCATCAGGGATTTTATTACTTCAACAACCCGTGCACTTGCAGGGTACACACACAAGGGGTTTGTCATTAATTTTCTTTAGGTTCAAGTTTGACGAGAATAATATTCTACGACTAACAACTCATTTATTTTCAAACCAATCAATTTACTGTTGATTATTTGATTTACTAATCCTTTATATTGGAATGAGTCAATAGTTAAATGTTTCGGCAATTCCTCATGGGGGGACGATTCAATAGAATTTTGAATCAGAACTTTCAATCTTTGTTTATCTTTGGTAGTAATAATATCTCTGTGTTTGCAACGATAACTTGGTATATCCACTATACGACCATTAACTAAAATATGTCTATGGTTAACTAATTGCACGGCTGTAGGAATGGTCGAAGCCATACCAAATCGAAAAAGTATGTTATCCAAATGCATCTCAAGTAGTTGTAATAAAACTTGATATGTTGGCCCTTTGGCTTTTCCAGCAATATGTACATATCTAAGTAATTGTTCTTCTGTTAGACCATAATGAAAACGCAATTTCTATTTTTCTTCTAGAAGAACACAATATTGTGATATTTTTCCCCAAAACATAGTTGGTTTTTAAAATCACTTCCGTATCTAGGCCTTTTACTAGTTAGTCCCGGTAAAGCCCCCAGACGGTGTATTTTTTTGAAACGAGGTCCTCAATAATGAGACATAAAATAAAGAGTCCTTTACTCTTTTTGTCTTATTTTATTGACATTTTAATATTACAGAATAAGTCTAAATTAAGACTGAACTAAAGGATAAACAAAGTAAAGCTAAATCTATTGAAGTACCACAAACATTGAAGTACTACAAACAAAATAGAATGTAATAAATTGTATCAATATTCGGATTTTTTGTATATGGAAAATGTATATATAAGAAATTTAGATCCCTCTAGGGAAGAAACACTATTAAAAGATATATATAGCTACAAGAGACTTAGAAAGATTACATCTAAATAGTTTTAATGATATTAGAAAATTTAGCCAAAGTTATATAACTTTAGCTGCAAACACAAGAATAACATTTTTAGGACCAGAATTAACTTAAAAATGGTTTAAAAAGTGGCAGGGATTAAAGACACAAGAGATTGCTATCTGGCTAGTACGAAAATACGATGTTGGTAAGGAGAAAAATCAATGTGTGTGTGTAAGAATATTTACGAGAAATAATAAAATGGAAGAGAAATGTGGAAGACAAGAGAGTGCAGGCAAAGAGTAAGAAAGACAATCAATATGAAAAAGGGGTACCCGGACAAACTTCCCTAGGACTAATGTTCTAGTGCAAGACAATGTATTATGCTCTCCTATTGATGCTTAATGAGTCGTGGACATCCTTAAGCACACGGTCCCAAACCTAAGGTCAACCGTGACTAATCCCAATATTATGCCCCGGTATTAGGTTTCACTACGACCCTTAACTCTTGTTGACCTGTTAACTAAGCCCCAAGGGAGTCCATCTTCCTAAGCCTCACCCTACGTGGAATTGCATTATGTTTTAGGGATTCCAAGTGATAGACCTTGTTCCTAAGTGTAGTTCTAACCCTTTGGTCCAGGTAAAAGAACCCTAGTCTCAATTAAGCCCCAGCACTAGGATTCACTATAACGCTTCATTTTGTTGCTTGCGCAACTAAGTCCCAAGCGAGTTCATCTTCTAGCACTTTGCTCTACTTCGACCAATAAGAACTCGTGGAACATGGAGGTAGGGAAAATCACACCGGAGGGGAAAAGGACGTTTTGCTACCTCAAGAGTCACCCTCTCGACCCTCTCTATTCTCAAGTAGTCTAACCCTATAGGAGTTGTCACACCTCCAAAGGATAACCTAGATGATTCTCAACCCTAGTGTCATGGCTAAGGGAAAATAAATACAATAAGCAAACAAGATTGGAATTCAATTAAAGGCATTAATTAAGAAAGCATAATAAAAGTCATAGAAACAATGTCATCCTAGGGTTTACAAGTCCGAATACCCACAAGAGGTTTAGCTCTCCATGGAGCTCGACAAATCCATCAATGTATATGAAATAACAAGAATAGAAAACATAGATGAAACTCCCTTGCATTACGTAGCGGTGGTCTGGTGAGGTCGCTCCGTCCTCTCCACCAAACCCCTTTGTCAAGCCTAGGGCACACCTCGCCGGATCGGTGCCGACGAAAGCTCCCCTAATAACTATCTTCCAATGGGCGTCGATGTCGATGCCGAGAACTCGCTCCAATCCTCCACAAAGTCCTCTCCAAACCCTAGTCGCGACCCTCCATAAGTTGTTGAAAAAAATCCTCAAAAAGTCCCGAAATAGTGCTTGAAATAGTGTTGAGTCGCGGTTGTAAATCGGCTGCAATCGGGCATCCACACAGTCGTGTGGATTTTCTAGAATTGAATTTCTGGGGCGCAGTGAACAGTAAACTGCTACAATGCATTTATAGTACTCGCGCCTCAAATGCTCCAGATTCCATGTTCTTCATCGAGGCCGTTGAATTGGGCACACAATCAACGGTAGATCATGTCGATTGCTTCATTTCTCCTCATTGGTGAAGTTCTCCAATGCTACACGGGTTAGACTTTTTGTGAATGTGACTGCCTTTGTGCTCCTCCAAAGGAGGTTGGCACACACCCATAAGTCTAGACTCGTGCCTTGTTCCTTGTTTGGTCCAAGAACTCCCCAACAACGGCGAACATGACCTAACTTTGCTCTTTCTTCACTAAACTCATTCCACAACCCTACATGCCCAAAAGAACACAAATGCACACCTATTAATGATAAAATCTGAGAAAAGTAATGCTCAATGTAAGACAATAACACTTCGTATTACTATAACATAAGCACTTATCAGCAAGCTATTAAAACCATTAAGAGATTTAATCTATAACTCTTGGAGAGACCAAGGTAATGAGAATGTCACAGGAATAGGACCAGCCATCTTATTTAACTTTAACTATCTAAAATAAATATATTTAGAAAATGAGGCAAATAGACAAATAGAAAGTTACAGTTATTGTAATAAAATATATGTTCCAGCAGTACATAGAGAAAAATACCTAGGAAAAGAATAAATCATAGCATGTATTATAAAAAAGGAAGACTTAGGGAAAATCATGTAAAGAAATTTAAAATTCATAAGCCACCGGTAAAATTTAAGTGTTTTATATGTGGAGAAATAGGGCATTATGCAAGATATTGTACTAAAGACAGAGTTAAAAAAGAAAGGCAAAATATGCATCAACAGTTAGAATTACCAGAAGAAGTAGATATAGTAAGTGTAGCAAGTAATGACACTGAAAAAGATAGTGATATATATAGCATATTTGGAGGAGAAGAAAATATTTTACTGAAGAAAATAATCTTTTAGAATTTAATCAAGTCTTTGGTGATATAGAACCAATAGCTAACGGATGGCTTGTAGCTTAGATAAAAATCCTAAATTTCTTTTAGAAACATATATGCAGAATTAAATAATATTGTACACAAGAATTTATAGATCATAAACTAAATTTTAAACAGAAATGTGATATTCGTTATAAATTCTACATTCTTAAATATAGGACCACATTTAATATGTGTGATTTATCTTTATATAAATTATGTGCAAAAAAAATGTTATAATCATATAATTAGCCAAATAACTATTGAACCCGTAGTTACACAAGCACAATCAAATGATAAGAAAGTAATAGATCAATTATTAAAAAGAATTGAACAATTAGAAAGAGACAATAAAAGGATAGAATTATTAGAAAAAGAAAATATTGAGTTCAAAGAAAAATTATCTTATTTTGAAGCTAAAGGAAAAGGAATTGTGATTACAGAAGTAATTGAAGAAGAAATAAAAAATTATGAAGAACTAATGAGGAAATAGCATTATCCCAAAACACTTATAGTGATAACAATCTACGAAACTTAGATTGTATCATAGAATTTAAGGATGGGTTTAAGGTTAATGTAAAAGGTATTATAGATACAGGAGCAAGTAAATGCTATATAACCCCACATTTAATTCCTTCAAGATATATAGAAAACTCATTATATACTACAGAAGTAAAAGATGCTTTTGGTAGGATAACTATATTAGGAAAGAAATTGGTAGATAACACAATAATATTTAATAATATAAAATATCCCCTACCATTTGTTTGGGAAAAACCGGCATCAGGAAAATAGGTAGCCAGACTTCTGATAGGTATGAATTTTATAAAATATAGAAATGACGGACTTATTGTTCAAGGAGAAAAAATTACTATATGTAAACATATGGATAGCATTTTAACATCACCAATAATTAAAAATGCAAAATATCTTATTAAGGAAATAATTCCAAAAGATGTAGATATTTATGAGGAAATCAATATAGAAATAGAAAATGATCTAATAAAACAAAAATAGAACCCTTAATTGAAAAATAGAAAAAAGTCTGAATTATAGGAGAAAAACTTGTTAAAAATATGAATAGAGACAATATTATTTGTAAATTAGAAGTCATAAATCTTGACTTAAGGTTAACATGCCTTGTAATTAAAGCAACCCCTAATGAACAAGAAGAATTTAAAAAGTATATAAAAGAGTTAGAAGGGTTAAAATTAATTACTAAAACTCAAAGTCCACATAGAAGTAGAGCATTCATAGTTAATAAACATAGTGAAATTACCCGAGGAAAAAGTAGAATGGTATTTAATTATAAGAAATTAAATGATAATACAGAAAATGATAAATATCCACTTCCTAATAAAGAAGCTCTAATAAATAAAATAAAAAATACTTATATCTATAGCAAATTTGATCTAAAATCTGGATTTCGGCAAGTTCCTTTAGCAAAAGAAAGTAGACCTTGGACTGCCTTTATTACTCATAATGGACATTACATATGCGTTGTATGGGTTGTTATGCCATTTGGTTTAAAAAATACACTACAAGTATTCCAAAGAAAAATGGATGATATATTTAGAAAACATGCAGGTTTTATTATAACATACATAGATGACATATTGGTTTTAGCAAGTCTGTAAAAGATCATGTGCAATATTTAATTATATTATTTAAAGAATGCAAGAGAAGGGTTAAGTATTATTTTAAAAAGAAAATCAAAATGGGAAGTAGAAAAATTGAATTTCTTGGTGTAATAATAGGACAAGGAGAAATCTATCTCCAAAAACATATAGCATCTAGCATTTTGGACAGGCCAGACAAATTAAAAGAATTGAAACAAATTCAATCCTTCTTATGAAAATTAACTTATACTAGAAATTTTATACCAAATTTAAGTTAATTAGCAAGACCATTATATAATAAAACAAAACTAACAGGCGAAAGACATTTTAATAATGAAGACATAAAATTAGTTCAACAAATTGAAGACAAGATAAGGAATTTAAAACCATTAAAATTACCTCCCCTTGGTAGTTATTTAATTATTGATTCAAATGGACGTAGGTGGATGGGGAGCTGTATTAAAAATATTGGCATACTATATTTTCTAGTATAAAGGAAAAAAAAAAGTAAATATGATAGTGGTACTTATCAAACCAAAGTAACCGCAACAGATGCTAAAATCATAGCAACAATAAAAGCAATGAAAACATTTAAATTATTTATTATCTCAGAAAAAAATTCACATTAAGACTAGATTGCCAAGCCATAATAGCATTTTATAATAAAAAATTAGAAAGTAAATTATCAAAAAATAGATGGTTAAAATTTATGAATTATATAATAGGTAATGGGTTCCAAGTAACAATTGAACACATAAAAGGAAATAATAACTTTTTAGCAGATAAATTATCAAGAATTATAAGAGAAACCACTTGACTTGTCCATATGCATTGACAAAAAAGGGGATTGTAAAACCATCAAGCCACTCTGAGTTTTTATTACTGTGGAAATCAAGAAGCCTTTTCTTTTAAACCCTTGGCTTGTATCTCTGAATGTTTAGAACAATGACTTATACAAAGCCAACAAGATCATTCCCGTTTCTAAGCATGGGATGAGCGGAGTTAATACCAACTACCTGTAGTATTTTCATATCAACTAAATATTTTTAATCCTCTTTATTTGTGCAGATGGATAAGAAGAATTTTCCTCTAGAACCTACCCTGAAACTTCCTATTTTCCCTATGGGGTCAAACTTTCGTTTCAACACACCTTTGCCAATCACGGATCACCACCACATCCTCTTGGATAACATTTGTGCCTCTAGAAATAATCTAAAAAGGCTCATACCAGTTCTCTATATTCTCAGTACTTATTTCCATAATAGAAATAAATTTCCAAGCTCAAGCACCACAAACCCAAATCCATTAACTTAATCAAAAATCACATCTCAAATCCTGAAGCCACATACAGTCGAGTACTTCATAAAACAAGAAAGGAAAATCAAATTTCTGGAAATAGAGGTAAAATTCTTGAAAAGAAAAATAGGAAAAACTTGAACATGATTTAGCAGTAGCCTTAGGAGGACTTGCATTCTTTGAAGCTGGACATAAGGATCCCTAATGTCTTTTTGAACAAGGTTTATGATCATACAAGGCTCATTCAACCTTGTCTCCTGGAAAAATAAGCTCTTTGAACGGTCATGTAGCGCGTATTATCATCACCAACCCTTTCCAGGTTAAGCTTCTTAACAAATATTGACAACTTGTTCATATTATTCACTAATTTTTTAAATATGATACTTTACAAGATGGCTTCATCAATGTGGAATTTCATACTATTCCACCTGCTTTTGGACCATACCTTAATAATGCACGTCATCACGTCAAGATCACTCTATTTCATTGCCATGAACCATATCAACTTCCTATGCCATATGATGACATTACTACTATGTTAACTCCTGGTGAACTTCAACAGCAGATCCATTTATGGTGAGAACATATGGTAGCTACTAACTAGAAGCATAATCATATGCACCTGAATTGCCAACTTAACCTTAAGACGCATATCATGGAGGTCTATACTCCTCCCGACCTTCATTTTCCTGTGTACTCTCCTTTCACTAATCTAGACATGACCATGGCACTTGCTATCCTTCACATGAAGAAGATCAACTCATGGGCTAGAGCTTATTCCTTTCGAGATGGTGACGTCGCTAGTGTTCCTAGTGCTGATTTAATGCTCGACACTGACTCCTTGACTGAACAAAACATTGTTAGTCTCATGGAAGTCTAGCTTGTCTTCCATTCTTAACCTCTTTTGTGTGTGGGTGAGGGTTTATTGTGTGTGGGCGATGGGTATGTATGTACATACATAAAATATGAGAGTATGTATGTATAATGGTATCTATGAGAGTATGTATGTATGAGTGCCTTATGTCTTACCTTCTTTGGAGGTTATTTATTAACTTGCTTTGGAGGTTACTTATTATGGATAAGTGTCAAACCCTATACTCTAGGTTAGGGTTATTAGGTTTTGATTAATGAGTCCATGTTATATAAAATAATGTATTAGTCAAAACCTACTCTTTGGTAGGATGACTTAGATAAAAATAAAAATATATATAGTATGTACTCCAATATCATCTTAATAAATCTTATGATTCAGACTTATTTATGTCAAGAATATAGAAATGTTATTATTTAATTATGGATTAAATTTCTTGGTGTTTTTTTTATGGCTCTAAGAATAATTTTAATTACTTGTAAAAGAGTTACATATTTAATTTTTCTTTTTGCTACTATTTGTCATACAAAAACTAGATTTTTTTTACTACTGTTTGTCATACAAAATCTAGTGTACAATTTATTTGAGAACAACTGCGCAGTATTTTGTAAAATGGAATTGTTTGTTGAATGTTTGTAAGCAATGATTGCAGTTTATTTGAGAACCAGTCTACAATATTTTATTGAATATTGAATATTTTGTTGATTTTTTTTACAAATCCCACCATTCTTGTCATGTAATATTTTGTTCAATGTTTGTAAGCAATATTTGTAAACAATTGTTTTTGTCAAGATTTGTAAAAATTATTGGAGAACAAGCATATAATTTATTTCAAATGTTTTCCTTTAAAAGATTGAACAAATTTGTATATAAAAATTTGTTTTAATTATTCTTGAACTATCAATTTTTTATTATTTTTATGTTTGAAATGAATGCAATTCAATGGTATGCCAGTTGAATATTTAGATTATTTTGAATTATTATTTAAAAACATGTAAGCATTTAAACAAAATTAAAATTAAAATTAAAAAAAACATTTCCTGTCATCCAGTAGAGTTTTTCCAATTGTCGTGAAATGCTTTTTAAAATAAAACTAATAAAATGCACTGTGAAATTTACCCTTATTTCATTTCACATAAGTCATAAAATTATCACAAAATGCAGACCCATTGAAATTCGTGACATGTATGAAACCGTCACAAAATGAAGCGAGGATGCATTTCGTGGTTGTTTTACGAACCCCATGAAATACAACCTTATATTACAAACTATGTCCTTTTTACAAGAGTTTGTAAATTGCCGCAAAGTGCAAACTACATGGCACAACGGTTATTCTGGTGATTATTTAAAACCGCGGCGAAATGATTCGCAACGATAGTATTTGTCGCATTTTATAAACCACCGTAGAAGTGATTTTGCGATGGTTGAACTTGCCATGAAATGATTTAAAAACAACTAAAAAAGGCCTATTTTCTTGTAGCGAGAGAAAATCTCGTAGGAGTTTTCTATTGGCGATTAGTCGTCGGTAAGCTCAAGAGAGTTATTGGTGTAATTATTGAATTTCAGCTTCTTGACCATTTCAACATCTAATCCAATATAGATCTCCAATCACAAGTGTAGTCATAGGTGGATCCGGGTTCGAATACCTCTTCTCATTCTTTGGTTACTCCACTAAATTCACCTCTCACCTTTTGATGTCTTCATTTGTTAGGCTAAATAACAAAAGAGGGATTAGTACTAGTACTCTTGTTCCCTAAGAGATAAGACAAGCCCACATACCACTTTATTACTTGTGTGACTAGTGCACTTGTGGTGTGTGTCATGCTAGAGCACACAACTCCACAAGTGTAGGGATCATCAAGTAATAGTGTGAGTAGAGTTGTAGAATCCACAGGGACTAAATAGTACTACTTGCTCTAACCTTGTTATCTAGCTAACAACCAAAGTATCAATGGTGTGCAAATAACTAAAATCCAAGAATGAAAAGAACTAAAGTCAAGGGGCTGAGAAGTGAATAGTATGAAGAAAAAGGTGTCCGGATAATATTTCACTTGGGAATTTAGAATTAAAGTAATTGCAATAATATAAATTGAATCCTAGTATTGTTGGATCGAGGGGTTTCAAAAATATATCAACTACTTTCTCGAGTCACCTCAATACCTAATCCTATAATATGGTATAATCGAATCTCTTCTAATCCTACTTTCACATGATTGCAAAGAGATCTAGGAAACCATTAATAAAAGTCAGAGCTCTCGCTAGGTGTCTCTAATTGAAAGAATCACAAGCAGCTCATATCTAGTGTGCACTCTTGATTCCTTTCATCTATGGCCTATCTCATGGGATGAATCTCTTTATCTCAATCATGCAATCGAAATGAAATAGTCACTCTTGTTACACTAGATAATCAATATAAAGACATAAATTAATCCAAACAATTTCAAGGAAATCTATATTAAAAGCAATATCAAAATGAAATCATCCCAAGCTACATTTAATATGAACACCCAAGGAAGTTACACCACCATAGGGTTCATGTTCATCAAAACTAAAATTCTGAATTTTCTGGTTTTTTTTTCGAATAAAACTAACACTATAAAATCCCGCAACAATGAACTAGAGTAAATTTCCATAGGTTTAATGAGTGAGAGAAGTGCATTAAAGAGCAATCGGACAAAAATTTCAATAAAATTGGATAAAAAACTAGAGCATGATAAAACCTAATGTTTACAACCTCCAAAAACTAAGAATTAAACTCTCAACCCTAAGGTGAACCTTCATGGGCAACATGAGCATGATTATTAAAACTCAAGTAAAGACCATGTATAAGGTGAACCCTCCCCCACACTTAAGATGTACATTGTCCTCAATGTACACATGTAAGCACAATAAAAATATAATCAATAAAAGCATGATGTGGATGGAAATGCAATTAAAACAACACTCCCCTGAACTCCTTAGTGATCGATTGGTGAAGCTCTCTCGAGGGCGTGTTATTGTTGCACAGGGTTGTGAAGCTCACACGACCAAGTCACATGGTCATGTGTGTGACAAAAAACATCATCATCATCACTCTCAATGCCATCTGCACGGATACAAGGGGTTCAGTGAAGCTCAATAAAATATAAAAATACACGAGTTCTTAAAGATATAACACTGAAACATAAACTCGCAACAAAAGCTAAAATATGAAAATAACTCTCAGAAGGCAAAATCTTTCTGAGTAAACAAGTCCACAAAATAAGATAATGCAAGTAAAATGAAAAGCGAAAACTAAAAGAAAATCTCATGAGTGAAAACGCCTCAAGCATCGGCGTCTGGTGCTGCTGGTGTCGCTGGGGACTCTGACGCAGTATCAGCGTCTAGAGTCTGCTGAATCTGGTCAAGGCGCTGCATGATCCGCGCCTGGTTCTCGAGGTTGGTGGCGACGGTGGCTTCGAGCCGAGCCAGTCGCTCGTGTACTCGATCTGAAGATGTACCAGGATCAGCTGATGAAGTCGATGCTACTGGAGTAGCTGTGGGCTCTGCGGGAGGTGGTGCGTCTGGAGCCCCAGCGGACTCGTCATCATCAGATGACATCTCTACCAATGCATATCCACCTGATCCTGTACGTCGCACTACTCCCATTAGTCGGAGAGTGACTAGGCCCAAAGGTGACGGACTACTAACTCTCTCCTCGCCTCTCACTGAACGCATGAGCCGCATCTGGAACATGAGTCGAGTAATATACGGTTCCACGAATAGCGCGCCAATGCGTAAATACTGACTCTGATGGCGAAAGAAGTCTGCGACGACAAATCCAAGATGTATGGGCACTCGCTGAGTCATGGAGTACAGGTAGAGTAGATCTACACAGCTAAGTGCACCGGTACCATCTCCCCGTCCAGTGATCGACCTGCTGAGCACAGCATGAACATACCTATGGATGAGAAGTTTGGAGAGGAAAATATGAGGAAATGAAGAGTTTCAAGGTCAAGGATGATGAATAGTAACCCTTCAAGTCATATATAAGCCACATGGGGGTGTGAAAATTCCACACCCCCGCGTGGGTACTGTGCATGGTCATGTGAGAATCTCACACGACCACGTGAGCTACAGAATTTCTGCAGACAGTCCACGCGGCTCTCTAAACTTCAAAATTAGCACATTTCTTCAACAATTATCATTAATTAAAACCCGAATAATGCCCAACATGTGAAAAACACTTATAATCACCAAAAATTGTTCATGAAAACTCAGCACCATGAAAAATTTCATCAAAACGCACACTCATGAATTTATTACTGCAGAATTTAAAAACTAAACTAGAAAACAAGTAAAAACTTGGGTTGCCTCTCAAGGAGCGCTTGTTTAACGTCACTAAGCTTGACATACCTGTTCTTACCTCATGGTGGCTCATATAAATGGAGAATTTCCTTTTCTGCATTTGGTGTTAAGCCTTCATAGTAAGGTTTCAGCCTATGTCCATTTACCTTGAATGTCCCCTTTTCTGGATGCATGATTTCAATAGTGCCATAAGGGGATACCTGAGTGATTTGATATGGACCTGACCACCTTGATCTTAATTTTCCCGGAAACAATTTCAGTCGGGAGTTGAAAAGTAGCACTTGGTCACCTGCCTTGAAGTCTTTGTTCAACTTTATGTGTTTATCATGCCATTGACACATTCTCTCCTTATAAATTCTTGCATTCTCATAAGCTCTCAATCTCCATTCATCTAGTTCATTTAATTGAAGTTTCCTTTGTTCTCCGGCTTGCCCAAGGTTGAAATTCATTGCCTTGATTGCCCAATATGCATTGTGCTCGAATTCCACCGGCAAATGGCATGCCTTACCATAAACCAGATTGTATGGTGTAGTACCGACCGGAGTTTTGTATGTTGTACGGTGTGCCCATAATGCGTCATCTAACCTCTCCGACCAATCCTTCCAGTTGTGTTCCACCAATTTGGATAGAATCCTTTTTAGTTCCCGGTTGGTTACTTCAACTTGTCCACTTGTTTGTGGATGATACGGAGTAGCAAGCCGATGGTTTACACCATATCTTTTCAGAATTTTCTCAAGTTGAGAATTGCAAAAGTGAGTTCCTCTATCACTTATGATGAGCCTTGGAGCCCCAAAACAAGTGAATAACTTTTTAAGGAACCGTACTATAGTTCTGGCATCATTTGTGGGGAGAGCTTGAGCCTCCACCCACTTAGATACATAATCCATAGCGACCAAAATATAGCGATTCCCATTAGAACTTGGAAATGGCCCCATGAAATCAATACCCCACACATCGAAAACCTCGCAAAACTGAATTGGATTCTGCGGCATTTCATCACGCCTAGAAAGACTTCCTGCTCGTTGACATTGGTCATACTTTTGCACAAACTGCCGAGCGTCTTGGAAAATAGTTGGCCAATAGAAACCAGCAGCTAAGACCTTTTCAGCTGTCCTGTTCGAAGCATAATGCCCTCCAACTGGCCCTGAATGACAATGACGGAGAACATCCCAGCCTTCTTCTCGTGAAACACATCTTCGCACTATGTGGTCTGCACACATTCGGAACAGAAATGGATCCTCCCAAGAGAAATGCTTTAAATCAGAAAAAAATTTCTTCTTTTGTTGGAATGTAAGTCCCTTGGGGAGAATTTTCCCAGAAAGGTAGTTTGCAAAATCAGCAAACCATGGGGTACCTAACTCTGAAGTTTCCTGCAATTTATACAAATGCTCTTCTGGAAATGAATCATTAATTTCAGTTTTCCATGAATCTTCCTCTTCTAAACCTTCAAGGCGAGAGAGATGGTCTGCAGCTACATTTTCTGCTCCTCTCTTATCCTTGATTTCCACATCAAATTCCTGCAAAAGTAACACCCAACGGATTAGCCTCGGCTTTGCATCGGATTTGTTCATTAGATACCGTAGTGCTGAATGGTCCGTGAAAACAACCACTTGTGACAAGATGAGATATGATCTGAATTTGTCAAATGCAAATACTACAGCTAATAATTCTTTTTCAGTCGTGGTGTAGTTCTCTTGAGCGCTTGTCAAACTCTTGCTAGCATAGTAGATCGGCTGAAAATGTTTATCCTTTCTTTGGCCCAAAACTGCCCCCACGGCGTAGTCACTCGCGTCACACATAAGTTCAAATGGACGGCTCCAATCCGGCGAAATAAGGATAGGTGGTTGTGTAAGTTTTTCCTTTAACAATTTGAAAGCAAACAAGCACTCTTCATTAAACTCAAACGGTGCATCCTTTTCTAACAACTTGGTTAATGGTTGGGTTATCTTAGAAAAATCTTTGATAAAACGGCGATAAAACGCCGCATGTCCCAAAAAACTTCGAATTCCTTTAACATTTGTAGGAGGAGGTAATTTCTCAATAGTTTCAATTTTAGCTCTATCAACTTCAATCCCCTTGTTAGAAATTTTGTGACCAAGTACAATCCTGATAAATGCCTAAACATACGTATTTTCCATGTATTCGGGTGTATGTATTACGTATTTTTCTATGAGTTGACACCCGTTTTTGGTCTGAATTGGTTTCTTTCGCGTTACAGGTACTGATGTGACCCCTTCGAGTTGATTGATAGAATTTGAGAAGAAATCGGCGACGAAAACACTATTTCTGAGGGGGTACTGTAGCGACTACTGTAGCAGATCCTGTAGCACGAACCCTTTGGCGAAATGGCTAAGTCTAGAGGTCCATGCGGGCTGTCATGCGGGCACTGCAGAGGCCGCATACAGTACTGTAGCAGTACTGTAGTGACACTGTAGCAACTTACACGATTTCGGGACTTTCTTGGAATTCTTCTCTCCCCTCATGCGGGGCCGCACAAGGGGCCGCACAGTTTTTCCCGAGTGCTTTGCGGCCTGCTGTGCGACCGCACATCAGGCCGCATGATTTTTTCTGAGAGGTATGCGGCCTGCCATGCGGCCGCATAGCAGGCCGCATAAAACTTCCCGAGAGCTATGCGGGGTACCATGCGGCCGCATAGGGGGCCGCATGGTCACCCGAATCCCTCTTCTACCTCTCTTCACTCCACTCCCTCACTATTCACTCCATTTTCATCAAACTTCTTCTCTTTTCTCCTTCATCTCTCCACCATTTTTCTTCATTCTTTTTGCATCCAAACACTTTCTTCGTCCTAGCAAGCAACGTTTTGAAAGATTTTCAAGGTTTTATCAAGCTTTAAGCCGATTTTCACTTCATCTTCTAATTGGTGCCCTAGTTCAAGGTTTGTGTTCCTATCACTCATTCTTTGGTTTTTTATGGTTGAAATGATGGGAAAACATGATGATTTACATGGTGAATGCTTCTTGTAATCATTTCTCTTGAATTCCAAGCTTTGTACATTTAGATTATCACTTTTACAAGGAGAAACTCTACCAAAATTTCCCCGAAATTACTGTAGCACTAGCCAAAAATCAGCCTTTATTCTTCATTAACCAATTTTCTCAAGTTTGTTTGGCTTGATGTTGGTTCTCTTGTCTTGTAGGGATGCCGATCAAACACGTGGCTTCCAAGCGAGTTAGAAGGAGCTCTCCACCACCCGTTTGCGAGCCTACATTCAAGAACGATGCCCACAAGGCAAGGTTCGCTTTCTTGTCAAGGAGGAAGCTTTGGCACTGTGCGTGTGATTGATTGGGAGGCCTTGAAGACGCTTCATCTTCTGTTGGCACCTCCTCCACAGCTACCACGTGCCTTGCGCCATCACTCCCGCCAGATTTCTAGACTCGCAGCACCACTTTAGTTTTTTCTGTTGTTTGTTCTGTTTTTTTTTATTTCTAGACTTGTTTGCTGGTTTGTATTATTGTACTTTTCAGTTAGTGAGGGTCCTCACCCTCCTAAACTGTACTTTCCCGTTTTTTATTCGTGCTTACTTGTCCTGCTCTCTATTTTTCTTGGGGTGTGATTTGCTTTCTCTCTATTTTCAGGACTGATCACTGTAGAAGCTTCGCACCCCTTGCCCCCCTCAGCTTTCCCCAGTTCATGCACATTTGAATGTTCCTTTCATCAACCACTTGGGGAAGTTTCTTTACCTCATTCCTTTACTTTTTCTGGCATGTCTCGCACCTTATTCTGCTGATTTATGTACATTGAGGGCAATGTACAACTTTAGGTGTGGGGATGAGGTACTTTACTAGTTTTGCATGCATGAATACCGATGATAGCTATGATTTTAATGTTTAGCACTTCCTAGCTTAAAAGAATGATAGAAATGAGCTGTATTTTTATACTGTGCTTGAATGATGCCCTGTTTTATTTTTAGTGCTTTCTCATGCTCTATCATGATTGCTCCTACCTTATACACTCAAACCAACCCATTATGATGATTTCGATATTAGACTGTTAAATTCTTTCTTCAATATTCTTTTAAGAGCTTGTGAGTTCCTGTTTTGTTTTCTGTAGCCTTAAGTGAACTTGTGTGACAGGTGTCCAAGGGACTGAGATACAGTGTGTAAAAAAAAAAAAAAAGTGGAGTCTATGGCAGTATTCCTCTGCTGGCACAGCATGAATGCGTCTATGTAGGCTGTAATTGAGTAGGTTGGGTGGCTCTTGTGCCTAATCAGCATGTGCATCCTTCTGAAAGATTTCTTGTGCAGCCTATGTTAGCCGGACTCAGAAAAAAAAAAAAAATGTGTGTATTTGTAAATAGGTAAATAAGTATCTCTGTTGCGTCCCCTGGAACTTCTTACACAGTCGCTTAAGTGCTAGAGTTTTATTCAGGAACTCAAAAGACTTTTAACTGAGTATTGAAGAGGTCTTTAACTGCCTAATACCACTCTCACCATATGTGGGGGTGAATGGATCTCTGGGATAATCCAGGGTGTGGAGGTTAAGGTTGGGAGCCGGCATACACTCACGGAAGCACTTTGAATAAACCAGGGCTACCATTACTCGATCACTCACTATACAGCTCACTTTCTAGATTTCTTTTCACTTTCTAGTTTTACTGTAGCAGTTTACTGTAGCGACACTGTAGCAACTTACACGATTTCGGGACTTTCTTGGAATTCTTCTCTCCCCGCATGCGGGGCCGCATAGGGGGCCGCATAACCCACTGGAAAAGGTTTTTAAGGGTTTTGGGAGTTCATTCTTGAGAGGAGGCTAGGTCTTGAGGGAGGAAACACTTCATCATCTTCTTGGAGAGCTTGAGGCCGGCCTTTGGAGGCATTTCTTGAGGAGAGGACGACGGGGAGAGCACGAGACGACGAACCCACGCCTTCGATTTGCATTTGAGAGGAAGTTTGATAAAGGAAGCCACTCCTTGGGTGGCGTCCTTGGAAGCGTCATTCGGCCTTGATCTTTTCAGGGGGTGTTTTCATTATGCTTTTAGTTGTTTTCATGTATTTGTTTACTTATTTTGTGATCATGAACAACTAACCCCAAGGTCACCGGATGTAGGTGAACCTTGGGGGTGAACTTGTGTATTTTGGATGACTCTTTCTAGTTTATGCATTTGGTTTGGTTTGTGATCCTTGTTTGGTGGTTCTTGAATGACTTGATATGTATGAGAACTCTATATGTCAATTCCTAGATGATGCTAGGTTGCATGACCATTGCCCTAGTATTAGGCTCACCAAGCTTGGAAGGGAATACATGTACGAATACGCCGTAGCCATCGGGTATTTGTACCCCTCCAATTGTTAGGGTTGTCCTTGATTGTGTTTCAACCCTAGCTTGGGGAAATCCACTAAACCCTTTGCAATCGTACAAGGATTTGGGCGGAAGAAATTCCGTATTCCAATACTTGTATTGGATTAGGGACCAATGCCGTGACCATCGGGTTGGTCTAATTTAGGGTTTCCCGGTCCAAACCACCCACGTGCATGCTAGTTAGGGCATCCTTAGCACTTTAGTAGCCCCCGAGGGAATCCTCATCCGTGGCCATTCCCTCACCTTGATTTTTCCCCTCCATATTTATTCTTGCTATTTACATGCTCTTTGTTTAGTAGATTTTTAGTAAGTCTTACTCCAAGTGATCGACTAGGTCAAACAACATTGTGATAAGGAAGTAAGGATAGCTCCTCGGGCCCTTGGGGATACGACCCCCTCGTGTTCGCGCGAGGGGTATTACTTGGCGACCCCGTGCACTTGCGGGTGAGCGATTCAAACGCAGTCTCACCAAATCCCTTCTTGGACCATGAAATGACATTTCTCCCAATTTAAAGCCAAGTTTGTCTCTTCACATCTCATAAGCACCTTCTCAAGATTCCTCAAACATACTTCAAACGAATCCCCAAAAACTGAGAAGTCATCTATGAATACTTCCATCACATCCTCCAACAAATCATCAAAAATTGCCGTCATGCATCTTTGGAAAGTAGCCGGTGCGTTGCAAAGTCCGAAGGGCATTCTTCTATATGCAAAAGTGCCAAAAGGACACGTAAAGGTAGTCCTTTCTTGGTCTTCAGGAGCAATCGGAATTTGGAAATACCCTGACATGCCATCTAAGAAGCAATAGAATTCGTGACCAACTAAACGTTCCAACATTTGGTCAATGAATGGCAATGGAAAATGATCTTTTCTTGTGGCATCATTCAACCTTCGGTAGTCTATGCAAACCCGCCATCCTGTTACGGTTCTCGTAGGTATCAACTCATTTTGCTCATTCTTCACTACTGTCATACCACCCTTTTTAGGCACTACTTGTGTTGGGCTCACCCAAGCACTATCCGAGATGGGGTAAATGATGCCGGCATCAAGTAACTTTACCACTTCTGCTTTCACTACCTCCTTCATGTTCGGGTTCAGTCTTCGTTGTGGTTGAATCACTATTTTATAGTTGTCCTCCATCAAGATTTTGTGAGTACAAAAGAATGGGTTAATTCCCTTAATATCTGAAATTTTCCAAGCTATGGCCTTCTTGTGCAACTTCAACATGTTAACCAATCACTCTTTCTGCTCATGCGAAAGATTTGAGGAAATGATAACCGGTAATTTCGATCCATCGGCGAGGAAAGCATACTCCAAATGGTTGGGTAATGCTTTAAGTTCTAAGTCAGGAGGATCTTCCACTGATGGGCGTAACTGATTTGCTTGTTTCCGCTCAATGTCCTCAAATCCCTTAAGGTTGTCCTCTCCTTCAGTCTCTTGTCCACCGTCCAAAGCATTCTCTTGAACATCCGATTTCAACACTTTAATTGATGAAACTGATTCAACACAAGCTAAAATTTCTCTTTCAACATCTACTTCAGATTCTTGCTCATCCAAATCCACCCCAAATGTCGTCGAAAAGAATGTGGGTATCTGTCCTAATTCACAGTTTTGCCCATTTTGAAGAGCTGTGAATGCAGATTTTTTGAAGCATTCCAATAATCTTGATAATTCAGCCCCTTGATAGTGCAAACTGAATTCTTCCTTCATTCCTTTCAACCCAACTGTTCCTGATTCGAATACTTTCTCATGTTGCTCTCTTGAATCAAAACATGCTACCAAATGCTCTATTTTTCTCTCAGTAGATGCCATCATATCCTGTATCTTCTCGATAATTGACGATTCAAGAAACATGATCATGAAATTAGAGAGTAGCATCAGGAATTACTGTTCACATAAAGAGAATAAAAATAAGAATGGTGGAAGTAATACGTATGGAATAGAAAAGAAATAAAAAGATGAATGACTACCTTAACCAAGTCCTAGCGTTCCTAATATCCCGTTCCCCGGCAACGGCGACAAAAACTTGACACACTCCTTGCGTGTGTGTATCGCAAATGCACGGGTTGTCGAAGTAATAATTACACCGGTGAGTGGGTAGTCGAATCCACAGGGAACGGAAGTACTAGTAATGACTGATTCTCAGTTATTTAGTCGAATCAATAATATGAAGCAATGGATGTAATGTGTAAAATAAGAAAATTGCAAGAAAGAAAGCAAGTAAAAGGGAAAGGTAAAGGAGATCTCTATCAATGAAGATGAGATACCCGGGCAATGATCCCCCTAGGTTCTATCATGAAGTGCAAGACTAACTAAATGCTTCTCAACCGAGTTCTATGAGTCGAGGTAATCCATGAACAATCGATCCTTGCTTCCAGGCCACCGATACTAGTCCCCTACAAGGTCATGGCGGAGAAATCGCTCAATCTCAACACCTCACACCCCATATGACCGCAATGAGTTTTAGGGATACCTAAGAGTGAAACCGATTCCTAAAATTAGATCTAACCCTACTTCTAGGCGAAAGATCCCTAACCCCTTACAAAGGTCCCGGCGGAGAAATCTATCAATCTCACACCTCACACCCCATATGGTTGAATAAAACTTAGGGAATACGGAGATAGGAAACACTCAATCGGAAGGGAAAGGGGACACTCCTCTATCTCAAGACTCACCCTCTCAACCCTCTCAACCCTCTTTAACCTTGTATGTTCTAATCCCTAATGGAGATCTCTCTCTCACCAAGGAAACAAATCAAGCATACCAAACAACCATACGAATCAATAAGGCATGCAAGCAATGATTAAACAAAATTAAAACTCAAATAACCTCGGAATTAAAAGAAAGCATAAAGAAAGTCAATACATGAATCGAAACCTAGGGTTCACATGCCCAAGTATCTACTAGGGTTTAGCCCTCCATGGGGCTTATTACAAAGCAAAAGATAATGAAGTAAAAAGCAATGTAATCCATGAAAGTAAACCCCCTTCAATTCGTGATGATGGCCTTGATGAATCGTTCAACGTCTCGAAGGAACCTTCTCCGAAGCTAGGTCGCCAATGGCTCCCCGATGCTATCTCGTCGAAAGATCTATCGAAGTTGGTGAAGAACGACTCCCAATATCGCCAAAGACCTCGTCCTTGAAACCCTAGCCGCTCTTTCCTTCAAACGTGCGTAAAAAGTCCTTTAAAACTCGGCAAATCGGGGTATTTATAAATCTGAAAACGTGCCAGTCACGTGTCCTCACGCGACCACGTGAGATCCCACGCGGTCGCGTGGGCTGCAGAATTCCCACGCGGTCGTGTGGGATTTTGACGTGGTCGCATGAACAGTAACTTCTGCTACAGTGAAATAAACAGTGCTTTGCTACAGTACTCTCATAAAACGCGATCGAAACTCTCTTATCTTGAGGCCACATGGTCGGGCACACGTCCATATGGTGAGTTATAAGACTTCTCCTCCATCGAACCATCATTTGAAAGCTTTAGCTATCTTCACACAAGTTGGGACATGAAGGTATGACTGCCTTTGTGCCCTTCCATCACACAAATCATCTTGAATTCTTCAGGAAGTTGGCACACACCCTCATGTGCATGATCCCCTCTTGTGCCTTGACACTTGTGTTGTACAAAAGCTCCCAACAATACGTCTTTATAACCCATCTTTGCTTCCTTTTCCTCATTTAACACTTCCACAACCTAATTGCATAAAAGAACACCAAAATACAGTTTATGAGACATAATCCATGGTAAAATGATGCTCAATGTATGTAAAACAAGTAGGTAAAACATGTATACTCAAGCACTTATCAATCACAAAGAAATAGAAATAAAACCCTAGAAAAATGTCTGCAAAGTAGGAATCGATGTAAGCCCATATCGTCGCCTTGGATCGTCACTCCAACAACTCCTTCGAATTCCTTCTTCTTCCAATGATTCGCCTCCAAACCTTAGTCATTGTCCAAAACTCACTTTCCCCCTAAACTGGCTTCTCATTCATTCAATACTATTTCTTTTATTTAATTAATTATATAATCTCAAAATTTTGTTAATAATAATATTATTATTTAAACAAACATTCCTCACCCACCAAAAATAGAGATAGGAATACAATAGTACCTGATGTACGGGAATTAGAAGAAGGAAAGCAAATCATTGTAAAATTGAATGTGCAAGCCATACCTACAGATTATGAAGGTTCAACGTTCAATTTTTTTTTTTTGCCAATATAGTTAGAATTTCTCATGTAGCACCTTTAAATTACTTAGCATGGCGTCAAATACCTTCTAAGAGAATGGAAGAAATGTGGGATATTTTAAAAGTGCATCTTGACACACACACACACACACACATGTATCTATATATATATATAGGTGCATTTTCATTATATATATATATACACACACACACATGGACAAATTGTATTTGTTTGTGTTGTTTGTGGATAACTAACAAAGTAGAAGGATGTTATAGACAAAGTTCAAATTTGTACCATGTGAGACGGAAGGAACAAAGAAATGGATGTTGGTTGAAATGGATGTTGGTTGAAATGGCAACTAAGTTTAAACAATGGATATATATATATACACACACACACACATGGACAAATTGTATTTATTTGTGTTGTTTGTGGATAACTAACAAAGTAGAAGGATGTTATAGACAAAGTTCAAATTTGTACCATGTGAGACGGAAGGAACAAAGAAATGGATGTTGGTTGAAATGGCAACTAAGTTTAAACAATGGAAGAGTGACTTGAAGTCCAAAGCCTTTGATCTGAGTTTGACAAAGGAACAAATAGATCCAAATGTTCAAGATTCTTACATAGATAAAGATCAAAATAAAAGACTGGTAAATCAATAATTAAGTGATAAATTTAAAGTACTTTTTTATTTGGAGTTATGTTTAAGTCTTGTTTTGTGGTTTCAAATTTATTTATTTTTTTTATTGAATTCGAGTATATTTATTTTAAAATTTTTTCTTTAATTTGGATGGTGTAATTTTTTTTTATCATTAAGCATATTGTAATGATGAAATGCTTTGAAGTATTTGTTCATATATGTTATTTTAATTGTGATTCATGCAAGATTAAAATTTGAAGTTTTTTCTTCAAGTATTGCTTTGGGGTGACAAATTTTCATTATTTTTTTTTATCTTGGATGATGAATTTATTATTGTATGTATTTCTTTATTATGGATCGTGTATTCTTTTTATCATTAAACATATTTTTTGATGAAATGCTGATAAGTGCTTGATAGTATATATTTTTCATATCATTCATTGTAGAATTTAGCTTGTCATTGATGAAATTAATCAATTCTAGTAATTAATTCATTAGTTTTGTGTTAAATTATTATCTTAACAGAAGAGATATTGATTTTGGGACCATTTTACGGAAAAATCACAATAAATTATATTCTTTAGAATCACCATGAGCATTATCACAACCATATTTACAATTGTGGAGTGTCCTGCAGTTGAACCTTAAACTAGAAACTGATTTGGAGTGTAAAAATACCACAACCTTAACCATGGCCATAGTTCCTCAAACCATAACCATGGTTTATAGGCCGTGTTTAAAGATAGTGATATTCTAAGATGACCATGATCAAGAACCATGGCCATGGTTTGAAGGGTGTGTTTTAAGATATTGATATTTTGAGAATACCACAGATAGGAACCACGACAATGGTTTGGAGATGGCCATGGTTCCCTAAACAAACTATGGTTGGAGGCCTCGTTTCCATTCTTACAGCATAGTTGTGGTTGACTCCTATTTAAACCTATAGTTAGCCCTAATTTCAGGTCTATAAATAGAGAGAGGAATAAAAAGAATGGGGCTTTTTGGAGGGACTTCAATCACCCTCTTTGAGAGAAGTTCAAGAGGAATTCTTGGAGAACATTCCCAAGTGGAATAGAGGGATTTTGAGAGATCCTTCACTATAGAGGAAATGGAAGCCTCCTAATCTTGAAAATTGAATAAATATTGTGTGTGTTTCTTCCTTGAATTAATTACTTGTTTTGCTTTATGTTTTTTGTTCATTCACACACTTCTGGAACACACAATCTTAACCACGTAACAAACTAGATTGTTAGAGAATGTGTATATGGTTAAGGCTTACTGTATCACCTTATTTTTTATTTTTATTATGATTTTTTAAAAGAAAAAAGAACAAAAAGAGCTACAACCTTTAAAATGTGATGGTCACTCTTGAATAATTTTACATGAATAGCTACTTCAAGGGGTGTGTAAAAACTATTGTTCATCACTGATAGGACAGATTAGCTGCCACCTTTGAAGTTTGAAAGAAACTCTTAAGTAATCAAATATTTTGTAGAACCCATTAAGAAATATTGTAAAATTGTATAAAACAATTAGAACCATGTGGAAGCAAAAACAAAATTGAGATATCAACTAATTGATGTGATAAACACCATAATTTAAGTTAAAAAGATCCAGAAAATTAACTTTGGATGTTCCAAACCCTTTCTTTTGATGTGTGAAATTTGTTCCTCAAATTATCATAGATCTTCTAGCGTTGAAACAAAGGTCCCACACCTTTAGATCATATGTGGAACTTAGAAACAAACTCTTCTTCTTGTCCAACTAGCGGCTAGGGTTAGAGAAAAGAGAGAGATTGTGAAAAGCAATAAAAACCATAGAACAAAACCCCCCATTGAATTTGTGATGATGGTCTTGATGGGTCGCTCAACGTCTTGAAGGATCCCTCTCCAAAGCAAGGTTACCAAAGGCTCCCTCAATGCTATGACGGAGAAGAGATCTATTAAAGTTGGTGAAAAATGCCTCCCCCCCCACCCCAATCTCGCCAAAGATCTCCTCTTCAAACCCTAGCCGCTTTGCCCTTCAAACGTGCCCAAAAAGTCCGCAAAGAATCTGGTAAAAGGGCTATTTATAATCATAAACCATGTCTACATGCCTCCATGTGACTGTGTGGGCTGTAGGAATTTCCACTTGACCATGTGGAATTTCCACGTGGTCGTGTGAACAATAATTCTACTACATTATTGCTACAGTATAGTACTACATCGATTGTCACAGTAATATGCTACAGCACTATTCATAAATGATTTCCAAACTATCTTCTCTTGAGGCCACATGGTTGGGCACACGTCCATGAGGTAGGTTATAAGACTTTTCTTTGTTGAATTATCATTTGGAAGCTCTTGAAATCTTCACACAAGTAGAGATATAAGGGTGTGACTGCCTTTGTGCCCTTCCCTCTCACAAATCAGCTAGAGTTCTTTTGGAATTTGGCACATACCCTCATATACATGAGCTCCTCTTGTGTCTTGACCCATGCTTTATACAAAAACTACCAACAATGTGTCTTCATAACTTATTTTTGCTTCCTTTTCTTACTTCAAGAAATTCACGACCTAATTGCACAAAGGAACACCAAATACACTTTATGAGAAATAAACTATGGTAAAATGATGCTCAATGCATGTAAAACACATAAACAGATATGTCTACTCAAGCACTTATCAGTCACACTTCGAGGTTGGCCCTACCAAAGGGTAAATTGAGCCTAACTACTATAATAATAGACTAGATGTCACAAGTACACTGTAATCATGATACTTTAGGTCTAAGCTCCACTTATATAATTATAACCAATAATCCTAATCATTGATGGTCAAAAAGTAAGACCCATGTGATTGGATTGTTGCTAGTCATGCTTGAATATACCAATCCCATTGATATATTTAGGACATATGCTCCCACTATCTTGTAGTGTTCAAGTAGCACTCTTTGTCAAAGTATATGCCATACAAATCCTTATGAATCTTTAAAGAAACTTTGATTTGTGAACTATTTAAGTCTATAGGTACTAAACCCTTTAGTACCCTCATATTTATCCCATAAAAAGTAGAAGGTTTAAGTTTAGACAAAGACTATAATGCTTAAAACTAATTAAAATGCCATTACAAGATTTATATGAATATCAAAATAAATTCATATTGTTAATAATAAGAATATATAATACAAATGAAATGCACTAATACAAGTATCCTAGTTGGCATTTGAGGACATAATCCTAACAAAACTAACATGTGAAAGCTACTATCCAAAGTTTTGTTGAAATCAATTTATTGAGGGGTTAGTAATTCTTCTGTTGCCATAACCCGATCTAAGTTAAAAGATAGCAAAGTAGGAAAGGCTATGGATATACACACATGGGAAATCTTAAATAAAGTGAAACTTGCTTTGCACTTAAGATGGCAAGCTTCACTTAACATTTTAAATTTGTTCTTAGATTTTGAAACTCCCATGTTTGAAGTCAGAAAGCCAATGAATTATTTTTTCTTAACTTCTTATTAGTTTGCCTAAGGATAAGCCAAAGCTTAAGTGGGTGAAGTTTGATAAATGGTTTATTATATATATTAGGTTAATATTTAGGTGAATTTTGCTTCCCTTGATGATTAATATTTCTCACTCTTGGAACCTCATTCATATATATTGTGTTTCAAGTCGTATTTCACTTATATGAAGCAAAAGGAAAGAAGTCAAGCAAGCCTGGATCAATTTGAAGCTATTTTGATCAAGTCATGAAAATTCAAGAGAGTTGCACAGTTAGAAATACCCCCATGTTCATAGGCATTCTAATGACATTCAATTTACGTGCCTTTGTTTGATGGATTTGAAGTGTGTTAACCAATTTCATGAGTTTACTCTAGTGTTTAAGGGATTCACTGCCATACTTGGAGTAGATTTCTATTGATCTAGAATGTATTTTGTGATGACTAAAGTTATTGAGTTTCTTTTAGTCTTCTATTCTTCCTTTAGATTTGGAGGTATGTCATACTTAATTCAAAATTCAACTCTTTTAGTATTTCGATATAATGAATGCTAGGATAGATCTTGTGATTTGGGTTTATATAATTCAATTTATTCTTGAGTTTTATTTTGATCCAATTATATATGCTCTATTATTCTTAAATTAATTCATGCAATTGACACTGAGCAATCCTTTACATAAATAAACCTAGTACAACTGAAAGAGTTACATGCAATCCTAGAGATAGGATGACATAAATCTTCTAGAAGTATCAAATCTTATAGAGGAATTTAGAGATAAATTAATGAGCTTTTAGTGGTTTTAATTAGAAAAATATTTCAATTAATCAACCTATGGTTAGTTGTTAATAATCTTCATAAAAACATTAACATATTTAAGGAATTACCATGGTTTAATAAACTTTATATTAAATTGGTGATTGGAATCTTTTTTACATAAGAAGTCTTAGGAGGATTTATTATTGATTATTTCTTGATTCATTCATTGCTCTAGTTTATTAATTACACCTATTTAGTTTAGTTTATTGTTTTGATTAATAAAACTCTTCATAAAAATCTATCAATCAGATAATAGAGAGAGTTATTACTAGTAATCATAATCTCTGTGGGATCAACACTTGGTATTCTTAAACCATATTCAATAGAAACGATAAGTGCACTTGCATACGGGTGATCTGTAGGACAAGAAAACAAAGTTATTCTATGTAGCGCACACACAACCACAAAGAAGCTTAACTCAAAATTTGATCTTGTACTTGTAGCAATAAAAGAATTTAAGGATTTGTCAAAATGTTCCTTTAATGGCCTAATAGCGTCATTACAAGCACATGAGGCAAGAATTAATTGATCATTTCGAAAGCATAAAAAGCAGGCATGACTTTAGAGATGTTTAAAGAACTACATGTACAAGTTTTGGAAGAAGAGGACTCCATATTCTTGGTCATGCTTGTGGTAACAAAAAAAGGTTGAGGTCACTTCAATAAGTAATGACAATCTTGTGAGTTAGGGAACAATAAGAATAGAGTTCAAATGTTAACATTGCAAGAGATATAGGTATGTAATAGTTAATTGTTGGTATAAAGATAGACAACCCACCACCAAGACCAGTGGCTGTACACCGCAAGTCCACAAATAGTCAAGTAATATAATGATGAGTGAGGGGTTGTGGTATACCACGAGGAATGAAAGTACAAGTAATAGTCACTTTCTTGTTATTTAGCCTTCAAATAATAGTGTGGAATGAAATTAACAAGAAATCAAGCAAGAGAAAGAAAACACGAGCAAGAGACAAATAGAGATAGGTTTCAAACAATAAATGAATGTATTACGACAATGATCCCCCTAGAACTGCATTAATGAATGAGTTTTAACTAATGAACTTTAATTGAGATAGTTTAAGTCATGTGTATCCTAAAGCATGTCAATCCCTTTCTCATGCAACTGACAACTAGTCCTATACGAGGCTACGAAGGTGATCTCTCTTATCACCTAAACCATCTATAACTACATGACACTCTTGGGATCCCAGATAGACTAACCTAATTCCCTAAAGTAGATAAATCCCTTTTTCAAGGCAATCAATCCCCAATCCCATACAAGCCTCAGCTATGATCTCTCTATTCACTAAGGTCCCTATGATTGCATTACATTCAATGCAATTTAGAGGTAGGATTAATCAAATTGGAGACAAAGGGGACAAGTCTTCTACCTCAAGGCTCACTTATAAGTACTTGAAAGTGTGTATTTTACATATCATTTATAATGTAATTAGCAGAGATTTCACATGTTTGAGCACCAAACTAGTACATAATTTCATTCTTTTGTTCATCATGAGCTTTTATTCTATCTTAGGGCCAAAGAAGCTAATATAGAGGTGATTCAAAGCAAAACATGTCAACTTGCTAAACTAGAGCATCACCACGGCTCACAACGGCCATGGTGACATCTTACCAAGGCCGTTGTCCACTTCTATCATGATCATTATCAAGCCATATTAGTGTAGAATCATAGAGAATAATACGGAAGTCATAACGGCCTCCTCAACGATAGTAGTAAATCATAATAGGCATGGCCAATCCACACAATGCCAAGACAGACCGTGCCAGCACACAACTTGTAGCCCAACCAACAAAACTTACTCACCACGGCCTTCACAATGGGCATAGTGAGGTCATGGCGGACTCGATAATATAAATACCCCTAGGTTTCACAATTCGAGGGGGATTCTTTTGTCAAATTTGGTAGAGAAAGCTGGATTTCTAGAGATCTGTGCGGCTGGAAACGAATTTTATCAAGATTTTAGTGGATTCCGGCGAGTTTCTCAAGGAAGATTCAACATGCACCAATAGTGGAGAGCACGTGAAGAGATTCGGCATTTTCTTGACAATCTTGGGATTTTCTCAGCCTTAACCATCGGTGACCTATTGGAGGAAGTTAGTTTTGAAATTCTTTTTCTATTCTTTTCCTTTGGATTATTATTATTCATTGATTGATACATTGTATATCCATTAGAGGAATCTAATTTGGGGGGGATTGCTTGTCAATGTACCTTGATTTTACTTGTGAAACTCTATTAGCAATAATATATTCTTTCTAGTTATCATGGATTCATTACATGATTGTTAATATTATTTTGTTGATGTTGTGAGGAAGAGATTCCCACGCACTAGAACACCCATGCCTTGTTAGATCTATGGATAAGCTAAGAGATTAAGCATAGCTAGGTTTCTGGATTAGGGCTTGATTTAGCCTTTTTTGAGGTGTTCTTGATCTTAAGGTGAACAAAGGAGGTTGGGATGGAAGAGATTCCATCCTAAGTTTCTAGTGTTTCAAACTTGGTTGCCAAGAGATTGGGACCAGTAGGCCTCTGAATTCCCCCTATCCAACACTAGAATACAATTGTCACAACTCAAGTCATTCCATGAATAATTGCTCAGAAAATTCTCATACAATCACCCACTTTTTTCAATTGCACTTAACGATTCCCAATTGTATTTTATCAAACAAATTGTAGAAGTAAACCCAAGAAACACCTTAGACATTCAGGCTATTGATTAAGCAAAAAGAAAGTAATAGGAGCCTCTCGCCATTTCTAGAGGAATACGACTCTTCACTACAAAAAATTATATTTTTAGTGATAACCAAAGTCGTTACTAAAAATAATAATTTTTGTCACTATTGTTAATAGTGACCAATTTTTGTGGTCGTCACCTCTTGTCACAAATACCTCCGTCACAAATACAATAGTGACCATTTTAGAAATTTGGCCACAATTACACAAAAAATTTGTGGCCAAATTATTATCACTAAAAACTTTAATATTTGTGATAAAATTATGTGGCCACAAATAGTGAAAATTTTGTGGCTAAATTGTTGTCACTAAAACATTGGTATTTGTGATAAATTATATTGTCATAAAAACCTTACTATTTCTAATAATATTGTTGACACAAAAAATACGAAATAGTGATGAATAAAGTCATAACAATAGTTTATTTTGTTGTGACACCATTATTTTTATTGGTGACCAATGTCTAGTCACTAATGTTGTTTAAAAATGGTACCATGTGTTGTCACTAAATAAAAATTATATAAATAAAATTATTTGTGATAAATATAAAGTTATATCTTATATAATTCTGTCAAAAAAAAACATTAGTAATAAAATATTGCCACACAAGCAAATAAAAGTATTTATATTATATAACAATAGATAAATATCAATAAAAAGTACAAAATTCTTATTCCAAATATATAAAATTGAAAATTTAAATATCCAAAAATACAATTATAATAATATCCTAAACTATTCTCTAATGCAAATTTGGATATAAATTACACAACTCTGCATTTGAATCTTCCTTTTTTGTTTTTCAACCTTAGTTTCTACTAGAATTTAACTCATTTTCTCCTCTTCTTGATGCTTATTCTGCATATTTAGAAAAGAAAAATATAAGAATCCAATTAAATAATTTTAAAATTTTCAAAAAATTCTAATTTAATTACAACTTTCATACCATTATTTTTTCTCAATTGAGAAAAGACAAATTCCGTGTTGCATTTGCCTTGTTGTTGTTTTAAATAGATAAACAATCATTAAGAAAAAAAACTACACAATCAAAATCTAAACAACATATACCTATTATGAACTTAAAATTCAAAATGTCAAAAATGAAAACAATAACAAATTAACAACCATCATTGAAAAATTCCAATAATCCTAATTTTGATGATGAAGAAGCTAAAGCAAAAGAACAATGTATAATCTATTATTCAATGCATAAACTAAGTAAAGGAATTTAAGAAAAAGGAAAAGAAGCAAATCTTGTAACCATCAATGATATGCATATGTATATGTAAAACCAAACCGTTGCCACTGATCTCATTACGCACATAAATACTCAAGGTTTCATCATCTTCGTTCCTTTTATAGGTTAAGTTCATTGAGGATATATAACTTTTTAAAATTTATTTTTTTTAAATTACATTATCCAAATTTTGTTTTATGAGATTTAGCAAATATCTATTTAATTTTGATTTTAATTTTTAAAATTTTCTCTTATACTATAAATCCTAGGTATGATCTAAATTAAAGGCCTGTTTTCCAAGCCTTATAATATAAATTTTGAATATTGGATAAATTATAATTTTAAAAAACATTTAAATTTTATCAATAATTACTTAACATACATAATAAAATTTTAAAAAATCACTATATGTTTAAATTTTTTTGTATAAAAAATTGTCGACACAAAAGATAAGATGCATAATTGTGATAGATACTAAATTGTCACAATTGAAATTATAATTGTGACAAAATAGTTAGACATCACAATTAATCCAAACTACAGTGACAATTAACATAGTTAAAAATTTAATTTTTGTGACAATATTTAGTAGACACTAAATGGTTTAATTCTTTGTGACAAAATTGTTGTAACAAAAAATAGATGTTGAGTGACAGAAAACACTTTTGCCTCAACAAATGAAAAATTATAGTGATAATAATAATATGTTTTGCCACAATTACACATCATTTTCAACAACAAAGTTGACACTAAATCTTATATGCTTTTAGTGACCAACATTGGACACAAAAGAAATTTTGCCACTATTAATATATTAGTAGTGATGACTTAATTGTGATATATAGTACATTGTCACAATTATCTTGTAATAGTGACAAAAATATAAGTTGTCACAATTAATTTAAATAATAGTGTTGGTTAACTTTTTTGACACAAAAAACATAATATTTGAGGCAAAATAATAGATTGTCACAAAAAAGTTGTCACTAAAAGTCATAACTCTTGTAGTGCTTGTACTCACCAACGATGTATTACTTGACGACCCATGCACTTGTGGTATATACAGACTTTGACACGACCTTTTGCGTGCGTACCGCAAGTGCACGGCCTTGTCGAAGTAATAAAAGTTACCCCGGTGAGTGGGTAGTCGAATCCACAGGGAATAGTGTTTAGAAACAAGTGTTAATCGCTATTTAGCTATGATGGGAATCGATGATGAGAAAAGTATTTATATATAGATGTAAAAGAAAATAAAAGAGTGCAAGAAGAATAATGAGGGTAGGAGAGGTAATCGATATAAAGATGGGGTATCCGGACAAAGCTCCCCCTATGACTAATGCTTCTAGTGCAAAACTTGTATTATGCTCTACAATTGATGCCTATTTGAGTCGAGGATATCCTTAAACACACGGTCCCAAACCTAAGGTCAACCGTGACTAACCCCAACACTATGCCCCGGCATTAGGATTCACTACGACTCTTGACTCTCGTTGACCTGTCAACTAAGCCCTAGAGGAGTATATCTACCTAAGCCTCACACTACGTGGGATTGCATTAAGTTCTAGGGACTCCTAGTGGTAAAACCTATTTCTATGTGTAGTTCTAACCCTTTGGTCCAGGTGGAAGAACCCTAGTCTAGATTAAGCCCCAGTGCGTAGGATTCACTTCAACCCTTCACTCTGTTACTCGCGTAACTAAGCCCCAAGGGAGTTTATCTACCTAGCACTTCACTCTATCTCGACCGCTAATGAATCAAGGAAACGGAGGTAGGGAGAAACCACACCGGAGGGGAAAGGGGTACATCGCTACCTCACAACTCTCCCTCTCAACCCTCTCCAACCTTGTGTAGTCTAATCCTATAGAGATTGTCACACCCTCAAAGGATAACCTAATAGATTCTCAACCCTAGTGTCACGGCTAAGGGAAAATCTCATACAATCGTCATGCAAGATTGGAACTCAATAATAGAACATTAAATTAAGAAAGCATAATAAAAGTCATAGAAACAATATCATCCTAGTGTTTACAAGTCCGAATACCCACTAGGGTTTAGCTCTCCATGGAGCAATACAAAGTCAATAAATAGTTTAAGAACATATGCATGAAAACCATAAAGAAAACCCCCTTGTAGATCGTATCGATGGTCTTGTGTAGTCGCGTGTCTTCTCCAACGAATCCCTTGTCAAGCCTAAGGCACACCTCGACAAATCAATGCCGATGAGAGCTTCCCCAATAGCTTTCTTCCAAAGGATGTCGATGTCGATGCCGTTTAATCGCCTCCAAAGACCTCCAAGAACCTCTCCAAACCCTAGCCGAAAGCCCCCCAAAAGATATCCCAGTGATAGAAGAGAAGGGTCCTCAATTAGATATGGAAACGGGCTATTTATAGGCTGAAATCGGGCTGAATTCGGGCTGAAATCGGACTTCTGTGAAAATCCAGAAATTCCACACGCCCGTGTGGAAATTCTGGAATCGTGATTTCTCGGCACCTGTGAACAGTAACTGCTACAGTATTTCTCTACAGTTTTTACTACAGTACCTGCTACAGTACTTCTCCGAAATACTCCCGAATCCATCGTTCTTCATCGAGGCCGTTGAATTGGGCACACAATCAACGGTAGATTATGTCGATTACTTCATTTCTCTTCATTGGCGAAGTTCTCCAATGCTACACGAGTTATAGACTTTTGTGAGTGTGACTGCCCTTGTGCCCCTCCAATGGAGGTTGGCACACACCCACAAGTCTAGACTCGTGCCTTGTTCCTTGCTTGGTCCGAGAACTCCTCAACAACGGCGAACATAACCTATTCTTCCTTTTTTTTCTCTAGATCTTCTCTACAACCCTTTAATGCACAAAAGTAAACAAATGCACACTTTTTAGTGATAAAATCTGATTAAATTAATGCCCATTGCAAGATAATAACACTTCGCATTACTATAACACGAGCACTTATCAAATCCCCCCACACTTAAGCTTTTGCTTGTCCTCAAGCAAAATAGAACGTGAAAGTACTTGGGAAGAACAATTGAAAGTGCTCGGCCTTAGGTTCACCAAAAGTATGCAAAAGAAGCATTCTACAAGTAAGGGGAACTCAAAACATTGCATAAGGTTACCAATGCTCTAGCTAAAAACTCGAATAAAAAAGGATAAAACTCGAAAATGTGTTAGTGTGTGCGATCTTACTCAAGAGAACCAACGAGTACTCCTCAAACTTTGGTTAGAAAGGACTTATTTATATACAAAAACAAAAAAAATAGTGGTGGAAGTAGTAGCTTCACACATCCTTGAAGGTAGCCCTTTCCTAGGCGGCCGCCAAAGGTGGCTTTCACTCTTTCGAGGAGGTAGCTCTTTCTACCGGGGTAGTAGCTTTCACGCATCCCATGAGATAGCTCTTTCTCTCATTAGGGCATAACTTGTATCCGACTTATGAGAGTAGCTGCATACTTCATAGGCGGTAGCTCTTGCCACCCCAAATGCATAATTAAAACAAAGCTAATATTTACAAACTCATATATTTTTTTCTCTTTTTCTCTTTTCATTTTTCCACTTTTTTTTTTCATATTTTTCTCTCCTTATATATGCATTTTCCAAAGTGAAACTAAGAACAACGATAAACTTGTCCTTAAAAACTTCAAGATTGAGTTTCCAAAAGATTCCAAGAGTAAGTTGTGCAATATAAGATAATCGAGCAAAAATTCCCTAAAATTCAAGTAGAAACTAGAGCATGATAGGATACAATGTTAAAAATTCTCCTAAACTATAAGAATACACCGTTGCAACTAAGGTGAACCGCCATAGGCTACATGAGCATAAGCA
Source organism: Dioscorea alata (assembly GCA_020875875.1). NCBI lineage: Eukaryota > Viridiplantae > Streptophyta > Magnoliopsida > Dioscoreales > Dioscoreaceae > Dioscorea > Dioscorea alata. The sequence continues at coordinate 11,084,958 of CM037027.1, forward strand.
ATTGAACGCACAAGTAAAGGTGTGTGCAATTTGAACTCCCCCCCACACTTAAGATGTACATTGTCCTCAATGTACGCATGCAAGCACAATAAGAAGTATAACAATCAAAACATCATGTGTGAAGGTAGGCAATTGAAACAATACTCCCCTGAACTCCTAGTGGTACGTTTGATGGAGCTATGTTCATTGAGGGTTGAGTCTCAACGGGTTGTGGAGGGTACACGGCCGTGTGGAATTTCCACACGCCTGTGTGAACTCTCTGGAATTCTGAATTTCGGCAGAATGTGAACAGTAACTGCTACAGTATTTCTCTACAGTTTTTACTGCAGTGCCTGCTACAGTACTTCTCCGAAATACTCCCGAATCCATCGTTCTTCATCGAGGCCGTTGAATTGGGCACACAATCAACGGTAGATTATGTCGATTACTTCATTTCTCTTCATTGGCGAAGTTCTCCAATGCTACACGAGTTATAGACTTTTGTGAGTGTGACTGCCCTTGTGCCCCTCCAATGGAGGTTGGCACACACCCACAAGTCTAGACTCGTGCCTTGTTCCTTGCTTGGTCCGAGAACTTCTCAACAATGGCGAACATAACCTATTCTTGCTTCTTTTTCTCTAAATCTTCTCCATAACCCTTCAATGAACAAAAGAACACAAATACACACTAATTAGTGATTAAATCTGAGAAAAGTAATGCTCAATGTAAGATAATAATACTTCGTATTACTATAACACAAGCACTTATCAGAGTTGAAAAGTGAGTCTTTTTAACCTAAGAATAGTTTCATGTGTTTATTGGAATTTGTGGTGATAGTGGACTACGGCCGGTGTTTCGGATTTTTCATGTCCATCGACTCAAACTTTTGTTTGGGCCTATTGTTTTTTTCCTCGGTAGTACAGATAGAGTCTGTTTAAGTCATTTTTGTACTCGCTCAGTTGAGCGTGCATGTTTGTGCTTGCCTTCATGGCTTTGACCTAAGGCTGAGTCCCGTATCGGTGCCCATTGGCAGCGGTTGGACTGCCTATGCCCGAGAGACGAGTGAGGATGTGCCTAGACATTTCCAGTGAGCCCCTGCACTCGCTGGGCAACAGTAGGCGTGCCCTTGCTAGCGGCATATGCAAGCAAGGCCCCCATGTAGCGTGCCAATTAGTTTTAAGGGCTTTTTGGCCTTATTTTTGCTGGTATTTTCTCTCTAGCTCTTTGGTCCTCTTTTTCTCCATTCTTCCTCTCATTCCTTGGGTGTTCTTTGGAGTAAGAAGGGAGGCTTTGTTCACCCTTATTCTTTCAATATGGAGCTTTAGATCCATCATCCTTCTCCTTGAGCTTATAGGTAAGCTTTCTCCATTCATTCTTCTTTGGTGTTTGATGGATGAATGGATCTAAGGTTAGGGAGGAAGCTTGAAAGGCTTATTCCTTGTTCTTCTTCTTGATTATTGCTATCTAAACTTGAGAGAATGATTTCCATTGTTATGCTTCCTTGATTGATTGTATCCTTGAACCAGTTCTTGCTAGGGCTCTCAGACTGGTATAACTTTGTTTATTCTTTAAATTCTTTGGTTTAGAGTGAAGCTCAAACCCTTAGGAATTTAGTGGGAGCCCTGGTAGCCCAATCTTCATCCAACCCTAGGATTGATTTAGGGGTGTGACACACCCCTTAAGTGTGTGTACTGCAAGTGCACGGGTTGTTGAAGTAATAATACCCAAGTGAGAGGGTAGTCGAATCCATAGGGAGTAGTGATTCAAGACAAGAGGAATTGCTACTTAGCTAGTAAAAAAATAATGGTGGTGAGAGAAAGCAATGTGTGTACAATAAAAAGAAGAGAAATATGAAAGAAAGAAGAGTGCAAGCAAATACTAAGGAGGAAATAATCAATGCAAGTATGGGGTACCAAGACAAGCTCCCCCTAGGACTAATGTTTCTAGTGCAAGACTAGTATTATACTCCCTTATTGATGTTTAATGAGTCGTGAATATCGTTAAGCACACGATCTCAAACCTAAGGTCAACGGTGACTAGTTCCAACACTAGGTTTCAATACAACCCTTAACTCGTTGATGTTTCAACTAAGCCCCAAGGGGTCCATCTCCTAAGCCTCACACAACGTGGAACTTCTTGGGGTTTTAGGGATTAAAAGTGATAGACCCTGTTCCTAAGTGTAGTTCTAACTCTTTGGTCCAGGCGAAAGAACCCTAGTCTCAGTTAAGCCTCAGCACTAGGATTCACTACAACTCTTCACTCTGTTGCTCATGCAACTAAGCCCAGGAGAGTTCATTTCCTAGCACTTCACTCTACTTTGACTGCAAAGAACTCTTGGAACACGGAGTTAGGGAAAATCACGTCGAAGGGGAAAGGGGACGTTTCGCTACCTCACGACTCACCCTCTCCACCCTCTCCAATCTCATGTAGTATAATCCTATAGAAGTTGTCACACCTTCCAAGAATAACCTAGATGACTCTCAACCCTAGTGTCATGGCTAAAGGAAAATCAATGCAATTATCATTCAAGATTAGAACTCAATTAAAGCATCAATTAAAAAAGCATAATAAAAGTCATAGAAACAATGTCATCCTACGGTTTACAAGTCTGAATACCCACTAGGGGTTTAGCTCTCCATGGAGCTATACAAAATCATCAAAGTACATGTATGAAAAAGCATAGCAAACACAAATAAAACCCCCTTGTGATGCATGGCGATGGTCTTGTGAAGCCGCTCCGTCTTCTCCACCAAGTCCTTCATCAAGCCTAGGGCACACCTCACCTAATCGATGCCGACGAAAGCTCCCCCAATAGCTATCTTCCAAAGGATATTGATGTTGATGCCATAGCTCCAAACCTCCACAAAATTCTCTCCGAACCCTCGCCGTGAGCTCTCCAGAAGTTGGCCCCAAAAGATAGGTCGAAAAGTCCCCGAAATAAATCTGAGTCGCAGTATTTAAAGGCTGAAATTGGGCATGCACATAGCGTGTGGAATTTTCACACGCTCATGTGGGTTTTCTGGAATTGAATTTCTAGTGTGAAGTGAACATTAAACTGCTACAGTAATTTTGCTGTCGTACTTTGCCACAGTGCTACTATAGCACTCATGCCCAAGTTGTTCCTAACTTCATTTTCTTCATCGAGGCCGTTAAGTTGGGCACACAACCAGTGATAGATCATGTCATTTCTTCGTTTCTCCTTATTAACCAAGTTCTTCAACGTCACATGGGTTAAACTTTATGAGTGTGGCTGCCTATGTGCCGCTCCAAATTATAGAACAATCTAAGTGTAATGGAAGTTAGCACACACTCACAAGTCTAGAACCCGTGCCTTGATCCTTGCTTGGTCCAAGAAACTCCTCAACAAAGGCGGACATGACCTAATTTCGCTCCTTTTCCTCTAACTCTTCTCAACAACCCTACTTGCACAAAAGAAACACAAATGCACACTAATTAATGATAAAATTTGGAAAAGTAATGCTCAATGTAAGAAAATAATACTTCGTATTACTTAAACATGACATTTATCAGGTTGCATGGCATTCTGACAGGATCCCCAAAAGTGCACGGGTTTGTCGAAGTAATAAAAGTTACCCCGGTGAGAGGGTAGTCGAATCCACAGGGAATAGGGAGTTAGAGTATGAGATTTCACTATTAAAACTATGCGAAGTACGGAAAAGTAATAATCGATTCGTGTGTGAATTGTGAGAACAACTATACTAAAAGACAGGAAATTAAATAGAGAGAGGTGAAAGATTAAAGAGTGCAAGAAAAAGAGATTAAGGAGGATTTAACAATGAATGAAGTGGGGTATCCGGACAAGTTACCTCTAGGATCTATGCTTCTAGTGCAAGACTATGCTATTATACCTTCCTATTGATGCTAATTGAGTCGAGGAAATCCTTAGACTCACGGTCCCAAACCTAAGGTCAACCGTGACTAACCCCAACATTATGCCGCGGTATTAGGATTCACAACAACCCTTCACTCTATCCCTCGCACGATTAAGTCCCAGGGGAGTACATCTACCTAAACCTCACACTACGTGGGATTGCATTAAGTTCTAGGGATTCCTAGTGATTAAACATGTTCCTATGTGTAGTTCTAACCCTTTGGTCCAGGAGGAAGAACCCTAGTCTAGATTAAGCCCCAGTGCATAGGATTCACTTCAACCCTTCACTCTGTTACTCGCGTAACTAAGCCCCAGGGGAGTTTATCTACCTAGCACTTCACTCTATCTTGACCGCTAATAAATCAAGGAAACGGAGGTAGGGAGAAATCACACCGGAAGGGAAAGGGGTACATCGCTACCTCACAACTCTCCCTCTCAACCCTCTTCAATCTTGAATAGTCTAATCCTATAGGAGTTGTCACACCTTCAAAGAAAAACCTAGATTGCTCTCAACCCTAGTGTCACATCTAAGGTAAAACAATAGCAAAATAAAATCAAGATTGAAACTCAATTCTTATTCATCAATAATGGAAAAGCATAATAACAATGTCAAAGAAACATGATAACCCTAGAATTTACAAGTCCGAATACCCACAAGGGGTTTAGCTGCTCATGGAGCTATACATGTTCATCAATGTATGAAACAAAATACAAAGTAAAGACATAGATGAAAACCCCCTTGCGTATGGTGTGGCCGTGGTCTTGTGCGGCCGCTGGACGTCGGTGACGATGCCGATGACGCGCTCTAAACCTCCACGAAGTCCTCTCCAAAACCCTAGCCGCACTCCCAGAAGTTGGGGAGAAGAATAAGTCAAAAGATGTCTCAAAAAGTCTCCAAATCGGGCTTTTATAATGTGGAGTCGCGGCTTTAAATTTGCTGAAAACGGGATTTCACACGACCGTGTGGAATTTCCACACGCCCGTGTGAAGTTTCTGGAATTCTGATTTTCGGCCGACTGTGAACAGTAACGTGCTACAGCATTTTGCTACAGTACTGCTACAGTGATAAATCTGATTAAATTAATGCTCATTGCAAGATAATAACACTTCGCATTACTATAACACGAGCACTTATCACATTCATAACCTAGGGTTTCATTCTTATTTACCTTTGCTTAATTCTTGCTTGTTTTTGTGTGTATATGTGTGATTTAGTTAGGTGGTGAGAGCTCGGCTCGAGGCAAGAAGCTAGTAGAGGAGCAGCACATCCGGTGTTTAAATTACCTAAAATGTGAATGGGATTTCTAATTTTCATAATTCTATTAGAATATTATCTAAAGATTTCTATTACTATATTTGAAAGTATTTCATAATTTTATCGTATTAATTTGGTGTTTCAATCAGCTTGGAAAGAAATTCCTACGCTATTGAGCCACATACAAAACTCTTAATGTTTGGCTAAATATGTTTATGATTAAACCTATATTTTGAGTTGAAATGATTTATGAAGCTTTAGTTATACAAACATGCTTCTAGCATTGATATTTGTGGGAATGGCAATTATTCTTGATATTTAAATGTTATCTGGATATGGACTCTATGAGGAGTTATATATGTATTGCATTATTTTTTTATTTTTACATCCTATTGTAGTAGGCAGTCTTCGCAGCCAGCCTGTCGAGGTGGCATAAAAGATCGATTGAGTTATTGGTCCAATTCAGGTGAAAGTGCAGAGCCCTGATTGGATATTCATCAAAGATGCCGGAGTTATCACCCAGTGGACCGATGGATCAACGTCAATGGCATGAGAACCTTGATGGCTCTGAACTTAGCCATGACCATGGCTAGAGTTTAAAGAGATTAATAGACCACTACTTGTTTGCTTGTGATGCAAACTTCTGATTTTTAAAGAACTTATGTTTTTATCCAAAGTAAACCTTAAGATGTGATCTCTTGTAAATTGTTTGGAACGGAAATTGATTTGATGACAAACATCATGTTTTATGGTTTAAAACTCATATTTTATTATCCATGAGTTATGAATGTTGACACATTTATATGAGCAAAAGGATTCTTTTATGCTATATATGGTTTTCTTACCCTTGTGCATGCTGTTATATGCTAATATGTTCTAATCATTTTGTATTATGGAAAAAACCTAGCTTTGTAAATTTTATCGATTATTTTGGTGTATTCTATTAAAATTGTGCTAACCCACTCACTAAGTGACTTAGGTTACTCACCCTCTTCCTTCTTTCCAGGCTTTAGCGGCAAGTAGCAAGGCAGTGAGGCGGATTGCTGGCCATTCATTATCTATCTTTCATTACATATTTCTAGTATCATGCATGTTATCCTTTGAGCATGAATATGTTATATAAGAACATGGATCGACTAGTGTGTTTGAACTCTATATGTATGGGTTGTATGCTTGTCTAGTTTCTTGGAAATTTTATTGTATTTGTGACCAGTATATTTCTTGAACTCGACTATCAGGTTATGTTGTTGATGCTTCCCATTCATATCTTTGTGTTTTCTTTTTTGTATATTCTATTTATTCAAAAAATTATGGACAGGATCTAGCAGTGCAGTGTAGGGGTCTCCTCGATCCAGCATATGTAGAGGTGACATAGTTGACCCTGGGTTTTTCCATGCAAGAGGGGTTGAAGAAATCTTGAAGGATGTGATGTTAAGATACTCGGAGTCACCACCCGGGTTAATTAGAGGCCAACGCTTGCCAAGGTACGGCTTTCAATAATGAATATATAAAAACCCTTGGTAGGACCAAGCTGTGGCGACGGCTGGGCCAGATATGTTTTGGCCAGCTTCATGTTTTAGCATCTAAAATACCAGAGACCAACTCCAAGTGGAGGACTTTTCATTATTCGATAAAAACCTTGGCGGGACCTTTTGTATGGGCGCTTGGTCACTGTTGGTTTGGTAAACTGAAACACACTTTGCTTATCCGCTAATCTACGTGTCGTACAAGTAGTATAATCTACCTGAATGGGCGGATAGTCAAATCCATAGGGGCTTGTAAGCTTTCAGTACTCATTGATCTTCTAATGTCATGCCCGATCAAAAGGGTTGTAGGAGAAATTAGACTAATAGCTAAAGTAAATATAGGATTGGAAATGGACAGGGTGAGGATCACTGAGATAGAGTAAGTGCCCCGGACTACTCTCCTCGACAATTTGAATGAATCCTAACATTAGTTACATTGTACATCTCTTTGGACCATGAGAAAAATCTAGACGGAGGGTTTGATAATGTACGACCTATCTCTAAGAGTGTACTTAACTCCTTCCCTAATGTGTACCCTAGCTAGATGGATTTCTTAAGCACCATCTAAATAGCTAATGTACAACTATGGTTAACATGCTATCATGGTTGCAATTGCAACTACGGGGAACATGCCCATCAAGTTTTTCTAATGCAACTAATGGCAATCGCCACACCAAGTTTTGTAACATGCAAATCAAGGTAATCAACACAAGAGTTTTGTGTTTCAAAATAAACAAAAATAAAATCACAAAGAAACTCAATAGACAATCACATTAGAAATCAAAGAAAAACATACCAAGGTTTATAGCACGGGGCACCGGAGAACGGTTAGCCCCTCATGTTTTTATAGATCAAGAAAAGACTAAAGAAAACAAATGAGAAATAATCCATGAAAGACTGCTTTTTTACTTCCCAAATTACTCTGACTATGCTTTGATGAAGATCTCGTCGGCATTGTTCCGCTCCACTCAGTGCCCTAGCACCCCAGATCCTCCTTCAACCCATGGAAGAAGCTTAGTCGCAGCCTCCCCAAAGATCTAGGAGAAGTCCAGCCAAAGTCCCCCATGAAAACTTAGCTTTAGGGCTTAAAAAGGTGTTCCTGATGCAAGCACAACCATGATTACAGTCGTGCTCTTATGCTTGTACACTTTACGGGAATGTCGCCAGAACTGTTTCGGCATGAAAATTCCAAAAAACTATAATCTACATGCCCTGGACCATGCCTGTGCTTCAAGCTGTGCTTCCAGAGCACGACCATGCTACGAGCATGAATGTCGTGCTTTTCTCCATCGCTTGCTACAGTACTATGCTACAACAAAAATTGTAATCTGCGTGGCTTGGAGCACGTCCGTGCTTCAGGTTGTGCTTCCAGAGAATAACCATGCTAGGAGCATGAACTTCGTGCTTTTCTCCATCGCTAGCTATTGTACTATACTACAGTAGTCTTGCTACAGTATTGTGCTTTGTCTGATGAGGATTTCCTGAGAACTACACAGGGTGAAGCACGGTTGTGCTTCGGGCCATGCTTCTCTTAGAAATGTCCTGTTGTGCTCTTTTCATGTGAAATTATCACCAAATCTTGTTCTTTTGCTCCAAGACCTATTCACCTACACATTTAAGCACGAATACCCAAAGTAGCATTGAAACACAATAAATAAATGCTAAAAGTCAAGCTAAATATATGAAAGAGGTAAGTAAAATGTCTATGGCACACCCTTTGCGTGTGTATACCGCAAGTGCATAGGTCATCGAAGTAATAAAATACTCTGGTGAGAGGGTAGTCGAATCTACAGGGAATAGATACTCAGAAACAAGAATTATTGTTATTTAGATAAGGTGAAAACCAAGTTGTGATTTGATTCAAAATAGCAATGCAAAGAAAAATAAAAGAGAAAAGGGAAAGCAAAAGGAGTAAAAAGAGGTAATCAATGATAAAATAGGGTACTTGGACAATGCTCACCTTAGTACTATTATTTCAAATGCAAGACTAATATTATGCCTCCTAATTGAAGTTTAATGAGTCATGGAAATCCAAAGACACACGATCCCAAACCTATGGTCAACCGTGACTAGCCCTCTACACTATGCACCGGCGGAAAGGGATACTCTCAACACCTCACACATGTGGGACTTCTTGAAGCTCTAGGGATTTCATATGATAAAACCTATTCCCTAATTTAGATCTAACCCTTTGGTCCAAGAAAAAGATCCTTAGTCACAATTAAGCCCTAGTACTAAGGATTACTTAACACTTCACTCTATTGCTTACGCAACTAAGTCCCAGTGGAGTTTGTTTCTTAGCACTTCACTCCATCATGACCGTAAAGAACTCTTGGAACACAGAGGTAGGATAAATCATGTCGGAGGGGAAAGGGGGCATTCCGCTACCTCTCGACTCACCCTCTCAACCCTTTTCAACCTTGCTAAGTCAAACCCTAATGAAGTGTCACTTATTCAAAAAGATTTCCTAAAAAGATTCTCAACCCTAGTGCCACTCTTAGGGAAAATCAAATCAATAAACACACAATATTGAAGCTCAATTAAAACATCAATTAAAGGAAATATACTAGAAGTCAATGAAACAAAATCATCCTAGGGTTTTCAAGTCCAAGCACCCACTAGGGGTTTAGCTCTCCATGGAGCAATACAAAATCAAATTTGAAAACGAAAAATAAGTGCAAGCAATCCATAAAGATAACCCCCCTGTCTTCCATATCGATGGTCTTCAAGAGCCACCTCGTCTTCTCCAAAGACTCCTTCATCAAGCCAAGGGCACATCTCACCGAATCAAAGGCATCGAAAGCTCCTCCAATAACTCTCTTCCGAAGGAAATCGATGTTGAATGTCCTAGAACCACTCTAAATTCTCAGTAAAATCTCTCCAAACCCTAGCCACGCTCTCCCCAAAATATAGGTGAAAGATAAGAAAAAGATCCCCAAATTAAACTCTCAAAGCGGTATTTGTAGGGCTGAAATCGGGCATCCACATAGGCGTGTGGAAACTCAACACAGCCGTGTGGATTTCCAGGTTTCATTATCCTGCGCGCGTGAACAATAATTGCTACAGTGATTTTGCTATAATACTTCCGGTACAGTACTCCTGACTTTAATTTCTTCATCGAGGCAGTATGGTTGGGCACACATCCATGCGGTATATCATGTCGCATCTTTCTTCCAAACATATTGATGAAACTCTTGAAAATATGACACAAGTTGGAACAAACGAGTGTGATTGCCTTTATGCCTCTCCAATTTGTATATTCACTTGAGCATTTTGGAGGTTGGCACGCACTCATATGTCTATGAGCACAACTTGTGCCTTGATCCTTGTTTGGTCCGAGAGTTTCCTCAACAATTGCGTCCATGATCTATTTTTGCTTTCTTTCTTCCAAACTTGTTTCCACAACCCTAAATGCACAAAAGAACACAAATATACACTAATGAGCCATAAAATCTAATAAAAGTGATGCTCAATGTAAAAAAGGATACTTAGTAATACTTATACACATGCACTTATCGGTCTATATGAAATGTACTCATCATGACTTCTATTAAATGTTTGTGTGCTTTAAAATTTTATTTTAATGAACCTTGTTGGATTATATTGGAATATTTTTATATTGGTCAAATGTCAGTATTTTACATATACATTAAGACTATGTTTGAATTACCATATTTTGGATGCTTTGTTTTGCATAGAAAATCAGAAATCTACCTTATTATATTAAATCATTATTATTATTATTATTATTATTATTATTATTATTATTATTATTATTACTGTCCCTATTGGCTTAATATTGAGCATCGATTTTGGTATTCTCTTATGTCTTTATTACTCTAATGTGTTGTGCATTGTTTCTCACTGAGTAACTTCATCACTCGCCCACTCCCCTCTTTTCCCAGGTCTAGCATAGCACAACAATGGTGTATTAGGAGTTGTGTAGGGTAGTGTGCATCCGTAGTAATGGTTTGTTTTGGTCTTACTGTTTTCTTGAGCATATTTAGTGTATCCACTAGACTATTATAGAATTTTAGTTGTTAGTTGTTATCTATTCCTTTCTATATTTGTATTTGAGAGTTGCGTGAGATATTGTTGTATATCTTCTTGTAGACTCCTTTCCTTGTATTTGTTTGATTGAATCTTCTTAAATTATTTGTGTGATCTTTTATTTATTATTATTTTTTTTTTATGATAGTGAATAGATATGAGTAAGTCCACTCTTTGATGCCTTGAGGTAGCTTGATGTTAGGGTATTACATGCACCTCTCCTCAGGTTATTGTCAGGTGCTTGGCCGGTGGATCAAGGTGTGACAATATGGATATCTTAACAAAAAGGTATGTTATCTACTACATTGGGTCTCTTTTCATTAGCATTAGGTATGTTATATTGGGCACATTAGACAAAAAGATAGAAAAACAGTACATAAAAATGTTTAATGACTACAATCGCGCCTCATCTTCAATATATTAGGCATCCTACAAATGGAATTACATACATACAAATATATAATTTTATCTAGAAAATGCATGAAAATCATAAAAATAACCAAATTTCAAAATTATATATATTATGAAAATATTAGGTATTTTCCTCACAAAATTATTTATCTATAAAAAGAAGCAATTTCTTCAAAATGAATAACTGTAAATTTGCAATTATGCACTTTCGAAAAGAATTAGGGCTTTCGTCATAAATTTAGTATTTTAAAAAGTACATGATTTCTCTAAAAAATGTTAATTATAAAATTATGTATTGTCACGATGAATTATGTATTTTACCATTAAGATTTTCTTGTCGAAAAGTACTAAAAAAATAGAATATCATTGTACTAAGTTGCTATTTGTTTTGTCAATCTTTTACATACAATATAATGAGGTTTCGAATTTTTTATATTAGAGAGATATGTCTCTCTTTTATTGATCTAAACTAATTTGTTAATAGATGACAAAAAAGTCAAGTCCATATAGGTAAATGCCAATATTACTTTTGGGAAAAAGACTTTTAGATCCCTAGGAAGTTATAATCTAATCCGCAGGTCATTATGATTTTTTTTTTTCCATTAGGATTTAGACACCTAAATTGTAGGCCTATTCCATAGAGATCCATCCAACAATTTTTTTCATCTTTTCGTAGGCTATAAATACTATATTTTTTTGTTGAAATTTTACTTTTGGGGGAAACTATTCCACCACCCATTTAAATCCCTTGTGAGTAGAAACTACATTAACATCAATGGTTAATCTAAAATTTGGTATATCTTTCTCTTTCATCTCTAACCTATATATTAGGCAACCTTTATCTAATTATTCTTTTCTTATTCATCTTTTGATTGAGAAACAATATTTTGATGAAAGACAACATATTTTGAAGAAGGCTCTTCTCCATGTGTGGAATTTGCATTTAGATGTTTGCAAATGTTGTGGATAATTTTAATTAGGGGTTTTAAGGAAAAAATTAAGCATTAAGGTGCATGAAACTAAGAAATAACGTGTAGGAATCTAAGTAATTAGATTGAAGAACAACAAGGTTACAAGAATTTAATTAGTTTGGTTGAAGAGATGTGAAGAGTAAGTACTTGGTGATTAGCAGATAGGTAGTAAGATGTAGAAACGTAAATAGTTAGATGAAAAATTCTAAATAGTAAGGTGTAGGGACACACCCCTTGCGAGTGCCCCGCAAGTGCACGGGTCGTCGAAGTAATAATACATCGGTGAGTGGGCCCACAAGTGCACAGATCGTCAAAGTAATAATACCCGGCGAGTGTGTAGTCGAATCAACAGGGAGTAGTGATTCAAGAAAAAAGAAGTTGCTACTTTGCTAGTGTGAAAGTAATGATGGTGAGAGAAAACAATGTAGGTGCAATAGAAGAAAATAAGTAAAAGAAAGAGAAGAGTGCAAGCAAAGAGTAAGGAGGAAACAATCAATGCAAATATGGGGGTACCCGGATAATGCTCCCGCTAGGACTAATGCTTCTAGTGCAAGACTAGTATTATACCTTCTAATTGATGTCTAATGAGTCGTGGAGATCCTAAAGCACACGGTCCCAAACCTAAGGTCAACCGTGACTAGTTCCGATACTATGCCCCGGCGGAGAGGATGCTCTCGACGCCTCGCACTACGTGGAACTGCTTGGGGTTCTAGGGATTCCAAGTGATAAACCCTGTTCCTAAGTATAGCTCTAACCCTTTGATCCAGGCGAAAGAACCTTAGTCTCAGTTAAGCCCCAGCACTAGGATTCACTACAACCCTTCACTTTGTTGCTCACGCAACTAAGCCCCAGGGGAGTTCAACTCCTAGCACTTCACTCTACTTTGACCGCAAAGAACTCTTAGAATGTGGAGGTAGGGAAAATCACATCGAAGGGCAAAGGGGACGTTTTGCTACCTCTCAACTCACCCTCTCGACCCTTTCCAATCTCGTGTAGTCTAATCCTATATAAGTTGTCACACCTTCAAAGGATAACCAAGATGACTCTTAGCCCTAGTGTCACGGGTAAGAGAAAATCATTGCAATTATCATTCAAGATTGGAACTCAATTAAAAACATCAATTAAGAAAGCATAATAAAAATCATAGAAACAATGTCATCCTCGGGTTTACAAGTCCTAATATCCACTAGGGGTTTAGCTCTCTATGGATCTATACAAAATCATCAAAGTATTTGTATCAAAAAGCATAGTAAACATGAATGACCCCCTTGTGATGTGTGGCGATAGTCTTGTGAAGCCGCTTCGTCTTCTCCACCAACTCCCTTGTCAAGCCTAGGGCACACCTCGCTGAATCGATGTCGACGAAAGCTCCCCCAATAGCTATCTTCTAAAAGACGTTGATGTTGATGCCATAGACTCGCCCCAAAGCTTCGCAAAATCCTCTCCAAACGCTAGCAGCGACTTCATTTCTTACAAAGAACAGTGACTGCTCCCAACTTCATTTCTTCATCGATGCCGCTAGGTTGGGCATACAACCACCCGGTAGATCATATCATTTCTTCTTTTCTCCTCATTGACAAAGTTCTTCAATGTACATGAGTTAAACTTTATGAGCGTGACTACCTTTGTGCCCTCCAAATTATAGAACAATTTGAGCATATTGGAGGTTGGCATACACGCACAAGTTTAGAACCCATGCCTTGATCCTTGCTTGGTCCAAGAAACTCCTCAACAAACGCGGACATGACCTAATTTTGCTAATTTCTCTTGATCTTTTCTCCACAACCCTATATGCACATAAAACACAAATACACATGAATTAATGATAAAACCTGAGAAAAGTAATGGTCAATGTAAGAAAATAATACTTCGTATTACTTATACACGAGCACTTATCAATATATATATTAAAGAAGGGATTAAAAACATAGTATTTTAGAAAAAATCTAAACAATATGATGTAAGTGTCTAAATAGTTAGGAAGTGAAAAGATTAAGGTTCTAGAGAAAAAGAAAAACTAAGTAATAAGTTTAGGAATCTTTATAGTTGGATTGAAGGAAGGAGGAGTAAAGTTTTAGAGAAAAAATCTAAGCAGTATGGTTTTAGAGGAAAAAAAAAGATTTAAATATGTGAAAAAGGCGTATCAAATTAAACGATCACTACACCATAATGGGTCTTTAGCGGTGTTTTAAAACGCCGCTAAATATTATAGCGCGTTTTTTGTAAAATGCTGGCAAAAATGCCGCCGAAAATGGTGTCGGTAATGTTCCAGCAATTAGCGGCGTTTATATGAAAATGCTACTAAGTTAGCGGCGTTTTTTTACTTTTAGCGGCGTTTTGTATGTAAAAAAAATAATTAATTTACTAATTACATCAGCGGCGTTTATTTGTAAACGCCGCTAAATTAACGGCGTTTTAGTGACCTTTAGCGGCGTTTTTAAAAAATAATTTTAATTTTTTAATTTTAATTTTTTTTAAATAAATCAGCTTATTTAATTATTATTATTATTATTATTATTATTATTACTATTATTTCTTGTTTTAGATTTTTTATTTTAAATTATTTTCCCATTATTATTATTATTATTTCTTGTTTTAGATTTTTTATTTTAAATTATTTTCCCTTTTCTCTTTTTTAATAATAATAATAATAATAATAATAATAATAATAATAATAATTATTATTATTATTATTATTATTATTATCTTTTATCTCTAGTTCCTCCTACTCCTATCTTCTTCTTCTTCTTCTTCTTCTTCTTCTTCTTCTTATCGCGTCATCATCATCATCATCACCACCAACAAATTCTTCAGCTTCATCTTCTTCATTATATATCATCTAATATCTTATCCACCAAATTAACTATCAGAATTATTATTTTTGAAGTAATTTGTTTTTTTATATTTCAACATCATAACATTTTTAACTGTCTAGATTCTAGCTTCCAACTACTTTCTATTCTCATACTAATGCAACTACTTTGATTATTACACTTATTACTTAAATGGATACGGTTATTACTTAGATTCTTGTAGTTACTAAGGCTTTTTCTTGAAAACCTTACTCTTCTCATTTCTTCTTCAACCCCATCTCTTAGATTACTATGCTTTATAGTTTTTTTTTTTTTTCCAACTACTTAGATTTTTTACATCTTAATAACTACTTTTTGACCTATCTACTAATTACTCCTTACTTCTTCAACCTAATTGCTTAGATTCCTACATAGCATATGTTTGGAATTTTAAACTACTTGTTTAATTTCGTCATGTATGAGTTTATGGTTTTAACCAACATGCATGTTAACTAACACACAGATGCTTAGAAATAGCACATAAATTTGTATGTTTATATGATAAATATTTGCATTAGTTGTCAACCTTTACACCCATGCTAAACTAAACATTGCTTCAAGAGCTTTGTATATTCTATGCTTAAACACTTAGATTATTCCATCAAGAGTAATGAACAGTTTGCTTCATCATCAATGTAGGCTATCACCTTTCAATGTTAATTCTGTACGGTAGTGTTTGTTTCAAGGTTTTTGCTTTTACCTGTAACTCAAAATTCCAGGGATTTTAAATTCAGATATTTGTTTGGGTGTAATATGGTTTACAAGGGATTCTTAAATCCCATATCAAAGGGATTTTGTTTTACGGTCAGAATGACCGTAAAACAAAATCCATTTGCTTTGATGTTCTTAAAATCCCTCACGTGGTGACCACGTGAGGGATTCACGATTTCTTGGCCGAAGTTGGAAGAGGGTGAGTGAATCAGTAGTTGCTTCTTCTCTCCAACGCAAACCTGACGGCGATTCTTCACTCCAATGCAGACCTGACGGCGACGCATCTCCGACGGTCGACGCAGCCCCGACGGCGACACATCTCGGACGCCGACACAGATCCGACGCCATTGCAACTCCGTCACCATCTTCCTTCCTCTCTCCATCCCTCCTTCAATCCGTTATCAAGCCCAACCAGCTTTTCTGTCTCTCTCCCTTGATATCGAAGTGAAGCAAAAAGGGGGATTAGGGCTTGGTTCACGTCTTCTTTTCCTGCTTTTCGATTGACTGGAGCTTGGGAAAGTGGATTTGTTTCTATTTTTCTTTGAGGTTAGATCTCTGCCGCACTTTATTTTCTGAGCTTGAGCTTGTGATTGTGGTTGTTCTTTGTTAGTTTCTTCATGTGCCAAAAAACAGGATTTGTTGTGTTTAACCAGATCTGTTTATGGGGTTGGATCTCAAGATTTGAGGATGAACTTGTTGGTGTTTGCCTCGTTGAATGAAATGTATAGCTTGATGTTTTGATGCCACTTTACATATCTTCTGCTTGATTTTGTGCTTGATTTTGTTTTCCTGCAACTGAAGGACTTATCAAATAGATTGACAGATTTGCTGTTGTAAAATGATTGCCAGATTTACTTGTTTATATTCATCTTGATTTTTAGTATTTGTGATTATATCGTGATGATTGATAGATTTGTTGTTGTTTATATTGCCATGAATTTCACAAGTTAAAAAATCGCCTTTTGCTTCATTGATTGCCAAATGCTTTGTCTGGCAACAAACTATACTGATATGTTTGTTTATGCAAAAAACATAGTTTTAGTAAATTTTATTTACATAATATGTTTGTTTCTCCAAAATAGTAAGTTTGTTGTAAAATGATTGCCAGATACCCTGCCATCTCTTGTTATTAGACTACTCGCTTGTTTTACTTGTGCTCAGATTATGATGTTCTATCATTCTATGGGCTAATAAAGGCACTGCTTGTTCGTGGAATTTGGCCTCTATGGATGAGCCTAATAAATGTGTTCATTTGTTTTTTTGTCAAACTTACCTCATATGGTTCCAGTCTGGTGAATTTGATAGTATAGGCGTTAGTAAGGTAAGTCATGTTCCATTCTACCCTTAGCCTTTAGGCCCAGCTAGGTGCTATAGTTGAGTGGAAACAAATCATATTTTGATTTTTATTATTGGATGGCAGGGTGCTAATAGCTTGTTATTGGTTACTTTTGCTATATTCGGAACTGCTGTGCTTTGATAATGGAAACAAAAAATCTATATTTTTGTATTTATGACAAGAAATTTCCAGTCTCTCATGGCTCACATTGTGAAAGGGTAATGGAAAGTAGCCATTGCAATTACTTGTTGATAATTTATTTTCCTGTATCCGTGTACTTTAGTTTTTTATTTTTTTTATGCCAAATAAATTTGACACCAAATGACAATATCTTACCAAATTTTTTACTTTTGACAATATCTGTGTGTGTATATATAGATATACATATAACTGTTATGAAATTTCATCATGATTTTTATTTCTCAATTTTATTATGACACTAGTAAGAATAATATACTTGTTTATCATGTAATCAATATTATTACACACACATACATATAATTGAATTTGACAATGTTTATATATTAATTTAATGTGCACAAACAATCAATTTGAGATAATGCATCTATGCCAATTTTTGTTTTATGTATATCTATTTAAAACAAACACTATCTTGAACTACATTTTTATTTATTTTTACAACTTGTAGATGGATGGACATGATAGAGAAGATAACTTTAATGCTACCCGCATTACAATTCTCGCTGTAGCTTTTGCCGTCACACTACTTTTGCGTAGCAAACGTCATAGGATTTGTAGAGAACCTTCTCGTGCTCGATCGGAGATTAGAGAAAAATATTTATCGAGACTAATTGATGGAAATGACACAACTAGTATCAACATGGTCCGTATGAATAAATCATCGTTCTTCAATCTTTGTTTGATAATGAGGCGAAAAAATCTTCTCAGAGACACATTGCACATCACCATCGAAGAGCAAATACTGATGTTCCTACACACCATAGGACATAATCAACGTAACCGTGTCATCGCACATAACTTCCTCAGATCAAGTGAGACTGTTAGTAGGTATTTCAATCATGTTCTATACGCAGTTGGTCAATTGCGTGATGAATATGTGCTTCCACCTACTACACAAACTCCAACGTATATAGCATCGAGATCCACACTATATCCTTATTTCAAGGTATTAGATAACTTTTTACTCAAATAGATTTATTACCCTATAACCAATTCTTAATTATAATTTGTTAATGATAGGATTGTATTGGAGCTTTAGATGGAACCCATATCCATGCTTCTGTTCCGGCATCTGAAGTTGCAGCATTTCGTGGGCGAAAACCATATCCCACACAAAATGTTCTTGCTGCTGTTGACTTTAACTTACGTTTTACATATGTTCTTGCTGGATGGGAAGGTTCAGCACATGATGCTCTAGTTTTACGTGATGCACTCGAGAGACCAAACGGCCTCTCAGTCCCTGAAGGTATCTACTTTTTTAGATTATCAAATAGTTTAGAATGCAAGAACAACTTAAAAATTATAATCTTGTTGACTATCATTTTAATTTTTTTGTTAGGAAAATATTACTTGGTTGATGCTGGATATGCAACAAGACCAGGATTTATATCCCCCTATAGGGGTGTTAGATACCATCTGAAAGAGTTTGGCTCACGAACACCAGCAAACCATAAAGAACTTTTCAACCTTCGTCACTCATCAGCTCGTACAACTATTGAACGAGCTTTTGGTTCTCTTAAGGGACGCTTCAAAGTTTTATCATCAAGACCATTCTTTCCATATAAAACTCAAGCTGAATTGGTTTTGGCCGCATGCATTTTACATAATTATATTATAAGTGGTGGAGAAGATATTTTAATACCTTCTGAGGAAGAATGGATACCCCAACAACCACAATCTGAACGTAACGTAAGAGAACAAAGGGAAGAGGCCCAAGAATGGGTAGCACGTCGAGAACAGATTGCATGTGATATGTGGGCTAATAAGTAGATAATGACTCATTGAATTTATGTTTCCATGTAGACAATGACTAGTGATGCTACTTTTTTGCTTATTTGTTTGACGTTATGCCTTCTACTTGATTCATTTTTTTTTGCTTGTATGAAACAAATTTATTATCGTTATGCATTATCATATGCTTATTGTGAAACTTCCTTATGTTAGCTATAACATTTATTTCATAAAAAATCAGCTATTACTTAAAAAAAATTATTTGTGTATGTATTAATAACAGGATGGAGAATATAGGGATGTCAGAAGATAGCCAAATGTCTTCAATGAGAACACCCACTAAAAGAACCGGTTGTAATAAAAGATGGACCACTGCTGAAAGCCGATTTTTCATAAGATTCATGGCATCTCAAGTGGAGCAAGGCTTCAAAGTCGACAAGGGATTCAAACCCCAAGCAATCCATGCTGCAGTTATTGCAATAAAGAATGAGTTTGGAGTTAAGGTTACTGAAGCAAATGTAACTAACCACTTGAGAACAGTTCGCAAACGATGGGCAAGAATTAAAAAACTGAAAGAGTTAAGTGGAATGGGATGGGATAATAGACTGAAGATGATTATTATGGGAGAATCAGAATTCAGGAACTATGTGCAGGTATTAATTTATTTTTTAGTTATTTCTATTCATGTTGATGAATTATTTATAGTGAATGAAATGCTATTTATTTAAACTATCACCTGACTTGTTTTGATATCCTAGGCTCATCCACAGGACGAGCCATATATAAACAAACCAATTGAGGATCATGACTTGCTCGAGATTATTTGCGGTAACGACCAAGCAACCGGACACCATGCTGTTCAATTTGGAGATGATATTGGTACACATATGGATGATAATGTCGATTCCCGCCGTCCATCTCAAACCGAAGGATTTGATGACATGTTTTTTGAGGATACTGATTGCCATATGTATACACCACCACCCATCCACAACCAATCACAGAGTACTGAAATCAGGGGAGCGTCTTCCACCCAATCAAGAAAAGAAAAGGGAAAACGGAAAATGGTCTCCGAAGTTGAAGCAATACAAGAGATGAATAACACCATTAAGAAGGCATTGGGTGAAAAGAAGTCTACTAAGGATTTAGATTTCGCAAAGGAATTAATTGGTGAATGTATGAAACTAAAAGCATATGGGTACTCTGGTCGGGATATCAATAAGGCTTATGATTGGTTAATGGCCGACGATAGTAGAGCTATGGGTTTCTTGGCAAAAGATGAAGAATTAAGGAAGTATTGGGCAGAGGATTTCTTTGAATCAATTCATAGTCAAGGAGAATTTTTAAGAAGGCCTAATTAGGTTGTAATTCATCACTTAAACTTATGATTGAATCTTTATTTATTTATTTTTGTATTATGCTATTATTTTGGATCTAGTATATTTATAGTAATTTTTTTTTTCACAGGTGTTGTGACTTATGGAGCATCCGGTGGAGTTAGTACTGAAAGTAGAAAGAATGCTTCAAGACTTGTTTTCAACGGATGCTTCAAGACTTGGTTTGATGATACATGGAGCATTCAGTTATTGTTCAGTGTTTTCATGCTTGTTTTGATGCACTCAGTGTTTTGATGATCTTTATTTATTGACTTGTTTTCAAGAATGCTTCAAGACTTGTTTTGTTGCTTGTCAATGTTGTTTTTGTACTATTGAAAGACGATGATGATGTTTTTATTTTACCTATGTTGCTTCCTTTGGAATTTTTTTTGAAGTATATGTAATATTATGTTGCTACCATGAATGTGCAGGATTCATTTGTCAAATTAAAGTATAATATGTTAATTTAGAGTTCTTGAATTTCTTGAATAATATGTTGCTACCATAAATTTCTTCAATGGCAAATTATTGATTTTGGTAATATTTTTTAACTTTTTTCTATTGAATTATAATATGTTAATTTAAGAGTTCTTTCTATTAGATTAAAAATTTAAAATAAAAATTTTACAAATTTTGAATAATACATTTAACAGTTAATTAAAATTAAAGTATAACATAATTAATTTAAAAAATACTCTATTAAGTTAATATTAGTAATAATTAACACATAGTTATAATCATTTAAAATAATTTCCATTAACATAAATCAAAATAAATTAGCTTGTAATAAATTTTGGGAGGTAATCTCACCTTGAATGCTCACATCCATCTAATCCATTAAACCAAACACATGTTTTCAAATTCCAGGTTTACATATTCCTCCAACCAAACACAAAATTTGCATATACAGCATTTCCAATTACAGACAACCAAACACCAGATTTGACTACACTGAATTTTCAAATCCAAGTATTTTCAGTTACATTGTAACTGAAAATCCACTGCATTTAGAATTACATCCAACCAAACACTACCTACATGGAATAACATTTCCATCTTTTCCCTATCTTCCGCAAACAACTTTTCTTTTTTGCCTTCCAAAGCTTTGAATTTGCAACCTAGATGAAATTACATTTATTTCAACTATACTTCCCTAGAATTCAAACACATTTTAAAGTTAGAAGCAATAGAATCATTTATTTAACATTAATTAGACTCCTTTCTTTATTAGAATTCATTAAAAAGAAAAGGGAAACTCGCAGGTCACCAATAACTTGGTCGAGAGCAGAATGTCAAAAATAATTTCTTCCAAAATGATATGATATTTTTCTCATTAATTTGTTTATAAAGAAATATCTCATTATTTACAGGCAGTAATAATTACAAAAATAGCATACGTGTGCTAACAAGTTTCACATTAACTTGTTAATCACTTTGACATTTTCAATCCCTATTTGATTTATTTACTCAAAATTTTTTATTGTTCCATGTTAATAAAACAAATTTACAATTTTTGCATCATGCGTGAGAGTTTATTTAGGCCTACAAGCCATCGCCAAGTAATAAGTTGTTAACCCTAATAAAGTTTCCCAATGTGCACGTGATATAGCTCATGCACCGGCTAGATTAAGGACTTCATGTCGAACACAAAGGGAAAGGACATAACAACCATGAGAAGCATTACAATGGTAAATCAATAATTACAAAACTATTTATTTAAATTATAATTAATTATTTAGTTTTAAAAATAAATGTTTTAAATTCTAATAATTTTTGTGGATTTTCAAATGTACAAGGAATTTTTATATATTTGAAAATTCACAAGCACTTATAGGAGCGGGTATGGGTATGGTACCTAACCTTAATATGAAAATTTCTGGCAAATCTAAATTTAAAAATCCAAATTTAATCTGCATCTATTAATTTTTAAAAAACAACTCCAACTCGAACCTACTGACTAATAGGTTCACTCATTATACCCATAAGGTATTTGACCAAAACTAATTATTTTACATATTTTAAAATTAAATTTTACCAATTAATTCCAAGCTAGTTTTTATTTGACACAATAAGTTTCTTATTTTAATATAATTCATAAATATAAACATATATTTCTTTTACCTGGTCTAAATGTGAATTTGGGAAAAATAACACAAGTTTTTAAAAATCAGAAGTAAGTTCTAACCAATTAGTTTAGTTAATTGGAGTTTACAATTCGTGTTTTTGATTTTTTTTTCATTTCCCTTTCCCATTAATTGATTAAGAAGTATGAATCCCATTTTTATGTTGACAATGAAAGATTGGATTTTTCCCAAAGCTTTCATACGAATAAGTGGGTTTGGAAGCAAAATTCATATGTTTTGTAATTTCTCTTATCTTAATCTACATGCGTTTTTAATTAAATAAATTTTTTTTTATTAACAACACAAACAAATAGGGAGAGAGTTCTGACCTAGAAACAGTTTCTAGGTTATTTTTCCCCCTAATATGAATCTTTCTTTTAAAAAATATATATATATTTTATTTTATCCAACACTTGGCAAACAAATTTTAATTACGTACCTATTGATGAAAGAGATCACTAGAAACTTCCCTCTTTGTGGAAGAGCTAGACAAAACCTAATGATAGACATGATGATGTCCAGATGCTATATGGGAAGAAATAGTTCTCCCAACAATTAAGATAAGAAGAAATGATCTCGCATGTGAAGAATTCATCCCGAATGAGATGTTAGTTGGATTAGTAAGTGCTTAGAATTTTCATGGGAGAAAAATTTACCTCAAAATGATTTGCCAAAATAGCCAGATTAATTTATTCACCAACTGCACATGCAATAAATAATAGAGATTGAGACATAGTGACAGTCTACTTAGTGTGGGGGACCTCCTCATGATGATGACTTCTTGTCTGAGAACTGATCTGTTTTGGATTAAGTCAGTCACTGTTTTTAACTTTATATTTGAGGAATTCCCTTTTATGACCATTTCTTTTAATTTATTTTAGTTGTTGTTTAATTAATTGTAATATATTTTTTTATTTTTATATAAATCTAATTTTTATGCATATGATATTATACAATACAAAAAGATTGTTTATAAAAAGAGCCAGACTTTTATTTCAACAACTCAAAATATCAAAAGTTATTATAAAGAATGGCAAATAAAAAAATTTAAATAGAAATTGAAAAGAAATATTTCAGAAGTTAGAAGTGCTGTGTGGTGTGATTCGGCTACTTTTGCAGGCAAGTGGCAACAACGTTACGTGTGGTAGGAGAATTCTTCTTTCGATATATACATTTGGTGCATAAGCCCTTGATTTGCTTTTCACTGTCTATGTGGCTAGCCCTATACCTTTTCATTTTACTCATGTTTCATAGGAGGCGTACCCTTAACCAAACCTCATTACTGCAATATGCTCAAATTTTGACCATTAAAATTAACATTAATAAATATATCTCGAATTGTAATTTATTAAGTGTACAGGTAGTTAGAAATTTTTTTTTCTAAAATATGAGATAATAATGATGGTGGTGGCCCATCGGTAATAAATACTTCTTTGTGATCATCGATGGTCCATTAATATCATAGTAAGTTTTTATCTTCAAAATTTTACAGAACTATGTAACTATATTATTTTAAAGGGCACACATGCAAACCCAAAATTGTCATTTAATACACTTCTAATATCTGCTAACGCAACCGTAAACCATCATATACATTAAAAACAACACATAAAAATTGTGGTGTGTACATGGAAATATATTATTTCCAAAGGTGCACACATAATTTTAAATTTATGCAACGGTATTGGAGTATATGCCAATGTCTTCTATTTATTTATATAATACCTCGTGCCTATTCATTCAAGCCATGCTTGCTTTTCATGACATTATTGTTTAGTCAAGATTAATACGTGTTAAATGGCACTAGGTCTTTTCAGTAGTGGCTGGGACTGGGCAAATATTTTTAAAAGTGATTTTGAATCTTGTGAATTTTTTCTTCAAAAAAAAAAAAAAAATCTTGTGAATTTGACTAAAGCCAAAGATATTATCATGACTTCCCCGATCTTGTAAAGATTATTGTTTTGACTAAGCTAAATATTTTTTTTCTAATTTTAATCCAATTAGGACCTCTTCGTTATCTCATTCTTTTTATTTTTTTTATTTTAAAAAAAATTGCAGCATTCTCCGGAATGAAAGTCAAAGTTGATAATGTGCAACCACTAGAACAAGGCAACTTTAGACATACCTAACATGATTTTACATGTTGGGAATAACAAAAGGAGGATATTCTGTTCAATAAAAGTATAAAATTTAAAAATAAAATAATAATATAGAGAAATAATATATATAAAATTTTTGTAAACATCCCAAAATAAAAAAAGAAACTACAAAAAGAGCATGAGAAGATCTCAGCATTAATTTGGGAAAGATTTTAAGTAGAAAACAACCTTGGCAAACTTTGCTCAAGACTCTCATTCATGTTCACATAACTCTCACCGAGACTATGACTTTTTGTGACTTTTCACACAATAAAAAGATGGTAATTTTTTCTCTTAGCAAATGAGAGATTGAGGGATCGATCAACTCCCCCTTACACAATTGGTTGAGATGATTAGCTTGCCCATCTTAAACAAAAATGGGTACGATATAGGACTCAAACACTAAGTCTTAGTTGGTCTCAAACTTATAATTAGAATTCATTCGGTTGTGCAACATATACAAGTCAACTTAGTATGACAATTCAAGTTATACCAATAAATTTCAAACTTAATTGGCCGTTGCCTCATTTTAGTACACAACGGACTCACCACAGGCGTTGTGCGCCCGTGATGGATAGAGAGAAGTGCATAGTAGGGCTACTGACACGACCCCTTGCGTGTATCCCGCAAGTGCACGGGTTTGTCGAAGTAATAAATTTACCTTGGTGAGAAGGTAGTCGAATCCACAGGGAATAGGGAGATAGAATATAAGGTTTCACTAATTAAGCTATGCAGAATACGGAGAACGATAATAAGATTGATGAGTGAAAATAATGCAAAGCAATAAACTAAATAGAGAGATGGAAGAAAGAAGTGCAAGTAGGAAAATCGAGAAGGACTAACAATGAATAAAATGGGGGGTATCCGGACAAGCTACCTCTAGGGTCTATGTTTCAAGTGCAAGACTATGATATTATACTCTCCTATTGATGTCAATTGAGTCGAGGATATCCTAAGACTCACGGTCCCAAACCTAAGGACAACCGTGACTAACTCCAACACTATGCCCCGGTGTTAGGATTCACAACACCCTTCACTCTGTCACCTAGATGACTAAGCCCCAGGGGAGTCCATCTGCCTAAATCTCACACTATGTGGAGTTGCATTATGCTCTAGGGATTCCTAGTGATTAAACCTGTTCCTATACGTAATTCTAACCCTTTGGTCCAGGTGGAAGAACCCTAGTCTAGATTGAGCCCCAGCAAATAGGATTCACTACAACCCTCCACTCTATTACTTGCGTAACTAAGCCCTAGGGGAGTTTATCTACCTATTGCTTCACTCTATTTTGACCGCTATTAAATCAAGGAATCGGAGGTAGGGAGAAATCACATCGAAGGGGAAAGGGGTACATTGCTACCTCACAACTCTCCCTCTCAACCCTCTTTAATCTTGAGTAGTCTAATCCTATAGGAGTTGTCACACCTCCAAAGGAAAGCCTAGATTGCTCTCAACCCTAATGTCACGTTTAAGGGAAAACAATATGAAAGGATAATCAAGATTAAAAACTCAATTTTATTCATCAACGATGGAAAGCATAATAATCAATGTCAAAGAAACATAAGAAACCCTAAAGTTTACAAGTCCGAATACCCCACGAGGGGTTTAGCTCCTCATAGAGCTATATATGTTCATCAACGTGAGAAATAAAGCATAAAACATAGACATCAATGAAAAACCCCCTCGAATTGGTGTGGCCGTGGTCTTGTGCAAACGTCGAACCTCGAAATCGATGCTGACGACGCGCTAGAACCTCCATGAAATCCTCTCTGAAACCCTAGCCGCACTCCAGAAAGTTGGGGAAAAGATAGGTCCCAAAGATCCCTCAAAAGGTTGCAAAAATCCCCTTTTATATTGTTGAATCGCGGCTTTAAAATTGGACTTATCGGGGGCTTCACACGGCCGTGTGGAATTTCCACACGCCCGTATGACTTCTCTGGAACACTAATCTTCAGCTGAACAGGCTTGGTAACTTGCCTAAACGCCTCCCGGGTCCATTGTTCTTCATCGAGGCCATTACTTGGGCACACAAGCAACGGTAGGTCGCGCCGATTGCTTCAAGTCTTCTTCTTTCGCGAGATTCTCCTAAGTAACACGGATTAGACTTGTTGTGAATGTGACTGCCTTTGTGCCCCTCCAAAAGAGGTTGGCACACATCCACAAGTCCAAATACGTGCTTCGTTCCTTGCTTGGTCCGAGAACATCCCAACATTGGCGAACGCGACCTAATTTCATTCTTTTTCTCCAATTAGGCTCCACAATACCTTCAATGCACAAGAGAACACAAATGCACACATTTAGTGATAAAACCTGATAAAAGGTATGCTTAATGTAAGATAATAGCGCTTCGCGATACTATAACACAAGCACTTATCAGCTACTGAATCACACAACGGATCGTTGTGTGCCTATTGTACATATCCAGAGGGTCATCACAACCTAGCTCACGAGCGTGTTGAGATTGTTATGGTCACACAACGGCCATTGTGCACTTGTTGTAGATTCCCGCATTGTATTTTTCATATTCTATAGATTGATTTTCATATTATATTCTGAATTGTGGGTTGCAATTCAGAAGTGGATTGCCAGCCCCACACAGCTAGAGGCCGAGAAGAAGAAGACAAAAAAGACTTTTTAGCTAGATATTCCACGCTTTGGAGATCCCGAGCACAGGGATAGGCGGTTGTGGATCAGAGATTTGTTAAGGGGCATAAGATCAGCTGGCTGACACTCGGGAGGATAGGCCTTGTTGACGAGGTGTGAAACATTATTTTTGTTTAGGGTTGGAATTTGTTTTTCGGCATCGATGAGCTGACTTACTGAGAGCTCATAATGGAGGTCATGAGCTCTTTTGAGCTTGATTGTATCATCATCAGCTTGGGACATCAGGAGACCATTAGTTTCTAGATGTTTCAGGAGGAGTTCATGATGTCCTACATGGATTTCTCCATGTAGATGGGGTTGGTTGACGTGAAATATAATCACACTGAGTTTTACTCATAGCTCAACATCGACCTACCGTCCACCTGAACTCAAATCACATATAGACTCAGACACTTCGCGGCTGTGAGACTTACGTATGCAGGACCTGAAAGGCGTCTGCCCTAGGATGCTTGGCTTTCCACAATCTCCAAGCCATTTTACCATGGACACTGACCGGGCAAAGAGACAACATAGGGTCATGAACCTCTGAGATCTTTAACTTTTATTAAGCATGGTAGCTAGTAAGCCGATTCACATCGATCATACACTTACCGGCCAATTGCGACATTAGTCCCAATACCCCCGCTTGGTGACCATATTCCTTGGTCCCTACATCACAAAGCTTACACGGGGGCTTGGGCTAATCGACCTTTGCACAGGCATATGATGTGTAGGAGGCATACAGTTGCTTGGTGTTACCACACTGCAAGTAATGCGCATAATAAAGCAGCGGGACACATCTCACAGGGTGGAGTACCAGGTGGTCCCCAGGTCGAACTCAGAGTCTTCGGATGATGAGGAGCTTCTCCTGGAGACTACTGCCACGGGCTTTATTTCTGTTTTATGGACAAAAAAGTGAATTCATGGGGTGTTTTGAAGCAAAATGGACTAAGTTGCTGAATCAGAGCTTCACAACGGCTCACAACAGACATGCTGATATCTTACCATGGCTGTTGTCCATACTCAATACTATTGTTATCAAGCTGTGGCAGTGTGAAATTACTGGGAACAACACAAAAGCCACAACGGCCTCATAATAACTGTTGTGAACCCATCATGACCATGATCTATCCACACAATACCTAGAGAGCCATGCCATGATGCGACTTGGAGCCCACTTAATAACTCAGTCATCACAAGTATCACAGTACCCGTGGTGAGGTCGTGCATACTCGATTCTATATATACCCTAGGTTTTTCTAATTTGAGGGAGATTCTTTGCCGAATAAGGTAGAACGGCTGGAGTTCTGGAGATCTGAGTGTTTGAAGATGACTTTCATCCATATTTCTATAGATTATGTTGAATTTTCAAAGGGAGAGTCAATGGTCATGATTAGATGAGGGCGCACGAAGAGATTTAGTGCCGTCTTGTCAATCTTGGGTCCTCTTATCCTTAACCTTTGCAGACCTATTGGAGGGAGTTAGTTTAGTATTTCTTTAATGTTATTCATTGGTCTTATGATTCTATCTTTATTTATATCTTTATTTGTGATCCATAGAACCCAATTCAAGAGGAATTGTATATCTACCTCTCTCAATTATTATTTATTAATCTTGATTGTTAAATTCAATAAATATTTCTAGTTTATGTGATACATTGTATATTTATTGAATGAAATTTTTGTTAATATGGATGAGGAAGATATGCCCCTATGTTAGAACACACATGCCATGTTAAATCTGTGCATGCACTAAGAGATTAGGCATAGCTAGGTTTCTGGATTTGGGATCGATTGCCCCTTAGGCTTTGGGTTTGATTTGTCCCTTCTAGAAAAATTGTTGTAATTAGGTAAACATAGGAGGTTGGGGTAGGAAGAGATTCCATCTTAAGTTCCTAGTGATTTAGACCTGGTTGCTAAGAGATTGTGACCTAGGCCGTTGAATTCCCCTGGTCCAATACTGGAATACTATTGTCATACTCAACGCCTATCATAAGTAATAATCAAGATAACTATCATATAACCACCCAACTTCTTCCAATTGTGCTAAACGATTCTCCAATTGTATTGTTTAATAAATTGTAGAAATAAACAAAAAATAATGTAAACATTTAGGTTATTGATTAAGTGAAAAAGAAGCAATAGGAGCCTCATACCATTCTTGGGAAAATATGACCATCGTGCTCACTGACGAGATATTCCTTGATAACCCAGAGACTTGCAATATTCATGGACTCACTTTAATATTATTTGTATATTCACATATTCACACCACACACATTAGAGGTCCATTAGACACCTGTACAAAGCAATTGTTGAGGCTATAATATAGAAGAATTCTCTTTATCATTCTTAACAAAAACAATCTATTTGTATTTCCTACTAACTTGGTAAATCATCTAAGTGATCTCTTTCTATTACTAATAATTCTAGATCACCAACTTTGTAACTTTTGTTGATAGTTTTCAAATAAATATGATTCTATCTTCTATCTCAAAAGTTGGATGTTTTTACCATTTTTCGTGTCTTTCTTGCTATGAATAAATGGCACCATAACAAAAAACTAAAATCCATCCAAACTAATTGGGGTATGGAATTTTGCAAATTAAGGACTTTCTTTTCCAAAATGGGCATTAGTCATCGGGTATCTTGTTCCCTCACCAACGAACAGAATTGACTAGGTGACCTATGCCACTGTCACATTGTTGAAATGGGACTCACGCTCTTATAGCTCATTCTTCCTCTCCTAAAAACTTTGACATTTTTCCTTTAAGATAGTAATCTACCTCATCAATCATATGTCTTCTCTAGTTTCTCATGGCATCTCTTCCTTTCAATGTCTATCTAAGAGACCCCCAGACTATACCCTCCTCAAAGTGTTCAAATGTCTCTATTTTTTATATCATCGTCCCTATAATTCTCACAAAATGAAGTATTGGTCATCATCTTGTGTTTTCCTTGGTTATAACCCTAATCATCACAAATACCGGTGTCTTGACCTTACCACCAACAAAATTTATATTGCTAGGCATGTTCGGTTTGATGAATTACATTTTCCTTTTTCCTGCCCATTGTCTTGTACTTCTACCTCTTATACTTCACCTTTCTTTGTTGGACTACCACCGACATTGTTTCTGACACCACCCAAGCAGCTTGAGCCAAACCTTTATCTTTATATCCTTTCATATTCTATATCTCCCTCTCCTATTGGGGATCCCTCTATTGAGTAGTCCAAGAATGCCTGCCTTCCCTTGTCCCTTATCTTGACTATTCCCTCTAACTCCTTAAATAATTCACAGGCATAATCTACCCATCCTCCACCTCCTCTGACTCATCTAATGCATTTACATCCAAATCCAAAATCCAAGGTTCCTTTTTTGCTCTCGATTGCATTATGTGCCACTACCACGTTTTCTCCTATTGAAGCAATATGTTTTACCAATGCTAGTAAAGATCCATAATAGTGTCGAGCTATGGCTAATGAGTTTAATGCACTCTTGTCAAATGGAAGATAAAAAGAATAGACTTAAGAGTTCTGTGCAGTGAGCTACTCCTCGAGGCCCTTTCTAAGGAGCAGAAAACGACAGCTGCGTATTTTGTAACGGTGAAAATGGACATACCAGGAATGATGACATTTGTGAGAATAGCAATGGAGGGAATGACAAGTCTGTTCATCAGCTTTGATCATGCCATTAGGCATTTGACTAGGGCATTACACAATCATCCGAACACTTTGTCGCATCTCTTCGATATGGATACATGTGCAAATAGGTATAATACATATAATTGCATAAATTTGCAAAATAAAATAGTTAACAATAATAAGTATAACTATATGAAAATGAAAGTGACGGGTGCTAAGATTTAAAGTCAAAAGGGAAACAACCCAAATTGTACGCTAAGGTCCCTAAGCAAGAACTTTGTGGAAAAGGAAGTGATCGAGCGATGACAGGCCTGGGAGGTCATTGTGTTCTCCCCAAAGAGGCCATTCTGATACAACCAATGTCTGGACCCGACATATATTCTTTCTCTTAGCTCTATAGTGGAGAATGGAAGTAGTAGACTATCCTTTCTAGGTTTGGAAAGTTCTTATTTTGCCTTGACAGCGACTTGCTACTTGCTCGACCAAGCCTAGCCAAAGACGTTGCCTAGGCAAGGACCTTTGAGAGCCTCTTAATGAAATTCAGACACAATGCTTGACTATCCTGAGAGGTTAAGAGAATGTGACTTGTTTATCCGTGAGGTGTACCAAGCAGAAGAAAATAGGAATAAAAAAATGTCCATTATCGATAGGACAGAGGGGGAAACGGGTCAGATCTAGAGAAGATGGTGCGGAAAAACCAAAATGGATAAGCCCTGCTTTTTTCTTATTCGAGGAGCATTTGAGCCGTATTGATATTGGGAAAATAACTGGAGCTTGCTTTACTTGGATTCTTCGATGAACATTGGCTGATGAAAAACATGATCTTGCAAGTAAACGGGTCTCGAGCTCTGTGATACGATCCTAAAGTAAGGATTTAAGAAAGCTTACCATGATAACTCAACAATCTACAAGAACAACATGGGCACTCTAAAAACAAGGAGGCCTACAAGCATCTATAATCCATCAGTACAAGAAGAGAATACTTAAAGAAATCTCGCGCTCCCTTGTTCCAACCACTGCTGGATAGGATTCCAAGAGCCGAACCTCCCTAGTAGCCTCGGGCGCACTTACCGGCCAAGCTCACGGTTTTTTTGAAATATGTAAGGGAGGAAAGGTAGTAGAGACAAGCAAGAGTAGGCACCGATACGGCACACCAATATCTAAGCTATTAGTAGGCTTGTTTATTCTATTGAAATACTGAATCGAGTGAAGCCGTCTCTTTTCGTTCTTGTTAGCATGGGACCTTTTCTCTTGAAATAGCCCAATTAAAGCATAAGGTAGCAAAGTCAAAACAAGGGAGGTCAGCTTGTTTTAGGTCAACAATGGAATAAGTTTCTATATCACATGAAGACAGGGAATTGATATCTCCGCAAGTTAGGTGCAACACGATAGGAAGTATTGTCCTCCACTTCTAGACCAGGCAATCATGTCTTTCCTTTTTAGCTCCTTCCTTTTCTTTTGGGTATCTTGGTCAAAGGCATTTGGTCTCTTGTCCTAGTGGTTAGCTATAAATGTGTATTCAAGATTAAGTGTGTCATAGATGGGTTAGTTGAGTGGTATAAGGCTTGACTGGTTGCCATGGGATTCCACCAACAACCATGAGTGGACTATGATGAGACTTTCAGTGTGGTTGTCAAACCTATGACCATTCAGATCATTCTTGCACATGTTGTCTCCTATGGTTGGTCAATTTCATAACTTGATGTCCACAACTCCTTCTTACATAGCAATCTCATGGCAACCATCTACATATCTAAGCCACCTGGGCCCACCAACTCAACTCATCGAGGCCATGTTTGTCTCCTACATCGATCTTTGTATAGCCTCAAGCAAGTTGCCCACACCTAGTTTCATCACCTTTCTCAGAGACTTATTAGCCATTGATATGTAGGATCGAAAGTTGATTTTTTTGTATTTTTCTACTCCAAGAGTGGTACTAACATTTATGCTCTAATATATATGGATGATAACATTATCACAAGTACCAACCAAGGGTTCATTTCTCATCTCATTGGTGCTATCTCCACCTAACTCTTTCTCAAAGATCTTGGCCCCTTATACTACTTTCTAGGCATTGAGGTCATTCCTCATTCATTAGGAATTATCTTTTAGAAAGTCGGCCTCGTTGATGCCAAACCAATTATCACTTCATCATCCGCATTAGCACTTCTCACCAAACTTCTAGCCCTTTATTCACTGATCTAACAAACTACCATCAGGTAGTGGGCACCCTATAATACATCACTCTTACTTTATCTCACTTTCTCAGTCAATAAGATATGCCAATTCATGCATCAACGGGTAAAGAACCACTAGGCTATTATCAAGAGAATAATTCAATATCTCAAGGGAACCTCTAGTTATGGTTTATTCTTCACCCGAGGCTCTACCAACCATCTTCAAGCATTCTGTGATGAGGTTTGGGTTGGTTGTCCTAATGATCACAAGCCCATAAGCAGCTTTGTAATTTTCTTGGAAATCAGTCTTATCTAACGGAGTTCTCACAAGCAACAAACAATCTCCCACTCTTCCACCAAAGAAAAGGAGAAGGTGCTTGTAGACATACATCTTTACTGAGCTCACGTGGCTCCAATCTCTTTTCTCCTAGCTTGGCATACCTCTCTCGTCTCCATTAATTCTTGGGTGTGATAATCTTCGTGCCACCTACCTCTCCACAAACCCGGTGTTCTATACTTAGACGAAACATGTTGAGATTGATTTTCATTTTTGTTTTTGATAAAGTAGCTCATCAAGACTTTCAAGTTCATTTCATCAACATTCAAGATCAACTTGGGATATCATGACTAAACCATAAACCAAGTATTGTTTTGAGTCTCTTTAGTCCAAGCTACAAGTAGCTCTCTGATTTTAGCTTTGCGTTGGCTTATTAGAGAATATCCGTAACATCTTTCATATCTTCCAATTATACAAATGACTATTAGATAATATTCATGATTTACTCAGTATCTCCTAAATATGTAAATGAATATTGTATAGAATTCCTTTGAATGACATCATACAATTGGCATAGGATCCATTAGATTAATAATATCCTTGTATGTAATAGTAGTGGCTATCTTTATATACTTGTAATTCTATGGAGACTAAATAAGGTGAGAATTTCATATATTTGGTTTTACACTCAAACATAGTATAAAGATGCATTTACTCTAAAAACAACTTGACCATGTGGTCTACAACACCATTTACATAAGTCTCCAAGAAAGGCTAAAACAAAAGCAAATGCTTATGTAATACATAGCCAAGCCTTCTATGGGCACTATGGACATATCCTAAACTGGGAAACTACATTATAAGCTATACGTAAAATCAAATAACCAACTAATGTCGCTACAGTTGTTTTCAACAAAACAATGAGTTTCATGTATGAGCTAAATGACACAAGTGCACGTGTCAATCAAGTAATAATAATATGCATAAGAACAAGGTTGATCCCATGAGGAAAATTAGTAATAGCTACTAACTCTCTTCTTATTATCTAGCTGATCAAAATAAAGTTCAAATTATAACAAGAAAAAAAAAACAAAAGTATGAATTTACTTCCAAGACTGCAAACAAATATCAAGAAAAGATCAATTTTATGAAAATGCTGATTGAAACAACATTTTCTTTGATTGTTAAGTGTGAAAGACTTCTAATTTAAAGATTCTTGACTCTAATTCTTCTTGATCATTGGACAGTGGAGACTCCTAGCTTAAACTAGTCCTTATCTCTAAGTGACGAACTTCTGAACATGGTGGGATAGATATTTCGCACATTCCTCTCCATTAATACATTAAGTTCCATGATCCTCGCTATTAGGCCACCCAAATCTAAAGAACTCTAATCATCCTAACTTTGGGAAATGAGTTCAAACTCTTTCAATTATGCGAGATCAAAGATAAGTGCTTGATGACTCATTATTTTTATAGCTTTTCACTTGGTATTTTGCTTGATTGTAGAGTATTTTGTTAAGATTTGATACTTAATCTTGTTAAATTTCATGTTAGGGTCATCTTACAGGTTTTCAAGCAAAAGAAATCAATTTGAGCAAGTTCCACATTATTTGAAGAAGAAAACAAAGAAAATGATCTGAACACGCCAGTAACAAGCGGTCACATATTGTCCTGTAAGGCCTTGTTCCAAAAGAACACAGCCATGTTTCAGTTCTTTGGGCCAGTATTTTCAAAACTTGTTTTATGCTCGGAGATGTTGTTTCAAGGACTTTAAGGCTAATACATCTGATGGACGAGTGCGCGACACGCTAAAGAGCGAGCACACGACTCCCCCGGATGCAAGTGCACGGGTCTTCAAGTAATAACCTCCCGTGCGAGCATGAGAGGGTCATATTCCCAAGGGCCCCGAGATCTACTATTACTTCCTTTTGGGGGTCACTGTCTAGTCAATCAAAATAGGGTCGATTGCAATTATTAAAACTAAAGCAAATAAAACAAATAAGAGAATAAAAATATGCTAAAACTCAATCCGAACAAGAATAAGGATGAAGAAGCCAAATATTAAGGAAGGCCTCGGACGAGGATTCCCTTGGGAGAAGACTAGGTACGGATGACAATAATAACTTAAAGATAAGGTTAGCTTGGTTTTGGTCCGCTAGACTCGGATATCGACTACCCGGGAACCTCTGTAGTATAGCCCTAATCTAGTACGGGTTCCTTCATCTGAATGATACCCCTATGATGTCATTGAGAATAGAGAGTCTCGGCTAGGGTCATTCTAATGTAAGCTTTTGGCTAAACTAACCCTAACCACGCGGGAGGCTACTAATACCCGGAACCTCCAGTGTATTAATACAATGAATCCCTCTTTAATCATCGCAAGACCTAATACAAGCTAGCATCCTGCCAAGCAAGTATTTTTCAAAATCAATTCTACGGAATCCATCCATTGTAGAATGAACAAGATAGTGAAAGATTAAAACCAACAGCACAAACCACACACATACATTCATAAAACCATAATGTCATCCATACAAAGTCTCCTCCCAAGGTTCACCGGGAGCCCAGTGGCCTTGGGGGTCTAGTTCGACATAATAAAATGAGAGGATCCACAATACATGAAGTTCATGATACAAATAATGAGTAAACTCCCCTCGAAATGTCGGCTAGAAGGTAATGATGAAAACTCGTCGGATCCGCGTCGCCGAGCTCTTTGAATGCTTTTCTTTATTCTCCCTTTCTTCTCTCTTTCAAATCTTGCCCAAATGGCCTCCCAAGATGATGAGACATGCTAGTGTGAGTTTGGAGATCGGATGAGAGCCAGCCCCCTCTCAATGCCCTATCAAAACCTTTAAATACCCGCGAGCCTGTGCGGGCTATGTGCAGGTTGCACACGCGCCTGCACAGGCTTCTGGCTACTTTGTGCTGCCTGGTGTGCGGGCCACACACCAGGCCGCACAGCTCCCTGGCTGAGCTGTGCGGGCACTGTGCGACCCGCACAATGGCCGCACAGAGCTGCGTGGGCACTACAGTGCCCACACAGCTTTCTGTGAAACCCGTTTCAAGTGTCATTTTGTGTCCGGAGCTTGTGCAAACTTCATTTCTTCTTTAATCTACTCCGAAACAACTCCAATGTGGTTCATTTTCACAAAGATGGTCCCTCGAAACCCTGAAACAAAATAAATATATCAAGTGCGCACAATGTCATCAAAACAATACACAAGTTGCATGAGTGTGCATAGATTTTGCAAGTCAAGAATGATGTATTTAAGTACTTATCAACATCCATAAAACACCACTATGTTTTGTGGTCATGTTAAGTAGTTTAGAGTCCTTATAAATTGATTCTAAAGAGAAAAGTTAGAGACCATTTTGGAGACTTGTTGGAGCTTTTGGCCAAAGCTTTGAAAGATGATTCTAAGAGACAAATTCAAACCATTCATCAAAGGAGATCATAGATCAAGGAAGGATTTAAATTAGTGTTTCAAGCTTGGAGAGGAAAAAGACATCATTTTATATCATTCCATGAATTCAAGAGAATTTTTGTCATGAAAATCTTATTGTTTTGTGACAACACCCTTTTGAGTGTGTCCTAAAAGTGCACGGGCTGTCGAAGTAATAAAATACCCTAGTGAGTGGGCAGTCAAATCCACAGGGAGTAGTGATTCAAGACAAGAGGAATTGCTACTTAGCTAATACAGAAATATGGGTGGTGAGAAAAATCAATGTGTGTGCAATAAAACGAAAGAGAAATATGAAAGAGAGAAGAGTGCAAGCAAAGGGTAGAGAGGAAACAATCAATGCAAGTATATGGTAACCGGACAAGCTCCCCTAAGGACTAATGTTTCTAGCGTAAGACTAGTATTATACTTCCTAATTGATGTTTAATGAGTCGTGGAAATCCTTAAGCACATTGTCCCAAACCTAAGGTCAACCGTGACTAGTTCCAACACTATACCCCGGCATTAGGTTTCACTACAACCCTTCACTCTGTCAATCTCTCAACTAAGCCTCAGGGGAGTCCATCTTCCTAAGCCTCACACTATGTAGAACTGCTTCACGTTTTAGGGATTCGAAGTGATAGACCATGTCCCTAAGTATAGTTCTAACCCTTTGGTCCATGTGAAAGAACCCTAATCTCAGTTAAGCCCCAGCACTAGGATTCACTACAACCCTTCATTCTGTTGCTCGCGCAACTAAGCCCCAGGGTAGTTCATCTCCTAACACTTCACTCTACTTTGACCGCAAAGAACTCTTGTAACATGGAGGTAGGGAAAATCACACCGAAAGGGAAAGGGGACGTTTTGCTACCTCATGACTCACCCTCTCGACCCTCTCCAACCTTGTGTAATCTAATCCTATAGAAGTTATCACACCTTCAAAGGATAACCTAGATGATTCTCAACCCTAGTGTCACGTCTAAGGGAAAATCAAAGCAATTAAACATTCAAGATTGGAACTCAATTATAAGCATCAATTAAGAAAGCATAATAAAAGTCATAGAAAAAATGTCATCCTAGGGTTTACAAGTCCGAATACCCATGAGGGGTTTAGCTCTCTCTGGAGCTATACAAAATCATCAATGTATATGAATCAACAAGCATATCAAGCATGAATAAAACCCCCTTGTGATGCGTGGCGATGCCTACTCGGTCTTCTCCACTAAGCCCCTTTTCAAGCCTAGGGCACACCTCGCCGGATCGGTACTGACGAAAGCTCCCCCAATAGATATCTTCCGAAGAACGTCAATGTTGATGCTATAGACTCGCTCCAAAATTCTCTCCAAACCCTAGCCGCGAGCTCTTCAGAAGCCGGATAAAAGATAGATGGAAAAGTCCTTGAATAAATCTGAGTCGTGGCTATTTAAGGGCTGAAATCGGGCATCCACACAGCCGTGTGGAATTTCCACACGCCCGTGTGGATTCTCTGGAATTGAATTTCTAGTGCGCAGTGAATGGTAAACTGCTACAATAATTTGCTACAGTACTGCATCGAACATGACCTAATTTTGCTCCTTTTCCTCTAACTCTTCTCCACAACCCTACATGCACAAAAGAATACAAATGCACACTAATCAATGATAAAATCTGAGAAAAGTAATACCCAATGTAAGAAAATAATACTTCGTATTACTTTAACATGAGCACTTATCATTTTGTATTTTGATCATGCCTTGTATGATACTATCATCCGTGAGTAGCTAAACACCATCTTGGTGCTTGGATTTGATGGAACTCGGTTGTAGGATGTATGCTTAACTTCTTTTCTATTAATCAATTCATTTTGATATTAAGATTCAATTGTAGCAATGCTTGATCTGCAAATATAGTTATCAAGATCCCAAATTTCTAAGCATAGATTTAGTTAGCGAAAGCCTGAGCCTATGCTTAATCACATGCTTAGTTAGCAAGAACTCGAGTATGTTAATGATCTCCTGCAACTGAAAGAGTTTAACTTTATCTTGTATAGATAGGATGATAAGAACTTTCTAGACTAAGGTGACCTAACAACGAGGATCATGAAATTGAAATGCATTCATGGAGGGAGCATGTGAAATACCTACCCTGCCATGTCTAGGGATTAATAACCTAGAGATAAATGCTAGATTACGTAAGGAACCTCCACGCTCGACTAATTTTGATGAGTTAGGTTCAAGAATACACAAACATAGAATGATTTACTCTTAATAATCAAGGGAAGTCATGTCCGAGCACTATTCTCATTATCTTGGTCTTTACTTAATATATTTTTTGTTTTTTGGAAGCATACTAATGAGTACATTTTATATCAATATTTTACATACCTCTTATATATGTTTTTCTTGTCTTTAAGCATTCAATTTATATATTTTGATGCTACTTTGGGTAAATGTGTGTATTAGTGTAGGTTAGCAAGTCTTAGGACAATAGAACAAGAATTAGAGTAAATTTAGCATAAAAAAAATTCATATACAACTCTTTCGGAGAAGCATGGGCGTGTTGAGGGCGTGTTTCTACCTCATGCAAATCTTAGGACTTAAAGAAATTATCAGAAGGAAGGAAGCACGGGCATAGAGCCCAGAGCACGGCCGTATCGATGGAAGCGCGCCGTAGCATGGGCATGCTTTCTGCCCGTGTAGTTTTTCTACCTAGAGATTTCAAAGTTGATGCAAGCCATAGACCAACCTGTAAAGTGCACTGGTATTAAGCACAACCTAAGCATGCATGTGCTTGTGTTAGGAATTAGTTTTTAATCCCTAAAGTTGGGGTTTGAAGGGGACTTTTGGTTTGGATTTTCTAGGCACCCACTGGATGATCTTCACTACCATCTAATTAGGGAAGAGAATAGAGATTCTAGAGCACTGATTGGAGCCGAGCTAAGTTAGGAAGAAGGTCCTCGGAGCATACTGGAAGGATTAGAGAAACAAAAAGGAGTTTGATAAGTTCTTTCTTATTTGTTTTCTGTATCCTTTTGTCATTGTCTGAACCCATGAGATTATCTGTATTTGACTTACTCTTTTATAATGACTATGGAGTTTTCTTAGATTCTTCTATGTTAAATCTTGTGTTACAAAACTTAATATGCATGATTACCATAGTTGTGATTGCAAAAGTTGATGTGCATGATTGCCATAGTTGTGATTGCAAAACTTGATGTGCATGATTGTTGTAGTTGTGATTGCAAAAGTTGATGTGTGTGATTATCGCAGTTGTAAAATTGCCTTTTAAACCACACATAGGAGTTTAGGATCGACTACTTGCCTAGAGATAAGGTGTATGGTGTCAAGTCTTCATATCTAGGGTTTACCCTGTCGGTTTAAGAAAATGTACTTGATAGTCATTGTAAAAGAGTCAATACATTTTCCTGTAGAGGATTAGTCCGGGGCTTTGTTTCATATAAGTGTTCGTAGCTCAGTTTATTTCCCTACTTCTTTCCATCTTTCTATTCTTCTTAGGTTTATAGATTAGAACATTCCCTAATCTTTGATCCAGTTAGATATTAGAAGAGCAATTAGTACTAAGAGATTCCTAATTCTTGTGGATTCGACTATCCAATCCTTTTGGGTACACTTTACTACTTTTTACGACCTATGTACTTGTAGATATGCAAGGGGTGTA
The DNA here is from genome assembly GCA_020875875.1 of Dioscorea alata. NCBI lineage: Eukaryota > Viridiplantae > Streptophyta > Magnoliopsida > Dioscoreales > Dioscoreaceae > Dioscorea > Dioscorea alata. The sequence continues at coordinate 11,125,348 of CM037027.1, forward strand.
TCACATAGTTTTAGTCTTAGTTAGTTTTTCTTGTTTAAAACTTTAACAACATCTTATTTAGTTAGATAATAGGAGGAAATTTAACATCTAGTATTCAATTTTCTTGAGAGTTTGATCTTGCTTCATGCGCACTTTTACTACTTGAAACAACACATGTACTTAAGTCTATTTTGGCTCACTTGCCCCCTCATCAATAACTCAAACACTCAAGCTCTAGCTAAGTGAGTGTATAATTAATTATAAGTTTGGGCTCTCACTAACTAAATCTGTGCTTACAAATTTGGGTGTTTGCTGACTAAATTCACGGATCAAGCATTGCCATAATTGAATCTCAATATCAACATGAATTAGATCAATAGAAAAGAAGTCAAGAAATCAGGTTACAACCAAAGTTCATAAAGTCCAAGCACTAGTTCATAAAGTCCAAGCACTAAGAAGTTGTCTAGCTACTCATGAATGAGAGTTTCATACAAAATTCAATTAAAATATAAGAAATCAAAATCTTAATGGAAAGCTCCCTCGAATTATTGATGTAGAAATGATGAAGTGACTTGATCTTCCTAAAAGATTGACCTTCTTCTTCGATCCTTCTCTCAATCTCCACCTCTCTATTGATTAGGGATCAAATCCCCCATTAAAAAAGCTCTTGAGGTGATGAGAGATCTTCCACTTCATCTCCAAAAAAGCTTATTTCAAACTCAAGTTTAAAAAGTCTCGGTTTTAACTCTTGAACATCTGTTTATATGGTCTTTGTGCAACTAAATATAGCGGTGTTTAGTGGGAATGTTAGGTGGTTAAGCTTCTTGCAGTAGCTTCTTTGAGCATAAAAATGACCTGGAAACACCTGACCAATTAAGCTTCTTGATGTAGCATCTTTGACCATAAACATGACCTGAGAACACCTGACCACATAAACAAACATAATTGATGAGAAAATACATGGGTGTGTTTCATAGTCATGTTTCCATACTGAACTTTGAAAACATCTATAAACAACCTTGAAACTCACTCAATTTGATTCCTTTTGCTCAATCACCTATAAAATAACACTAAACATGGAAAGTAATAAGAATGAGAATCAAAAGTTATCAAAATTCTCAAGGATCAAGCAAAATACTATGAAAAATATTATTAAATTTATGAATCATCAAGCACTTATCAAAAAAATCACTCATACAATGATTTTAGAGAACTTGTGTTGATCAAAGTTTTTGTAACCAAATCAGACTTTAAACAGGGGAAGGCAAAGGCTCAATGGTTAAGAGATTCAATAAGGGTTGAACTAGGTCGAGCCAGATTTTATAAATAAAAATATAAAATATATATTATTTTAAATAATAAGTTATTTTTTAAAAATGCAAAATATATTAAACAAACCAAGTCTCATCTCACATTTAAAAACTTAAGTCTTATAACATCTAAACTAATTCTATATAAAATACTAAACAAAGTAAATCTCATAAAAAAAAAAAGTCTTTTAACATTGAAATCAAATCCACAAAAGACACTAAATAAAAAATTCTTACTAAAAAGTTCCTACCTAAATTCATAAATCTTGGTTATTGTAGTCAACATCCTCATTATCATCTCCTTGCCCTAAGTCTTTATGTTGATCAAAATCATCATCATAGCCTCCATGACCAAGAAAGTGTTAATCACCTCTTCTTCATTAATTTCCATGTTATCACATGAACAAAAGAGGGTTAATAATATTTAAAAAATAATAAAAAATATTTCATTATCAAAACAAAATTGCTTGTAATTAAGTTAACAGCTTATCATTAACCTTGAACATGACTTTCATTATTCGTTGGAATAGCATGATCTCCATATATTTCTTCTTTCATAGCTCCATCTTCTAATTCTTCTTCTTCATCATTAGCTATGCAAAATTCCATTTTATAAAAGAAATCATAATAAATTGAACCATAACTTATTTTCTTTTATTGATGCCTGCACAAATAAATATAAAACTAAAAAATATATAAAAATAAAATTTGATACCGAATTCTTTATAAGAAACTTTTAATATATGCATTTCAAATGAAAATCTTAATTCACATAAAAAAGATCTCTAATCCTTTGATGTTCCAACCTATTTCTTCCTTTGGTAGGGATGCACTCAAAAGTACTCCAATTTTGCTCATATCATGAAGAAGGAGAAGTTGTTTGTCTAAGGTGTCAAATAACAACTTTTTGCAAAAAAAGAGCTCTTTGTCCAAACAATCTCCACCATTCATATAATAAATGGTTAAAAATCTAGAATAATACGGAATTACTAAAAACAAACATTTACAAAATATATCAGTTATTATTTGTTATTTAACATGATGTATTTTATTAGTAGAAGAAATAGTTTATTCAGAACTAAAACTTCCTAATTAATTCTGATGCAATTTGACCTCATTGCCTTTTTACTATCACTGCGTATGCTTCTCAGGTCAAGCAAATTTTCTAAATCTTGCATCACATTTGAAGTCACATTAAATTCTTTTTTATATAAAAAATAATCCAAGATTAAAAAACTAAGCAGTTACATAGAGATGTCAAAGCAAATGTCTATCCCATCTATCATCAATGGTCTTGATATAGGAACCATACCTTGTAAACTTGTTCATGAAGATAGTAATGACTGCTTTGTGAATCTTGATCATGCCCTCATAAACATAACCAAGTGAAGCCTTTTCATCACTATCTGCAGCATGCCAAAGCCTACTAGTGGGTGTTGCAATCTTCACCTCAAGCAAGCATTCTTCACAAAATTTACCACCCAAAACGATAAAAATAATAGTTTTTCTAGCTATACTTTTAGATAAGTTATGACTTATGTAATACTTATTGGTCATCAATGCTTACAAGTCATGTTTGTCATCATAGAATTAAACCACACAAAGTAAACACAGTAAAAAAAAATGGGTTACTCATGATGCATAATCTATTTCTAACTAGTGCTTTTTCTCAACCAACTCAACAAGTATATATGAGGCATGAACAGATTTCAAAAATGATATTTTAGTAAGACAATACACTAAAAATTTAATCAAAGTTCTTTGTTGTTGGTCAGTCCACTGATCACCCACAATTGTGCATCCATAATTAGCTCACGTAATTCTATAACTATCAATAGGAATGTCAACCGGGCAGGGAATATACGAGATATATTTCCCATCCTATCCATGATCACAAATAACTTTCCCCATCCCTAACCCTGAGTACGGGAATAGATTTCTCACCATCTCCAACCTAGATACGGAGATAGATTTTGCTCCATCCTCATAATTGTGGGAATACACGAGGTTAAGGATTATCTATTTTCTGGACTCATTTTTTATAAAAATAATTGAAGCAAGTTCTTTCAAACATATTTTACTATCTTGCAAAAAAGTTTCGTAAAAAGTTGAATAAACATATTTTTAAAAGTAATTAAAGATTACAACACCATATGCAAAAATAAAATAAGTAGAAATTACAACTTAATCAAATAATAATCTACAAGATAAAGCAACAATAGAGCACTGATAAGTGTCTAAATGTATATACTTTAGTATACATATTTTATTCACTTAGCATGTATTTTTGTACGAATTGATGCCCGTTTTGTGCTTAATCGAGTATTATTTGTTTTGTAGGGCATGTAGTAGCCATGGAGATCACGAGCACATATTCTGGGTAGAAAAGAGAAGAAAAACCTGGCCGCATACTGTAGCAGATCTACTGTAGCACGCGCACTACAGTAGGTACTGTAGCACCTGGGGCCTTCGGGCAAGAAAATCTTGAGAATTATGCCCAAGCCTCACGGCTCCGTCTGCTACCCCGTGAGGAACTCACGGCCTAGTCTGGGACCCAGTGAAGATTTTCCAGAAAGTTTTGCCTAGCCTTCACTACCCAGTTAACTGCCCAGTTAACTACCCCCTGAGGCTCGGGATTTGGTGGTATAAATGGGGATTTTTAGGGCGTTTGAAGGGGACTTTTCTCTTGGACTTTGAGGCCGCTGCCACCACACCTTCTTGAGGCCTTCCGGCCACCTTTTGGCAGCGATCTTTGTGGGAAACGAGCACACATCATCACCAAGAGGGAGAGGAGCAAGGGAGAAGGAGTTGGAGTGAAGATCTAAGCCATCATCGACAAAACTTGTGAAGCTTCATCCATTCAAGGGGACCACGACCTTGAGGGAGTTTTCATTACTTCTTTTATGTTTTTGTCCTCCTTGTATGTTGTATAAGTATCCCTTGTCATGAGGGATTAACTTGTCATTGTGTTTGGATTTGGATGAACCCTAGGGTTAATCTTTTGTATGAACTTTGGATGTTGTTATTAATCTAGTTTGATGGTTGTTTGAGATTCAATCTTTCATGCTTTCACGTCTAGAATTACATTTATGGAGAAATCCGTAATTCTTTTATGAGTTGTATGCGAAGATGTGACCTGCTCACGTGTACTAGATCTAGGAAAGATTGAAAGGGGATTCTTGTGCCGACGCGCCGAGAAATTGGGTGTTGGTAGCCCTCCATTGCTAGGTTTAAGCCGAAGGATAGTAGGTTTACTCCTATTAGAGATTTCATGGAGCTTAATGCGATCGTAGGTAGGTTAATACGGAGAGATTCCGATTAACACTCGTATGGGATTAGGGGTTAGTCGCCGAGAGATTGGGGCTAATCTACTCACGAGGTCTCTAGGTCTCAACTATCATCAATGCATCTTTATATCATCCTAGTTTTGGACTTAATGACAACCCTAGGTGGATTCCTTATCCAAACACACTCTTCTCATGCTTGATACTCCCTTGTTTGTTTACATCCATGTGTTAGTTACCAGGCCATAGGATTAGTTTAAATTAGTTTGTTTGCTTTATTTCTTCCCCACTTACATTGAATTGTAGGCTAGAAAATAGACGAAGAGTGAGTAATAGTACTTCCTTGGCCCCAGTGGAATACGACCCCTGTGTCACTCACAGGATATTACTTGGCGATCCCGTACACTTGCAGGGAAGCAATCAAGCACTTCTCAATATGGTAAACCATGGCCATATCATGATTCTTAGTGTGCAACTATGAAAAATAGTACCAAATTAAACTTAGCATTATATATATATATATATAATGCTCATATATGATTGTATTATTTAATTTAATATGTACCTTTATCTTTCCAACTCTTCTTCACTTTCAAAATCTTCATAAATAGTGTCCTATGTATCTTCATGGTTCGAACATTCACCTATAAAACAAAACAATATATCATTTTAAGTAAAATAAATAAAAATGATTAATTACTACCAACTAAATTTTATTACCTTCAATTAATTTCAACAACCAATTTTGAGAACACTTTAATGCCTCCAAAGTTGTCATATGGAGGCAAAAATAAAATGCAATAGCCAACATATCCATGGCAATGATTTGCAACATTTGATAACGAAGTCCATAACTTTTCCACCGAGTTAAAATGTCAAAGTCCAAAGTTTGCAAAACTTTCTCCTCCAAATAACTTTTGAACTCAAATTTTAATAAAATTTTTATTTTAACTAGTCGCATAGGTATTATAAATGTCAAGGAAGCTAGAATTGACAATATCATTCATCTTGAAGCCATTAGATGAAGATCAGATACTAATACTATTTTGAGAAGATTCTTCATATTTATGCAACAAGCTATAACAAAAGTTTATAACCCTTTGAATTTTATTATCAACCAAGTCTCCATATAGATAAGAAAAGAAATATTCCAATAATTTCAACTTATATCTTGGGTCAAGAATAATAGCTACTCCATAATTCCACGAATTGTTTTCTAATGTTTGTCAAACTGTGCTAACATACTTGTGGCCATATTCCTAATAGTCTCAACAAAAGATTTGGCTATAGAGCCTAAAGAATGTTTGACCTCATACATCAATAGAAAGAAAACATTGACCATGGGTTACTTTTTTTCTTGAAAATTGCCATGCCTAGCCAACTCTCCATTAACAAAAGGGCCAATATTGATCATTTGTTAAATGGTGGTTATGAGAGTTAGAGCTTGTTAGAGAATTGGTTAAGGGGGTTATGATGGTTAGGGGGTTGATTAGGAATTGGTTGGGAGTTAGTTGGCAACCAATGTAAACACTTGGATCATAGAGATCCTAGCCATCAATTCCTTACTTAGCAAGCTATAAAATCCTTTGTAACAAAGAGGTTATAACCATAGAGAATGATAGAGTGATTGAATAAAAGTAATCATGAACTTCAGTGAAGTTTTTCAAGTTTCCTTTTTTATTTTAAAGTTCTTGGCATCTTGCTAGAAGTTTGTTGTTGGTGAGCATGCGACACAGTAGAAAATGTGCACACGACTCCCCGGGCGCAAGTGCACGGGTCATCAAGTAATAAACCTCTCACACGAGCATGAGAGGGTTGTATTCCTTGGGGTCCCAAGATTTACTATTACTTTCCCCTAGTTGATCGAAGAGTTGATTTTGGTTGCAAACTTAAATATGAAAATATACAAAATATAAAAATAAATACAAAGAGATGAACACAAAACCCTAAACAATTCAAAGTGCGAAGAAGCCAAATATAAAAGGAGGCCTCAGGGTAGTATCCCCTCTGGAGTAGAATAAGTACAGATCAAAACATGCACTTGTGTATAAAGTTGGCTCGATTTTGGTCTGCTAGACTTAGATGTCAACTACTCTAGAACCTTTGTATTGTAGCCCTAATCCAATATGGGTTCCTCCATTGAGAAGATACCCTTACCATGTCTTTGGGAACAAGAAGTCTTGGCTAGGGTCATTCTAATGCTCTTTAGGCTAAAATTAACCCTAATGCCCTCGAGGAGCTACCAATACCTAAAACCTTCGGTGTATCGGCACAATGAATCCCCCTAAAATCATTATGTGACCTAATACGAATAAGATCCCACCATACAAGTATCATTCATTATCAAACCTATGGAATCTATCGATTGTAGGTTGAACAAGAAGATAATAGAATGAAACCAAACACATAAGCCAAACATTCAATTAAAAATAACAAATATCATCCATGGAAATTCTTCTCCCAAGGTTCACTATAAGTGACACACCCCTTGTGAGTGCGTACCGCAAGTGCACGGGTTGTCATAGTAATAATATTTTACCCTGGTGAGTGGGTAGTTTTATCCACAAGGAATAGGGATTTAAGACGCGAGATTTCACTATTTAGCTAAGCGGTGTACGGTGAGTGTGAAGAGAATCAATGAGTGAGTGTGAAGCAATTGTAAAGATCAAGAAATAAAATAGAAAGATGGAAGGTAAGAGAGTGCAAGTAGGAGTAAATAGAGAAGGACAAGCAATGAGTAAAGTTGGGTACCCGGACAAGCTAGCCCTAGGACTTATGCTTCTAGTGCAAGATAATGATATTATACTATCCTATTGATGTTAATTGAGTCGAGGAAATCCTTAAACACACGGTCCCAAACCTAAGGTCAACCATGACTAACCCCGACACTATGTCCCGGCACTAGGTTTCACTACGACCCTTGACTCTTATTGACCTGTCAACTAAGCCCTAGGGGAGTCTATCTTCCTAAGCCTCACACTGTGTGGGATTGCTTTAAGTTCTATGGATTCCTAGTGAAAAACCCTGTTCCTATGTATAGTACTAACCCTTTGCTCCAGGTGAAAGAACCATAGTCTAAATTAAGCCCCAGCACTAAGATTTAATTCAACCCTTCACTCTGTTGCTCGCGCAACTAAGAACCAGAGGAGTTTATCTCTTAGCACCTCACTCTATCTCGACCGCTAAGAAATCATGGAACACGGAGGTAGGGAGAATCACATCGGAGGGGAAAAGGGACGTTTTGCTACCTCACGACTCACCCTCTCGACCCTCTTCAATCCTAAGTAGTCTAACCCGATAGAAGTTGTCATACCTCCAAAGGATAACCTAGATTTTTCTCAACCCTAGTGTCACGGTTAAGGGAAAACAATAACAAGATGCAATTAAGATTGAAACTCAATTTTATTCATCAATAATGGAAAAGCATAATAACGATGTCAAAGAAACATAACAATCATAGGGTTTACAAGTTCGAATACCCACAAGGGGTTTAGCTCCTCATGGAGCTATACAAATCCATCAAAATATGAAAAGAAATACAAATTGAAAGCATAGATGAAAACCCCCTTACGTATGGTGTGGCCGTGGTGTTGTGCAGCCGCCGGACGTCGGTGACGAAGCTGATGACGTGCTCCGATCCTCCATAAAGTCCTCTCCAAAACCCTAGCCGCAACCCTCTAGAAGTTAGGAGAACATATTGGCAAAAAGATGTGTAAAAAGTCTCAAAATCAGGCTTTTATAATGTTGAGTTGTGGCTTTAAATAGGCTGAATCGGGATTTTACACGGCCATGTGGAAATTTCACACGACCGTGTGAAATTTCTGGAATGCTGATTTTCGGCAAACAGTGAACAGTAACTTGCTACAGCACTTTGCCGAAACGCTCCCGAATTCGTTGTTCTTCATCGAGGCCGTTGAATTGGGCACACAATCAACGGTAAATCATGCCAATTGCTTCAAATCTCCTTATTAGTGAAGTTCTCCTAAGCTGCACGAGTTAGACTTATTGTGAGTATGATTGCCTTTGTGCCTCTCTAAAGGAGGTTGGCACGCACTCACAAATCTAGGCTCATACCTTGTTCCTTGCTTGGTCCGAAAACTCCACAATAATGGCAAACACAATCTAACTTTGTTCTTCTTCTTCAAATTAGCTTCACAAACCTACAATGCACAAAAGCACACAAATGCACACAATGTAGTGATAAAATCTGATAAAAGAGATGCTCATTGTAAGATAATAACGCTTCACGTTACTATAACACAAGCACTTATCAATAAGCCCGGTGGACTTGGGAGTCTAGTTCTACATGATAAAAAAAAACAACTCAAAGTACATGGTAAGCATGATAATAATGGTAAATGAACTCTCTCAAAATGTTGGCTAGAAGATGGTGATGAGAGTTCATCGGATCTATGTCGTCAAGCTCCTTGGTGATCTCCTTGAATCTTCCCTTCTTCTCTTCTTGATTTGCCCTCCAAAATGAGCTCCTTTGGTGGATGGTGATGAAGCCCCTTCTAAAGCCCTAGAATTGGCTTTTATACCCCCTGCATGTGTGCACCCAAGTGTGTGGCAGCATAAGAAGCCAACACCACTATTTGGCTATTCAAAAAGATCATCCCATGGGTGTGCAGCCACGCACGAGGTGACATACCTTCCAGCCAAGTGTGTGCGGCCTATTGTACGACCTGCACCACCAGTCCACACAACCCACTGGCTAGGTTATGGGGCCTATGTGCTGCCGGCATATAAGCCGCATAGCTCCTAGGTAGGGATGTGCAGCCCATATACAACCCACACAACCCCTCTAGAGCCTACCAAATGTGCGAGGAGTATCTGATCTTCATTTAGAGTTTGCACAACCTTTTTTTCTTCACTTATTGTCATCTAAAACACTTAAAAAAAAACCTATCGTAGTATAATTGGCTTCACGATGCTCTGAAACAAAATAAAAGCCAAAAGTGTTATCTATGTTAAGAAAACATGCACGAAAATGTAAAGAATTAGTCAATGAATGATAGTGTATTTAGACACTTATCATTTGTCTAGCATTTTGAGAAAAGGCTAGCTTGATCAAGGAGTCTTTAATCCAGTACCTCGCAAAAGAGGCAACCCATAATAGTTGGTATCAAAGCATTAGTTAACCTCTAGTTTGTGAGGTCCATGTTTGTAGGAAGGATGTTTGGATCCAAGATGACCCAAGTTTTTACCATGGAAACCAAGCAATCCAAGAAACAAAAGGAAATATCAAGGACAAGATGGCCAAGTTAAGCCCAAGGCATACAAAGGTGGAGTTGGCCATTGGCAAAGGCAAAATAAGTTTGAGAAGATGGAGCACTACATTAGAGACCTCAAGTACAAGTTGGACAAGTGTCGAGAAAAAAACAAAAGGTGACCTTAATGCTGGACAAGTGTCGAGGAGGAATACTTACACCACTTAACCCCCGAGTTACCTCAAAAATGACAAAACCCTAGATTTTCACAAATCTAAAAACGAATAATTGACATTTAATGAGTTGTGGAAATCCAAAGGTACAAGGTACCAAATCTAAGGCCAACCGTGACTAGCCTTCTACACTATGCCCCGACGGAAAGGAATACTCTCCACACCTCAAACTATGTGGAACTGCTTGAGGTTCTAGAGACTCTAGATAATAAACCCTATTCCCTAGTTTAGATCTAACCCTTTGTTCCAGGCGAAAGACCCCTAATCACGATTAAGCTCTAGCACTAAGGATTACTCAACACTTCACTCTGTTGCTCGCGCAACTAAGCCCTAGTGGTGTTTGTCTCTTAACACTTCACTCTATCTTGACTGCAAAGAACTTTTGGAACATGGAGGTAGGATAAATCACGTCTGAAAGGAAAAGGGACGTTCCACTACATCTCGACTCACCCTCTCAACCCTCTTCAATCTTACTAAGTCTAATTCTAATGAAGTTGTCACCCCTTCAATGGATTACTTAGATGGATTCTCAACCCTAGTGTTACTCTAAGGGAAAATAACCACAATAATCATGCAAGATTGAAACACAATTAAAACATCAATTAAAGAAATACAATAGAAGTCAATGAAACAAAATCATCCTAAGGTTTACAAGTCCAAGCACCCACTAGGGGTTTAGCTCTCCATGGAGCAATACAAAGCCAAAGATAAAATCAAAGATAAGTGCACGCAATCTATAGAGATAACCCCATTTTTTGTCCGTGTTGATGGTCTTCAAGAGCCACCTCATCTTCTCCAAAGACTCCTTTGTCAAGCCTAGGGCACACCCCACCAAATCAAGGCCGTCGGAAGTTCCCCCAATAATTTTACTCCGAAGGACATTGATGTTGAATACCATAGAAACGCTGCCAAATCTTAGTAAAAACCTTTCCAAACCTTAGCCACACTCTCCCCAAAGGATAGGCAAAAGATAGGAAGATGTTCCCCAAATCAAACTGTCAAAGTGGCATTTATAGGGCTAAAATCGGGTATCCACAAGCCCTTGTGAAAATTCCACACGGGCTTGTGTATTTCCAGGCTTCATTTTCCTCCGTGCTGTGAACAGTAACTGCTACATTGATTTTTTGCTACAGTGCTCCCGACTTCATTTTTTTCATCGAGGCCGCTAAGTTGGGCACACAACCTTGTGGTAGATCACGTTATGTCTTTCTTTCAAGCACATTGATGAAGCTCTTAGCAATGTTACATAGTCGGAATATATGAGTGTGACTGCCTTTGTGACCCCTCCAATTTGTATATTCACTTGAGCATTTTGGAAGTTGGCACACACTCACATGTCTATGAGCACAACTTGTGCCTTGATCCTTGTTTGGTCTAAGAATTTCCTCAACAATTGCGTCCATGATCTATTTTTGCTTCTTTTTTTCCAAACTTGTCTTCACAATCCTAAATGCACAAAATAGCACAAATACACACAAATGAGCCATAAAATCTAATAAAAGTGATGCTCAATGTAACAAAAGCATATTTAGTAATACTTATACACAAGCACTTATCAGTGACCTTGGTCTAGTGTAAATGTCAACAAAACCTCCAAGCTCAACTTTCTGTCTAAAACCTCCTCGATCCCAAATGATCAATCCCATGCTCTAAAATTGGTCAATGCACACCTCCATTTCAAGTTTGATGTGTTCTAGAATGTTCAAATTGATAGTGTTGTTCTCTCAAAATTAAAGGATATGATCTGAAGTCTATCATACCACTCCTGATAAGTGCCAAATATTGTAAACTAGATCTCAAATCTGGGGATCCTTCTTCCTTTGTCCATTTTGTGCATGGTGGGCAGCATCATTATTTAGCATGTTGACCTACAAAACAAAAAGAAAAGAATAATTAAGTCCAAGATATCATAAACCAGTAACCATGACTGCCTTAACATGGTCACAACAGTGCTAATGTTAAAGAAGATTGAGGTTGTGTTGAAGGTGTTGAAGGTCTTCATGGTGAACCTAGATTTTCTTCCTTTAATACGATATCCTAGAACTTTAATTTCCAAATATATCAAGAAATATTTCAAAATAAGACTAGATTTAGGTAAAATAAGAGGGAGAAATTGTATTTTTCACTTAATCAATGAAATAGTGAATATACCACTCAAAAGTAAAGAAGAATGAAGAAACTTGGATGAAAACTCAATAAAAAGTCTTAAAAATCTCAAAATAAAGTTGAATGTAGCACCAAAATTGATAGAGAAGTGGAGGAGATAAGCAAATGAAGTTAAGATAAAGAAAGGGCAACTGTTGGTTATAAATCCTTAGTCGAGCATGGCCTCAACAAGGGAGTGTGTGCAATCTCATGTCTTGTTCCCATGTATTTTGCATGAACACAAGGTTAACATGACACCAACATAAGTTTTGTTGAACCCATATTGTTCCTAGAAAATATAAAAGTTTTAAGATAATCATACCTATCCAAGCTGTTCCTACCCCAAATTTACCTCCTAATCACAAAACTCTTACACAACCCATGCTAGTTCATGTTGTTCTCAGATTTTTTTTTTCAAAATCACAATACAAGTTGAACATGGTTGAGGTGATTGAAATCGATATCATGCTGTTCCCAAATACTGCCATAACACGGATCATATTTATCCCCTTATTGGTTGAATATCCTATTACCATAGTAGCCTTCTTTAGACTGTGCCCGGCAAGGTTTTCATAAGAGGGAGTGTTAGGGGCGTATTCCTCTTAGCCTTTTCATACTTAGCCAATTTTTTTACTTATTTTCATACTTAAATAGCCACAACACTAAACTAACAAAAGTATACAACAATTAAGCATAAGAAATCGATAAATACAATAGAAGATGACTAATAAATCAAACACAATCATTAATCAACTTATTAAAATGAAATAAAGTGATTAAATAAGCTAAATCTAAGTAAAACAAACTAAATCAAAAGGAAACAAACAAAACCTTGGGTTGCCTCCCAAGAATCATTTGTTTTTTATGAGTGGTATATTGCATAAATTCTTATATTATTATATGCAATTAAAGTTGTCTTCAAGAGTGTTTCAAGAGTGATTTGGTATTTAGTTTGTTTCATTTGTAACATTAGGACAACATCAATGTAATTTGAGCTAAAGCATGACATGGAGAGTGAAATGGAGCTAGGCAAAGCAACATCCAGAAAAAATACACGGGCAAAGTACATGCCTATGTACTTGCCATATGCTTTTCAAGGATTAGCAGGTTAAAATATCCAAAAAAAATGCATGGGCGAAGTACACTCCCATGTACATGACCATGTAACTCCCAAGCTCGATTACAGCAGGATTCCAGAAACATACAGGGGCAAAATAAACGCCCGTGTACGCACTCGTGTAACCCTCAAGGCTGAGCAATGAACTTTCTAGAAAACTATATGGGTATGAGAAGTTTTACACGGCCATGTAGACCCATTGCTTAGTAAGTCAAATTTGCAAAGAAGTTTATAGGCAAAGTACACACCCATGTAATTGCCCATGTACTTAACCGATTTCTGGTATTATAAAAGGAGGACTAAAAAAAGGCGCATGAGGCTGGTTTTTGGAAAATGTTCTCTGGAGACTGATGAAGTCACGGAAGTAACAATCCAACATAGACCACCATTGTTGAAGACATTAGAAGGAGGTTTTCTTTCATGGTGTTTGTTCTACTACATTGTTTCTCTTATTTTGTGATGAACATTGCCTCATTGAAAGGCTAAACTTCCTTGGTTGTTCAAAATAAATGTAGCTTGGGATAATCTTACTTTCTTATTGGTTTTAATATAGTTTCCCTTCGAATGTTGGATTCATCTATGTTCTTATCTAGGTGTATTAGCTTAACGAGAGTGGATATTCCATTGTGATTGTGTGATTGAAACAGAGAGATTCATTGCATTAATATCATCCATAGATGAAGGTAATCATTAGCTTGCATTAGAGATAGGTCGCTTAGATTTTTCTGATTTGAATCGTTATTGCAAGAGCTCCAATCTCTAAATAGGGGTTTCCTAGATCTCATTGCAAACATATGAAAGTAGAATTTGAAAAGATTTAATTCTACCATAGTATAGGATTTGGTATTGAGGTGTCTCAAGAGAGCACTGATATATTCTTCAATCCCCTCGGTCCAACAACGCTTAGGTTTAATCTATGTTAATTGAAATTACTTCATTTTAATAATCTCAAGTGAAATCTTTTTCGGACACCTTTTTTATTTATTCAATTAAATTCTTCTTCGAAACCCCATTCTTAATGCTTAGCAATTTTGATCTTAATTTTAGTAATTCACTTCTATTTCTAGTTAGATAAGTAGGATAGAGATAGTACTAGTGATCTTCAATCCCTGTGGATATGACAACCCTACTCACACAATCACTATTAGTTGATAACCTGTACACTTGCGGATTAGTGCATAACAAATCTCAAGCATCAAGTTTTACATCACTAGCTTGACATATATGAGTCATAAATCAATGTGGCTTAAGAGCTTGAAGTACTCAATCTCAATGCTACAAATTGTAGAATCCTTTCTTGAGAATAATTCACAAATTAGCTTACCTGAAATTAAGTTAAGATGGGGGTTATTCAATGCCACAGCAAGAGGCATCTGTTTGATAAGTGGCATCTTTTTTACTCACTTTCTATGGATCTCCCTCTGAAACTCTTTGACAAGGGTGCCCCTTTTGCTCTAAAATAGACCACCTCTCAAATTGGGTTGGGTTAACTCTACAATCCTCCTTATCTAAACACTCCTCCAATAGGTCCAGTTGCACTAATTCTTGCACAAAATCAACAATAGGATCAGTTGCTTTAATAAAAATAGCAAGTATCATTAGAGTCCAAAGAATACCACATAGCATCAAGTAACCTTAAAACTACCTCCTCATCCTCAATCCTTAGTACCATCCTACCATCACTAACATCAATTAAGGTTCTAGATGTAGGTAGGAAAGGTCGACCTAAAATGAGAGATACTTCCTCATCATCATCTAAGTTTAAGATCACAAAATTAGTGGGTAATATGAATTTTTCTACCTTAACCAAAACATCTTCGATGACTCCTATAGGATACCTATTGGAGTTATCAGCTAATTAATTGTATGGTTATCTTAGTTAGTTGCAGCTCCCCAAATCCTAGTTTCCTTAAAACTTTATAAAGCATCATATTAATACATGCTGCTAGATCCACTAACGCTTTTTCATCAACTAAACTACAATAATGTACAGGATAGAAAAACTTCTTAGATCCTTTGATTTGAGGGGTAGTTTATTTTAAAGAATTACTAAGCACTCTCTACTCAATGTGATTATGGATAGTTCCTTCAACTTCCTCTGATTAGTAAGCATGTTCTTCAAAAACCTCATGTACCTAGGGACCTATTTATGATAGAACCTCAACAAAAGGTAAGTTAATATGTAATAGTTTAAAAATTTTAATAAATTTCTTAAATTGGTCATCCACTTGATTCTTCTTTAGTTTGGTAGGGCCCAAAATTTGGGCCAATACTCCTGGAGCAATGATTGTTTGATCTTCTTCACCATGCTATCATTCCCCTTCTCTTGCTCTTATTCCTTTTTAACTTCTCTAGTCTCTTTCACCATTGCTACCTCTTTGCCACTCCTAAGGGTGAGCACCTTTATAATTTCCCTTAGATTAGTTTCCATATTGCTTTGCAAACTTCCTTGGGGCTTTTTCGATAATATTTTAGCAATTTGACCCACTTGGTTCTCAAGGTTGTGAAGGGAAGCCTGATGATTTATCATTATCACTTGATTGCTTGGAAATGAGCTTTCATGGCTTGAATGAACTTAGCCATTATCTCCTCCAAATGTTTCTTTTTTTTTTCTAGAAGAGATTGTTGTTGAAAACTAGTTTGGAGATTGGATCTCTACTACCCTTGACTACTCCATTCAAAATTAGGATGAATTCTCCATCATAGGTTATACGTGCCACTATAGGAATTCTTTTGTTATCAAGATACATTGCCCAAGTAATCCACTAGCTCCAAAGGCTTTGATGTTACCCCAATAATCAAGAAATATGAAATTATATGTCCACCTCACATGTCTCATAGTGCATGATGCAAACTAACCTTCAAGCTGACAAACCGCCTATCCTTTTGCTAAGAGCTTCAACCAAAGCTGTCAGACCATACCCGTTGTTATGTCTACATCATATACTCCAACCACCCCATTCTATTTGACTCATGATGCATTCCACTGGTAGTTGTTCAATGTCATTTCATCGATTAATTCCATAATGGCTTATGGTGTCTTGCAATTAAATGTACCCTTGCTACCACATAGATCATATGTCTAATGATTTAATTTAGCCTAGTATAAAGGGTCTGCACTTGCAACAATTAGACAGACCATAGTGTGAACACCTCCTAAGAAAATCCTTGAACTCTCCCATGTCTTAGATAATGTCTCCGTTTAAGTTGAGAGTAGGATGGGATCTCATTTCCAATTTTGGCACTTTGCAAGAGGGAAATATTTTTCAATAAAGTTCTCTACCATTTGATCCCATATCATGATTAATCCTTGAGGAAGGAATAATAACTACTATTTAGCTCTGTTTTTCGATGAAAACAGAAGTAGCCTAAGTCTAATAAGATCATTTGTGGCCTTATGATCTTGAAAGGATTGTATGTCTCTAAGATGCTTGCAATGTGGATATTGGGATCCTCATACTACATATCATTAAACTAAAGAATCTATTGCACCATCTGGATAACAGTTGGCTTGATCTAAAAATTTTTTGTAATGACTATAGGATTCACAATGCTTGACTCCGTTACCATCAATGATGGTCTTCATGATCTGATAGAGTTATTGTTGTTGTGCCATGTTCACTAACACTTTAGTATCAAACTCTTTCTCAAACCGCTCTATTTTTTTTATTTAATAATCTCTCCCTCAATCTCTAACTCAAGAAGGAGGCCTTTATCTAGCTCATAATTACATGCATTATCAGGGCATTCCTTGTGATAACAATCTTGAGTAGACTCTAACACATAACTAGCGAATAGGGTTGTTAGGCCCTTAAGATATAGCTACAAATCTTCCTATTGTGGTCAACAAAGTTGCATTGCTATAATGATGTGGCCTTATGTGGAGATCCTATGAATTAATCTAGAGAGCATTTTAGACTGCTATGTCTCTTGGGTTTGGCTTTGTAATGAGGGGTTAAGTATAATATTCTCACCCACCAGCATGTCACCATCTTGGATTACATAGATTGGTATCTTTTTTATCGCACAAATTGCTACTATTAGGAAATGTTCATAGACATAATTATGTATATTTGCTTTTTTATGCAAGATAGAAGCACATACATGCTTATAGGGAGCCCATAAACTTCCCATCTTTAATATGAACATGAAGATCATTCAAGAATAATTGAGTTGCTTTAGTTGTTGATAGCATCAAAATTGGAAGCATCTAATCTATAAAATGGCATGAATGTAAATCACTAATTATCTCTTTAATCTTATTCTAGAATATAAGGAACAATTAATGTTCCCAATTCTATATTGTATACATAAGCCATGTAGTATTGTCATAAGTTTGAACCCGATATATATATATGAAATAAACTACTATGCATAAATAATAAATTGTTTGACATTTGTAATGGACTATAAAGACGAAAGTGTACCCTAGTGTATTAGTACAATACCATTTCATGCAATAGTAATACATTATTACATATTTGTAATAACATATAAAGTCATAAGCTTACCTTATAAAGTCATAAAATATGGTAAGCTTTGCTTTTATAGTTTATTACCAATAGGTAATACTATATTGTAATGCCGCATTACATTGTGGGTGTGTGCCAACCTCCAATGTGCTCAGATTGTTCTATAATTTGGAGGGGCACAAAGGTAGTCACACTCGCGAAGTCTAACTCGTGTAATATTGAGGAACTTCGTCAATACATGGAAAGGAAGAAATGACATGATCTACCATTAGTTGTGTGCCCAACTTAGTGGCCTCGATGATCTACTGTAGCAAAATCAATGTAGCAGTTTGTTGTTCACTGCGCGGCAGAAATCAATTTCCAAAAAATCCACACGGCCGTGTGGATGCCCGATTTCAGCCCTTTAAATACCGCGACTTCAGATTTATTTGGGGACTTTTGACCTATCTTTGGCCCAACTTGAGGAGAGCTCGTGACTAGGGTTTGGAGAGAATTTTGTAGGGCTTTGGAGAGAGTCTACGGCATCGACATTGATTTCCTTTGGAAGATAGCTATAGAGGGAGCTTTCGTCAACATCGATTCGGCGAGGTGTGCCTTAGGCTTGACAAGGGACTTGGTGGAGAAGACGAAGCGGCTTCACAAGACCATCGCCACGCATCACAAGAGGATTTTATTCATGTTTTCTATGCTTATTGAGACAAATACTTTGTTGATTTTGTATAGCTCCATGGAGGGCTAAAACCCTAGTGGGTATTCGGACTTGTAAACCCTAGGATGACATTGTTTCTATGATTTTTATTATGCTTTCTTAATTGATGCTTTTAATTGAGTTCCAATCTTGAATGATAATTGCATTGATTTTCCCTTAGCCGTGACACTAGGGTTGAGAGTCATCTAGGTTATCCTTTGAAGGTGTGACAACTTCTATAGGATTAGACTACACGAGATTGGAGAGGGTCGAGAGAGTGAGTCGAGAGGTAGAGAAACGTCCCCTATTCCCTTCGGTGTGATTTTCCCTATCTCCACCTTCTAAGAGTTTTTTGCGGTCAAAGTAGAGTGAAGTGCTAGGAGATGAACTCCCCTGGGGCTTAGTTGCACGAGCAATAGAGTGAAGGGTTGTAGTGAATCCTAGTGCTGGGGCTTAACTGAGACTAGGTTCTTTCACATGGACCAAAGGGTTAGAACTATACTTAAGGATAGGTTTTATCACTTGGAATCCCTAGAACCCCAAACAGTTCCACGTAGTGTGAGGTGTCAAGAGCATCCTTTCCGCCGGGGCGTAATGTCGAAACTAGTCATGGTTGACCTTAGGTTCGGGATCGTGTGCTTTAGAATCTCCAGGACTCATTAAACATCAATTAGAAGGTATAATACTAGTCTTGCACTAGAAACATTAGTCCTAGGGGAGCATTGTCCGGGTACCCTGTATTTTCATTGATTGTTCCCTCCTTACTCTTTGCTTGCACTCTTATCTTTCTTTCACTTATTTTCTTTTATTGCACAAACATTTTTTTCTCTCGCCATCATTATTTTCATCCTAGCTAAGTAACAATTTCTCTTGTCTTGAATCACTACTCTCTGTGGATTCGACTACCCACTCACCGGGGTATTATTACTGCGACAACCCGTTCACTTGCGGAGCACTCACAAGGGATGTGTCAATGGTAGCAAGAAATAATAACCTGTTAAGAGAAAATAATAAACTATAAATATAGGACACTACATTAAAATGTAAATATATAGAATGTATAAATCTTACCATACCACAAATGGTTATATGTAAGAAATAAATAGTAATAATATGAATAACAGCATCACTCTTCCTCCAAGATGGGCGTATGATGTTAGCAAACTATTACATGATTTTCCCACATTGAGAGCAACTCAAATTTTACAAAGTGTGCACCAAACAAGAAAGTGTAAAACATAAAAGGAACTTACACTACAACTGATGGTACTCCATGAATGTTATCAAGTTGTTCAACATCACTAATACATGGAAATTCTCATCCTTGATTGCCTAATTTTGCATACCTTCCTCATCGAGAATGATATAATACATCTTAATATAGCTTGGATGGAAGCCCTAATGTTAATATATACTTAAGTATTGTCTCCTAGCTTCACAAAGATGTGAACTTAACAACATGCACCTTATCTTTGTACTTAGCAATGCAGATAAAGGAAACCACCATTGAGAAAACTCAATGGAAAAATTTATGCAATGATTAAGGGAAAGAGCATAGGTTGTGAGGGAGAAAGAAGAAAAACTAGATGACATTATCTAGCTCTAAATGCATAGCTGATGTACGCTTTCTTCAAGTGCACGAATCGTATTAAGTAATATAGTGGTAAACCGTGAGGGGTAGGATTGTTGAACCTCAGGGACTAGGATTCCTAGTACTGATTCTTCCTCTAATCTCTAGTAGATCAACAATGGGTTGGAAGTGATTAAACAAAAGAGAAAAGAATAGAGAAAGATGGAAGGGTAGGTGACTATCAAAAACGTCAAGTTTTGCAATTGTGCTCACAAGCAATGTTGTATCTACGGGTGCTCACAAGCAATAATGTATCTAATGCTATCCAAAATGTCAAGTTTTGCAATTGTGACTACGGGTCTCTTACACACCAAGTTTTGAAATCACACAAGACAATTATAACTATGGCAAATGGCACACGCCATGTTTAGCAACTACAACTACATAATTCAAGCACATCAAGTTATACAACACAAGATTTAACATAAGAACACATTAAAACTCCATAGTTATTGAAAACAAGTAGTCAAAGGACATTAAGCAACAAGGTTCAAAGCACGGAGCACCGTGGAGCAGCTAGCCCCTCACGAGTCCATATAACTGAGAAAGGAAAAAAGGTACAAAACAATAAGAAATCATGACTCCCTCTTTCTTTGCAAAATATTTTCAATTGGACTCAAAGAACTCCTTCGGTTGGCTGGTTTCACTTTTCAAATGTGCCTCCAACTCTATTTTAGTCTCCCCAGGAAGTGTGGTGAATTCTATTCTTGACGTCTGATGATTGTCCAAAAATGGAGATGAAAACCCTAGCCAAGCTATCTTTTGTAAAACCTAGATCTTGGCAATAAAGAAAACATTTTGGTCTCAACATGGCCTAAGCATTGGTGTGCTTAAGTCATGCTCTTCTTGAGACTTTGGTGAAAATCGGCTAAGTGTCCAGGCAAAGGAATACATGGGGTGAGCACGATTGTGCTCTTCCCATGCTCAGCCTAAGGATGGCCGTTAAAGGGGTAGAGAACTTCAGATATCTAGTTGAATGCACCTGAAGGAAGCACGCCCATGCTTTGCCTGTGCTTGCCTTTTTTCTTATCTCTCCTGAAATCAACAATAAGCAGGACAAAGAAGCACGACCATGCTTAGGTTGTACTTAGCTTCAACACTTAGAAAATGATGCTTTTTTACAGATTTTTCTACTGATTTTGCTCCTAATTCTTTGACCCCTAGAATTCTTGACAATAAACAAAATGTACTACAAATAGCATTGATTATAAACAAAGAATTCTTAAAAGATGAGTAAAACTATAATTTGGAGTTATATAAAATATGATATGATATGCACTCATTAATAACATAGTAAACTTGAATAATAGAGAGTTCAAAGACCAGTGGTGCTTCAAGGAGTGTAAGCGCACTATTTTCATTAGACCAGAGTGGTAAAAGAAACAAAATAAGATTGTAAATCTTTAGTAAAAATGAAAAAAAAAAAAACTAAAGAGCAAAAAGATAGGAGAAAGGAAGAAGATGGGACAAAGGAAAGAGCTGTGGATTGCTAATAAGAAAAGAAAAAGGTGAATTTTTCAAAAATAGACCAAAAGGTATGCATAAGGAAGAAAAAAAACACTATAGAAAATTGAAGTTTTCACTTTTTTAGTTGCTAGCTTTCTAGGTCAAGATTGGAAAGAATGTCTTACATTAAGCAAGAATTGATACATCTTTTAAAA
Source organism: Dioscorea alata (assembly GCA_020875875.1). NCBI lineage: Eukaryota > Viridiplantae > Streptophyta > Magnoliopsida > Dioscoreales > Dioscoreaceae > Dioscorea > Dioscorea alata. The sequence goes on from CM037027.1 coordinate 11,147,077, forward strand.
AATATTACAAAGAAATATTGGTCATCCAAAAATGTATCAAATCATAAGTTCTATTTTTCCTTTAAAAATTTAGAAGAAAATGGTGGTGGTGTCGTTACTTTGATGGGAAAAGAAAAATTATACACACATGAAAATAATGATGTTTATATATATATATATATAACAACAATGACAACGACAACGACAATGATAAGTGCTTAACGATTCATATTTTTCATATTATTAATTGAAGCATTTCGTTTGATCCTTGATGATTTTGGTGTATTTTGGTACTTAATTCGTTTATATTTTATGATTAGGCCTTCATTAGCACTTTGGAACCAAAAGAAGAGCATTTAAGCAAGTTTTGTAGTGATTTGATGAAGAATTGTAAATATCAGAGCAACCGTACCTTAAAGCCACTACCATTTAAATTTTAAACCACGACTGATAAGTGCTTGATGAGTCATTATTTTCATGGCATTTTACTTAGCATTTTACTTGATCTTAGAGTATGTTGTTAAGATTTGATGCTCAATACTATTAAATACATGTGTAGAGTCATTTTATAGGTGTTGAAGCAAAATAAAGCAATTTTAGCAAGTTTTGGGTGAAATGATGAAGAAAATGAAGAAGTTGAATTAAACTTGCCTAGGAACACAGTCATGTTCTTCTAAACATGGTTGTTTACAGTGTTTTTATGAATTTAGAGTGGAAACATGACCTTAAAACGAAAGCATGTCTTGTCCTATAAGGCAGTGTTCCAGGGTCCATGGTACTTACGGTTCATGATACTGCTCATAATTACTATTCATGAGTGTTATTCATGCAATGGTCCAACAGAACACGGTAGTGTTTTATCCTACGGAAACATGTTCTTTAGCCGTGATTTCATAAGAAAATACAATTTCAAGAATCTTAATGGCCTAACACACCCACTAAACACCCCATGTTGAGTGGCTGTTTTTAGCCTTCCAGAAGACCATATAAATAGTTTTTCAAGATTCATTGGGAGAAAGGATTTTCTTGGAGCTTTGCCTAGAGAGTGAAGAACACTTCTAGGAGACGATTTTAGAGCCCTTTCTCATCACTTTGAGGAGGAGATTGAAGATCAAAAGAAGATTCAAAGAGGAGTATCAAGAATTGAAGAGCCTAAAGTCAATTCTCAACTTCATTCTATGAATTTGACAGAGTTCTTCATGAAGCTCTTATTCTCTAGTGTTTTAATCATGCTTTGAGTGATATTCTCATCAATGTGTAGCAAGACACCTTCATGATGCTTGGATTTTATTGAACTTGATTGTAAATTATTTTCTTGATTTCTTTTATTTTGAACTAATTCATTTTGGTATTAAGATTCAATTGCAGTAATGCTTAATCGATGAAGTTAGTTAGTGACAGCCCAAATTTGTGAGCATGGGTTTAGTTAGCTAGAGTCCAAGGCTATTGACTGATCACATGCTTAGTTAACGAGAGACCCAATATGTGAATGATCTCCCACAATTGAAAGAGTTTGAACTCATCTCATGGTTAGAATGATAAGAATTTTTGGACTAGGGTAACTTAGTAGTGTGGTTCACGAAATCAAAATGCATTCAACAGGAGAATGTGCATAATACCTATTCCATTTTATCTAGGGTTAGTCACTTAGAGATAATAGCTAATCTATGCAAGGAACCTTCATGGTCTAATGATCATAATGAATTAAGTTAAAAAAATTTCATAAATAGAAGTCAGCATCTTAAACAACCAAGAGAAATCTCATCTGAGCACCATGTTCATTATCTTGATCTCTACTAGATTGCATTTGAGTTTCTTAGAAGAAAAATCTTGATTTTAGTTAGTTTCATGTTAAACACTTGACACCTCTTTGACAAGCTAGATAATAGAAGGAGAACTAATATTAATATTCAATTTTCTTGTGGCATATTTGCACACTTTTATTACTTGATACGACATATGCGTATTCATTACGTCAGGCTCGCTTGCCCTCATTAATCAATGACTTGATGTAAAGTGATGCTATATTTAGAGTGAACCCATATCTATGGTCTTAGAAACCATGCACATCCGTGGTTTGTCTTGTGATGTAGTAGTTTGGGCCATGTTTTTCTTTGAAATTTTGTTTTGAGACAATTATCCCAAGAACCATAGCTTACTTACATGCCTATGGTTTTGGTTGTGGTAAGGCTAGCTCGTAACAAAGCCTATAAATAGCCTAATCAAGGGAAAGATCCTATGTTTTTCTTTGGGGCATTTTGGGATTGGGCGGGGTGGCAGCTTCAAGGGAAAGATCCTTGGAAAAACATTCTTATTACTTCTTTGGGAATTCTTAAGAGGGGTTTTGTTCTCCAATTCTAGGAGGCTGATGATAAGTGCCTAAATACATCATGCTTTAGCGATGATGTTCTTGCACTTTCGTGCAACTTTTGTGTATTTCCGATGACATTTTGCGCACTTGATGTTTTTATTTTCGTTTCAGGGTTTCGAGGACCAAGTGCGCGAGATTAAACCATATATGTGTCATTTCGGGGATGATTGAAGAAGAAACAAAGAGTTGGAGCACCCCGGAAGCCGACGCGCCGCACACGGAGCCGATCTTCTTGGCCGCACACCACAGACAGAAGGCTGTGCGGGCACTGTGCGGCCCGCACAGTGCCCGCACATCCTCAGGGTATTTAAGCAGATCTGAGGGCTTTTGAGAGGTAATTCTTTGGGATTCTTGCTCTCTTCCGGCCTCCACTCCACCATACACCACTTTCTTCATCTTTGGAGGGCTTTGGAGGGATTTTGGCTAGGATTGAAGGAGAGAAGAAGGGGAGAACGTTGACAAGCATCAAAGGGCTCGGCGGCGCGGATCCGACGAGCTACACCATCTACCCTTAGTCGACATTTCGAGGGGAGTTTTCTTGTTGTTTCCTTGATGAACCTTATGTATTGTGAACTCCTCCATTTTGTAATGCCGAACTAAACTCCCAAGGCCACTGGGCTCCCGGCGAACCTTGGGAGGAGACTTTGTATGAATGATCTTTATTTTCTTTGAATGATTGAGTTGTTTTGGTTGTTTCGTTTTAATTCATCATCTTGTTGTTCATTCTACAATGGATGGTTTCCGTAGAATTGATCTCGAATGATACTTGTTTGGCGGGATGCTAGCTTGTATTAGGTCACTTGATGAGTTAAAGAGGGTTTCATCTATTAATACTCCGGAGGTTCCAGGTGTTAGTAGCCTCCCGCGCGTTTAGGGTTAATTTAGCCGAGAATGTGCATTAGATTAACCCTAATCAAGACTCCTTGTTCTCATTGACATCGTAGGGGTATCTTCTAGATAGAGGAACCCGTACTGGATTAGGACTACACTACGGAGGTTCCGGGGTAGTCGACATCCGAGTCTAGCGGACCAAAACCAAGCCAACCCTAGTTTTTTGATTCCCATGATCATTCGTTTTTAGTCTCCTCCCGGGGGAATCCTCGCCCGAGGCCTTCCCTAATTATTGGCTTCTTCGTTTCTAACTTTATTCCGGATTGAGCTTTATTTTATTTGCATTTCATTACTTGTTTTTATTATTTCAATATTGCTTCAACCTTGTTTCGATCGACTAGAAAGTGACTTCCAAAAGGAAGTAATAGTAGATCTCGGGCCCTAGGGAATACGACCCTCCTTGTGAGGTTATTACTTGACGACCCGTGCACTTGCGGCCGGGGAGTCGCGTGCTAGCTCTGTAGCTAGTCGCGCGCTCGCTCATCAGGTGAGGAAGAATATGATTGTAGTAATTCAAGGAGTTTTTTATGGATTCTCTGTTTTCTTGTAATTTTACTGAATTTTGTATGGATTTAACATTTATGAGTGGATAGGCATCCTTTGGTGCTTGGATTTGATGAATTTTAGGATATAATTTGATTTCTTGACTTCATGTGTATTGATTTAATTCTATTTGATGTTAAGATTCAATTGTCGTTAATGCAAATTCTATGAATTTAGTTACCGAAAGCCCAACTTCATGTGTATAGATTTAGTTAATCAAAGTTCAAGTCTATGAATGAACATTTATTTAGTTAGCGAGACCGAGAATACATGTGAGATCTAACACAATTGAAAGAGATTGAACTCCTTCCTCAAAGATGTGGTAATAAGATCTCTTCAGATTATGGTGACATAATAGAGTGGTTTATAACATAAGGCACTCATAAGGGGAATGTGTGAAATACATGCCCTAGTATGTTTAGGAGTTAATTGCTTAAAGATAAGTACTAGCATAAGTAAGGAACATCCATATTCTAATAATCAAGGGGAATTAGATTCATGAACCTCTATTAGAAGTCTTTTATAGTCAACTCCCAAAGGGATTATTGATCCAATAATCGTTCTTATAAAATTGATTTTTTTTTCTTAATAAATGATTGTGTTCTTGGAATTGATCTTATTTTCTCATGTTTGTTTTCTTTTCTATCATCTTAAATTTATTGATTGTTAGACTAAATAATAGAAGAAAAGTTAATATCTAGTGTGCATTATCCTCATGGGATCTGCTTTGCTAGTATAACAGGCTTTATTACTTGATTAATACATGCACTTGGGTTTTCAAAGCTATACACTTAGCTCATCATAAAATCAAACAACAATAATAACAACAAGGCGTTAGTCCCAACTATTTGGGGTCGACGAGATAATTCTTTCACTTCCATGTTACTCTATCATTGGCCAAAACACTAGATAGTTATGCTAAACACCTTTTAGGTCTATCTTTCTATCAGATCTTTCGCCTTCCTTATTGAGGTATCTATGGGTCATCTAAAAATATTCCCATGCCATCTTAACTTGTTAGTTATAGATATCTCTCCTAATCTATTTTAAATAAATTTATTTTTTGATTGGTCCTTCCTAATAACACCTAATATTCATCTCAACATTCTCATCTCAATCACACCCATGTTTACTTATGTATATTCTAAATAGAAATTAATGTTTTGGAAAACATGTTTGCATGTTGTATATCTAACTTTGCAAGTGCAACTAGAGTAATATGAAAGAATAAATTAATACTTCCATAAAAAAAATGTTGATTTCTCATCACTGCAATAGGTGCAGACAGATATTAGTGTTTTGACGGGAATATTTATATCTATAATTATGAAATAAAACAGTAAATGTTTTAAAGAAAGAATTACAAGTTTTGTGATGAAGGAGAAAAATCTGATTTGATTCAATATTATATTAAAAAAAGATGATGCATGTGATTTTTAATTGAATTTATTTTGATGTTGTTTTCCATTTTTAATTTAATACTGCTTCCGTTGTTTTTTACTTGTCACGTTTTGGAGCACTTCTTTGTTCCTTTTTACTTGTGACATTAAAAATTTTATGTAACATTAAATAAATTTTTTCAAATTTATCATTTAATTTAATATACTTGCACAATTTTCAATAAATCACAATCAACTAGGCATTAAATCATATACTCCACTTAATGAAGTTTTAAATAGAGGTAGTTTGGGAAAGTAATTGAATTTTTTATAAAATTTAGATTGTTAACAAACTTCAACCAATTTTCTTAATGGTCATAAAATAGGTAAATTTGACAAGTAAAAAGAAATAGAGGGAGTATAATTTTTAGTTGTTATAATTATTTTTACGGTTTCCCTTGTGAAATTATTTTTTAAGAAAATAAACTTCTATTATTTGGATTAATCTCTCATTGGTTAGTTATTGTAATTTTAATTAAGAATGTATATATTAATTTAATTTAAATTCTTTAAAAATCGTCAATTATTTATAATTTAAAAAAAAACTTTTGAGAGATGATCGTCTTGGTGCAATGGGAGTCGTATATTACTATAACACAGGTTTGAATTAATTGAGGCGCATTTATTGAAATAATTTATGCAATATAATTAGCCTCATAAAACAAAATCATTGAATGGCTTGGCTCTTATTTTATAATTGAAAGGATAATTCATGTTCTTTTTAATTGAGTTTTATTTGATATAATATTCCTCTAAATTTTAAACATTTTCTACTGTAGTTGTTATTTTAAAAAAAGAAAGGCTTAAACACACACACAGACACACACACAGAGATCAATATTTATTTATAAATTTTAAAAGGAAAAAATTTTACATAATGTTGGAAGATAAGCAATCGGGCGCAAACCCCATGGTGCATTGACTGTATTCCGGTGGGTACTAGATAAGACATATGGATAGGTGGATAATCACAAATTGAAGAGAGGTTGGCATACGTGAAATTAAAAGAATTCGAAGGTGCAAACTAAAAGAGACCCACATTCACACCATTTCCATAAATGGCAATGGATAAGTCTTCGTGACGCCCAGACTCTGAGAATAATTTGTTGTCTTGCAGACATTTCCCTCTTGCAATAAATGGTTGGTGTTTGCTACTGTATATTATATATATATATCATTTAATAGTTGGTGCAAGCACAAGCCATCATCTCTTTCTTAAAGTCCAAATAGTGTGAGCACTAGGTCTGTGTGAGAATCTTGAAGATAGTGCCATTCTTCTCATATCTCTTCCATTTACTCCCCATGCTTTCCATTCTATGCATGCAAATTGTCACACTTTCAAACAAACCAGTTTTAAAGCGGTGTTAATTAGCTTCTTCTTCCTCTTTCTCCTCTCTATATATACCCCCTTACTTTCCCACTTCAAACTTCACCTCCTCTTTATCTTAGTCTTTCTCTTAGCCATGGTTTCCTCTGATGCCATTAGGTCTGCTGTTGGAATCCTTGGTTAGTTCTTCTTTCTTCTTGTTCTTCTTCTTGTTCTTCTTGTTCTTCTTCTTCTTTTCTCTTTGTTTTGAACAGAGATATTGATATGTTACCTTTCTTTGTTTTTTTTGTTTTCAGGGAATGTGATTGCACTTGTGCTGTTCTTATCACCAGTGTAAGTATTCGTGCAAGATGTTACCTTAAAATAGAACTCTCTTCCCTTAAATTTCTACACATCTGACAGGCCAACTTTTGTGAGAATATGTAAGAACAAATCAGTTGAACAGTTCTCACCAATTCCCTACTTGGCAACTCTTCTAAACTGCATGATGTGGGTGGTGTATGGCCTGCCCCTTGTGCACCCCAAAAGCATGCTTGTGATAACCATCAATGGCGCCGGAACGGTGATCGAGCTCACTTACATCCTTCTCTTCCTCATCTACTCCAATGGAAAGCAAAGACTTAAGGTTTTGGTTATGTTGATTGCCGAGATCATCTTCGTCATTGGCTTAGCATTGCTTGTGATTGGCTTCGCTCATACATATTACCAAAGATCGATGATTGTGGGTATCTTATGCGTATTTTTTGGTACCATGATGTATGCTTCACCTCTATCAGTTATGGTATGTCAACCAAAAACATATGCATGAGTTTTGTGTTGCAAATTTGTTGTGTTTTCTTGGTGCAATAAGCAATATATGTATGTTTATATGCTTTTTTTCATGTATTTCAGAGATTGGTAATTCAGACAAAGAGTGTGGAGTTCATGCCATTGTTTCTCTCTTTGGCTTCCTTCTTCAATGGACTTTGTTGGACCACTTATGCCCTTATCCGTTTTGATCTCTACATCACTGTGAGTTCTACTTCTCATAGACTATTTTGTAAAAGTAGAGAATTAATTAATTCATTAAGCCATTTAATTAATGAGGTTATTAATTACATGAAGTTATTATTTTTTGACTTGAACTTTGACAGATTCCCAATAGCCTTGGGGTGATATTTGCAGTTGGGCAACTTCTACTGTATGTTGTGTACTATAAATCAACAAAGAAACAGATGGAGGAGAGGAAAAAGAAGGTAGAAATAGGGCTTGCCGAGGTGGTGGTGGCCAATGGGGATTCCAATAAGGTTTCAGAGTGGGCAAATAACTGATATAATTAACTAGTGCTACTTAATTATCTCATAACAAAAATATATATATCACATGTTGTTGGCCTTGGTTAATGGTTTTTCTTGTCATGTGACAGACTTCTTTGGACTGCTTTTGATATTATTTTATAAGAAAGAAGTTGTGGAAATGACCTCATTTGTGTCAATTAGGATGTCTCTTTTACTTCATTTATAGATCTCCCGCTTGAATTTCCCTTCCTAATAAAATGTTAAAAAAATATATAAAAGTTGAACATTAAATGCACTAGAAAAAGATTTGAATTTAACTTGGACATGGCTTTTTCAAATTGGAGCTTTATTTATTTATTTATTTATTTTTGGAAAGTATTTGTTTATTTGGCAATCAGCACGGATGGTGTGAATGATATTTTGGGTACATCATACAACATTAGTGACAGTGATCGCATTGTATTTTTTTTAATTTAAGTTTTGTGTCCTTTTCTTTTCTAATGATTTGAAAGCTTATTACTTATTATTCTAAATCTAAATTATTTTAAAATTCAAAAGTAATTTAAAAATAAGATGACTATTCAAGTAGAGAATATATCTTTTTATTTTTATCTAGGGATAGTTAGACACAACAAGATAATCTATTTTCACTTTAGTTTTTTAACCAACTTTGGCACATGGTTGTTGTTTCTTGGTAACAGAAACCTCCATCTCTGTTTGATAACCAATTTTCTAATCATCTTTCCATAAAGATTCATGAAAAATGTGTGGGTTTAATCGGTGTCTAATTTAAATTTTTAAATATAAAAAAAACTTAAAAAACCATCATGATTTGTTTATTCTTCTCCTAAGATCAAATTTTCCCTAGCCGTTTCACTTACTTGATAGTAACACTATAAGAGATGAAGTATTAAAATGATTAGCATAATTGTGATTTGGTTTATTTATAGCTCTTATTTACATAATATTTCATTTAATACAAAAAATTAAAATACTTTTCTTTATTTTATATAGAGGCAAAATTGCCTTAACATTATCATGATTGATATGAGTGAGTCTTATCCACGAAAAAAAAACTATAATTTTTGATAAAATAAAAATTGATTTGTGAGCAATATTTTCCATGTCCATTCTTTTTGAGCAAAATTTTTTTTCAATAATTATTGATAAATTCTTTATTTTCATATTTTTATTTGATAAAAATTATGGCACTCATCTTGTTTTAAATATTTACCTGGTTTTATCATTGCAAATGTATTAATAACTATGTCAAAAGTAAGTCTTCATACTAACAATGGGCTTGAGATTGTGTATCTTCAAGGCATCATATCATAGTGCAATTTTGTTTAGAATGGCAACAAATTAAATAGAGCTGCATAATGCGAATGTAAACATATCCACAATGCATGACAAACTTAAATGTTCACTACACACAAAAAAAAAAAAAAAAAATGTTTTTGAGGCGATTTTTATGACCTATAGAGGCTGTTAAAACCGCCTCTATAGCTTTAACGGTGAATTTTTCACCCGCCTCTCAACCGGCTCGTATTAAGCCGGCTCTAGACTTTAGAGCCGATTTGATACAACCATTGGGGTAAACTAATAGCTAAGGAAGCGGTTTTTAGAGCCGGTTATAACCACCTCGAAAGATATTTTACATATAGAGACGGTTATAACTGCCTCTACAATTAAAATTTTAGAACTCTAGTTATAGTTTTAGAAGCGGTTATAACCGCCTCTACAACTAAAATTTTAAAACTTTAGTTATGGTTTTAGAGGCGGTTATAACCGTCTCTAAAATTAAAATTATAAACCTCTAGTTATAGTTTTAGAGGCGGTTATAACTGTCTCTAAAATTAAACTTTAAAAACTTTTGTTATAGTTTTAGAGCCGGTTATAACCGCCTCTACAATTAAAATTTTAAAACCCTTGTTATAATTTTAGAGCCGGTTATAACCGCCTCTATAATTAAAATTTTAAAACCCTAGTTATAGTTTTGGAGGCGGTTATAACCGTCTCTAAAATTAAAATTTTAAACCTCTATTTATAGTTTTAGAGGCGGTTATAACCGTTTCTACAATTAAATTTTTAAAACTGGTTATAGTTTTAGAGGCGATTATAACCGCCTCTAAATTTATTCATTAATTAAATTAAATTAGATATTAATATTTTTTTTATACTAATAATATATAAATTTGTTTAACCTATAAATCACAAATATGAACCTTTCAATACATTAAAAAATATGCTAAATTCAATGTCATTGACTTTAATTGACAAATTAAGAACTAGATTGCAATGTATATTGATTAATAACAAAATTTTCAAACAAAGTAGCAATATACAAGGGAGGATTCCCATATTTGAGAAGAATTATACACACAAGTTGTCTCTATTGGTAATATTAGAGAAGTTTTGTTAACAAAAAAAGTTCTCCTTTTAGCTTTGCAACTCCCTCTCATGTTCAAAAAGACTAGCTCTAGTATATAACGACTTTGAAAGCATTAGGCAATCAACAACATGATAGATTGTTTGAAAATGTTGTCCATAGCATTAGGATGAAGAAACATTTGAATATTGTGAGTGCTTTTCAGCATCCCTGAACATAGGATTCTCTGCAATAAAAATAATGAACAAATATTAGATAATGAACAAAAGCACTACAAACAAAACAATACTATTAGATACTGAAAATAAATAAATTGGAAAGCTTAGCAGATGTTCTACCATATAAAGAATGTAATTGATTGAGAATAATTTATTTTTATAGGAATGTTAATAATTGGGAGAAGCAATATGAAATGGTCAAGTTCATGTTCTTGTAAGAATTTCCAACAGAAATCATACAAAGCTACGAGAATATGACATAGTATGATCCAGAGAAACATGAATCAGATGAATTCACTGAAGGTGAGACATATTGAGATATAGACATTAGAAGCAAGTTTTTCCTTCATTGTATTAGATTAAACATCAAGATAAAATAGCCCTTTGCAATTGATAATGTTAGCATAAGTAAATAAATAAATGAAAATAAATTCCAGCACATACATTCAGCTTAACAACAACAATCATGGTTTACAAATAGTCCTTTGCATTGGCTGTGAAGGTTCAAGTGTATCATCTGACACAACTACACAGTATGAAGCTCAAATCATAAATGCATTATATAAGTGTGTGTGTATATATATATTTATAATATTAGAATAAAAATGGGGGGTTTATATGATGAATGCATAGGAAGAAAGGAAAGGACAATAAACAGAACTTTATCATATGTAATGATACTGAGAGTCACAAACACAAACACTCACACACACAGCCTTTTTCTTCCTTATCTCTGTGTTCTTTAAAAAGTGAAGGTTATTTTGTCCTCTTGCTCCTCTTGCTCCTTTTTTTTATTGTTTGTTGTCAAAGTTTTTCATTATGTGATTATCAGAAATGCCTTAGTTCTATCTAACGTGGTATTTGTTGGTAGTTATATGACTTAAATCTTGAAGTTATGTTTGATGCATGTTGTGGATAGGTCCTGACACTGCTAAACATGGTGCTCATTAAGGTTTGATTTGTTTGAACAAAGCTGATTTATTTATTAGTGAGGCTGAAGTCAATGGAGGCACTATAATGAAAAATTTAAGACCTAAAGCTCAAGGACTTACTTATCCTGGGAAAAAACCTATTTGTCATATAACAATTCTATTAAAGAGAAAATCAAAGTCATCTTTAAATGAATCTAAGATCTAAGACTTAGATTTCTATTAATACAAAAAATATATAAGATAATAGATAAAAAAAAATATCCGACAATAATAATCCACTTGGTCTAAGTCAATCCTAAGGGAACACTAATGCATCTCAAGAATCCAATCTATTGGCTAAAGAACATTCAAAGAGAGGTTCTGTAGTGCAAGTGGCCAATTGCAGCAGAAACAAATGGCTTCAATCAATGCCACCTTATCTGGAATAATCAGAAAACTTCACACCCACGACAAAGTTGATCAAGTAGGATTAAGGAAAAGAAGATCCATAAAAGATAAGAGAAGAGTAAGAGATGATTGTGTTTCTTAAGCAAACAAAACCTTTTATAAACAAACAAATCTTTATAATAAATAGATATTCTGTGAAACAAACAAATCCTTTAACACAAAACCTTTTATAAACTAGAAGGAAATGATGATGGCATAAAAGAATTAACATTTATACTTAATTAGTCAACAAATGATGTTCTGAACATTTAGATTTATGATATGATAACAATAGAACTTATATCTAACAAAACTCTATGCTCCAGATATCTTCTTTTATAAATATCGACAAATCTGATTAGAACGCTAAAAAGTTAAACATAAACTAACAGTTATAGACAAATGAAGCGACGCAACAATGGTCACAGGTTGCCACAATCATAGGAAACTATATAAGTATGGTTGTTAAGATCATTAGATATCACAGAGAGGGTTGTATGGTAGCATGTGAATGACAAGGGACATGAACATGAATCATAAGATTAGGAAAGCAGAAGAGGGAGAAAAATGACTACTTGACCAAGTGTAAGAATGAAAATTACTGCATGGGTTAACCAAATAATCATAGCGGTTATGTAGAATCAGTTGAGAATGCACCCCAAAAATGCATAACCAGGAGCACTTCTTAAGCAGCTCCGCAACATCCTAAGTTTCTTAAAGAACATTCAGCAAAGCACATTTATGGGCTGAAAGAGAATGGGGCAAGAAGGCACACTTGGAAGAACATTGCCAAGAATCTCATTAACCTTAATCAATCCATCTTTTACCTAATTTTAAAACCATTTGACAGCATAAGAACAACTAAAGCAAGTTAAATAGAAGAAATTAAACAAAATGACCAATGAACTGATCTTCAATGGCAAAGAAATGGCATTGACAAGTAGGCACTGCCTAGTGCTTTGACAACATTGATTTGCACCATTTTTAATCTCAGAGCATTAGTTTCAGCAAGACAATATCAAGTGAGTGAAGATCGGTATTACGAGAGTATGCACGATTTTGTTTCCGAAGAACTGAATTGTGCTAATCAATTACTGCAAAACTTGAAGGAGCAAGAAAGGTTCTAATCAAACCTGTTGTTCAAAGAAGTACTCCAGTAAAGGAAATGTTGCCAATGTATTCAACATGTTTGCAATATGAAGAGCTCTACAAGTAATATATGCATTGTCATGATAATGATAACTGCATTTACATAAACAGTATCATCAACAACAAACAAAAAAAAATGAAAGCTTTAAAAGAGCATTCATTGTGTTAACACCTGCAGTTACCTTGCAAAAAACAAAACAGAGCAGACAACATACATTGGTTAATCTAAATTAAAATTCTCACAGTTGACAAACCATTAAAGGAGAAATGGAAATGCAGTAATCCTAGTTGCATTGAAAATCAATGACAGTATGGTGATGCTAAGATGGAATTTACTCAGTAAAAGGCTTGTCTTAACAAAGACTGAATCCAAAGCCCTGATTGGGCAATGATTTCACCATTCTGAAAGAATTTCAAGCCTAGCTTACATCAAAATGACACCAGAACAAGACATTTGGAGATAAATACTTGCAAAGATTCAAACTTTCTTCAAAATAATAATTATATATAAAAATATATATAATTACAAAGATAAAGAAATTATGAGTTTTAGAAACCCATCACCAACAAAAGTGTAAACTACATTTGAAGAATCTCTACATTATACCAAACCACCAATTCAGGCCCTTAGGCCTAACTTTGATGCATAATAACGTAATATAGACCAATTAGAAAAAGATGAACATGAACATTAGTATTCACAAAATTCATAATTTAAGTAAAAATGCCAAGTTCAAGACTCAAATACTTACAGTAGACAGAATCTAATTAGGAGTTGAAAGTTCCTGGCTGCTTTAGCACATTATGCATACTTATAAAAGCCAAACCTACACATAAAGCACCCACCTATAAATATAAACAACAATATCAGAAGCAGAGCACGGAACTTGAATATGAAATATCTCACATTTTAAGAAAAGATGCAATAATTCAATATATATATATATATATATATATATATATATATATATATGTGTGTGTGTGTGTGTGTGTGTGTGTGTGTGTGTGTGCGTGTGTGTGCAGAAAACTTTGGCATGCATTTCAGAAGAAAAGTAAGGAATATTTGGGCCTTTTCTCACTACAAAAAAAAAAACCCTTTTGCCACGAACCAATTTCGTCACCGAAAGTTCCTTTTTCGTCGCTGAAACCCTTTAGTGACGAAAATTTGCTTCGCCACAGTTTGTCTCAATAGGCTCGTCGCTAACTTACATACCGCGACGACAATTGACTTCGTCGCCAACATTTTGGAGGGGCGACAACCATTATTCATCGTTAAGTTCATTGCTAACAGTTTCATGGCTTCGCGCTCAAACAATTTCGTGCCAATTTTTTCGCGCCAAATTTCGTTGCAAAAACTTTCAGCGACGAACAAGTTTCATCACTAAAGATATCAGGCGTTACAGCAGTTTCAATTTCTATGAAGAAGAAAAGGTGCTTTTGTGACGAAATATGTTGTCGCTAAATAAAAAAACTATTTTTTCAAAATTAATTTTTGTTTGCATATATAATTTCATTTCAATTCTAGCCGTGTGTTTCTGCCATAAATTCAATTTCATAAGCAAAATTATATTAAAACTTATAAATACACCAGTTTAACAAAATAACATTTCGAAATAACAAAATATGTTAGTCTTGATATTCCAATATCTAAGATGTACCTATCTATCATCAAGTCCTCATAATATGTTAAGTCTTGATACTCCAATATCAAAGCGGCCCATATATATCCTGAATGACCTCATTAAAATCATCACCATCAACATTATCACCATCACCATCATCACTATCATCATCAGCATCATCATCATCATCATCATCATCATCAGGAGGAAAATTAGCTGCACATCGAGCTGTTATCCTCTTAACAGATCGTAGAAGTTTATTGACCGTCGCTTGGAGCTGATTCACCTGTCCTCGAAGCTTATGCACTTCTTCCCTTGATCCTAAGTTATAATGTTTCTACAAGAATTAAACAAAAAAGATAATTAGCTGCCATAAGTATCCTAACCAAGTTTCAGAAATATTTCAGTGCCTCTATTCATTATAAGAAATGAAAATCATCAACAAGAACTCATCAACAAGGTAATAATACACAAGTCTTAATTATTTATTTCAGTGCCATCATTGTATAGAGTCACTGATCTTCTCCTTGGTTTATACCATAATGGCATTTGCATAGTATGACAAGAAAAACACAGAATGTAAACTAGAAATCCATGTCAACTGAGGCCAAAGGATAAATTTAACATGCTCTACAAACTAGAAAAAGTTGTTATCAAGTATCAAGTAAATGAAATTCATGCAAATAAATGCCCACAGAGTTTGAATCTAACAAGATGTTTGATAGCAAATTACAGAAGATTTTGCTCATGCTTACACCTGAAATTTGCACATAGACAATACTTGAATCTTTTAATAAAGAAGAGGAGAGACCATAATAATCTGATCAGATCAGCTAATAAAAGAAGTCTATTAGAGTGATTAGATCAGCTATAGTTGTTTATGCAGTCCACATAGAAACCCAAATCACCATACTTTAATTTAGAAACGTACTCATTGATAAAAGGAAGAAGGAAAAATAACTGCAATTGAATCAAGAGTTCCGTGCTAAGAGATCAGTTTGTGTTTCCATGTTAATTGCCAAATTAGTAAATTACTAATGAATGGATGATGGCCATATGTCTGTCTGTTCTTATTTCTCCAATAACTCCAAACTTGTCTTTTACTTGTGTTGAAATTCCTAATATCTAAATCCATTCACAAAGATGAATGATATATATATATCCACAATATGAAAGCTTTTCTTGGTTACAGAGGAGGATCTGCTGTATTTAAAAGATATCAATTGTTAGGATTTTGCGATATATATAATGAATACCATTTATTAATTAAGGATGTACTTTTACAGGAAATTCATGTTGGACGTAACAGGGCAGATGAAGATTTGCCTTTTCAGTCGAGTCTTTGACTCACTGACATTAAACAATTAGCAAAATAGAAATCAGACCTCAACATAAAACAATAAGAATTAACTGCATATGAAGTTCATGGAATAATTGTAAATACTTACAAATAATAATTGTGAATATCCACATAGCTTGAATCTGAACAATATGTTTGATAGTGAATTACAAACGATACATATTGCCTGCACCGTAAAGTGGGAAAAATATAGACAATGGGGGAACTTCAAAAACATATATCAATAATAGCATTCCCTGAACATATCAATAGACAATAGGGAAATCCTAGTTTCATTTGTTTATTATTAATCCACCACTTCCAACAGAAGACTTGAGTTTTCCATAGTTTTAATAATTTGCATAATCTCTTGATAGACCAACACAAATTTCCATTGTTTACTGGTACGAGTGCAATGACTTATAGAATTGCTTGAGATATATTCCAGTCAAATGATTTTTCTCCTCACCACACATTGAGCTCTAGGAGGGATGATGCTAACTAAGATAGTCAATATCAAAATCATATTTATAGATGAATAGAATTAATTTTGAGAAAAAAAATACGGTTAGCTTAAATTGGTCACTGCCAAATCCTCTTCCAACTTAAATCTAACTACATTAAAGTCTTAGACAATATAGTATTCTCAAAAAATATAAGCAAACTAGAAGAAAAATTGAATATTAATTTGAGCAACACGTGAACTTCGATTAAAAATTGAACATTATTTTGATTGCTGATTGCATTAAATATTTACTCAATTGAGGAAAAAAATTATACAGGTAATTACCAAATCATCTTCTAACATTAGAGTCTTAGACACACAACATTCTCATCAAATATAAGCGCACTAGAAAAAAATATAAATTAAAGATTAATTTGAGAAACAGGTGAATTTCATCAAAATCCAACATATTCCTATTCAAACTTTTGTTCAGCCAGCAATTCACTACATTTTCTATATAAAAAAAAATGTTATAATGCACATTGGATTGAACAAATGCCCAAATATCAGGATAATTTTTGCGAATCATCTTCCAACTTAAGCCTAACCACATTAGAGTCTTAGTCACCAGAGCATTCTCATCAAATATAAGCAAACAAGCCAAAAAAAAACGAAGATTAATGTTATGCTAAAATCCAGAGCAAACAATTACAAGCTAAAAAATATCTTAACAATAATGAATTTTTCATTATTGTTCATGTTAAATTGTAAATCAACCAAATAGAATCAGAGGTTATTATTATTCTTACCGCCCTTCTCTCTGCCTCAGGACTGATGTAAGTGCCTTTCCGCTTAGAATAGTGCGTCTTATCCCAAGCCTCGATAAGATTACTCTAATTTTTTTTTGACAAAGAAAAAATATAAAGTGAGTGATAGACATTAGTATCATCAATGTATATAGAAATGACCCAATTTAAACTTTAACTAATCAAGTACCTTGGCATGTTCCACATGTTTGATTAGTGAGCGGGATCCTCCACAATGAGGAACCACAACCTTCTGCCTGTTTGCTGCATTAGCTGTGCATGCTTTTTACAAGGTCAACATAGTGAGAATATTACTAATACTAACAAATATCATGGAAATACAATTAATATACCTTATATCGCTCATTAGTGTACACAGTGTCAACTAGGTAATGCCACTCCTTATTAGTGTACACAGTGTCAACTAGGCAATGAGTTCTAGTAATTTCTTCAAAAATATATATATATATAAAATAGCCTGCACTCTTAAGACAAAGTGAATGGAGTTGATTGGGCATGCTGACTATTTTTCATTTTCCGTGGCTGATTATTCCTTGTTTTCATAGAATAGGTGATTATTTTTTATTATTATGTTTACGTCCATGTCTTTTTTCAAAAGAATTTTAAGGAGATGCTTTATAAGACTGTCAGAATCCATAATATGCCTTCCTGTGAAATACATGCTTCATCCTGGTGCCTAGATCTCCTCATGCTGATCCATATGTATCATGTGAAGCTCACTACTGCTATTCTTTGTACTGGAGTTAATTAAACAAACAACCACGATGTCTGAACACGTGATTCTAGATAGATTTGCAACCTGAGAATCCATAGCACAAAGGCATATTAGATTCACCTATTAGCGTGAATATGAGCTACTGATAAGTGCTCATGTTATAGTAATGCGAAGCGTTATTATCTTGCATTGAGCATATCTTTTATCAGTTTTTATCACTAAATGGTGTGTATTTGTGTACTCTTGTGCATTGAAGGTTTGTGGAGCTAAATTGGAGAAGAAGAACGAAATTAGGTCGTGTTCGCCGATGTTGGGAAGTTTTCGGACCAAGTAAGGAACAAGGCACGAGCTTGACTTGTGAGTGTGTGCCAACCCCCTTTGGAGGGGCACAAAGGCAGTCACATTCACAACAAGTCTAACTCGTGTAGCTTAGAAGAACTTCACAAAGAAGGAGACTTGATGTAATCGGCACGACTTACCATTGTTTGTGTGCCAAACCAATGGACTCAATGAAGAACAACGGATTCGGGAGCATTTCGGCAAGTTACTGTAGCAGCACTATAGCTTGTTACTGTAGCAAGCTACTGTTCAATTTCTTCCGAAAATCAGGGTTTCAGAGAATTCACACGGGCGTGTGAAAATCCACACGGCCGTGTGAATCAATTTTTCAGCCAGACAGAAACTTCACACGGGCGTGTGGAAATTCCACACGGCCGTGTGAATCGATTGCCAGACAGAAACTCCACACGAGCGTGTGGAAATTCCACACGGTCGTGTGAAGCCCCCGATAAGTCCGATTTTAAAGCCGTGATTCAACATTATAAAAGGGGATTTTGGAGACCTTTTGGCAGATCTTTTGGACCTATCTTTCTCTTCAACTTGGGGAGTGCGGCTAGGGTTTCGGAGAGGATTTCGTGGAGGTTTAGCGCGCGTCATCGGCATCGTCACCGATGTTCGACGGCCGCACAAGACCACGGCAACACCATATACAAGGGGGTTTTCATCAATGTCTTTGATTTGTACTTTCTTTTCTATTTTGATGAACATGTATAGCTCCATGAGGAGCTAAACCCCTTGAGGGTATTCGGACTTGTAAACTCTAGGGTTTTTATGTTTCTTTGACATTGTTATTATGCTTTTCCATTATTGATTAATAAAAATTGAGTTTCAATCTTAATTTCATCTTGCTAATGTTTTCTCTTAGATGTGACACTAGGATTGAGAACAATTTAGGTTACCTTTGGAGGTGTGACAACTCCTTTAGGGTTAGACTACTTAAGATTGAAGAGGGTTGAGAGGAAGAGCTGTGAGGTAGCGATGTACCCCTTTCCCCTCCGATGTGGTTTCTCCCTACCTCTGTTTCCTTGATTTCATAGCGGTTGAAATAGAGTGAAGTGCTGGGCAGATAAACTCCCCTGGGCTTAGTTACGCAAGTAACAGAGTGAAGGGTTGAAGTGAATCCTACGCGCTGGGGCTTAATCTAGACTAGGGTTCTTCCACCTGGACCAAAGGGTTAGAACTACACATAGGAACAGGTTTTACCACTAGGAATCCCTAGAGCTTAAAGCAATCCCATGCAGTGTGAGGTTTAGGTAGATATACTCCTCTGGGGCTTAGTCGTGCGAGCGACAGAGTGAAGGGTTGACGTGAATCCTAATACCGGGGCATAGTGTTGGGGTTAGTCACGGTTGTCCTTAGGTTTGGGACCGTGAGTTTTAGGATATCCTCGACTCAATTAACATCAATAGGGAAGTATAATAGCATAGTCCTGCACTAGAAACATAGATCCTAGATGTAGCTTGTCCGAATGCCCTATTTCATTCATTGCTAGTCCCCTCTATTCTCTTTTACTTGCACTTTCTGATCTTCCATCTTTCTATTTAATTTCTTGTCTTTCATTCTATTTGATTCTATATTCACTCATTGATCCTATTATTGCTTTTCCATACGCCGCATAGCTTTATTAGTGAAATCTCATATTCTAAATCCCTATTCCCTGTGGATTCGACTACCCTCTCACCAGGGTATATTTTATTTCTTCGACAACCCGTGCACTTGCGGGGTACACACGCAAGGGGTCGTGTCAGCTACTCTTGCACCAAAGCCTCGGGGACTTTTCTGAATACTTTGTGCTGCTTGTTGGAACCCCAATTTAAAACTTTATTTTGGTTTTGGGATGCTAAGGTTTTATTTTTTTAATCAATATGTTTTCTTTTAAGCCTACAAAGCAACCTTGGGAATTGGCTTGCCTTGGGAACATAGATAGAGATATCTGGTGCACCTATCCTTTGTCTAGTTGTTTCTTTTTATGATATGATGTTATCTAGAACATGATGTTAGAGTATTATAATTTGAACAATGGATGCTACTAGTCCTTTTTGTTTTGGTAATCTGATTGTATCAAAGTGGTGTAAATGTCAGCTAATTACCAAGTTAAGGTGACAGCATTGCATATGATAGTTTGATAGAATTACTTTAGGTCTCATGTACTGTATATAGTGCCATGTGATGCCATACCCTTTCACTCCACTTGTTGCACATTCTGTTAAACCATTAAGATCAAATTAAACCTAGACTATGATTTGATCAACATCATTGTTAGTTTAAAATCTGAGTTACAGGCTCACATGGAATGAAATATATATTTCTGTTTATGATTTTTGTGCACCTCTACTTATATTGACAAAGTGCAATTTGTTTGTTACTTAACAAATGAACTCCTTACCAGACTATTGAATTTAATTCTTGTATGTATGCAGCTCGAATACCTATGACGGCATAAAAAAAGTTGGATTGGGAAGCCAATGATAGAACCATTGGGTGTCAGAAATAGTGTAGATAATCACTGGAATGGAACATAACAAACAAAAAAAACCATCTGAAATAACCATCTTGTTGTGAAACTAGCACACATAACATGAATGCTGCAAATGCAATGATACCATAAAAACAAACATCCACAAATTTCATGTGGATTTAATCTGTGATCCCTTTCATCAAAACATACATATCATACTAAATAAATCACAACAGATAAACAGAGGCTGAAAACACACGCCAGATTAACATCAGTCATCCATGCTAAAGACATTGACACCGCCATTGATCCACACTATTAACCACTGAAACAAGCTACATGAACAACAAACCACATTCACAAAAATCAAACAAAACCTACAAAAAACACAAAAAATATGAACAATAGCGATTCAAATCAAACTCTAACACACCAAAACACAAGCAAAACCTAACAGATCTACTTGAAAACCCATCATCTCCCCTCCAATCATACAACAACCAATCAAAACCCCTAGATGAGTTTTTTATACCAAAAAAAACAGTGATCACAAAGCAAAACATCCAAAAAACAACATCAAAAAGAGGATAAAATAGATGAATACCTAGCGGAGAAGCTCCGCGATGGATCGATTCATCCGATTTCCAATCTTTTTCTCCAGTTTTTCTATTTTCGGGACATGTTCCACAGAACTGAGAGAGGAACTGAGAGAGAGAGAGATAATAAAGTGTGAGGGTGAGTGAGTGAATGGAGAGAGAGGGTTTTTATAATAAAGTTTTAAAGTATTTAAAAAATTTAAATTCCAAAAGAAATTATTTATAATAAAGTGTTGTTTACTTGCATGATTTTTTTTAAAAAAAGTTTTTATGAATTAAAAAATTAGTTATTTAAATTTTTAAAGTATTATGAAATATATTTATTAAATTCATATTCCTAAAAATATTATTTATAATGAAGTGTTAGGATTTTTTTTTTACTTACATGATATTTTGTAAAACACTTCAAATATTTTTCAAAAATTATGAAATATATTTATTAAATTTTATCTCTTAATTTTTTTAAAATTATATTAATATTTTTTTGGGATTTAAAATATTAGAAATATATATATATATATATTTGTGTGTGTATGGAATTTTAATTTTAGTTTGTAAATTTTAGCAAAACCAAATAATTTTGGTTAAATTTTAGTATGTAAATTTTGGCGCCACATTTTGGGCGCTAAAATAGTTTGCCACAAAATGAGGATGCAACAGCCATGAAATAATTCGTCTCTAAGGATTTAAGGGGTCGCGCAGATGAGATGCATCTCGATTAGCCACGGCCATGTTAGAGATGAAGTAATTTTCGTGGCTAAAATAGCCTTTAGAGACGAACCTAGGTTTCGTGGCAAATAATTTCGTGGCTGAAGGGTTATTTTCTTGTAGTGTCTCCATCATAGTTGCCCTTGCAAGATTAGGTACCAAGCATGAGGACCCCAATTGTCAAATCAATATTCCATTGTTAGGACAACGAGTATATTTCAGAAGACACATGGAAGCAACCTCTCTTGTTTTACTCTCTAAATGGAAGCATGTTCTTGACATCTACTTTTGAACCACCCACAGGTAAATCAAAAAACCACCCAGAGAGGAAATATAAAAATAATAAAGCATGGCAGCCATGCACTATAGCATGGTCTTTTAAGCAGCAGATATCATATCAGAAAAGATTATAAAATATACAAAGCCTCAAAAACATTTTTTTAGTGCATGGTTAATTCCAATAGTATAAGTCATACAAATAAAAATATACAACAGGTGGCAACTGTGTTATCATGTGAGCTCTTTTGTGTGCATTACATAATGGGTCTTCAAGAATTAGTGAGATGTCGCATTGTGTTAATTCCAATAGTATAAGTCATACAAATAAAATTAAGGAGCACAAACAAGATTCTACAAAGGATGTCTTACCAACAGAAAATGACAACTGGTGCAAAGCTTCAATAAATGGCATAGGCTCAATGTCACCTATGACACAAATGAAGCAGTATCACCTGTGAGTGTAAATATGTTATCGTTCAATATGTTATGGTGATGAGCAATCATCACTAACTCAACTACTCATATTAAAAGAAAGATGGGCAAGAGCACCTTTGTATGCTGAACTTTGTCAAGAAACACTAATGGCAGCCTGGAGGAGACCTAAACAGAAAGGGGGAAAATTATTAAGATTTAGTTATATCTAAAAACAATGAGAGAATAAAAGAAAAATTACGAGAACCAATCTTTTATGAACAGAATTCTATCTCTAAAAAGCCGAAAACTTCAGCTCTTTGATATAACATTAGCTTCTGCAAGAAAACATGAACACCAAGACTAAAAAATTGAAACCCTATATATATATATGAAATATCGACATCGAAGATTCAATTTAAAACCGAATTCATGTCCAGTCATCTCTCAGCCACACACAGTCCGCTGGACTGGAATTAAACAACAGCAAACGCACTGTTGATCAAAAGAAACAAGAACACATATTTCTTGTCTATATATATGACTAGAAAACTAACTTATCTCTTTATTTAATGGACATGATACTACTCAGATAATCATATATGGCATCTTCTTGGACATAATTCCATCAGAATGATCACATACTTGCTTTCCATTTGGATATATCCACATGTTGATCAAAGACTTGTGAATCAGAGAAAATTTAGCTTGAAAAACCAGAAGAGATAGATGAGCAAAATTTGAATCAGTTTTTAGTTATCTTCATCAATGTTATATCACTCAACAAGCTTTTCAAAATTTGAAGCAGTCACAGCAGAGAGAGCACTCGAGAAACAATTAATTTCAATCTAGCTACTGATCCATAGAACGATGATCAATAGCCGCAGATGAGATGACAATGATATAAAGCTAGCTAGAATTACAGTAAAAATTACAAGAAATCATATTAGCAGAGCTCATAGTAATTGACAAAACCATCGATTCAACAAGCTAAAATTATTGTAAAATTTCAAGAAATCATAAGAAAAAATTAGCAAATCTCTAATTGATAATGATCTAAAGCAATAAATGGCATGAAAATTAGTAAAACATCTCTGGGAATTAAGATCACCAGAAACCCTAGAAAGAGAGAGAGTTAGAGAGAGTGAGAGAAAGATGGAGAAATGGGGCGGGTAGCGAGAGTGAGTATATATAGGGGGGATGAAGAGCTAGCAGGACCACCGCGAAGGACACTACTTAAATGACGATGGAGGCGATCATCAATGAGGCGGTTAGAACTCACCGGTGGTGGTGCGGCGAAGATCAGCACCTCACAGCCCAGTGGAGGCGATCGTCGGTGTGGCGGTGCGGTGAAGATCGTGCAAGAGAGAGAGGGCGTCAGTCGATCTGTGAGAGAGAGAGAGAGAGGGTCTGTCGGGCTGTGAGGGTGGGTGAGTGTGTGTGTGTGTGTGTGTGTGTGTGTGTGTGAGTGAGTGAATGGAGAGAGATTTTTTTTTTTAAATTTGCGGGGTTTTTTTACAACCGGCTCTAATTTATTTTAAAAAAATTATAACACACCCAATGGAGACGGTTTTCCAATAACCCCCTCTATAAAAGTGTTTCTAAAACTAAAAATTGGTGTAGTGGTTGTTTATATTAAATAAATAAATACATAATAAAAAATAGAATAATTAAAAATAATAATTAATAAATAAATAAAATGCTAGGATATAAAAATAAGATGATGGATAAAAATTATATTTTAAAAAAGAAAAAAAAAAGAAAATATTAAAAAAATTGAATTGCTATAGTTCCGGCAGTTGGGTGTGGTTGAAGAAGCTGAATGTGGGGGACAATGAAGGGGTTTTTGACCGGGGGATGGGGAGAAGGTGAAAAAAAAAGGAAGAGAAAACCTCAAAAAGAACTAGGAGGAATGGAAGGAGACAAAAAGGGTGAAGAAGAGATAAGAGAAGGAAGAAAAAGAGAAGATCCAGGGGAAGTGGGAGATGGAAAAGGAGACAGGGAGCAAGATGAGAGATTAGATCCCAACTCTTTCAAAAGAAGGTACAACCTTTTTACTTAAAATATATGCTTCCAAGTTCCATGAAAAGGTCCATGTATGAATGCATGATGTTTCCGTGTGAAGTTTTGTTTTGATCTTTAATGGAGCTATTCGTATGTTCAAGTGGGCTTTGATTATGTTTTTTTCTTAAGAATGCACCATGCCATGCCCTAATATACATAGTTCCTGAAGATGTCTGTTTTTAGGAAGAGAAGACATTATGGATCTATTGAGCATTGAATGCATGATTATTTATTACTTGTTGTGAGAACGAGTTACCTACTTAAGTTGTAAGCATTTTGCTTACTCTATTGCCTAATGATCATGAGAGCGGCTTTATAGCTATCCCACTGTTTGATGACACTCACCATGATTCTCCGCCTAAGTGCTGTCAAATGGGCCAGCCCGGCCCAGCACGGGACAGGTCCACTACGGCCCGGCACAAGTGCTTATATTGGCAGGCCGGCATGCCCGCCAATCCTTAGAAGTCGGCCCAACAGAAGACAGCCCATTCTAGGTGGGCTCGTGCCTTGCTGGCCCGCTAATATTTTTTAATTAAAAAATTCAAAATTATTAACAAATTTTTAATACTTAAATTAATGAAAAAAATCTTATTATAAAATGATAAGGTCTATCAACTTAAAACTTTAAAAGGAGCTCTTCGTGTATTCTTTTTTGTCTTTAATTTTTTTGTTTCTTTCTTTCAGTGTTCAAATAACATATAATTAACAGTGGATTAACATGTTACAAATGGCCAAAGTGCATGTACCAAACCATTCCATTCTCACATGGCCTTGAGAGAACAGGAAAAATAAAAAAAAATAAAAAAAAACCAAAATACTTTTTTAACATTGTACTTTGAACTACAATAAATGAGTACATAATTTGAAGTAACCTTGCATTGCACATTACTGATAAACACATTATGCATTGAAATGACCCACAAATAGCAGTCAAAGAAATCTACATAAAAATCAATTTTCTTCCTTCCTCTAAAAGATTTACTGAGAAGGTCCAAGTTTTTCAAACCATCAAAATTGATTTGAGGAAGAGTGAGCATTCCGAAATCTTCATGATAAGTTTGTTCTTATCATACTGTGAGAACCTTTTGCGCAAGCCTCCACTCAATATTTGCCGCAATGTAAGCCGTCAAATATAAAGGCTTGAACCATTAGCCCATCAACATTAACATTTCAAAGATTTGTTATTAAATTTATAAAAAGAAAAAGGTACGATATTTTCATAACAGCAAAGAAAAATAACATTAGACATGTCTCAAAGATATGATGTTCACATTTCTATATAACAAACACTCAGCCTAAATTGAGGATGATAGCAACAGTTAAAAAAAACCAACTACAATTATGTGATGGATTAAATTTTTTATAGGTTTGTTGAAGATTTGCCTTGAAAGGTCTATTTATAATTTTGGAGAGATAGTTACATATATAACCCTAATTTTATTTTTATTTTTCTAAGGGTGTTCAATATCTGTTTATATATATATATATATATATATATATATATATATATATATATATATATATATATATATATATATATTTGGCACCCAAAAAATTAATTAGGTTTTTGAAGAGAGTTTTCTGAGAGAGTTAGGAATCTTGCTTGTCTTGGAGTGCTCTTCTTTGTTTCGGATTACGTCTCCAGTGAGACTCCTTGTTTTTTGGATTCCCTCTCATATCATTGTAAGTCTCTCCTGTATTTTGTTCTCTTCTTCACATAGTGGATTGCCTTGATTGTGTCGTCCGTGATTTTTCCCCTTTGTGGGTTTCCACGTAAATCCCTGTGTTATTTATTTTGCTTGTGTGTTTGGCTTGTATTGGTGATTATCTAATTATCTGTTGGATCTAGATCACCCTATTTACCTTACAAACTGGTATTAGAGAGTTTTAGCACACACATCAGGGTGTCAGATTTGTATTTGGGATTTTTCCAATATCGTCATGGCTAGTCAGTGGAAGATTGAGAAGTTGTCCAGGGATGTCAACTTCAGAATGTGGCAGATCAAAATGTACTTTATTCAAGTTCAGCAGGAGGTAGAGGATGTTTTAGATGGCGTCGAGAACCTACCCGAGACCTTGACCGAATTGCAAAAGACAAAGCTTGATAGAAAGGCACAAGCTATAATTAAATTATCTTTGTCAGATGAGGTTCTGAGAGAAGTGATGGAGGAGAAGTCCGCAACGAGTTTATGGCGTAGACTTCAGGAAGTCTACATGAAGAAGTCTCTTGCTAGTCGTATTATTTTGAAGAAAAAATTGTTCATGTTCAGAATGAAAGAGGGCACATCTCTCCAGCAGCACTTGGATGACTTTAATGCAATTATAGTCTATCTGGAAAAGGTGGAGGCAAAGGTGACTGATGAAGATCAGGCCATTCTATTGCTTTGCTCATTGGGTCCCTCTTATGACCATTTTGTTGAGACTATGATGTATTGCAGGATAGAGATTACTCTTGTAGATGTGAAGAATGCTCTCTCTTCCAAGTCTGATATGGAGAGAAGACATGATGATCCTGATGGAGGCAAAAGTAAGGCTTTAGTTGTTAGAGGTAGGAGTAACAACAAAGGCTTCAAGGACCGTTTTCGTTCCAAGTCTAAAGGCAAGGATAAGACTTGTCGATACTGCAAGAAGAAATGCCATAATATTGAAGAGTGCTATAAATTACAAAACAAAGAGAAACAGAAGGGTTCTAATAACAGTCACAGTCAGCCTGATTCGAATGTGGCTGAGTAAGATCCATCATTGTTCTGGCAGCTTCCAGTTCTGGTATAGTTTCTGATGGATGGGTTATTGATACAGGTAGTACATTTCACTTGACTCCTCATAGGCACTAGTTTTCTTCGTATGAACCAGTTTCAGGTGGTACAGTTATCATGGATAATGGTGACAGGTGTGACATTGTTGGTGTTGGATCTGTTAGGCTGAAGACTCATGATGGTATGATCAAGGTTCTATCAGATGTTAGACACGTTCCAAAGGCTGGGAAGAACTTGATTTCTGTTGGTTATCTGACCTCTAAGGGCTACAAATTTAGTGGTGAGACTGATAGGATTCACATCATGAAGGGGTCAGAGATACTCATGAAAGGAAGGAAGTTTGGGCCTGGGCAGTTGTATATGCTACATGGAGATACTGTGGTTGGTGATGCAGCTGTAGCATCATCTTTGTTTGATGAAGAGAACACCCAACTTTGGCATATGAGGTTGGGCCATATGAGTGTGAAAGGAATGGGAGTGTTGAGCAAGCGTGGCTTGCTTGGTGATAAGCAGATTTGTGACCTAGAGTTCTGTGAGTTTTGTGTTTTGGGGAAGCAGAAGAGAGTCAGTTTTTCTGCAGCGAAGCACACCACCAAAGCAACACTTGATTACATCCACTCAGATTTGTGGGGGCCTTCTCAAGTTCCATCGAAAGGTGGAGCTCGTTACATGTTGTCTCTTATCGACGATTTCTCCAAGAAGACTTGGGTTTACATGCTTAAAAAAAAGAGTGATGTGTTTAAGCAGTTTTAACAATGGAAGGTTATGATTGAAAAGCAAACAGAGAAGAAAGTTAAGAGATTGAGGATGGACAACGATTTGGAGTTTGTCTCCTTAGAGTTCAATGATTTCTGTAAAAATAAAGGAATCGTTCGTCACCGAACCGTGCGTCACACACCCCAGCAGAACGGAGTGGCAGAGAGAATGAATAGGACCCTCTTAGAGAGGGCTAGATGTATGCTTTTGAATGCCAATTTGTCTAAGGATTTTTGGGCAGAAGCAATATCTACTACATGTTACCTGGTGAACCGTTCTCCTCACGCTGCTTTGGATATGAAAACACCGGAAGAAATATGGTCAGGTGGAGCTCCAGATTTATCAAACCTGAAAGTTTTCGGTTGTCCAGCATATACCATGTTGACCAAGGAAAGTTAAATGCTCGGTCTTTGAAATGTATATTCCTTGGTTATAGTTTGGGCGTGAAAGGTTATCGCTTATGGTGTTTAGAATCTCAAAAATTACTCGTTGAGAGAAATGTTGTGTTCAACGAGCTAGAGATGTTGCCTTCCAGGAAAGATGTTGTTATTTCTCCCATTTCTAATGTTGAAGAAGCTCCCGTTGAGGTGGAGGCACCGGTTGCATATTCTACTGAAAACTCCAGTGTGACACATGTGGAGAGTTCAAATTCTGAGGAGGATGGGGAATATGTTTTAGCAAGAGACAGAGAAAGGCGATCGATAAAGAAACCTAGTAGATTCGCTGAGTCAGTCCTTGCTTATGCCTTAAGTGCAGCTGAAGATATTGGAGTCTCTGGAGAACCGAGCAGATATTCAGAGGCGATTTTGGCACCTGATTCAGCTGCGTGGCTAGGTGCCATGAATGAAGAGATGGAGTCTCTTCAGAAAAACCAAACATGGAAGTTGGTGGAGCCTCCTCGTGGTAAAAGAATTGTAAACTGCAAGTGGGTCTTCAAGCAAAAAGATGGAATTTTGGGAGCCTCTGATGTGAGATACAAAGCTCGGTTAGTTGCTCGTGGTTTTAGCCAGGTTGAGGGTGTGGATTATAGTGATATCTTCTCACCCGTTGTGAAGCATACCTCCATTCGTATGTTGTTGAGTTTGGTTGCAATACACGATTTAGAGTTGGAGCAAATTGATGTGAAGACAGCTTTTTTACATGGAGAGTTAGAGGAGCAAATCTATATGCATCAACCAGAAGGATTTGTTGTTGAAGGCAAAGAAAATCAAGTCTGTTTGCTGAAGAAGTTGCTTTATGGATTAAAGCAATCGCCTCGACAATGGTACAAAAGATTCAACTCTTTTATGGTTGGGCATGGTTTTGTAAGATCTAAATATGATTGTTGTGTTTATTTGAAGCAATTAGAGGGTGATTCCTCTATTGTCCTACTTCTCTATGTAGATGATATGTTGATTGCAGCTAGGGACAAGTATGAAATTGTGAAGCTGAAGAAGTTGTTGTCAACAGAGTTTGAAATGAAAGATCTTGGTTCTACAAAGAAATTCCTAGGTATGGAGATTCTGCGAGACCGTAAGTGCAAGAGGTTGTTTCTTTCTCAGCAGAAATATATCAAGAAAGTCTTGCATCATTTTGGCATGCAAGGTGCCAAGTCAGAAAGGATTTCTATTGCTTTTCATTTCAAACTGTCAGCAGACTTGTCCCCGAGGTCCGATGAGGATACAGCATATATGTCACGTGTCCCTTACTCGAGTGCAGTTGGAAGTCTCATGTATGCCATGATTTGTACTCGCCCAGATATTGCTCACGCAATTAGTGTTGTTAGCCATTATATGTCAAATCCAGGAAAAGAGCATTGGCTTGCTGATAAATGCCTAAGCATACGTATTTTTCATGTATTCGGGCGTATGTATTGTGTATTTTTTTCTATGAGTTGATGCCCGTTTTCGGTCTGAATTGGTTCCTTTCGTGTTACAGGGTTTTACTGTAGCAGTTTTACTGTAGCGGTTTTACTGTAGCAGTTTTACTGTATCGGCACTGTAGTAACTTACGCGCTTTCGGGTTTTCTCGGGATTTTCTCTCCCCGCATGCGGGGTCGCATACGGGGCCGCATAACGCTCTGGATGATGTTTTTAAGGGTTTTGGGAAAGTCATTTTGAGAGAGAGCCCTAGGCCTTGAGCAAGCTTGACTTCACCACCTTCTTTGGGAGCTTGAGGCCGGCTTTTGGAGGCGATTCTTGAGGAGAGGACGACGGGGGGAGCACGAGACGACGACTCCACATCTTCGATTTGGATTTGAGAGGAAGTTTGACAAGGGAAGCCACTCCTTGGGTGGCGTCCTTGGAAGCGTCATTCGGCCTTGATCCTTTGAGGGAGTGTTCTTATTATGCTTTTGGTTGTTTCCATGTATTTATTTGCATACTTTGTGATCATGAGCAACTAAACCCGAAGGTCACCGGATGTAGGTGAACCTTGGGGGTGAACTTGTGTATTTTTGGATGATTCCTTTCTAGTTTATGCATGTGTGTTGGTTTGAGATCCTTGTTTGGTGGTTCTTGAATGCCTTGATATGTATGAGAACTCTATATATCAATTCCTAGACAATGCTAGGTTGCATGACCATTGCCCTAGTATTAGGCTCACCAAGCTTGGAAGGGAATACATGTATGAATACGCCGTGACCATCGGGTATTTGTACCCCTCCAATTGTTAGGGTTGTCCTTGATTGTGTTTCAACCCTAGCTTGGGGAAATCCATTAAACCCATTGCAATCGTACAAGGATTTGGGCGGAAGAAATTCCGTATTCCAATACTTGTACCGGATTAGGGACCAAACACTGTGACCATCGGGTTGGTCTAATTTAGGGTTTCCCAGTCCAAACCACCCACGTGCATGCTAGTTAGAGTATCCTTAGCACTTTAGTAGCCCCCGAGGGAATCCTCATCCGTGACCATTCCCTCGCCCTGATTTCCCTCAGTATTTGTATTTATTATTTGTATGCTTTTCATACATCCGTAGATTATTTGTAGTTATCTCCTTTGAGTGATTGCTAGGTTAAACAACATTGTGATAAGGAAGTAAGAATAGCTCCTCGGGCCCTTGGGAATACGACCCCCTCGTGCTCACGCGAGGGGTATTACTTGGCAACCCCGTGCACTTGCGGGTGAGCGATTCAAACGCATTCTCACCACTTGCTGTGAAATGGATTTTGAGGTACATGAAAGGTACCACTGGGCTTTTTTTAGAGTTTGGGAGATCTTGCAGCGAATTGATAGGGTTTGTAGATTCAGACTATACTGGAGATCGTGACAAAAGGAGATCTATGACTGGATATGTGTTTACCGTTGGGGACACAGCTATTAGATGGAAGGCGACATTGCTAAGCACAGTGGCTTTGTCTACTACTGAGGCAGAGTACATGGCAGTGACTGATGGTGTGAAAAAAGCTCTTTGGCTGAAAGGTTTATTTGAAGAGTTTTGTCCAAGTCAGAAGTCAGTTACAGTGTTTTGTGATAATCAGAGTGCCATTCATCTGACTAAGGATCAAATGCACCATGAGAGAACCAAGCATATAGATGTCCGTTTTCATTTCATACGGGATATTGTTTCCGAAGGAAAAGTTTTGGTGAAGAAGATGGGCACTAAAGAGAATCCAGCTGATATGTTGACCAAGCCAGTCATCCTAACCAAGTTCTACATTTGTTTGAACCTTGTTGGCCTTAGTTCCAAGTAAGTGGAGCATCAACGACACAGTCAAGCAAGTCATTTTTGAAGATCAAAGAGCTATTCAAGGCAAAGGTGGAGATTGTTGAAGATTTGCCTTGAATTTTTTGAAAAGACAAGGGTCTATTTATAATTTTGGAGAGATAGTTACATATATAACCCTAATTTTATTTTTATTTTTCTAAGGGTGTTCAATATCTGTTTATATATATTTATATATATATATTAAGCACCCAAAAAATTAATTAGGTTTCTGAAGAGAGTTTTCTGAGAGAGTTAGGAATCTTGCTTGTCTTGGAGTGCTCTTCTTTTTTTCGGATTACGTCTCCGGTGAGACTCCTTATTTTTTGGATTCCCTCTCATATCATTGTAAGTCTCTCCTGTATTTTATTCTTTTCTTCACATAGTGGATTGCTTTGATTGTGTCGTCCGTGGTTTTTCCCCTTTGTGGGTTTCCACGTAAATCCCTGTGTTATTTATTTTGCTTGTGTTTTTGGCTTGCATTGGTGATTATCTAATTATCTGCGGGATCTAGATCACCCTATTTACCTTACAAGGTTACTAAGGTTTTAACTTGTTTCTTTAAGATTACCAAGTTTCAATTTGGATCAAAATGGTTACTAAAATTTGATTTCATTTCACCGGCAGGTGACCCACGAGTAATCACATTCATCCAGCAGATGTGTCTACCGGAAAACACACAGTCAGCCTGATGATGACACGTCATCAGGTTGCCACATCATATAGGGAATCCAAGCTAGTTAAATATTGCCAAATCAACATCTTTTTCTTCTCCCCATTGTTTACCCTAGCTCCAATATGAACAGGGAGCACGATCCCGAGAATGAGTGGAGCTCCATCTTCTTCTTCTCATCGTTCACCCTAGCTCAAACATGAACAGGGAGCACGATGGGTTCCCGACACGAGTTGAGCTCCGGCAATGAGTGGATCCTTGGTCGGTGAGAAGCTTTGGGGCTAGGTGGAGCTACAGTAATGAGTGGATCAATGGTGCGTCATAAGAAAATAATGGAGCTCCGATTGAAGCTTTAGGGGTAGGGAGTTTTATTTATTTATTTATTTATTTTTGTTTTTTGAAAAAAAATTGAAAAATGGAGCAACATAATTTTGGTGCCTTTTATTTATGTTTATTTCTCATTTAAATTGATATAATTGTTAATTGTAAGAGAAGACTGCTGGGTTGTAGGAGATTTTTTTTCATTAATTTAATATATTGTTCTTCTACAACTAGATTTTGGTGTTTTTTTGGTGCTTGTTTGTGGTTGTTTGGTGGATTTATAAATATACCTATTAATTTATAGCATGCAAGCTACTTGAAGGAATGCCAAAGATAGCTCAATGTAGTCATATATGCTCAATGTTGTCATAGTTTTATGTATAAGATATAGTAGTGCTTATTATGATCTCTGTATGTACAATCTATAACAATAAAAACATGCAAAACTTCTACAACTCAGTTGCTACAAGCAAACACCCTTATAAGTGTGTACAATCTGCAATGGAGACCTACAAAAGTTCTCATTGATCCACCTAGAATCTATGAATATTAACACATCATATAAAAGGTATTTATACCTAAAAGAATAAATTACAGTTTATGCATAATAGTGCAGGCAATGAATTCAATAAAAAAATTTCATTGAATTATAACAATAAATTTACATTAGTGACTGTAATAAGCACACATACGCAATGCTATATTTTAGTTGTATTAGTATAGAACAAAAATGTCACACAAAAACCAAAACATTCATTCTCTAAAATTACAAACACTGAAGCCAGACAATCAAATTCTTGGGGCAACCACACCCTTCTTCTTTTGCCAGCATCTTCCTCCTTTGTCTTATCATCATATTTTGTACATTTTCCTCCAGGTTTCATCACATATTCCCTTCCATGTTCAGTTGTGCTTTTATTTGCTCCTTGTGAGATGTTGTAATTAGCCCCCCACCTTATGCCTAGCTTTGTTGTCACGCCCCGTCCCGTGGGTCCCACATGTAACATACCGCCACAACAACCCAGGGGGAAATCAAACACCTACCTCAACTCCAGATCGCCATAAGACTAACCTGTTTCCTGTACAAAACCACTATAATAACAAGAAATAGTCTAACAATACACCATATACAATTATTCCTACACATGCTCATCCATTTAAAATAAGATATGACACATAGATAACCATGACATGAAGTTCATAATGACAATAATAACAACTTGAAATAGAGGGTGTACTTCTCATACACAACATGAACCAACTGACATATAAAAGTATCCGAAGAAGGAATATACACATTAGGGTTTGATAACATTTTAGTGGATCCATCTAATACATGCCAAAACATTTAAGTATCATACACAGCTTAAGAGAAAACACAAAACAAACTCATCCAAGCACTTCACGCTTCAATCCCGATGCTATGCTGCCACCTGGAAGGGAAAAGAAGAGGGGATGAGTAACTAGGTTACTCAGTGAGTGGCTAAACATGGAGCTATATCTCATACATTATGAATTAAAAAAAAATACAATGTCAAAAATATGTTTTGGTCCTCAAAATATTTGATATACTTTAAATAGAAAGTGTGAAATAAGAAATTTAGTTTGCATCAATGAAATGCTTAATAAAACTCTTTAAATCATCATGAAATCCATACAAGTATGGAATCCAAATTCATACATTTGTGTAGTAACTCATAGTCCAAAATGGTTAAAAATATATAAATCAATAGTTAAAACAATCGAATATATCATAAATAGCCTCAAAAACTCTCCCTCGCTAACCGTGGCCGCGGTTAGGTCAGGAGCCACCAAGATGTTTGTATCTTGGCGTTGGCCGAGGGGAAGTTCGGGTGGTCACTCCGAACAACCCAACTATATCCAAGTCAGGGCTTTACGCTCTCACTTGAAATGGCATAACCGGTTTGACAGTTTTCCACACCACCTCTAAACAGGTCGGCCCTTGGAAACCATCCACTTCTTACTACAGTAAGTACTAGAGCTCGGCTCCCATATCGCCATCAAAACATTTAAATAACAGTCCAGTCCGTAGGCTCAGTATAAACATCAATAGGAAAACATAAGTCTTACCAAGAGATCACAAGTGTTCACAAATGCCAATTTCACTCCAAGAGTGAATGACTTACTTACGACAATTTGTATGAAACCATTTTCATCAAGAACACCATTTTCATCAAGAACATCATACAGGAGTATTCTTTGAAAACATATATGCTTCAAATATGTCATCATCATGAGGAGGTTCAATTTGATTTACACAAACCTTTTGGTCATTATAAGAAGAACATCAATTCTCTTGAAAATACACAATTCAAAACATATATTCCAAAACATAGAGTTTTCAAAACCACAACAACAACAACAATATATATATACATACATACATACATATATATATATATATATATATATATATATATATATATATATATAGATCTTTACCAATAATCATGAAGTAAGCCAAATCATAAATCCTCATGATTTCTAAGTCCCATGTAAAACATTTCAGGAGTTTTTAAAATGGAAAGTTTATCATTCAAAGGCAAGCAATTCATATATTCGAAAATATGCATGATATAAATAGTCCATGATTTAATAAAATCCCACTCACAAACTTGCCGAGCTAAAACCCTCCAGGGTTACTTGTCTACAATCTCTTTTCCTTTGCTTGAAGTTTCACCTCCTAGAAGCAATTAAATAACCAATAAAAGCAAGAACAATTAACAATAACACAATGTGCTCAAAATAGGAAGAAATTGCTTCTAGGATTTGCTAAGTACTCTAACAAGAAGAACTAACAAGAATGGAACTTTCACAACCCTCAAAACCAACAAGAAGAACAAAAAGAGCTCAACTTGGTTCGGTGCTACAGTAACCCTAAACTTAGAGATGAAAGATCTCTCTCAAATCTCAATGGATTCAAGGTTTTCAACTTCCAACTACTTCTATTCTTTGAATCTAACCAAAAAATAAGTTTTCCCACTAAGAATCACAAAGAAAGCTTAACAAAAAGAGAGACGAGAAAAAGAAGAAGAAGAAGATAACCCAACTTACCGATAAGCTTCTCTACACCCTAATCGAACTCTTCTTCATGAAAGGACAAGAAATCCCCACTTCCTTCTTTGGTTGGGGACCAAATATGAGAGGTTTGAAGAGAAGAAATGAAGGAAATTAGAGGAGGAGAAAGAATGAGAGAAAGAGGAGCTTTGGAAGGGCCTAGAAGCTCCAAGAACCCCTTTATATAGGCCAAGACTTGTGGGGCTTCACGGGTTGCCTTACGGGCATAAGGGAGGCAGTGAGGCCTCTCTAGATGCCTTGCAAGGTAGGCTCATAGTCAATATACTGGCGGTATTACAGGTTGTAATACAGCCCATAAATCCTCCTAATTAGCCCCATTGAAGGCACACGAAGCACATGCAAGGTTCGGGCTTTCTTTTATCTCTTCTCAAGGTTTTCTCCCACATTTTTAACCTCCTTAAAAACCTCAACTAAGATCCTAACACAAGAAAACACTCAAAGGAGCTTAAACACACAGAAGTTAAACTCAAGAAACAAAACATAAGAGAAGTAAAGAAAAGTCAAACTTCAACATTTGTCCTTCTTAGAAAATTCCCACATTTAGGAATTGTGTTGGCAGGGAGAATTTCTTCAAGTGTGTAGATTAACTGCTACTGAGAGGGAACAATAAAATAATATATGCAAGGGTGTAAGTAGACTCTACAGAATTGAATGACACTAACTTGTGACATAGGTTCCTGGGGGATTTCTTCATGTTGTGTGCCTTCCTCTACCTCTGTACATTGCCTTGGATAATGAACCTAATACAAATACAATAGATCTTAGTTACAATAACCCAAGTTGTTAGTACTGATTAAAATATTTGTGATATACTATATTTTTCAATAAATTACTTGGTGTCCTATTTTGTCTTAGAGGTCATCATTTGGTTCACCATCTTAAGTTTGCTGCATTTGTTCTTGATGACCCTATAGTTTAAGCAGTGTAAGAAGAAAATTTTCAATATATAATGTATGCCAACAATGATGAACACATACATTAAACAGCATAACAAAATACCTGTGGATCTACTTGGACCTATATGTCAACATACACATTACCATCCGATTGCTTTTGTTGATGGCTACTTGCCTCTGAACTGTCCATATTACCCTACCATTAAATCAATTTACTCTTAAAAAGAGAAAAACACCAAGAAGATAACATACAAATGAAACCAAAGTAGTATTAATTATAAACGAAACCTATACCTATTTACCATGGTATCTTCTATTATAACCTTTTGCTCCATAGACCCCACAAGTAACTTTGCCCACTTTGTTGGCCACATTTCCCTTATTGAACCCATTGTTCTCTTCACCATCTGCCCTCATCCTTAATAATGTCTTCCTTCCTCTCTTCTTGTTTACAGGCAGAGGTGGTATCATGGGTTGTTGTTCACTTTTGGGCCAAGATTCCTGCCGTGTGTGGGGTTTAAGGTGTGCCCATAAGTATCTAGTTACATATTGACACTATAACACTCATGGAGGAAATTTTCTGGTTTATCCATGTTGTAATATGTTACTGACACCGCATGATTGCAAGGGACACCAGTGACCTGCCAAACCCTACAAGAACAACTTCTCTCACCTTTATAAAAAAATAAACTGCCCCTCAAGACCTAAAACTTGATACTTAGCCCCCCTGATCGACCCAGTTGTACTATAAAAAGAGTTCATTTGCTTGTACTTTTCTAATGTTTTTAAAATTCTAGGGCAATGGGTGGATTTCCAATTCTTCGCAGCATCCCTCCTCTTTTGTATTCTACTCATCAGTTGGGTTCTGATCATCATTTAGTGTCCCTATTCCTTTTGTCCTTTCCTCGATGATTTGGCCATTAAAGCACTCACATAAATTGTTCAATAACATGTCACATTTAAATTTCTCATGGAAGTGTTCCCTAGACCAATGCTTTGGATCTATTTTTTTCAAGTAATCAAAGGCTCCTTGACACATCCTAGATAGAATATCCATTTCTTTTTCAAATGCAGCTAGGTAGGTGGCTTTTGCACATCTCCATAATTGATCATTAAGAGCCTTCCCCCTAAAGTTTTTCCTATAGTTGGTGTGGATGTGCCTAACACAAAACCTGTGCTCACTATTAGAAAACAACTCATCTATTGCATTAATTAAACCCTAATTTGGACACACCATCCCCACAAGAAAAGAAAACAAAAGAACATATAAAGCATTTTTCAGCAATCAAGACATGCACAAATCATCAAGTATCAACATTATCAAACCAGTGGGGAAAAAAATACAAGAGTTGTTAACATCTATACATACCTTCTGTCTATCACTCATAAAGGCCCAATGTTAACTATCTGTGATCATTAGGTCTTCTGATAATAGCTGCAAGAATCATACCCAATTTTCCTTGTTTTCTTTATTCACCACAGACCAAGCCACAGGGTAAATGGAGTTGTTAGCATCTATACTTACTGTAGTCAGTAACTGGCCCCCATATAACTCTTTCAAAAAACACCCATCTACAGAGATAATTCTCTTGCAAACTGCCAAAACCCACTCCTAAGAAGTGACAAACACATATACATACCCTCAAACATTCCCTGCTTACATCTGAACTTAATTGTTGAGCCAGGATGGGTCCGAAAAAGCTCTAATATGTAATCATATAGACTGAGCATCTGTGTTTCCTCATCGCCATCTATTTCCCTAATTTACACATGAAAACATACACCAATGAACAAATAAGTTAATATGACTAATAACCATCCTTTTCCCATACCAGTTTAACTTATATCCTAGTTTAAGTAACCATATAATTACCTCAAGGCAATACATTTGGCTCTATATACTGTCAATCTTGTTATTTGAACCCTCTGGTTGGTTTTCACAGCCTGTACAATCCCTGCCAGCTTCCATGTAGGGTCACTTCTGAATTGCTCCATGTATGTTTTTGCTATCCAACTAGCATTCACATGTCTGTTCTTATGTTCTCTCCCACATTCATGATTCAAAACCCCTAATTTTATTTGAAATGTTATCCCATCCTTTGGCATTAGAGAGGCCCACAAGTAGAAAAGGCAACCTTTTGCTACTTTTTGTGTTAGGCCTGAAGTTCATAACATATCTATTCTTAATCCCATAATTTTTTACAACCTCTTTGAATTGTTTGAAATCCCATAATTTCATGCTATCTTGAAGTGAGGGTTTCTCATGTCAGTTTCCTTATTAAACTCTAAGTATTTTGGCATTGCAAGTTTAACTCCTTCTGAATCAGTTGATGAGCATGATTGTAGATCATCAAAGTTTGCGCAGTCAAATAGATTTTCATAGTCAAATCCCATTTCTGTTGGTTGTCCATGCACAGTTACTAGATCTGTAGACATGCATTTATTTCCCAATACATCATCATCTAAGCTTTCATAAAAGTTATAATCTGAATCATCAATCTCAACTTCTTCACTAGCCTTTTTCTTTTTAGTTGCTCTCCTTGTCAATATCTCCTCCAAGTCTTCTTAATTCTTCAGTATCTTGATCATCTTCATCACCAGAATGGATTGCACCACTAATATCACTTGCATCACACCAATCTGCAGTAGGAATCCCCCCTTTATCTCCTACATCTATGCGGGCATGATAATTTTTTATGCAATCCACAAACATGGCCATTGTAAGAGTATCCAAATCTGTTACAATTTCCTTAAAACTTCCATTACTAGTACTTGCATCCAACCACCATATGCTATATTTCTCCACATCTATTTTCAACTGCTTGGCCATGCTTAGGATTTCAATCTTTGATATTTGATCTGCACACACAAAGTCTACATACCCTGCCATCCTCTTTATACCATTGACCATGCAATGCATTTGAATTGTAAATAATTCTGATTCTGGTACTGAAATTGAATCCAACAAATAAGAACTTAGGTTCTTGACCTCTACCTGCTAAAAGGGTGAGTTCTAACCTACATGCTAAAGTCCAACATACTAAAGCATAGTGTTATTTTTTTTTATATAAACTCTATAGCAGTAAATACATTCAAGAGAACTAACGTCATATCACAACACAATTAAAACCCCACTAACCTATTAAACATAACTAAAGGCAGAATCAAATTTAAATTAAACAACAACATATACACAATTAAAACAAATTCCCAATTTCATATTCTTCAATAAGAATAGAAAACTCATTATAAAAGAAAAATCAAAAACCCTGTAAAC
Source organism: Dioscorea alata (assembly GCA_020875875.1). Lineage (NCBI taxonomy): Eukaryota > Viridiplantae > Streptophyta > Magnoliopsida > Dioscoreales > Dioscoreaceae > Dioscorea > Dioscorea alata. Next base: position 11,187,284 of record CM037027.1, read on the forward strand.
ATAAAATTCAAGGGGTTTTCACATAGGAACTTAGGTTTGTGTTCTCCAAGTCAAAGTGCAATGTTCTCTATACCAAAGGTATGAAGTCACTGGACCAACCCAGGCCTCAAAACTAGTGGCAAATCGAACTAGTGACTTTGTATGAACTATAAACCCTCATTCAAATTATCACTTAGTAACAATGAATGCATGTACATCATAAAAGATAAATGAACATAACTATATAACGTACAAAAATTAAAATGCAAGAACATATACAATTAAAATAAATCCACAATTGCATATTCTTCAATAAGAATAGAGAACTCATTATAAAAGAAAATTCATAATACAAAACACAATTGCATATTCTTCAAGGTATATCGAAGGGAAAACACAATTAACTAATGCCAGAGCAAATTTAAAATAAACAACAACACAACAAAGAATTGATTACATAATTCATAATATTAAATAGTACAAACCTTCAAGGTATGTCGAAGAGAAAACACATACTTCATAATACAAAACAAGATTGATTATATAACACACAAAACAGTAGTAAAAATAAAATACTCTTAAATTCAAATTAAACACAAATGTAAAATAACAAAGTTTAAATCATCAAACTCAAGATGGCAGAAACCTTGAAAGTATAGGGTTTTCATACTAAAAATAAATCAATAAGTAAAAACACTTTTACAATATTCGGGTGATTCCCCTCTAGGAAGCTGAACCTCTCAATCAATCGACATCCCTTACAAGTCATCCTTGCACTTCCTCACCTGCTAAAGAAAATAAACAAATCCTTGACTCGTTGCTCATGGAGCTACACAGGTTAAGAGAATAGGATGTTAGTGGTTGCAAGTATGGGAGAAGAAGAGATGGGAGAAGAACAGTGGAGTAAAACTCACAGGAAAACTTTCCCGAAAAGGGTGATGGTAGGCCTAGCTCACGATGTTGCCCAAGTTCACCAGGTTGCCTTAGTATGAGAGAAGAACACAAGATGGGAAAAGAATCTAAGGGCTGTAGAAAGGAGAAGAAGAGATGCGAGAGTGATGGTTTCGAAGGTGAAATGGTGGAAAAAGAGAAGCATTGGTGGCGGCAGCGGCCCCTCACGTTTGGGGGATTCAACGAGTTAGAGTTAGGGTTTCGAAGATGAAATGGTGGAAGGAGAAGAAATGGTGGCGGCGGCGGCCCCTCTCGTATAGGGGATTCAACGAGTTAGGGTTAGGGTTTTGTTCACTCAGATGATGTGGCACTTCTACCCTTAAGTGGACAAATATGCTGATGTGGACTCTCTGGCAGCCTAGTGTCGTGTCATCATCAGGCTGACTATGTTTTTTCCAGTAGACACGTCGGCTTGATAAATGTGGTTACTTGCGAGTCACCTACCAGAGAAATGAAATCAAATTTTAGTAACCGTTTTGGTCCAAATTAAAACTTGGTAACCTTAAAGAAACAAGTCAAAACCTTAGTAACCTATCAAAAATTTAATCCATTATATGATACAAGGGTCCCATGATCTAAATTTCTGACTACTTCGAAATTAAAATTTTTATACTAAAAATAATATTAAACATTTTTAGGCCTGGGTTCTCTTTTTATAACTAGAGGTTATATTATGTGTAAGGCATCATTATTTATATCTCTAGTTCGACTCTTCATAAAAGGTTAAAAAGGGCTTACTGAAGCATGTTCTACATGATTTGACCACATATCAAATATGGGGATCATCTTGTGGTATTTTTTTTCAGCATTTTAGCAGCAATTTCATACTCTCCTGAGGCTAAAAGAGCTTGATACATCCTGCAAAATGTTCCGAATTTCATAAAAACAATAGTCTATGAAAGAGTCTAAAACATATAGAAGAATTGTGCATGAGGACAGACATTGTTCTCTTCAAGTACTTAATATACCACTTCTACATGATGAGCTTGAGAGTTGACCTCAAAAGAATTAGCTACTAACTTGAAACCACCATTCAATTAGCATATAATAAGTTTCACAATGTGTAATATGTTCACCAAAAAAAAAACAGACAATATGATCCGCAAAAGGCGAAGCTTGGTTATATCATACTCTGAATCGATGCAGAACAAAAAACAGAGTTTTTAAAGCATTGCAGAAAATTATTACAGTAGTTTGGAACAAAAACTGATCATTTACAACAGAAATGGAAAGTGTTGGGACATGCAAAGAAAATTACAGTAGTGGTTTTACTGCTTGCTAGTTCCTATTTTTGCATTTCTCCATCGCCCTTGGAGAAGCAAGCAGACCAATTATATCACTAATCTTGACAACTTGAATATGATTATAAAAAATGTAAGTGTAGAAATTCTCGATTAAAAGCATTCAGTAACATAACCAAGACAATTAAACTTAAAAAAGTATGATATCATTAACTTCAAATTTTTATAAGAATGCTTACCAAGTCCAATTGCATTGGAACCTGTCATGATCCTTAGTCTTCTACAAGAGTCTGTGAACATTCTACATTCTCATAATAATTATTCATCAAAGTCTATCTTCCAAACAAAACTATAGCCAAAAGTTCGGCTTTCCCAAGTAGCGGTAGTTTATCAGTTGCACATGTAGAAATCACAAAGAAATTGATAGCTTCCCATGGCACAACTCCAACAAGCATCCAGTCTCCATCTCAAAAAATCTAATCGAAAATCCAACAAAAGATACCAAGAACATGATACTGATCACAAGAACTCGCTACTCACCAAATCTTGATAATATCAAGCTTGGACAACTTACGCCGATTGATCTTGGCATTCATCGTCGGCACCATCATGTGAAATTTCAAACCCTAATCAAGAAAAACACCATAAAAAAATCAAAACATCAAATACCAAAGGAATCATAGCTTGTCACCAGATCTGGCTGAAAGGAGCCTTCTTCGCCAGCTGCTAATGAGAATAAAACATCTTCGATCTCCTACTAATACTACTGAGAAATCTCCAGAGTGAGCAGCAAAGGAGAAGGGGAGAGAGAGAGAGAGAGAGGAGTTGAGAGGAAGGAGATGAAATGGAGTTGAGAGGAAGAGAAGATTCTCGGACAAGAAAGAGTGTTTTGGAGAAGAGAAAAGGAAAAACCAAAAGTTCATAACTTTAAAATTCTAATTAAAATTTAAATAAACCAAAACTTTAAAATCAGACCTTATTAAAACTATTAATATATAATACTATTAACTATTTAGTGATGTAATGTTTTATATAAATTTTAATAAAAAATTTTAAGTTCTGATTTTTAAAATTATTGATATATAATATATATTAATAATTTTAAAAATCAGAACTTAAAAATTTTTATTAAAATTTATATAAAACATTTCATCACTAAATAGTTAATAGTTAAAAAAATTAGAAATATATTATTAGAAAAAAAAAAACCCTCATAATTCTGTATCTGTATATATGCCTTCTCCACCATCATCGCCGATGTATTTTTCTCTTTGATCTTGTAATCTATCTTCAACATCTAACCAATCCTTGAGGCATATGCACATTTGCACAGTTTGATGGTTCATTTGGCTTCTCCTATCACCTATTACTCTTTTTCCTACACTAAAACAAGACTCCGATACTACTATAAACATTGGTGGAGTTAGTAGATCACGTGCCATGGCAACTAGTACAGGATAATTGTGCTCTTGATTTTTTCCACCATTACAAAATATTAAAATTATCAATTTCTTCCAAAATAAAAAAATTATTAATATTATTATTTAAATAATGATTTATTTCATAAGAACTAGTAGAAGTAGTGCTAGTGTTTGAAGAAGAAGAAAAAGAAGAAGAATAAGAACCACCCATGAAAATTTTTTGGTTAATTAAATTAACCACATGAGTTGCGGATTGATTTTTGGTGCTTGAAGAGGAACTTTTCTATAGTTGTAGGTAGATTGAAAGCCCGTCTATCACCATGTTTTTTATGATATTCATTATACATATCATAAAACAAAAAACGATAATTTTCTTTAAGAAAAGAATGATCATGCCTATATCTTGCAAAATCCTCACTAATAAAAAATATTTGATTAACAATATTAGATGCAGTGGGATAGTAAACACCGGAAAACATATTAGTTGAAGTACAAAAATTTCCAAAAACTCCTTGATCAAATTACTAACTTCCCAATCATAATTAGTAAATTGATCTTTGGGAAATTTGTCATTACAAATAATGGAAATAATATCTCTATCATCATAGGCACACTCAACATTTCATAAGTTGAATTCCACCTATGATCAATATCAATGAGATATTTTTTACATTTTCTTCTCCTTTCTGAACAATAAGTTTTAAATTCATGTCTCCGGTGTGAACCATTTCTAACATATAAATGCAATTTCTAATTTTTTCAATATGGAGCTCAATTATTTTTAAACCATCTTTAACACATAAATTCAAAACATGGCATGCACAACGCACATGAAAAAAAATCTGAAAAAATAGGCATTAAATTCCTTTATAAAATATCTACTGCGTTATTATTTTCCTATGCATTATCCAAAGTAATTGAAAATATAGAATTAAAATACCATATTCATTAAGAATACGAGTAATATAGCTAGCAATAATACTTGCGATATGTCGGTGTTCTAATTAAAAAAAAAATTAAAATACGTTTTTGTAAAATCCAATTACTATCTATATAATGAACGGTAACACAAAGATAATTAGTTTTAAATTGAGAAGTCCAAATATCGGAAGTAAGAAAAATTTGTAAAGAACTATTAGATAATTCATAAATTAATTTTTGTTTATAATTATCATAAATAATAAAACAATATTTTCTCATGGTATTTCTTGAAACCGATTTAAAATTGGGATTAAACCACAAAGAAGCATTTTTATAAAAGCAGGATTTTCAGAAAGATAAAAAGGTTGCTCATTTTGAATAATAAATTTTGCAATTTCTTTTCTTGCATTTTCATTATTAAAAACAAAAGTTCCCAAAGTTGAATCTGTAAAAGTAGTTTGTGTTTGAGTGGAATCGTGTTGCTTTGCGGCATGCCTTTTTAAATGGCCCCGTCCCCTCCCCCCCCAGTCCCAGCCCAAGCGCGCACACGCGAAGTTTGGCAAGAAAAATCTTTTTTACATTTTTTGCAAATTGCCCGATTTTGCCCGATTACCTTTGTTTGAAAATTCAACAATATCATAAAATTGCCAAACCCCGGAAGTTCGTTTTCTAGAACTTGTTGGTGGCTTATTTACTTGAGGGCCCAATATTCTGGGACTCAGTAACTTGCTCAACAACATGCTCAGGAGAACTCAATGGTGTATTTTCATAAAAACCAAATGGAGAATTATCAGAGGGAAAGATAAGAGGAAAACTGGCCATTATGCATAATTAAAATCAATATTTAGGGTTACCTCGATTACTTTAACGATGACTTAAAAAATTGATTAACTACCGATTTTTCTTTGAGTGTGGTTGATAATATTTTGATAAAGAATTTGAAGCTTTGATTTGCAACCTTCACTCTTGAACTTGAAAATTGAGAAGCCAAGATCTTGAATGCTTGAGTATTAGAATGAGAGAAGATGATGTAGTTTGGTGTAAGAAAAATTATTAGCATTTAGGGATATTTATAGGTTTTTTTAACTTTTTTCTAATTCCTAAAATGCCCTCATATACTAGCAGTTTATAGTTGTTGAGAATGTCAAAAATGTCATTTTAATTTAAAAGACTAAAATACCCTTAAAACTAGTCGTTTTATAGTTGTTGAGAAGGTTACAGTTGACTTTTTCATATAGTAAAATAAAATAATAAATGAAAAAATAAAATAAAATAAAATAAAATAAAAGAATTGAAGGTTTTTAAGCTAGTTATGGTTATGGGTCATGCTTGGCACTGCCCATAATGGGCTAGCACGACCCACAGGGCTGGCATGGCCTAGGGGCCGTTGAACCCCAGCCTGGCACGGCTGGGGGTTCTGGGCCATGCCTAGCCCAAGCATGGCACTGTAGCACTTTGCTCGGGCTGGGCACGACCCAACTCATGCCAGGCCCGAGCCGGCACAACTTGGTTGACACCACTATCTGCCTTGTTATAGACATCATGCTATATTTCATTATTTACTTGTGGCACGCTCTTATTATGCAAAAACTAGTGTTTTTAACATAATCTACGGTACGTGTAAAAATTTACAAATATACCAAAAATGTAACTATGATTAAAAGTCATTTGTAGAATTTGAGCTTGAAGATGTAGCATCTTGCTCAACATCAACTACCATATCGGATTTTCCTTTAAATTATTAATTAAAACCATAGTTCAATAAAAATAATTAGTTAAAAAATATTGACATAAATTTTTAAAACATAAATAACTTGATTCAAAAACCAATCTCAAAGACACATTATAGCTTGTTTAGTCTTTGAACTTAATAAAGCTCAATAAAGACTAATCACTTGACGACATGTGCTAAATGTGCTTTATGAGGCAATATTGAATATTGGAATAGTTAAAATATCATGAGCCATGTTTGAGAGGTCTAGAAATCTCATTGAACAAGACTTCCAAAAATCCAAAACATCTAACTCCACATTTTGATTTAAACATGGTTCTTCCAAATAAAGATCTAACTCTGACTTTTGCATTTGAATTCTACTAGCAAAACCTTCAAATGCATCTAACTATTGTATTTCATCATAATCATCATTCACAATCACACTACTTTTGGTGCTCATAGTATATTTGGAAGAAGATGCTCGATCCTTTTTATAAGCTTCAAAGCACTTGTAAAGAGTATTAACCACATTTGAAGGACATCTCCCTGCTTTCATTCCATGCACCTTAGTATACCAAAATTCAATAAATTTGTCTTTATAGTGAGGATCCACCATCACAGCACAAGATAAATCAAGCTATACTCAGACCAGTATTTGTCAAACTTCTTCTGCATTTCTTTAACTATAGGTATAAAAAATGATTCTAGATCATTAACCACATTTAGCAATTTTCGATAAATTTGCCACACACCGCTAAAATTCAAATTAGAAGTCGGATATTTGATACTAGTGAATGCACAAGTTACCTCATGAAAAGACTTAAAAAAATTGCACAAATAAGCAACATCATTCCATTATTGATCAGTCAGACTATACATAAAATTACTATCCCTTTCACCCAAATACAAGAAGGCTGCCTTGTAACAAAGTGCCACAACAAGCATGTCATAAATAGAGTTCTTTGCAATGTCATAAAATTTATTTCTTCTATGAGTTGATTGCTTCACATATTTAACACCAAGGGAAAATTTTCCAATAGTCAACATGATAAGATCAAATGCTGATTGCACAATCAAATTTAATATGTGAGGACAACATCAAACATGAAAAAATTCACCATCACAAGGAATAAAACCCTGCTAGTTAAGCCAACTCTTGAGCAATGAAACAACATAATCATTTGAGCTCAAATTATCCAAAGAGATACTAAATATTTATGTTGAATGTTCCATTGAACAACATAAGAATTAATCTCACCTTTAATGGAAAACCTATCACAAGGAGGTGGAATGAGTTTAAAATGGATAATCCTCTTCTACAATAACCATTCATAATCAACAAAATGAGCAGTGACACAAATATAATGATCTATAATTGATTTCCATGTATAAGATGTTAAGCATATTCTACTAGGACACTCTGCCAAAATGTTTTTGAAGTTCTGCCTAACCTGCACATATAGCAACATCATATCCATTTGATTGTTTATTTTTTCCCATTATTTTAAATTTAGGACATGTAGCTGCAAAAATATGCCTAAATCCAATATTCTCAACCATCTTGAAAGGTTGTTCATCAACGATAATCATCACAACAATTTCTCTACGAGTGATCTCAACATTAATTTTATAATTTGAGAGTGGTGTACCACTTGTCGTTGTTTGATGAGAAATCATGCATTGTATAATATCACGACAAATATGTTTCGGGCATTTAGCCAAGTGCCTCCTCAAATGAGATTGATATGAACCACCAACACATGATGAAGCCTGTAACAATACTTACATAGATTGTTTGCTAATGCTAGATTGGGATGAAACCTAGACCTATTGCTTATGTCAAGCACAAACCTCGGTATGTGAAGATGCCACGAACAATTGCAGAAGGTTGTTCGATAAGCGGATGTTGAGTGCCACGATAACTAAAATAAGCTCAAATATTTTTCAAAAAACCAAGAGAGAATTCGAAAAGAAACTTACAATTTTTAATTAAAGTCAATTTGATTATTTCAGCTGAAAAGGATTTTTAAATAAAGGAGTTAATGAATTTTGGCAATTAACAAAACCTCTAAATTAATGCCAAAAATTTTAAATTATTCAAACTAAATAATGAAAACAGTATTTTTTTTTTCTTTTTGGCATGCAAGCCTTATTCTATTTATTGGCGTGCAAGCATGACAATTTCTAAGTTGAGCCAAACTAAATAAGGAATAAAATAACAATTATTTTGCTAAAGTTGGTTCCCTAGTAAAGCTATAATGGCAAGTAATCTTTAATTTTGATTTTAGCCTTTTATATTGCATCCTTGAAGATTTCCTTTACAAAGTTAAATTTGAATAATAGATTTTCAACCATGTGACACACCTTCATCACCTTCAATGGCCCTCCACAGATTAGCTTGGGCCCAAACTTCTCTAATCAGCCCATTTAAAGCCTTCTTAAATTGCTTACGTCGTGAACTAGTGACCATATCAATTGGAACTTAAATAGGAGTTTTGCTAGTCATGTCCTCATCAGAGATGTTCCTCCTGTGCTTTTGCACAAATATGTCTTCTTACAATATTTGCATTGAGTTCTCTGTGAATTTGCATCAATAGTTGGTAACTTGTCAAAATGCTCCCACACATCATATCTTGTACTCTTTGATTCCAGCTAGTCATTATCTTCTTCCAAATTTATCAGTGTGATCGATTGACTTTCTGTAGATATTCAACAAAAAATAAATTCAAAATAAAAAAATTAATAGAAATAAAATAAATTTTGTAATTATTTAATAAAAAATTTAAAAATAGAAATCAAAAAGCTAAACTAGAAGTAAATATGTTACCTTCACTTGGAAGAGAGATACAACAAATGAACTTAAAAAAAAAACAGCTTGGATGGTAGAAACAGGAGGAGAAATGGAAGGAGCGTGATGATGATGAAGAAGCTTAGTTTTCTTTGCCTAACTGATAGTTAGAAGAAATGCAAAAAGACAAATGACACACCCCTTTGCGTGTGTGTACCGCAAGTGCACGGGTTGTCAAAGTAATAATTACCCTGGTGAGTAGGGTAGTCGAATCCACAGGGAACGGAAGTACTAGTAATGACTGATTCTCAGTTATCTAGTCGAATCAATAATAAGAAGCAATGGATGTAATGTGTAAAATAAGAAAATCGCAAGACAGAAAGCAAGTAAAAGGGAAAGGTAAAGGAGATCTCTATCAATGAAGATGAGATACCCGGGCAATGCTCCCCCTAGGCTCTATCATGAAGTGCAAGATTAACTAAATGCTTCTCAACCAAGTTCTATGAGTCGAGGTAATCCAAGAACAATCGATCCCTGCTTCCAGGCCACCGATACTAATCCCCTACAAGGTCCCGCCGGAGAAATCACTCAATCTCAACACCTCACACCCTATATGACCGCAATGAGTTTTGGGGATACCTAAGAGTGAAACCGATTCCTAAAATTAGATCTAACCCTACTTCTAGGCGAAAGATCCCTAACCCCTTACAAAGGTCCCAGCGGAGAAATCTATCAATCTCACACCTCACACCCCATATGGTTGCATAAAACTTAGGGAATACGGAGATAGGAAACACTCAATCGGAAGGGAAAGGGGACACTCCTCTATCTCAAGACTCACCCTCTCAACCCTCTTTAACCTTGTATGTTCTAATCCCTAATGGAGATCTCTCTCTCACCAAGGAAACAAATCAAGCATACCAAACAACCATACGAATCAATAAGGCATGCAAGAAATTATTAAACAAGATTAAAACTCAAATAAACTTGGAATTAAAAGAAAGCATAAAGAAAGTCAATACATGAATCGAAACCTAGGGTTCACATGCCCAAGTATCTACTAGGGTTTAGCCCTCCATGGGACTTATTACAAAGCAAAAGATAATGAAGAAAAAAGCAATGTAATCCATGAAAATAAACCCCCTCGAATTCGTGATGATGGCCTTGATGAATCGTTCAACGTCTCGAAGGAACCTTCTCCGAAGCTAGGTTGCCAATGGCTCCCCAATGCTATATCGTCGAAAGATCTATCGAAGTTGGTGAAGAACGACTCCCAATATCGCCAAAGACCTCGTCCTTGAAACCCTAGCCGCTCTTGCCTTCAAACGTGCGCAAAAAGTCCTTTTAAAATCGGCAAATCGGGGTATTTATAAACCTGAAAACGTGCCAGCCGCGTGAGATCCCACGCGATCGCGTGGGATTTTGACGCGGTCGTGTGAACAGTAATTATGCTACATTACTGCTGCAGTGAAATAAACAGTGTTTTTGCTACAGTACTCTCCATAACCATGATCCAAACTCTCTCATCTTGAGGCCACATGGTCGGGCACACGTCCATGTGGTGAGTTATAAGACTTCTCCTTCTTCGAATCATCATTTGAGAGCTTTAACTATCTTCACACAAGTTGGGACATGAAGGTGTGACTGCCTTTGTGCCCTTCCATCACACAAATCATCTTGAATTCTTCAGGAAGTTGGCACACACCCTCATGTGCATGATCCCCTCTTGCGCCTTGACACTTGTGTTGTACAAAAGCTCCCAACAATACGTCTTTATAACCCATCTTTGCTTCCTTTTCCTCCTTTAACACTTCCACAACCTGATTGCATAAAAAAACACCAAAATACACTTTATGAGACATAATCAATGGTAAAATGATGCTCAATGTATGTAAAACAAGTCGGTAAAACATGTATATTCAAGCACTTATCAACAAATCAAAGAGGAAAAGGTGGCACAAATCCACATGTTCGACATACATACATATATATTAAATACTAAAGCAAAGCTAAAAAGTTTGCCTATTCTCTAAAACATTTTTTTAGCTTATATATATAGATGTGTGTGTGCGTGTGTGTGTGTTATTTATCTATTTATTCGGGCCAGGTCGGGTCCAGTTGGGCTAAAACTTGTGTGACCCAAACCCAGCCAGAAATTTAATTAAGCCTAATTTTTTAGCTCAACCCAACTCTTTGGATCATTTTCCTAAGCCTAGATCATGTATTTTTTGGGCTAGGCTTGGGCCAGCCCATTGGTTGCGCGGCCCATGACCAGTCCTAACAGGGATGAATGGATTGATGAAAACCTCTCTTGAAAACAAAGACTTCCTATAAGGTACAATGCAGGAGTGAGAGGCTCATCACTACCTGTTGATGCTCACAATATGGTCTCAAAACTCATGTTGAAGATAAAGACTCCCTATGAGGTATAATGCAAGGAAGCTCTCATTTGAGATTCTCACCACTGCTTCTTGATGCTCACAAAAGGGTCTCATGCCCCATGTTGAAGATAAATACTCTCTGTGAGGTAAAATATAGGGGAGATCTCAATGAAAGTCTCACCAATGCCTCTTGACGCTCATGAAAAGGGCCTCTAGTGTCATATTGAAGAGAAAGACTCCTTGTGAAGTACAATGCGGGGGAGCTCTCATTTGAGAGTTGATCAACGTGAAGTAGATACACACATGTTGATGCGCCAATCGAAGTAATACAAGCAAAGCAAGGTCGAATCCATAGAGACTAGATAGTACTTGTACTAACCCTATCTTCATTAGCTAACTAAAACAAGAACCAAGATTTAACCAAATTAAAGAAAAGAACAATAATAATAAGTAAAAAGGCCTAAACATAAGGGAATCAAGTAATTGAACTCAATAAGAGAAAGTAGTGCCTGGATCAATTTCAATTGGGATGATAAAAATAAGGAGATTGCAATTTAATGAAGAATAAACCTTAGCTAGCTGGAACGAAGGAAACCAGAAATACACCAAGTGCTCTCTCGGGACTCCCTAGTGTCTAATCTAATGCTAAGATATGAAGTGAATCTCTCTTAATCCTACCCTCACAAGATTTCCATTAGCTCTAGGGTTTCCATGTCAAAAATCAGGAGTTAACCCCCAAATTCCATTCAAAAGGTACATGGCACCCTTGCTATCTCTAATGAGCATCAATGATACCTATTTAACCAAGTGAGTTTTAATTGTAAGGATCTCTCGACACTCAAGTAATAACAAAATGGAAGAGCCACTCTCATTACGTAATTCCAATAAATACAACAAGGTTAAATTCGGAAGCAGAATGCCTATTCTTCAATAAAAAGAAAATAAAAAAGGTAAAGCAATCCCAAGCTACATCAGTCCAAGCACCCAAGGAAGTTAGCCATCCATGGGGCTCATGTTCATCAATACAAGATGAAACTCAATCTCTAAATCCCTAGATATGAAATGAAAAACCCCTTTTCTCAATGTCATGTGATTGGAGATGATGTGAGCAACTACATCGCCAATGGATCGTCACTTCGGTGACTTCTTCAAACTTCTTCTTCAATCTCTCAAAACCCTCCTTTAACCACACTCAAAGAGCCCTGAACTTTTCTCCTTAAAATTGGCCAACACATAGATATCCTAAAAACCCCTTTAGGGTTTCTATTTATACTGGCCAGAACCGACTGGCACATGGGCAAGTATACAAGCGTGTACCTTACTTGTGTAACTCCCAGGGGAAATTTCGAAACCCTTGAAACTTGATGTACAAGGGAGACTTTACACGGCCGTGTTCTTCTAACTTTGGCCGTGTATCTCCCAGGAATTCATCTTCTTCAGCTCATTAATTACACAACCATTCAACCATTCCTCTACTCCTGCTCTTGTCTGGGACGAGCTCTAATAAGTGCTTGTTTGTCTGTATTGTAAGTTAATATTGTACATAGATTTAGCATTACTTTTATCAGTTGTATGCGCTCATTTTGTGTTTTTACTTTCATTTGCACAACTAGGATGTGCATGGGCCCAACAAGAACAACGTTAGGGATGTGAAGTAAATTCAGGATGCTTAAGTAGAAAATAGGCCCATTGCAGACAGTAGATGATCACATCAGTAACCACACATTCATTGGAGTTCATATGGGCACGAGTCATAGCCGTATTTGTGTACAATACTATAGTGAATATACTATAGCAGGTTTACTGTAGATGATTACTATAGTATGGTACTATAGCTAATCGAGACAAAAACAACAGAGAGTACCACGACTGTGGAATGCTTTCCACAGTCGTGGATTTACCAGATTTTACTCCTTTTAAGTTAGTTTGGAAGACTTTTACTAAAGTTTTGCTAAGGGTTTCTTAGAGAGGAAAGGAAGGGCTTGGGCTAAAGCTTCATGGAAGGATATATCCGGCCAAGGAGAGGCTCTGGCATTATTCTTCATCATCTACACCATCATCCACACCGCCAACAAGCTTTGGGAAGCTTCATTCGGCCCTTCCCAATGAACTGTCATTTGGCCATTTGGAGGGATGATCGTCGGGGCTTTCACCACGAACTTGGAGGGAGTTTACTTGCTTTCTTGCTTTCTTTGATGTATTTGATGCTCATTCTTGTTTGTAGATTACACTACTCCATGAGGAGCTAAACTCTTGTTAGATGCCTGGGCGTATGAACCTTAGGGTTGTATTTTGGTTGATTTACTTCTTGCTTATTTGAATTTCAACCTTGTGTTTTAATACCATACTTCCATTTGTTCGAGAGCTCTGATTGTGTGCTAGGGTTGACCTAGTGTTGAGTTGAGAAACCCACTAGGGCTAGACCTACTGAGGTTGGAGAGGGTAGAGAGGGTAGAACCTTAGGTAAAGGAGAGCCCCTTTCCCCTTCTATTTGATCACAACTACTTTCACACTCCCCTGAACCCTAGTGAAGAGAGAGATCACCACAGGGTTGTGTATAGGATTAGGAGTTAATTGTCTCGAGAGAGCTTTTAATCTATTTTTGAGAGTCTAGTTGATCATTCGGAATCCGTAAAACACATTGCATTCATAGGTGGCTTAGGTGAAGAGAGAGATCGCTGCTAGAGCCTTTAGGGGAATAGTCACCAGTTGCCATGAGAACGGGATCGGTGTATTTTGGGATTACTGCGACTTATCTCAACTTGAGTAGAAAGCATGTGTTAAATCCTGTACTTCATGTTTGTAACCCTAGGGGATCATCACCCGAGCATCCACTTCATTCTGGATTGTATTCTCATTTTACATTACTCTTGCATCTCTTGCTTTTCATCTCCTTCCGTTTAATTTATAATTGCATCCAACAACTTGTTTAAGGCTAGATAATAGAGAAAGTGTGATTACTAGTACTCACAATTTCCTTGTTAATTTGACTACCTGACCTTTGTGTATTTATTACTTCGACGCATGTGTCAAGGTGGACAAGAACATATTTTCTACAGATTTTGTGGTGTTGGATGTTGGATGATGATGATGATGATGATGTTTATTATTTCGACACCTGTGTCAAGGTGGAAAAGTATTTATTGCTCTACTGTTAATTCATGGCAACTGCTCTTGGAGAGCCTCATCTTTGTCTCTAGACACTCATGAAAGAATTAAAACTTATGGAGATGATCAACATGGTCTACCATTAGCACCTGAAACCTATACTGCAAGAGATTATGCTAAGACCTATCAAGTGGTGAAGCGAATTCTCTCAAGTAATAAGAAGAAAAATTGCCCTTAACTATCAGCAAGAAAATTCTATCCAAACAAAAGTGGGAGAGAGTTCTATAGATGATAACAAAGGATGCTTTGAGTGAGGAGAAAGAACATATGACCTTCCTCTAGAAATGATGATGAAAGAGGCTTCAAAAGCATAAGATGTCAAAACCTCCAAACATTAAAATCAAGGAAAATCAAATTTGTGATTTGCAAACATAGTAATACAACTTGAGATCCACAAGAAATTCTAAAAACAAATAAGTCAAAGCAGTCAAGTTAGCGCCCCAATCATGTAAGAGGTCATGACCTAATAATGTACTAGTTAAGGCTCAAAAGTATAAAAGAGTTAAGACTTGAAAAACTCAAATGAATTGACAAATGCACTCCAGAGTCTCAAAGACATCAAGACATTAGAGACTTAAATGAGTTTCACAAATCAAAGATTTTGAGAACTTTACTAGCATGAAACACTGAAGTCTTCGAACATCAAAATTAAAGGGAATGAAGTTGTAACTCACAAACATAGAGGGATTACACCTTAAGATCCAAATATTGTCCAAGATGAAAACTAAAAAAAATTGAAGATAATTAAAGTCACCTAAGTCAAGAGAGATATTAAACTTGCTTTTCAGTATAAAAAAGTTGGAAGATACCAAAGTATAGCGATTGTTGTTCATATACTCCAATAAGCCCAAAGCATGTGAAGATGGGAGAAAATTAAGAAAAAAAAAATAGGGTTATGAGAACTAGGGGACTATTTGATTGTTGTTTTCAAAAACAGTTTTATGTTTTTAAAAACAAAAAAACAAAAAACTTGTTTGGGGACTAATTTTTTAAAACTATTCTAAAAAACTAAAAAACAAAAAGGTGTTCTTAAAAACAAAAAACTAAAAACAACTTTGGGATATTTCTAAAGTTTTGTATTTAAAAACAACCCAAAATAAAAGTAAGCCTTATCTTTAGGGTTTTCAAAACAGGCCTTCTCTCATACATCTAAATTGACTACACCACCCCCTTCACTTCATCTCCAACAAGTTTCTTCCGGTTTTGATTCCGACCCTTGGCTTCACCTCTCCTCAGCTACATCTCCGATAGGTTTTCTACAACGTCATCCTTTTCCCAGAGTTTTGTGATAAGTGCTTGTGTATACATATTTTACTATATATTTTACATACATTGATCATCAATTTTATCAGATTTTATGGCTCATATTTGTGTATTTGTGTTCTTTTGAGTAAATAGGGTTGTGAAGGTATGTAGAAGAAATCAAAAGCAAAGATAGGTCATGAAGGTTCACTTTGGAGTTATCTTGTGTAACATAATGAGCAAGACACAAGCCGTGCCTGTATATATGAGAGTGGTGCCAACTTCTAAAGAGTTTTAAATCAATCTATTAGTTAGAAGGGCACAAAGCCAGTCACACGCTCATGTTCCAGCTTGTGCGAGAATTTCAAGAGTTTTCCCTAGGGTTTTTATCATTAGAATTGCCACATGACCTACCACACGGGCGTATGCCAGACCATGTGGCCTTAAGAGAAAAGAAGAAGTGAAGCCTATAATTCCTATCCTCAGTCTTTATGTAGCTAGAATCCACACAACCATGTGGAATTTCCACACGGCCGTGAAATGCCACATGACCTACCACACGGGCGTGTGCCAGACCATGTGGCCTTAAGAGAAGAGAAGAAGTGAAGCCTATAATTCCTGTCCTCAGTCTTTGTGTAGCAAGAATCCACACAACCATGTGGAATTTCCACACGCCCATGTAGCCTGCCCATGTGAAATTCCACACGGGTATATAGCTGTGTGGGTGTTAGTGTGGATGCTCGATTTTAGATTTTAAAGAGCCGATTTATAGAGTTAGAGGGTATCTTTTTGCCTAACTTTTGGGGAAAGGTTGGCTAAGGTTTGGAGAGATCTTTGCTGAGCAAAAAGAGCACTTCTATGTCGTTCAACATCAAATCCTTCCGAGGATAATTATTGGGGGAGGCACCGACAACTTCGTTTGGCTGAGGTGTGCCCTGGACTTGACAGAGGGATCTTTGGAGAAGGAGGAGCAACTCTTAGACATCATCATCAAGGAACAAAAGGGGGTTATTCTTATGGATTGCTTTAACTTTTACTTGTATTCATTCTTGATATTGTATTTCTCCCTGGAGAGCTAAACCTCTTTGTGGGTTCTTAGACATGTAAACCCTAGGATTTATTATTCATTGGCTTTTATTTCATTTTCTTTAATTAAGAATTTATTTGAGTTTTAATCTTGTGTGCTTTTGTTTTATTTTTTCCTAGAGTAACGGTAGGTTTGAGAGTCATTTAATCATCCTAGTGACTAGTGACCTTCACCATTATGATTAGATTAGCCAAGATTGAACAGGGGTGAAAGGTATCATGCCCAAGAGTACTAAGGCAGAGGGCGACAAGCTAGAAATCTCAAAGAGCTTTTTAATTTCAGACATTCCTCATTAAGGATGACAATTGAACATTGCTTTGGTGTGTTAAAGGCTTGATTTCCAATTCTAAAATTGATGCCTTCACACAAGCCTTCAAGGCAACATCTTATAGTAATAGTATGTTGTGCTATTCATAATTATATACGAAAGTGGGATAGACGTGATATGTTATTTAGAGAATGGGAGAATACGAATCTTGAAGAAGCATAGGGTTCTAGGAACTTAGGTTATGATGAGGATAACTTATCAAGATTATTAGATGAAAGTACGACTGAAATGGCAATACATCATGATCATATTGTAGACTCAATGTGGCTAATTACAATAACTATGAACATTGAACTTATACTTTCTTTGACTAAATTAAAATAATTTGGAACATTGAGCTTATGCTTGTAGTTTTTATTTCCAAAAATGTTAATGAACATTGAACATATGCATTATAATGTCATATTGAATTCTATTTGTATTCATTTTAGGCTCATTTTTACAAAATATATAATTATATAAGTTATTTAAAGTAATATGATTATTAATTTACTGTAAACCATGCAATAATATAAATTACATAAAACAAGCGAATCAAACAAGTCTTGTATTTTTTGTTTTTAAAAACTTTTTCCGAACGAGTTTTTTTGTTTTTAGACCTGTTTTGAAAACACTTTCATTAAAACATGTTATTTTGTTTTTTTATTTCCAAAACTTGTTCTGAAAAATAGTTTTACAAAACTATTATGAAAACATAAAAAAAAAAAAAAAACCAAAATCAATCAAGCCCTAGAATTCATTGTTCTTTATTTATTTATTTATTTATTTTTACGTTCAATCAAAACCATGTGCTCATGTTTTTTTAAAATCAATAAAATTGATTTATATTTGTTCATTTCTTTATTCACACTTGTTTTTAATCGGAAGTTTCCCTGATATTTTCTAGGGTAAGTCGCTAACAGAAGTCATGAACCCACAATTAATTGAAACATGAAATGATTAAAATTTTGATTTGTGATCCATTTACTTTTTGCCGATTAACTTTATTAAAGATAGAGTGCAAATAAAAGACCTCACAAATGTGTTGCATGCACCAGATATTAAACATAAATATTAGGCTAAGCAAACAATTTAGCATTTTATTATAATTTAATTGTGTGAGAGAAAAATAGCATAAAAAATTAATGTTTTTAGAATTATTAAATTACACTAAAAAATATAAATGAATAAAATATAATTATTTCATATGAAGGTAATTAACCCTTATGATACATATTTTTAATATTGTTTTTTAAAAATTAGCAGTTTTAGTTTTTATTTTTATTAGTATTCACAGTTACAAAAAGAAAAATCATTATTAGAGAGGTCATAGTGAAGCTTTATAAAAAGGTTATGTATGATGTTATTATTATATAGATTGTTAATTTTAAATAACTATAACTTTTAGGCCAAAAGATGTAACATTTCAAAAACATCTATTGAGTGTGATTAAATTAATTAATATGTCTTGAAAAAGTATTGTGACATTTCAATGATACTATTAGACAGAAAAGATGTGACACTTCACATGCATCATTTGACACTTGATGGTTTCATTAAGGGAAAAGTTGTAACTCTTCAAAAGAGTCTTTTGGAGGCTATAACATTGGCTAATTCAAGGCATTTGATAGAAAAAGAAGTTATTTGGATTCAAACAACTTTGTCTTCAACTTTACCTTCTAAAGTAGTGAGGTTTTCAAAATTACGTTTTTTTTTTTTTTTTAATCATGATATTTGGTTGTATCCTGGGAGAGACTGTATAAAACCCTCTTAAGAAATCTTGGTGATAGGGTGTGTAAATCTCTCTAAGGACAATAGAAATGTGCCTCTGAATTGATCTTGTGTGATAAGTTAGTACACCAACCCTATTTATTCCTAACAATCTTAGAGAGAATTATTGTTTTCTTTGTTATTTTACTATGGCATCCAAAACAAACGCCATTCTTAGAGTCATGAATCAAGACTTTGTGAGACTTGAGAGGTTTGATGGAAGGATAAGATGTCGCTCTTGCTTTCAATGTTGAACATTGTCTATGTTCTTGATCCTATGACACCACCCCTTGTTGAACCAAATGAGGATGCAAGTATAGAAAAAAATGCAGCCTTTGAGAGTAAGAAGAAGAAACTGATAGATGATGAATTTGCATATCGTGGGCACATCCTCAATACTCTTTTTGATAAACTTTATGATATTTAAATGTCCATCCAATCTCCGGTTGAAATTTGGAAGGCTCTAGAAGAAAAATACAACACCGAGAGGCAAGGTATAGATAAATTTCTCATGTTAAATTTTTTGAATTTAAATGGTTGATAGCTTTCCTATATTGGATCAAGTACATGAATTGCAAGTGCTTGTGAATCGGCTCTGTGATCTCAAAATAGTAATTCCAAAATTACTCCAAGTGGAGGTGATTATATCAAAATTTCCCCTTAGTTAATCGGAATGATTATCGGTAAAAGTTATTGCATATGGCAGAAGAGCTCAAGGTTGAGAAATTACAAAGGCATATTTGCATAAAAGAGAAGACTCAGAAACAAGATGCAGTGCATGTTTTGAATAGTTCTAAAGTGAACTATATTGAAAATGATAATAACAATCGAAAAGGAAAACATAAAACCTGCGATGATGATAGCCAAAAGAAAAAGATTCGCGAGTGTTATAATTATAATAAAAAGGGGCATTATGCTAAAGAATGTCAGTTCCCTAAGTGGCCTAAACTATATAAAGATTCGAGTAAAATGGTGACTAATATACAAGAAAGTAATGATCTTGTGGCCATGATCACTAATGGTATAGAGAATCTACATTTTGGAATGGTCACCAAACTAAACATGGCAACTATAGTGAAGTTCGATGAATGGTGGTTAGATTCTGGAGCTACTGTGCATGTGTGCAATAATCATGAAATATTTAAAAGTTATGAAGAAGTTGTTGGTTAGGAAGTGCTCATGGGAAATGGAAATTCAGGCACGGTACTCAAAGTTGGAACACTTGATCTTCATTTCACATTCAAGAAGAAGCTTTCTCTTGTGAATGTTCTTCGTGCTCTGGAAGTTATAAAGAATCTTGTAACTGTTGGTCTACTGTGTAAAAGAAGATTCAAAATTGTGCTAGACTCTGATAAAGTTGTAATCCTTAAGGGGAACATGTATGTTACCAAAGGTTATTGTATCGATGGCATGTTTAAGTTAAGTATTAATAAAGTAATTAGTTCTACTTATATTATGGATTCTTGTGATGTTGCATGCTAGATTAGGTCATTTAAATTTCAATTCCATATAATACTTGCTTAAAATTGGCTATATTTCTATTAATGATTTTGATGTGAAAAACAAATGTGAAATTTGTATTCAAACCAAAGTTACTAGAAAATCCTTTCCTAAGCTAGAGCGTAAATCTAAAATTTTAGAATTTATTCACTCCGATATATGTGAACTTAATGGTGTTCTTACTAGAGGAGGAAAAAGATATTTTATTACATTTATTGATGATTGTTCAATGTTTACATATGTTTATTTGTTAAGACATAAAGATGAAGCATTTAGTGTATTCAAACTCTATAAGACAGAAGTTGAAAATATGCACAAAAAGAAAATAAAAACTTTAAGAAGTGATCGGAGAGGTGAGTATTTCTCAAATGACTTTAACATGTTTATTGAAGAAAATGGTATCTTGCATGAATGTTCTATTCCATATACACCTCAACAAAATGGTGTAGCTGAAATAAAAAATCGTACATTAGTTGATATAGTTAATTCATTGTTACTAAATACCAAACTATCATTAAATTTGTTTGGTGAAGTGCTCTTGACTTTGTGTCACATCTTAAATCGTAACCTTTCTAAAAAGTTAAAGGTTTCTCCATATGAAATTTGAAAAGGGAGAAAATCTAATCTTAATTATCTCAAAGTATGGGGGTGTGTTGCTTATTATCTTTTTGTTAATAATAAAATAACCAAATTAGGGCCTAAAGTGATGAAAAGTATTTTAATAGGGTATGCTTTGAACTCAAAAGCCTATTGAATATTAGATTTATTGTCTAATATGATAGTTGAAACTTGTGATGCTTAGTTCATTGAAAATAAATTTCTTAATAACTCAATATTAAATGATACAACACCCAAGCAAGTAACTAAAACAAATAAAGAGGATATTTCTAATAAAAGCATAGTTGAGGAAATAATTACATAACCTAGAAGAAATAAACGAGTTAGAAAAGAAAAGGATTTTGGTCCTAACTTTGTTACTTCTGTCTAGTTCACCTATATTATGGAAGGAGCTTGTGATTATGTAATTAATGAAATTGCTATCATACTAAGTATTGATTGTGACCCATAAACATACAAAGAAGTGATGGCTTCTAGGGATACCGCATTTTGGAGGGAAGCCATAAATGATGAAATGGATTCGATTATATCAAATAATACATTTTTTTAGTGGACCTACCTCCATAGTCTAAGGCAATTGGTTGTAAATGAGTATTTAGAAGAAAATATACTATGGATGGAACATTACAAACCTTCAAAGCTCAGTTAGTAGCTAAAGGATTTAAGCATAAAGAAGGCATATATTATTTTGATACCTACACTCTAGTTGCTCGTATGACCTCTATTCAAGTTCTTATGGCTATAGCCTCTATTTATAAGCTTCATGTGCATCAAACGGATGTTAAAACTGCATTTTTGAATGGTGATCTCAATGAGAAAATTTACATGGAACAGCCTAAAGGATTCATTTTAAGTGGAAATGAGAAGAAAGTTTGCAAATTGGTTAAATCTTTGTATGGACTAAAACAAGCGCCTAAATAGTGGCATAAAAAGTTTGATTCTATAATTCTAAAACATGGTTTTAGACATAACAACACTGATAAGTGTATTTATGACAGGGGCCTGAAAGTGCACAGGTTGTCGAAGTAATAAAATACCCTGGTGAGTGGGTAGTCGTATCCACAGGGAATAGGGATTTAAGACACAAGATTTCACTACGCAGCTATGAGGTATACGAATAATGAGAATAGAATCAATGAGTGGGTGTAAAAGTAATTTTAAAGAAAACAAGAAATAAAAGAGAAGTGTGGCAGGTGACACGACCCCTTGCATGTATCCCGCAAGTGCACGGGTTTGTCGATGTAATAAATTTTACCCTGGTGAGTGGGTAGTCGTATGCATAAGGAATAGGGATTTAAGACATGAGATTTCAATATTTAGCTAAGCGGTGTACGGTGAATGTGAAGAGAATCAATGAGTGAGTGTGAAAGCAAATATAAAGAGATAAGAATTAAAATAGAAAGATAGAAGGTGAGAGAGTGCAAGTAGGAGTAAAATAAAGAAGGACAAGCAATCAGTAAAGTTGGGTACCCGGACAAGCTACCCCTAAGACTTATGCTTCTAGTGCAAGACAATGCTATTATACTTTCCTATTGATGTTAATTGAGTCGAGGATATCCTTAAACACACGATCTCAAACCTAAGGTCAACCGTGACTAACCCCAACACTATGCCCCTGCATTAGGTTTTCACTACGACCCTTGACTCTCGTTGACTTGTCAACTAAGCCCTAGGGGAGTCCGTCTTCCTAAGCCTCACACTACGTGGGATTGCTTTAAGTTCTAGGGATTACTAGTGATAAACCCTGTTCCTATGTATAGTTTTAAACCTTTGGTCCAGGTGGAAGAACCCTAGTCTAAATTAAGCCCCAGCACTAGGATTCACTTCAACTCTTCACTCTGTACTAAGTCCTAGGGGAGTTCCTCTCCTAGCACTTCACTCTATCTCGACCGCTAAGAAATCATGGAACACAGAGGTAGTGAGAATCACACCGGAGGGGAAAGGGGACGTTCCGCTACCTCACGACTCACCCTCTCAACCCTCTTTAATCCTAAGTAGTCTAACCCTATAGGAGTTGTCACACCTCCAAAGGATAACCTAGATTGTTCTCAACCCTAGTGTCACGGTTAAGGGAAAATAATAACAAGAAGCAATTAAAATTGAAACTCAAATTTATTCATCAATAATGGAAAAGCATAATAACAATGTCATAGAAACATAATAATCCTAGGGTTTACAAGTCCAAATCCCCACAAGGGGTTTAGCTCCTCATGGAGCTATACAAATCCATCAAAATATAAAAGTGAAAACAAATAGAAAGCATCGATGAAAACCCCCTTGTGTATGGTGTAGCCGTGGTCTTGTGCAGCCACCGGACGTCGATGACGATGCCGATGATGCGCTTCGATCCTCCATAAAAGTCCTCTCCAAACCTTAGCCGCAACCCTCCAGAAGTTCGGAGAAAAGATTAGCGAAAAGATGTGTAAAAAGTCTCCAAAACGGGCTTTTATAATGTTGAGTTGCGGCTTAAAATCGGCTGAATCAGGATTTCACACGGTCGTGTGGAATTTCCACACACCCGTGTGAAGTTGCTGGAATGCTGATTTTCGGTAGACAGTGAACAGTAACTTGCTACATTATTTTTGTTGCAGTAACTTACTACAATGCTGCTACAATACTCGTGCCGAAACGCTTCCGAATTCATTGTTCTTCATCAAGGCCGTTGAATTGGGCACACAATCAACGGTAGACTGTGCCAATTGCTTTAAATCTCCTTATTGGTGAAGTTCTCCTATGCTAACATGAGCTAGACTTATTGTGAATGTGACTGCCTTTGTGCCCCTCCAAAAGAGATTGACACACACTCACAAGTCTAGGTTCGTGCCTTGTTTCTTGCTTGGTCCGAAAACTCCCCAACAACGGCGAACTTGATCTAACTTCGCTTCTTTTCTCCAAATTATTTTCACAACCCTACAATGCACAAAAGCACACAAATGCACACTTTTTAGTGATAAAATCTGATGAAAGTAATGCTCATTGTAGGATAATAACGCTTCGCTTATTATAACACGAGCACTTATCAATTTACTACAAATTCGTTGAGAATTATAGTGTTATCATTTGTCTATATGTTGATGATCTATTAATTTTCGGTACAAATTTGGAAGGTATTAGTGATACTAAAAGGTATCTAACTTCTCAATTCAAAATGAAGAATTTGGGTGAAATAGATACCATTCTTTAAATTAAAGTGCAAAAAAATAGTGAGGGTATTGTGTTGAGATAAAGTCATTACATTGAAAAGATACTGGATAAATTCAAGTATTTTAAATTTAAGGAATGTAAGACTCCTTATGACCCTCAACTTAATTTAGTTGAGAATCCTTATAGAGTTATTGCACTGTTAGAATATGCTAGTGCCATAGGATGTCTCATGGATACCTCGCATTGTACAAGACCAAATATAGCATTTGTTGCATGTAATTATCTAGATTTACAAGTAAGCCTAGTTCTGAGCATTGGAAGGGAATAACTAGAGTATTTGGATAATTGAAACAAACTAGTAATTTCAATTTGCATTATAGTAATTTCTCTAGTGTGCTTGAAGCCTATACAGATGCAAGTTGGATCACTAATGCAAGTGATCAAAGTTCGACCAGGATGGATTTTTACCATAGATGGAGGTGCTATTAGTTGGCCATCTAAGAAACAAACTTGCATCTCACATTCAGCAATAGAGGCTAAGTTTATAGCCTTGCTGACATCTGGGAAAAAGGTTGAATGGCTTAGAAATCTATTAATGAAAATATATTTTTGGCCACAACTGGTGCCTCCAATATCTATTTTTTATGATAGTGAGTCGATTATGTCGTGTGCCCATAATAAAGCTTATAATGTAAAGTCTAGACACATTTGGCTAAGACATGAATATGTCAAACAATTGATCGATGATGGAGATATAGGCATCATATTCATGAGAATAAATAATAATTTAGCATATCCATTAATGAAAGCATTGTCTCGAGATGAAATTATTGTAAGTACAGCCAAGATGGGCTTAAAACCCTTATAATTGATGACAATGGAACCTTACCTCATTCTAGCACATCACTAGTTTCGAGGTTCAAAGGGTAAGAACAAGTTGTTGTGAATTACCGATACACAAGTATCATACTTAAAATAAGGATGAGATATATATAGTTAAAAATATCTCTTAATGGGTAGACTAAGGGCCAATTTTGATCCCACCTGAGTATAGAAGTGGAGCCACTTCTAACAAGAGTTAAAGGTGTATCTCTTGTAAATGCTTATAATTCCAGGATGAGCACAAGGCCATATTAAAGTGCTACCAATATATATCTCTTAAATTAGGAGGGTGTGAGTATGTGTGTTTGTTCCCCTGTCGAGACATATAGGATAATTGGTTCAAGCAACTTGGCCACTTTTTTCCCATTTTGACTTTGAGAGCTTACACTAAAGAATGGTTCAAATCTGGCGATACCATTCTTTATGCACACTCATGTTGTTTGGAGACATGTGATTGTAAATATTAACAATCTAGTGGGGGAATGTTATATAGATTATTAATTTTAAATAAATGTAACTTTTAGGCCTAAAGATTTAACATTTCAAAAACATCTATTGAGTGTGATTAAATTAATTAATATGTTTTGAAAGAGTATTGTGACTTTTCAATAATATTGTTTGATTGAAAGATGTAACACTTCACATGCATCTTTTAAGAGTTAATGGTTTCATTAAGGGAAAAGTTGTAACTCTTCGAAAGAGTCTTTTGGAGGCTAGCTATAATATTGGCTAATTCAAGACATTTCATATAATAAGAAGTTATTTGGATTCAAACAACTTTGTCTTCAACTTTTCCTTCTAAAATAGTGAGATTTTGGAAACCACATTTTTCCTAAGTTGTCATCTGTAGTTGTATCCTGGGAGAGGCCGCATATAACTCTCTTAGGAAATCTTTGCAATAGGGCGTGTAAATCTCTCTAAGAACAACAAAAACGTGCCTCCAAATTGATCTTTGGTGATAAGTTAGTACACCAACCCGATTTATTCTTAACAGTTATATGCCTTATAAAATAGCTAAATATTTTTAATTTCAAAATTATTGAACAAATAAAAAATTCTATCTAGGAAGGCCAACATAATTTAACAATACTTTTGCATTTCAATTTCTTTAGTTTCACTTGAATTGTTTTAATTGAAACCAATATTAGTTGTTATTAGCTATCGTATGTGATTAAATAATTTAAAAAATATGTCCTCTCGGATAATAAAATAAAACATTAATTTCTAAATTTAATATGAAATTAACTTCTGGGGTATCCCCACTCCATTTTTATTCTTCAATGATGAATTAGAAAGATTATAAGTTCCTGCTTTTTATGAAAACATAAATAATTTATTTTAGTTTTGGTTTATCTTTTAAGTTAGTATCAATACATAATGCGGTACATTAATATCTTTTTTGCAGAGTACTTCCAAAAACCTTACACCCTTTTTACTCTAATTTTTAATAATTTTACAAAATACTAAACATAGAACTTGGGCTCTATGAATTTGATGCTGAACTAGTAACATTTTAATCATATTTACAATATCACCCTAGCATAACTTTAGTATCTGATAGTTTTTTTGTAGGTGCAACAAGCGCATATACAATTAGGGGAATACGCACCAGATGAAAAATTTGATCGTCTAGCCCATACACCCTCTCTCAGTGACATAAAGTTAGGACTGTATGTTTTCACCCACAATTAAGCACTTGTTACCACCATAACATCCAACAAAACTTGAACTCAGTGCTCTTAAATCTCCACACCAACGCTTTTGTTGCTGGACAAATATGGTTAGGCTATAGACCTTTTTAGTAATACCTTATATCTTAATAACATTATAATTGAAGTTTATCTTCCGTGTCTAATTTATAATTTTATAAAGTCCATTATTATCATATTGGTATGCGTTATTTGTGGAAGTCACCATCAAATTTACACAACTGTTTTAAACTTATCCACATTCTCCAAATATTTTGAGGAAGAAAAAGAAATACAATGGAGAAATAAAATTTAAACGCAAAATATATAAAAGGAAAGATATTATTTTAAATCTTTTTATAAAATAAAAATAAAATATATATTTAGGGTCCTTTTGATTGGTTAAGGAGAACAACACAAGCAGTACAGTATAGTACAGACGGTTAAAATACATTACAAGTGCTTGTGCTATTCTATATTTGATTTCCGTTGAATAGTACAAATTTTTTTGTGTTGTTTAGTGTTTGATTTGCATAAGTACGGAACACAAAATAGTAAATTACAATAATACCTTTTTACTATTTTATATTTGTTTTATAATAAAAAAATATACAATAATATTTTATGAAATTCTTATCAAATTTTACAACGCCCAACAACATAGCAACAAGTTAAAAAATCAACATAATTTTAAAAACATTTAATCCACAACAAACAAACTTTCATTAATATCTTAATCCTAAAAAACAAATAAATAAATAAATTTTTAAATAGATAAATAAATAGATAAATAAGTAAATAAAATAAAATAAATAAATCATGTAATCATTTTTGTAATGCAGTAGTGTAATTTCTAATTTTAAAAAGGGACAATTTTGTCATTAAGTTGTCTTGTACTTCGCTAAAATTTTTGTATCATGATTTTGGTGGTACAAAAAATTAAGAAGTTGTGTTATACCGATTAGGTAGTTTGTGTTGTACTTCCGCACCATTTGTAAATCAAAGACATAACAATAGAAGTT
This sequence comes from Dioscorea alata, assembly GCA_020875875.1. NCBI lineage: Eukaryota > Viridiplantae > Streptophyta > Magnoliopsida > Dioscoreales > Dioscoreaceae > Dioscorea > Dioscorea alata. The sequence continues at coordinate 11,215,108 of CM037027.1, forward strand.
GTCCTGTGATGTCCCTTGAAATCTTGCTTATCAAAAGGAACCTTAATGTTCAGAACATGATGAATTATGGTATTGTAAAATTTAATTCATCCAACTATTTACAAAATATAAAATTGTGTACAATTTACAAAGGTATTAAAAAAGTAGAGAGAGTTGGTGGTAGGGTTAAGATATTCAAAAAGTAATAAAACTACAAAAAGATTATTTAAAGACTTAGCAAAACAGTAGTAATGAGGAAAATTTTAGGTTATATAAATTAGTTGATAAATATGCTAAAAGGGCGATAAGCAAGGTTAAGTATTAAAATTATGGTATATTGCATGCTAAATTAGGCTCAAAAGAAGGAGAAAGTTATTTATATGTAAGCCAAGGCTATAGAAAGGAAAATGAGGGATTTAGAGCCAGGGTCAAATGTGTAAAAAATGAAGACGATAAAGTGTTGATGAAGGATGATGAGGTTAACAAAAAGATGGAGAGTATACTTTTATAAATTGTTTAATATAGATCATGAGCATAATAAAAGTATTAGAGGTCAATAATACTAAGGCTGGTGATGGAATTAAGAATGTTCGGAGTAGTAGAGTTGGCGAAATTAATTAAGGATGTTCTCATAAGAATGAAAATTAGGAATGGTGTAGGCTTGGATGATATACCAGTAGAACTTTGGAAGTCCTTAGGAGATGAGGTGATATCATGGTTAATTAGAGTATTTAATAGGATACTACACTTTAGAAAAATATTAGATAAATAGAGGAAGAGTATTTTACCACCCATCAATAAAAATCGATATTCAATGTTACAATAACTATTGTGGAATTAAACTTATGAGTCATTATATGAAACTTTGAGAGAGAGTAATTAAGCTGAGTTTGAAACTCAAAACTAATGTTTCTTTAAATCAATTTCGTTTTATGACTAATAGGTTAATAATTGAAGCAATTTTTATTAATTTTAACACAATTGATAGAGAAGTATAAAGATTACATTATCTTTGTTGATTTTGAAAAGATATACCATAAGGTATCTACGGAGGTCCTTAGGTGGGTTCTATAAAGGAAGGAGGTTACTACTTGGTACATAGACATTATAAAATATATGTATGATAGCTCTGTGACTAGTATTAGAACTATAGGGGAAGAGTCTAGAATGTTCTCTATTACTATAGCTCCACATCAAGGTTTAATATTAAACCCTTATCAGTTTGCTTTATTTATAAATAAATTAACTAAGCATATCCAATATCGAATCCCTTGGTGTATGTTTTTAGTTGATGATGTGGTCTAGTTGATGAAAGTAGAGAAAGTGGCAACTTGAAGTTGGAGAAGCACTTTAGAAACTAAAGGCTTTAATTAAGTAGAATAAAAATGGAATATTCAAATGTAATTTTAAAAATAATAATATGTAGAAATAAGGGAGGAGTTAGATTGAATGACACTGAGATTGATAGAAGTAAAAGTTTTCGATATACAGGCTCTATAATCTAAGAGGATGGAGAACTTATAGAAGAGATTACAAATAAGATTAAGATAGGTTAGGTAAAACGGAGGAGTGCTTATTAAGTCAACTATAATGTACAATTAGAATGTTAGGCTGTTAAAAAACAACATACTTAAAGGATTAGGGTGGCTAAAATGTTAAGATGGATGCAAGTTTTATTGGGAAGTACTAATTAAGGAATGAATTTATATGAAATAGATTAGGAGTGACACCTATTACTGACAAGTTCAAAGAGAATTGATTAAAATGGTATGGACATGCTCTTAGACGACTAGTAGATGTCCCCATAAGAAAAATGGAAGCTCTCTAGGTGAAAGGTTAAAGAAAAGTGCTAGGTTGACCTAAAAAGTGTTTTGCAAAAACTTTATGTAATAATATGACAAAGTTTGATTTATCTAGTCTTTTGGTCTACGATTGAGTAATATGGAAAGGTCTAATTTATCTAGCTGATCATAGACATGGCCACGGTTTAGGAACGGACAATTTCAGTTCAAAGAAACCTTGAACCAAAACCAAACCGCCTAGGCAAGGTTCTTGGCTGTTCGGTTTAACGGTTCTGATTTAGCGGTTCATACAGTTCGGAGTTTTTTTTAACTAAATAATCTAATATTTCAAATTAAAATGAACACAAAAATACATGAATAAATTTAATACTATATTTTATTAAAAAAGTATTAATAATTTAAAACAATATTTTGCAATAAAAGTACAATAAGAGAAAAAATAAAAAAATAAAGGGCTTGAACTTAATTATATTAAGTTGCCTATGTATCATCTCTGAATCAGATGAATTAGATCAGACAATCAGAACTAATCAATTTGGTTACTACCGGTCATATGATTCAAATGGTCAAACCTAATCAGATAATAGATATCATGAGTCCATGAAATTATTTATATAATATATAATATATATAATATTTTTATTCAATTGGAACCGGCGGCTTAATCACCATTTTGAACCGTTGGTTACACGGTTTTCAAATTCTGAAACTGGAACCGCACCTTGTATGAAGGTTCAGGTTCCGGTTTTAGGACGGTTACAATTTTTCCAGTTCCAATTCCAGTTTTTGGTGGTTTCGTTCCACGATTTCGGTTCAAAATGGCCACATTTAGCTGATCCTAAATAATTGGGACCAACTGCTTACTGTTGTTGTTATTCGCATGGATATTATTTCTAACAAATTAAATATATAACATTAGTAATTATATTTCACATTCCAAATCTTGCTCCTTATAATTTTGATCAAATTTATATTTTATATCTGAACAACAACAACAACAACAACAACAATTCAATTTTTCTAACACCAACATTAAAAAGCAAGACTCCTTAGAATTGCCCATAGATGAGTAAGAGATATTCAAATTAACTACTATATAGATAAATTTAATCACATAAAAAATAAGATCTTAATATCATTTAAAATCTAAGCAAGGCTTTTTTCAATTATTCAACTTCTTTTAAATTATCTATTTACTATATTAATCTATCCATGAGACTTGAGTTTATATATGTATATATGTGTGTGTGTGTGTGTGTGTGTGTGTGTGTGTGTGTAAACTATTAGAGTAACTAATATCCTCATGTTGGTTAATTTGGAATATAGATTAAATTTATAAACTTCAGTTTCTCATCATAGTAATATCTAATTTTTTTATCCCCTTTCTAATATTCAGCATTGCCAATCATCTTCACTAAAGTTTCAATCTTTAACAACTCTTATTGCCACACTATAATTCACTTCTATGAGGGTTTCTAAGATTAATCTTCCATCGAAGTATCATTAGCTAAAGATACTGGAGAGTGATATTCAGAAGACAACTTTTCATACTCGATACGGGCACTATGAGTTCTTAGTGATGTCGTTTGGCCTAACAAACGCTCCGGTGGCTTTTATGGGCTTGATAAATAAATTTTTTGTCCATATTTGGACAAGTTTGTGATTGTATTCACTGACAACATTCTGGTGCATTCATCAATTAAGGAGGATCATGCCCAGCATCTGCAGATTGTGTTACAAACACTTCGAGAGAATGATTTGTTTGAAAATTTTTGAGGTGTGAATTTTGGTTGCATGAAGTGGCTTTACTAAGGCATGTTGTGTCAAGTGTTGGGATATTTGTTGACCTAAAGAAAGTGGAAGCTATTGTTAATTGGGATCAATCAAAGAATGCATATGAGAATAAGAGTTTCCTTACCTTGCCAGGGTATTACTGTCGGTTTATTAAGGGGTTTTCACTTATTGCTACTCCATTAACACAGTTAACTGCAAGGGAGTGAAGTATGTTTAGGATGAGAAGTGTGCGAAGAGCTGTGATGAGTTAAAGGATCGGTTAACTTCAGCACTGATTCTTTCTTTGCCTATTAGCTAATAGGAGTTCGTGGTTTTTAGTGATGCATCACACCATGGTTTGGATTATCTTTTGATGCAGAGTGGGAGAGTGATAGCTTATGCTTCTTGACGATTAAATAAGCATGGGTTGAACTATTCGACCCATGATTTGGAGCTAGCTGCGATTGTGTTTACATTGAAAATCTGGAGACATTATTTATATGGGAAAGTTGTTGGATTTTCATTGACCACAAGAGTTTGAAGTCTCTTGTTACCCAAAAGGAGTTGAATTTGAGGCAATGAAGGTGGTTGGAGTTGATTAAAGATTATGATTTGGTTATCAATTATAACCAAGGAAAGGTGAATATGGTAGCGGATGCATTATGTCAGAAGTCATCTGCCACCTTGGCTTTCATGTAGATGTCCTACTTGCCTCAGTTATTGGCAATCCGCAAGATGGGTGTTATATTGGAGGTTTATTTAAGTGGAGCTTTGTTGGACAATTTTGTGGTGAAACCATCATTGCTAGATTAAATTCGAGAATGTCGAGTTAGGCTGAGAATTTCAGAGCTTGGAAAAAGATAAAGCTAGTGAGTTCGAGCTTCGAGGAGATGGTATCTTAGAATTTAGGGGTTGAATTTGTGTTCTTAAGAACTCTGATCTTTAGAGAGTAATTCTGGAGGATGCCCATTCTTCCACTTATGTTGTGCATCCTGGGAGTACTAAAATGTATCGTACTATCAAGGAAGATTATTGGTGGTCAGGCATGAAGTGTGAAATTGTAGAATTTGTGGCTAAATGTCTTGTTTGTCAATAAGTGAAGATAGAACGTCAACGTCTAGCGGGAACACTACAACCATTGCTAATTCCAGAATGGAAATGGGAGAACATAACTATGGATTTCGTGATTGGGTTGCCACACACACCTCAGAGGTATAATGTGATTTGGGTAATCGTTGATTGGTTGATGAAGTCAATACATTTCTTAGCCATTCGCACCAGTTACTCATTAGAGAGGTTTGCTAAGCTTTATATTGATGAGATCATCAGACTACATGGAGTGCAAATTTCCATTGTCTCAGATAGAGATCCTCGATTTACTTCTCGGTTTTGGCCGAAATTCCAAGAATCTCTTGGGACAACTTTGAGGTTTAGCATTGTATATCACCCGTAGACAAAAGGTCAATCGGACTGGACTATTCAGACTTTGGAGGATATGTTGCATGCTTGGCTATCGACTTTCAAGGTAGCCGGGACAAGCACTTATCACTAGTGGAATTTGCCTACAACATCAACTTTCAAGCTAGCATTGGTATGGCTCCATATGAAGTGCTATATGAGAAAAAATGTCGAACACTACTTTGTTGGAATGAGGTAGATGAAAGAAAATTGCAAAATGTGGAGTTGATTAAGGTTACTGTAGAGAAGGTCAGAATGATTTGGGATAGATTAAAGATGGATCAAGATTGGCAAAAACCTACATTGATCAAAGAAGAAGAGATTTGGGATTCATTGTTGGTGAAATGGTGTTCCTAAAAATCTTTCTGTGGAAAGGTGTAATTCGGTTTCATAACAAGGGGAAATTGAATCTTCGCTACATTGGGCCATTCACAATGTTGGAGAGGATCGGAATGGTAGCATATCATTTAAAGTTGCTATCAGAGTTGGGAAAGATCCACAATGTATTCCATGTGTCTATGCTTAAGAAGTACGTGCTCGATCCGTCACACACACTTGAAGCATCTCCAATTGAATTGGGTGAAGATTTGAGTTTTCAACCAATCAAAATTTTAGATCGGCAAGACAACGTACTTCATAGCAAGGTTATTCCCATGGTGAAAGTGCTTTGGAGAAGCGATCATGTTGAGAAAATAACTTGGGAGCCCGAAGATACGTTGCAAAAGCAACATCCTCACTTGTTTGTTGATTTAGGTAAGTCAAAATTTTAAGGCCAAAATTTCTTTAAGGGGGGCAAAATGTAATACCTCACCTTCAAGTTAGACCTAATCCTAGGGCAAATTGGGAATTTTAGATCTTAGTTAAATTAGGATAAACTTAAATTCAAATACTAGACTTTATTCTACTAGGACCTTTACGTTTGTAGTGGATTATTCCTAGATAAATAAATTTCAAACTAATTTAGTTAAATTCTGGATAACCTAAATTCAAATATTAAATTCTTATTCTACTATGACTAATACATTGGTGGTGGAGATCCTTAAAAATAGAGTTTGGAAGTTTGCTATTTAGGAAAAAAAAAAAAGAAAAGCCCAAATCTCTCAACCTAAGCCCTATGCTCCACAATTAAACCTCTTTTTCTCTTCTAACTCTTCTAGGAGCAAACTTTGAGAAACGATCCCCTTCTTTTTCTTCTTCTTAGATTTGTACATTCAAGGTAAGATCTATCATCCTACCTTCTTTATAATAATTTTCTGGTTTTGGCATCATCATACATCTTCCCACTTGATTTTATTGCTTCCTTATGCTTTGATAAGAGATCTTTGAAATAAGTGGATTTTTATTTTTGAATTCATGGATTCTAATATATCTAGCAGTTTAGAATCAAATATAAGAGATTTCTTCTTGATTAATCTTGTAATTTAGAGCTAGCATTTTATCAATTTGTTGATCTTTCATTAATTCAATGTCTGATGAGCGTCTGTATTGTAGCTCTGGGTTAGTACTGCAACAACTGGTTCATTATTGTAATGCGATGTGTTACTATAGTACCGTAGGAATTTTTCAAGATTCTTTTGATTTTTCAATGTTGAGCTCTTTCTAACCTTAATTGAAATTAGGTTGGGTCAATCGAAATCGATGCCAAGCCAAAACAAACCCTAATTCTTTATACATCGCATATAGAACTTGAATTGTGCATATTCCTCTTAAATGCATATTTTATTTTTAGGTAAAATTTTGCATTAAATTAAATTTACTCTTACGTTGGAAACCCCAAGTGAAGACAAGAAGCTTGCGAAGGAGTGCAGCAATTAAGCTCTTAGACTTACGGGTCTAAGCATTGTGAGTGAATGTCCTTCTTTAAAAGTTATTTTCAAAATAGGCTTTTCCTATTTGGTTTTTAAATGATTATGTTACTATTGTATATTATGATATACTGAATTTCTTTATGTGGTTATTCTTGAGTTATGATTAGCTATGGTTTGATTTAAAAAGGTTTTTACTTTAATTACATTGACATGTCATATTTTGAATTTTGGTGACCACGAGTCTATGACTCGGCTGCTACAGTGGCGGTCTTCACGGACTGGCCAATTAAGAGGCGACGTGGTAGACTGACAGACATTGGTTACTCATTCAGGAGGCGCAAAGCGAATTTGAATTGGGAGTGGGTGAGTATCCCCACTAATTTTGAGACACCGTGCGTCACCTTATGTGTAATCTCAGAGGTCAACGCTAAGGTGGACTTTTTTCGTGTTTAAAAATGTGTCACTGGCCTTGGCGATACACACGTAATCATGACGACGCTTTGGTTTGGGAGTTATTTCTTGGCCTATTTAAAATATTGGACTTTACATACAACTTTTGGCTAAACTTATTACATTATGGAAAATTTGTTTATCGGTATCATTTCTTGTTTCAAAATTATTCTTGAAATGTGTATTTAAAATGTAATATTTTATGATATTAAACGATATTTTAAACACCCTTAATAACCACTCACTGAGTAACTATGTTGCTCACCCACTCTTTTTCCTTTTTTCCTCAAATATTGATTGATAGTGCAGTGCCATTAGGAAGTTGTGCTGGGTTGCTCCATTTTCCCTAGTTGTTATTGTCACTCGCCTACCTATGGGCCTAGGGACGCGATAACCGTCTTGACAACCCGAGGAGGGACATCCTCGCTACTCAACCCTCGAGTTGTCGCAAGGGTAACTAAAAACCTGGGATTTAGCATCATTGAACAGAATATAAAAAATATAAAACAAATGGATACAAAGGGGAAGCATCGACAATATAACCTAAATGTAGAGTTCAAGAAATATACTGGATACATATACATCAAAGTTTTCAATAATGATAGACAACATACAAGCCATGCAATTACTACACATAGGGAAATAAACACACTAATGGATTCATAATCCTAATACAATGATTTCATGACCAATAATAAGCATACATAGGATTAAAAATGAAGAGAGACAAGAAAGAATATGCCCAACACTTCATCCCACTGCCACGCCATTACAAGCTAAAACCTGGAAAGAAGGAAGAGGGTGAGTAATCAAGGTCACTCAGTGAATGGGTTATTACAATTCTAAAAAGATATCAAAACAAATCAATAAATTTCCAAAAAGACAAGCTTTCAAACTAATACATATAGCTTTTAAACATTTCAATACAAACCTCAATGTACATGCACATATAGAAATCATGAATAGCATAAAGATTCACTTTTGCTCCAGTGAGGGTTTCAACATTTATAACTCAAGAATAGTAAAATACAAGTTTCAAACCATAAAACATGATGCTCATCATCAAATCAATTTAGCTTCCAAATAATTTACAAGAGAGCACATCTCAAGGTTACTTTGCACATCAACTCAAGTTCTTTAAAATACGAAGTTTTGCATCACAAGCAAAAAGAAGTATTGGTCTAAAAAACTCTTTAAACTTTCACTGTGGCCACGGCTAAGTTCAGAGTTATCAAGGTGCTCATGCCCTTGACATTGACCCATCGGTTCTCCATGTGATGACCTCGGTTTCTCAATGACCATCCAATCAGGGTTCTACACCCCCTCCTGAATTGGACGAAGAAATTAGCCGGTCTTCCATGCCACCTTAAAAAGCTGGCCGTGAAGACCGCCTACTGCAGTAGGATGCCACCAACAACAAAAAAAAGCAATACATGTATACCTCATTATAGAGTGCATACCTAGGACAACATTCACATTTCACAAATGAAAATCATTTTCACATATACCGATATCAAAAACACAATAATATGTACAAAATTTCATAAATCAACATACTGTCCAAATCCAAGATAGATATTCACATTTTAGAAAGGAAACTCTTTCATATTCAGAAATGCCAACTGTATAATTTTATGAATACATGTTTCACAAACCATTTTCCAAATGTAAATACCAATAGTATCAACAGAAAACATTGAACATACTTTTGGGATATCTTTAAAAAAATAATGAAATTCATTAGAACAAAACTTGGCATTTAGCCAAATAAAACTCACAAAATACTCATGATTGATCTAGCTTTACCTCTCAAATAATTCATTAAATATCACTCAGATATAATAGTAAGCCCATGAACCATTCAAGCATAATACCAAGTCTTCCATAAATAGCATGATCATACTATCTTTCTTACATTCTTCCCAAACTTAATATTGCTTTTGCCACATTCCTCAATTTGACAAAAATACATTCATCAGAGATTCTCAATAATGCCCAAGTTATAATCAACCTCAACTGCTAAAATATGAATTTACTCACCCACCGGCAAGTGATTATCAACTAAACCAATTCACATATACAAAAGCCACATTAAGGATATAAATATAATTAAGTTAGTACAAGTATCTATGCGTGGCAAGAAATCAATAAAATCTTCCACTGAAAATTTCAATATGCCTATAGGGCTTATACATCATCAAGCAATCATTTATACAAGTCTATAATCACACAAATTTGTCATGCACATAAGTCCAGCCCAAATTTCTCAACAAAGTGTCATTACTCCCAAATCGTCAACATTAACTTCACTAATATTAAATTCATTATCAAAATTTTTCAAAGTTGCCTTCCATTCCTTGAGAACATTATGCTAAAAAATTTAATGGCAATTACAATAACACTTAATTTAGCATTTGAAATTCCATCCATCTTTAAGTATATACAACACATGTAGTTCATCATTACCCTTTCAAGAAATCTCCAACTTCTTCAAAGAAATGAAGTATATAATTTAATTCAACTCTCAAATCAATTCCAACTATAAGACAAAATAAATTTTAAATATTTTCGGTTCTTAAAGCTTCTAATTTCAATAATATTTCTTCAATTTTTGTTGCATAATTCTTTCTATCATAGCTACAAAATGTCCAAGCTCCTAAACATCAAAGCAAACAATTAACCTTTGATTCTACAATTATTGAAATAACTCAACATCACCAAGATATAAGCATAGAATGGTGTCAAAGGCCCCATCTTAATCATAGGAGATGAACAACACCAAGTGTCAAAAAAATAATATGGAATTCAAGTTTCAAACAATTCATTTCAATTCCAATATACCAACATAATAATAACATTTTCATTCACACATCAAGGGTTTTCCAATACAAATCAATAATGAGGAAATTCTTCTGAATTGATCAACATATTAATTTAAATATGATAAAACCAAGAGTCAATTTCAAATCAAAATAATAAAGGTATTTGAATCATATCTACTAGAATGTGCATCAACTTAACCCATTCAGTGCTTAGGCGATCATGAACCACGAGTAAGCTAATCCTCCACCAGCTCCTTGACTTGAGCCGAGCCCTCATTACCTAACCAACCAAGACCACACACAAGCACAAAACCAAGCAATCAAGTAAGCAAAACAACAAAAGATTGACAAGAAGAAAAGTGAGCAAAACCCTAGGTTAACAAACAAAGAAATTCTACAAGAGGCTTAGGGTTAGCTCAAAGCTGAGTTTTAGGGTTCTCAAAGATTTTCTAAGGTTCTTGGCTTTGCTCTAAAGCAAAGAAACAAGGAAAACAACCAAAGTTCACTAGTGACATAGTACTACTATAGTAAACCTAACCCTAACAAAGGATTTCCTCTCAAATTTACAACGTTAAACAAGGAAATTTCTTTACAATCTTCAACAACAATGAATTACAAGATCAATGGATGCACTTTAAGCCCATAATAACCCACAAATCAAGCATATTGTATGAGTTAGATCTAGGTTTACAAATAATCAAATACAAAGAAATATGAACAAAATACGGGATAAAAACTTGGATCAAAGCTCTTTACGGTACTCATGAGTAAGGGAGAAAGAGGTTCCGGGCTTTGATTCGCCCAAAATCGGTTATTGGAGAAATTTTGAAACTAAGGAGATGCTCGGCTGAAGAAAGAAAAAAAGCAAGGAAAACCTCGGGTTGCTACAATGCCGCATAAAATGTATAATATTGGGTTGAAAGTGCTACAATATCAAGCTAGTTATAACAGTTATTAGGACATATTATATTCATATGTTTAGTTATGTTAGTTGGATCCACTAGTGTGTAATAAAATTTTTACAGTTTGTCAATTCTCACTTTGTTTTCAACATTTTCCAGAATGCTACACTAATTATATTATTTTAAAGTTGCATTTTATGTGAGTTTCGTATATGTATTTACTTGTGATGAAAGTTATAGTATGTTTTTGCTTTACGATATCCCGGGGTAAGGTGGGTGTTCATGTCACTTATTTTAGGATATCAGGGCGATTGGCACGTGCTTGGCCACATGCCAGGACATGACACATATGGCTTTTATCACTAATTTGTCACTGCTCCATTCTTTCGCTATTTATTTCTTTTGCACAAAGTTCAATAATTTTGAATGAAATGAAAATTTTGGAAAGTAATATAGTAGTTAAAAATTAAAAAAAAAAACAAAATACATGAGAAAAAATAGGTATAAAGAAAATCAAACTAATATAATAAATAATATTTTTATAATAAAAATCATTAAACTTATATAGTGATTGATCAAATGGATAATAATAATGAAACTTGTCAAAGATAAAGGGTCAGAATTTTTGGCTTATCTATATTTTTTTTAAAATAATGCAACCATATGTAACTAGTGAATAAATAAATAATATTTCAAGAAGCTCAAGATTATAGAAATAATCATAAATACTTTTAGTATTTAATCAAAAAGTAAATCCATGTTATTTGCGTCCATGCAAAAAAAACTCTAAACATTGATTGGTCACCAAAATAATCTCCCTGCTTATATTGTCAAAACATAATCAAGTGTTTGCCTTTTGGAGCAAGTAATATTCATCATTCACACATTTACATTTTTTTTTCTCAAAATTTATAAATAAATATATTTAACAATTACAACTTCACAACATAAAAAAAACTAATTTTCAATTTTAAAAGTAATTTCAATTGATATTAATTAAACGCTTCAATTTAAATAAAAATTTATTCTTCTAACCCAACCTTATTACTTTTATCCATTACCAATTCTTAGTATTAGTTCAAAATTTTTAATTTGTAAATATAAGTTTTTATTTTACTGATAGAATAAAATCAAATTATTATTTTTATTATTATTTCATTTTATTTTATTTTGAAAAAAGCGACAAGATTTTAATTAGGGGTGTGCATGTGGGGGAGCCGCACTTGACATGCATGTATGCACTCACCTTGTGTGAAACGGGATTGACAATTTACTATTTTTTTATATGTATATGAAATTATAATATTTTAGAGTTCAAATAAACAAATTGTTTCAAATAAGAAGAAGAAGAAAAAAGAAAAAAGAAAAAAGAATTTTAAAAATTAAACCAGGCTGGCTGAAGAACTTGGAAACCAAACTGAAACGCCCGGGAGCTTTTCATGGCAAGCAACAATTTTGCTTAAGCGGCGAAGCTTCTGATCTTCTTCCCCAATGGCGTCTTCGCTTTTCCGTGCCCTCTTTCCTCCATCTTCACTACGGAAGCGCATGATTCCGAACCCTTACCCATCATCCTCATCTGCGAAGCATCTTGCACATCAAGTGTTTGTTCAAATGCCTGTTGTGTTGAGGCTCTCTTTTCCCTTTCATGAACTCAGGAAGCCCACTGCATTTAATTCTGTTTCTCACAATAACAATCTTCATTTAAGGCTTCTGTCATTGCCATCCTGTTTTTTGAGAAAAGATCTGTGGCACCTGCGTTGTGTTACACAGGATGGGTTTTCTTTGCCCGATTGGGGTCCAGATAACTCCAAAAGGTGTGTCTTTTTTTAGCCAGTGTCTTTATATCTGTTACTTTCTTTCAGCTTTTCTAATTTTTTATTTGAAACGAGCTGTATCTTGGATGATTTTTCAAGTTTTCTTTTTAATGTGTTCTAGGCGTTTATTTAGAATATTGCCATGAAGTTATGCATCCGTGAAATTTTTATTGACATAGCAGGGGGAAACTTAAGTTTGTTTGATAATCATATTACTTGCTTCTTGTAGTTTATGATATATTTTACTTTATGTTTACTAAGATCTGAATCCGTGTTTGGTGTAATTTCCATGATGTGTGGTGTCATTGGAAAGATTTGCATAAATCCCATTTATCCAGTACTTCAATTCCTATAGGTCTAATTATAGTCTCCATATTAGAAAACAAATTCACGACAATTTTCATTAGTGGAAAGTGAGATCACTTTCAGTAACTGCTAAGGTATGGATTCTCTATAATTTGGATCCATAGGCATACTTACTTGTAAGCATACATGCTAGATATAATTGTGTATTTTTAATCATTTAGAACAGCAATCATTAAATATAATACAAAGGAATTTTACATCATCTTCAAGCGTACATTGTGGAAACTATTTTGCAGACTGGTTTCTCTTGTTTGAAGTGTCTCAGCAGTTCTTGTGTGGGGCTTTCAATGTCCCTTACTGACTTGACCCCATCTCAACAAATCCACTATGGAAATTAAACTCAAATATTCTTAACATGATGTTCTGCTATGAAAGCTGAACATTTTTCTGTGTGAACTGCAATTAGCTACTTGCTAAAGTTGCTATTGGATATATAAAAGTAAATTACTGCTATTGATAAGTAGAATTCATGAATAACAAGTCAATCCAAACTGTAATAATAATCTAGAAAAAGCCATAATATTAATTTAGAACTAGTACATGAAAATTATGCTTAGTCCCTTTCAGTTAAAGGATTATAACATGTCTTCGACTTGGCTTGCTAACAAGTAAAAACAGGAGTCTGTGCTATATGAAATTCACTTGCTTCTTCAATAACCAATCAAGTGGATCACCATTTTCTTGGTTCATTCCATAATGGGAACTCAGGCATTCCTATCTGGTGATTTCTTATTCTATGCTCATTGCTATTGAAGTGTGAACGTGTTACAGACTAATTCATTTCTGCACAAGTTTAGTCTAGGCAAATTTGAATAAATTGTGTTCCATGCATGTTGTTCCTAATAATGAAAATGTAATGCTCCCTTTAATTGAGTATGTTACATTAATGTTCACTCATAACAACTTTTTTGCATGGGAAAAAAATTGTTCAACTAGAAGTTCACACTAATTCTTGCTTTCTTGACTAGATGATTGCTGTCAGAGTTTTACTGTCTTTGAGATTATTATCATAGTCTACATGGACTTGTTACCTTTTTCTGTTGCCATATATGATGTGACAATTTGACTAAGTGCATCAACGTTTTAGGCAATATGAAATATAACTTTCTTTTGGTGTTGCTTGTTTTGACTTGTAACATATTAAGCAGGGCTAAATTGCAGGATGATTCAAACAACTACACCAATGGTGTGGATGATATTAAGAAACAATTAGAAGAGCTTTTTGATAATGTCAAAACTATGATAAAGATGGGAAATAAGGGTGATGCGTTAGATCTACTTCAGGCTAACTGTGAAGTGGTAAAAGAACAGCTGAAAGCTGGCTTTAAGGGCATTGAGCAAGCTGCTCTTTTGGATGTACTAGCCTTGGGATACATGGGCATTGGTGAGTTCAAGATTGTAGAACGCCTGCTACAGCTGGTAATTGGGCTTACTTTGCACATCTAGTATGAACTGAGTGTATTGTATTTATTCTTCTCCTAACAAATTAAAGAGATAAGGACAATCTCATCCCTTGTTTTTGGGCAAAATACCTGCAATTTTTTTTTGAATAACTTAAGAAATTATTTGCTCAGGCTTTCATCATTTTAAATTGTGGGTTTGAGAACCCGTTTTTCTTGAGCATGTTGGAATGTATAGGACAAAGCTTTTGCATCATCTTGGCATGGAATAATGCATATAGTTAAACCATATCTTTTATCAGTAATTCTGACGTGAACTCTTTTTACTTTAATTGAATTCTATTGCCTATTTCATATATTTGTTAGTTTGAAGCATAAATGAGTCAAGCCCAATTACTTTGTGATATTTTCTCTTGCACAACTTGTTTGTTCTGTACTGATATTGTAGTTCTTGTTTGATAAGATGTATTGGTTAGGAAGCTAATTTAATATCTCTTAGTCCATCTAATGCACATAATTTTAAGAATCTAGTGTTAGTATATTTTTAAAGCTGCTTTTGCTTGTTGTTTCTAAAATAGACAATGCCTTTTTCATCTGAAACTTTTGCTATCTTTTCATTTTCCATCCATGAATAGTATCATCATGTTTGACTGTGTAATCTATTGTGTATTTTGGCCTGGGGATAATGGGATAGAGCTTCACGAATGGTTTTTGGAAGAGTGATAGAGTCAATGGAGGCAACAAAAGAAGAAGAGGAAGGTGACAAATGATCACCAGATACGAAAAAGGAAATAAGATAAGTACACTGATGCTCTTACCTTTTCAAAGGGCAATGAGAAGCTCAAGATTAAGCTTTGGTGAAGAAGTAGATACCGACACAAGACATGAATCCTCTGGAACTTGTCTTTTGGAGTACACATGGCGAATAGGTGGTAATGATGGTGGTAGTGTCTGGTTTGGAATGACAACATTAGGAATTGTATGAGTAAAAGTATAAAGCAGCCAATCATCAGCCTCATCTTGAACTGCGAGAGGAGATATAAGAGAGAAGCTAGTATTTAAAAAAAAAAAGTGACATCAATAGACACAAGGTACTTGTTAAGATCAGGATAACAACAATGATATCTCTTTAGGAGATGAGAATAATTCAGAAATACACATTTAAGGGATTTAGGATCTAATTTGGTAATGTGGGATAGGACATCTCAAACAAAACAGGTACTTCCAAAGACTTGTGGTTCAATAGGAAACAAGGGTTTGTTAGGGAAGAGAATTCTGTAAGGAATCTTACCATGAAGGACAGAGGATGGTATACAATATATTAGAAAATAAGTGATGGAAACTGCATTTGCCCAAAAAGATGTAGGAACTTGCACATGGAACAAAAGAGCTTGAGCTCTTTCTAGGAGATGTCCATTTTTTCTTTCATCTATTCTATTCGGAGAACATTGAGAAGGTGTGTCAATATAGGAGGTTTGGTGGAGAATGTCATTCTAGATAATGTATGCTTGAAAGAGATGAGATAAGTATTCCTAGGTATTATCACTTCTTAGTGTACACACAGAAACATTAAACTGCATTTGATGGTAGCAACAAATGTAGTAAATGAGAAAACAACTCAGAATGATTTTTTGTTAGATAAAGCTAAGTAACATGAGAATAATCATCAACAAATGTGACAATATCGGAAACTGGATTTAGACATTATAGGACATAGACCCCAAACATCCGAGTGGACTACCTCAAAAGTGGAACTAGCTCATTTATTGACTCTTGAACTAGAAGACAGATGATGACGTTTAGCAAATTGACATGACTCACAATTTAAGGTGGACACATTTGAAAACTGAGGACATAATTGTCTAACTAAGAATCGAGATGGATGACCCAATCGACAATGAGTTTTGGGGTGACAGTGCTGGAACAAGCAATAAGTTGGGTATTTGAGTATCCAGAATGCAAAGTCTTCTTAACTTATATTCTCTACCAATAATTTTCTTCGTCACAAGATCCTGAAACAAACAATGATTAGGAAAGAATAGGACGCAACAATTAAGCGCACAAATGAGTTTGCTTATAGAAACTAAATTGAAAGAAAATTTTGGAAGATGGAGAGCATATGATAAAGATTATATGGAGTTGGATTATTAGTTCCAGACCCAAGGACATGACCCATCTACTTGATTCTACAATAGCTAGGATAGACAAAGATGAAGACTTTAGCGCATCTTGATTGCTACTGGCCCTTGACATTGATCTAGTTACGGGACCTTCTAATATGAAATCAGAAGGTAACTCAGTTTGCAAGTGGAATTTATTAGTTTTTCTGCCTTTTCGACCTATCTTGGATGCAAGGAAAGCTCAGAGCTTGTTAGAGAGAACTCTTTGATCTTAGGACTGGAAATTTGATAGGAGAAAATTGCTTGCTTTATTCACATCCATAACTAGCTTTTAATACTAGATTACAAGCATAGCTAACACCTACTATTTAGGAAACATTCAAACTTGATCAGATTATTCCAAACTAACTTAATCTTATCTGATCACAATTATTTAAATGACAATACATAGATGCATATGCAAGTAAGGAAAAGAATTACATAACATGTATGACGTATTAATTTGCACCAATCAAGAATTACAAGTATACATCATAAGTATTTAAAAAATAAAATGACAACTCATGAACCCGCAGCTAATCCTGTTTCTTCTTTTTCCCACGTGTAAAACATTTGTAGGCTTGGTTAAAAGGAACAACTTTGATTGGATTAGGCTCATTTAGCTTCTAGACCTCCTGTTGGTTCTTTACATTACTCCTCCCATCAAGAATGTGCTTGACCTCAAGTGCAAAAGAATGGTCTGTTCGTATTCGGAAATGCCGTCCCCACACATATGCCCTCCAATGGTGCACTGCCTTGGCCAAGCCAATCAATTCTTTGTAATAGGTGGGTAGATGTTGTTGATGTTTAGCTAGAGTACGACTAAATAAAGCAATTGGTCGACCTTGTCATACCCTAGTCCATAATCAGAGGCATCACATTGCACAACAAAGATCTTTTCAATGTCCGGAAGGGCTAAAACTGGCGTTTGGGTCATGGCCAATTTCAATTCTTCAAAGGCAGCCAGTGAATTATGTGACCAAACTTAGCAAGTGACTAATCTGGTCTTGGTTTAATATTTATATATTTAATTCCAAATTTACCAAGTGACTAATGTGGGACTGTTAGTGTAATATGCCTCTTTGATATTTGCTAGCTTTCTAGGTGGCTGTGTTGCAAACAAATTACTCAAACTTGACTCGGACAGCATGTTGAATGTAAACCAAAAACATTATCTAGGTCCAGTTCAATGCAAAATGTGAAATTGATAGGATGAGAGATCACCCATATTTCTTATTTACCAAGTTAACTGATGTTGATATTGGACTATTAGCTACTCAATAAGAGGATAATTTCAAGGCTGACATTGTGTTGCCCAGATACATTTCCTTTTACAATAGGATGCTAATGGAAGCATCTAAATTACTGCAAAAAAAATATTTCTGTATCTCCACTTGTCTTGCAGCATTGAGAAAAAATAATTCTTGAATATGATTGTAATAACTAGTAAGATGGGGGCTAGATCTCTTGTACTAGTTTGTGGAATTCCTGAACATGCAATTATCTCTTTCTTTCCATTGTGAAAAATGTGGTTTAACATTAAGTCAACAGTTGTGGCCATTTGTGGAAAGCATGACCTTTAGCATGGAGTTAAAATTTGTGGTCACGAAGATCACTGGCACTATTACTGTTAGCCACCAAAATTGACATTTGTACCTTCTTGAAAGCTATAAGAGGGGTAACCATTATGCTTAAGACAACACCACTTACGAGAGAAATTCTCTTTGATAGTGAGAGAACTAATGAGACTTAAGGGTCTATTTGAGACTGAGACATCAGTCTCAAACTGTGAAAGAAACAACATTTCTAAGGGTAAGTGAAGCTTTTTGTTTGGGAAAAAAAGCTTGGCAACTTCTGTCCTTTTGTTTTGTTATATCTTAGTATTATTTATATCTTCTCATTGTCATAATTGTGAGAAAGGTTTGTTATATATTGATATACTTGGGGTACTAAGTTATTGTGCATTGGGAGTAATTACTCTCTTGTATTTTTCCATTTCTTTTGTCATAGTGGAATTCCTCTTACATTGCCGGTGGATGTAGGCCAGCCAAGGATTATACCACCCTAATTCTCTTGCATCTTTTATTATTCTTGAATTGCTATTATTCATCCATATTTCATGGTTAATCTAGATAAATAGCAGACAATCACAACACATTGGATAATTTTTTTTCTTAAGACATTTTACAATAGTTTTGTATAATTCATGAAATTTTCTATGTTATATTTGATGCACTATTGTCACTATTGTTTATAGTATCTTTTATTTGAATGATAATCTCTCAAGATTAACTTTGAAATATTGGGAAAAGAGACATTTAATTGCTTTTGTAACAACTTTTCTACTCATGTTATCATAGGAATTTAGTTCAGGCCACTAACTTGATAAAATATTGTTGAAGTATCACATCAATGATTTCATGATCCTTCCTATTCTAGTTTGTCACTAAAGTTTGAAATACAATTTACTTAGTTTGTTCTATTACTTATTTGCTTATCTTGCTTATGCCCATTTAACATATTTTATTATTTTATTTAATGAGTATTGCTTCATAAACATAGTATGATATTTGAATCCTGATGTGTATTTGGTAGTTCTGGTAAAATTTCTTCTTCTCTTTTTGATTTTTTGGATGAAGTTGATGGTTTTTGAATCTATTTGGTTTGTAACTTACACTTGATATTTGGCGTGTGCAGGCAGACTGGAAAAAGTGATTAACTGAACCACTGCTTTTGGTTTAATTGACTTTTGTTTATATTTTTTCCTAACTGAATTATATTTGACTTGGGTTACATTTGATGCTTTGATGTTTAGGAACACTTGCCAATCTGAACCTGATGATAATTGAATAAAACTGCAAAATTGAAAGAGCTAGCTGCTTTTGTATACTACTCATGTTTGGTAGTTGAAGTATTTTGGTAGTATCTCACATCCAAATCAATAATTGTTTAGTTAAACCATTGATTATGAAATAAAGTTAAATTGAAATTTTAATCAGTTATAGTTTTACTCATTGCCTATCCTAATTTTAGTCAACTATTAGTATCAAACAATTTGAACCCTTTGAATATTACTTGAAAAACTTAATCGAAAT
The DNA here is from genome assembly GCA_020875875.1 of Dioscorea alata. Lineage (NCBI taxonomy): Eukaryota > Viridiplantae > Streptophyta > Magnoliopsida > Dioscoreales > Dioscoreaceae > Dioscorea > Dioscorea alata. The sequence goes on from CM037027.1 coordinate 11,234,936, forward strand.
GAAAACTAAATCAGTTTGAATCAGTTTTGTTCGTGATATTCTGCTAATCTAGTTTGGTTTGATTTGATGAATCAACAAACCAATTTGTGTGTTTTTGCTGAAAAGTTGCTCCTGTGGACCTGTATTACTATTAATACTATGTTATAAAGCTACTATTTTTTCTCATAAACTGTAGATCATGAAATATAATTGAAACTGTATTGGTGAAAAATAAACTATTTCAGTTCGCTGGCTATTTTAATTAATTTATATCTTTTTTTTATGGCCAGTTAAACGAGCTTGTGAGTAGTTTAGATGATGGGCTACCACTTGTGGATACAATATTAATTCATATGGGAAGTATGTATACATCTTTGAGGATGTTTGACAATGCTTTGCTGGTATATGAAAGAGGCCTTAAAATTATTGAAAAGGAGTGTGGTAAGTGCCTTTATTTTACTACCGGTAAACAAGATAGCAGGCACATAGATATTGCATGCTGACACATGTGGTTGAAACTCCAACAACAGAACCGTTATAGCCATGTTTCCACTTATTGGATTGGATATATTTGATTTACTGTGTGATTTATTCAGAAAATTTGGACTTGTTGTCTCAATATTCTGCATAATTGAAAAGGAATGTGGTAGGTTCCTTTATTTTATAGTGGAAGGCAGGTTTTCTGGCATATAGATATTGCATTCTGACTGTAAAAATTCTAATAACTATTAACCATTACAGCTATTTTTCTACTTACTGGATAAAATATGTTTGATTCACTGTATAATTTATTATGAAAATTTTGACTTGCTTTTAAGTCTAGGAATCTGCACATGTGATCTACACAGACATACATGCTGTAGCTTTTGTGCTGAATAGCAAATAGTCATGTGTAATTGAATATTTATTTTATTTTATTTATCTTTTTTGAAATTTGAAAGACTTGCAGATCATGATGACCGTAGTTTATACAACTGAATGTATTCTTTCCATGTCATCAATAATTGTGATAATTAGATGTTTTTTGTTTATTGAGGGTCAAATGATTACCTGAATGCAATCTTGAAGTCCTTTTTTGGGAGACAAATTTGGCCTAGTATGTGTCACCTCAAACAGATAAATAGGATGAGACCATAGTGGTATATTACTTTCTAAGATATTTTTTTTAAAATATAAAAAAATCATGGAAAAAAAACACTTAAAACAACTTATATATGCATTAGAGCACAAAGTTTTAATAAATGTAAAGAAACAATGTTTGTGTTAGTTATGCTAATGTTGTATTTTTGTTATTTATAACTTCGGTCAAGTTGTTGTAAATCCTATTACACCGGTTGACTAGCTGATAAACATCTTTAACTACAACAACATGAAGAAAAGAAAAAGGCAAGTAAAGTTTATATTTGCATTTGCTAATACATATCTTGTCACCTACTTGTGAACACAGGAAACAAGAGTCCTTTCCTCATCACACCACTAATGGGTATGGCTAAAACTTCAATTTTAATTGGAAGGCCCAGTAAGGCAATCACTATTTATCAGCGTTCAGTTGATATCTTGGAACTGGTTAGAGGAACAGATAGTGAGGAACTTGTCATACCTTTGTTTTCCCTTGGCAATATTTTTATCAGTGAACGAAGGGCAGCAGATGCTGAATCTTGCTTTAACAGGTGATATGATCGTCAAAATTAATCTCACATTATTATTGAGTCTTCATTTGTATCATATAAATACTAATAAATTTCTACATGTAGTATTGTGGTTTTATTAGTTAATGATTCTGAGTGTTATGCATTTATTTTTTCTTAAAAAAAAGAAGAAATATTCAAAACCCAAACCATTGCTTTCTGCAGCTACTTAGGTTAAGGATATTAGAATAACTAATAGTCATACATCATTTAAGTTAGTAAATATGGATATCAACATATAAGTCTAGGTCTCTCATCCTATTTAAGTTTAAGATTTTTGGTTGAATCGAGTTCATATAGTATGTTTGGTTTATGTCTAGCATTGTACCTAAACTTGTTTAATTAGTTTGCTTACAATGTGGCTAGCTAAATGTAACATAACAAGTATTGATGTTACCAAAGCATTGAGGGGACACACTAGCGTAGCTAATGGTCCCACATCGGTTAAATTATTAAATATGGATCTAAATATATAAGTCTAGGTCTCTCATGCTACAGGCTTTGACCTAAACCCTTGACTTAATGGGAATGTCGGCTTTTCCCTGTACGGGATGACCTTGTTCTCACTTCAAGTATGTTTTTGCTTGCAGCCTTATAATCTGCCTTCCTTTTTTTTTTTGTTTTTTTAAATAATTTGGTCCTTTATGGTTTTAAAATTAATGACAGGAATTATGTATGCATATATTATTGTATCGTAAATTAAATGCTCCTATGCGACTTCTTTTGTTCTTTTCAATATGCTATGTCAGTAATAATCATATGGGCGAATACATGGATATATATGCTACTAAAGCGAGTTCACTTGATAGTATGCTCTACAGAAAGGGTAAAAGGGTTCGATGTTTTCTAAATGCTTCATGAAAGACCCCTAATTCTGGTGTGTGGATTTCCTTCTTTATCTAAATAAAAGGCATTGTATAAGTAAACAAATAAAATTTGTGATACAAACTATTGAGTATTATGCTTAATCTAACTGTGAACTTTTCTTCTTGGTTTTCTCCTTCAGCTTTAGTTATGTGTTGAATTTATGTATCTAAGCATCGAGTATATGGCATCTCTTTCCTTTTTGTTGGTTATTAAGGTGAATTTTTCATATCTTTTATTTGGTCCTTTTCCAAGCTTTAGCTTGTATTGTAACATCTTTAACTTGTTTATCTTCCATTTGTATTTTTTATGTTGCATGATTTTTCAGAACGAAGTTTTGACAATGGCTTTATGTTTATCATACTATCCATTGTAATTTTTTTGTTAAAATTCACTTGCATTGGCGAGAGATTATTGAATTTTCCAGTGTAGACTGAAACGAAAATCAAAATTGTCAGTTAATTTCACTTAACATCTTCATACCTTTTCTGTTATAATAAGATCTGTCTAGAAGATTGCTCTGCAGTCACCAGCTATTAGAGCTACATTTGCTTATTTGTGGCGATATGTGCTATGATATTGGATGTTTGTCATGCGTGAAATTTTAAAATTTCATGTTAGTGATATATTATTGGTTTATGTGTTTTGTATTGTCTTGCATGTTCTTATGCTTTACTTTATTCAATTGTTATTTCCTTTTCTATTTCAAGGATATTAAACATATTTGAGACAACCTATGGAGAAAACGATGGAAGGGTTGGTGTGGCTTTGTGTTCTTTGGCTCATGCTAAGTGTGCAAAAGGTGAAATATTTTATGTCAAATTTTACTTGTTATGAGCACGCGCGCAAACACACACATACACGTAATGTATAATTGCAATAGTTGACGTACCGTCTATAATGCCTACAGATGCATTCCATTTTCAGGAAATTTGGATGAAGCTATTTGTTTGTACAAGAAGGGTCTTCAAGTCATTAAGGACACAAACTATGTGGATTTAGATGATGATATTCTTGAAAATTTAAGGATAGATTTGGCAGAGTTGTTACACCTAAGTGGAAGGTAAATTTTGCATTCCAGTCATGCAATTTCACTTCATTCTTGGCTTATATTTATTTGAAGCTGTGTGCCAGTCTCTTCTTGTGCCAGTCTCTCCCCATAATCCTTCTTCCTTCCTTTTCCCCTAGTTGAAAGAAAGGAGTAAAAGTCATTTAGTGAGACACTAATCCTTTTATATAAAGGAGAATATAGGTACCAGCAAATATTAAAAAAAAAAAAAAAAGTAAAACAGTAATGGTAAAACATCAACAGTAAAAACATGACTAAAAGAAAGAAACAAAAACATTTCTGTTAACACTCCCTCTTAAAATGGAGCATATATGTCTAACATGCCCAGCTTAGCTTAGAGAGGCAATGCAGAAACTGTGGACGCGCCAAGGCCTTGGTAAACATGTCTGCCACTTGGTTGTCGAAAGAGATTGCATAGGTGGTGCTATGCCCCTTTTGTAACATATCCTTAGTGTAGAGACAATCTACTCCAACATGCTTTATTCGCTTATGGAACACTGGGTTGTTAGCAATAAATATTGCAGCTCTATTATCACACTTCATTACCATGGGACATCTAATTAGAACATTCAGATCCAACAGAACCGATTTTACCCACAGAAGCTCAGTTGTAGTCTGAGCCCTTGCTCTGTACTCAGATTCTGCACTAGATCTGGATACAACCTGCTGTTTCTTACTCTTCCATGCAACATGCACCCAGATTTCCACCAACAAAGATACAAAATCCAGTGTTAAACTTTCTGTCTGCTTGGTTCCCTGCATAGTCTGCATCTGAGTAGGCGAGTCCATCTAAAAACTCTTCTTTTCGAAACTGAAGGACTATAACATAATAATAATTAATATGGTAAAATAGGCACAACTTCTCCATTTGACACAGAAATTGAGTGATTTTTGAAATGTTGGATTCTTTATTAAGAGAATAACATGATAAACTCACTTGCTTGAGCATATGGAGTTAAGAACATTTTCATGTTTGCTATGAAACCCAAATGGTGGAAGATTTCTATTTTTGGGAAATTTAATTAGAGAGATTTCAGGCTATTCTTTATTTTGTGATCATATTTTGGGAGATGATTATTTTCTTCCTTTCTTGTAGATTATTCTTTCCTTACTTGTAGAGTTGCTTGTTGTATTTTTATCCCTATATATATAGGTTGTATTGTCAAAGGAAAATGTAGAAAATTTTCTTCCTAAAAACTTTTATGGTACCAGAGCCCATTTCTTCTACTAGCAGAAAACAAAAGCCTTACTTTTGTTCGCTGTTCGTCCGTCCGCCGTTCGTACAACACAGTGCATACCAGTTTCCTGTAGTTTTGAACTATTTGTGTCTACAATTGAAATAGTGAGTTCTATGAAGGAAACACCTTCAAAGGGGATGTCTTCATCAACCACCATCGAATCTGTCCAACCACCGATGGTGTCGCAGTCATTTGTAGAAGGTTCTTTGTCATCGTTGCAAATTACTAGCCACAAACTAGATGGTAAAAATTTTCTGCAATGGTCTCTCTCAATTCTCTTAGTGATTCGTGGACGAGGAAACATTGGGTATCTCAATGGAGAGGTGCAACGGCCAGAAGTAAACGATCCGTCGTATGTGAATTGGGAGCTTACCAACTTAATCCTCATGGCATGGCTAATCAATTCAATGGAACCGCAAATAAGTCACACATACTTGTTTCTACAAACTGCAAAAACAATTAGGGATGTTTTCAATAGAAATTATTCTGATCTTAAGAATGCATCTCAAGTTTTTGAGATCAAGAATAAACTAAAGGAGTTACGTCAAGGAGTTATGGAGGTAACAGAGTACTACAATGAATTGCAGATTCTTTGGCAGGAATTGGATCTACCCTACGAAGCCGACTGGAGAGACCTTGATGAAAGTCTGAAATTTAGAAGACACTTGGAGAAAGAATGCTTATACGAGTTCCTCACGGGTTTGAACCTAGACCTTGATGAAGTGAGATGTAGGATCGTTGGTCGTAGACCTTTACCACCTATAAATGAAGCTTTTGCAAAAGTTCATAGAGAAGCTAGCAGAAGACGAGTCATGCTTGGTGAAAAGAAAGATGTTGCTCCTATAATCGTGAGTGGTGATCGACCCATTGAGACTTCAACCCTTGCTATTAGAAGTGCTCCAGATCGATGGAGATCAAAGAAAGGAAGGACGACCATGGTGTAATCACTACAATAGAAATGGTCACATCGGTGATACTTGTTGGGATATTCACAGTAAACCACCTAATTGGAAGCTAAAGGGAGACAAAGAGACAAACTGAGCAAAGGTTTTCAAAGCTTCTATAGAAGGGAAGATGGAGGAGAATCGAGAGAATGATGGAGTATTTCTGAACAAGTCCTTGATCGAACAACTCCAGAATCTCTTAAACCAACCAAAAGGGAGTAATTCAAACGTTGTAGGTAGCAGTTTTGGTGGAGCAATTAGTAACTTTGCTCAAAAAGGTACTTTTTTTCATGTTAAAAATTCAATTTCCTGGATGCTTGACTCAGGAGCATCGGATCATATGATAGGTAATCAATCCATCTTCTTTTCCTACACTCCATGCCATGGAAATTTTGAAGTTAAGATGGCTGATGGAAGCTATTCTTTTATTGTTGGAAATGAGTCAATTAGTCTTTCAAATTCTATTACAATTCATTTAGTTGTACACATTCCAAACCTACCATGGATTTGATTTCTATTAGCAAGTTGACCCATAAATTGAATTGCACTGCTAATTTTTCTCCTGCATGTTGTAAAATTCAGGAATTGGAATCGGGGAAGACGTTTGGCAGTGCTAGGGAGCAGTGGCGGAGCTAGAAATTAAAAGTTAGGGGCGAATTGAAAAAAACAAAAAAATTATTTAATTAAAAATTTTACAAATTTGTTTAAATTTTATTTATATGTTAATTTATAGTTTAGTTTATAAAAATTAGATGTCAAACAATAAATTTTTACAAACACTACTAAAAATATAATTTTATATATTATATAAATTAGTTTATAAAAAATCAAAAACTAAATCATAGATTTTTTAAAAAATACTACATAAAGTAATTTATAAAATATTAATAAATCAAATAATAAAATTTTGACAATATTTTTAATAATATATTAGGGGCATGCGTACGGGCTGAAATTTAATTATCCAATCTACGCAATCTCAGCCCCGGATGAAGGGTTTGGGCTACGAACTCACACCCATAACCAACGTCGACTCGTTATCATTATTGCTTTAAATGAGTTTTGAACTAGAGATATTGTCAAGTATTATTAGGCTATGAACCCTTTGGTTGCTTTAGATCATATCTATTAATTTGTAAAAAAAATTAATTTTTTAAAAAATAAAAAAAAAAACTAAGAAAGAGAGAGAGAGAATAAAAAACTAATTAGAGAGAGAGAAAATAAAAATAAAAACTTAGAGAGAGGGGGGGGGGGGAGAGAGAGAGAGAGAATAAAAAACTAATGAGAGAGAGAGAGAGAATAAAAATAAAAACTTAGAGAGAGAGAGAGGGGGAAGAGAGAATAAAAACTAATTAGAGAGAGAGAGTGAGAGGAAAAAGGGAGAATGAGGGGGCGGCCAGGAAAGTGAGGATGTGGATAAAAGGAGAGAGAAAAAGGGGTGGGGGGCCGGCGGTGGCCGCCTCCCTTCCTCCCTCTGCCTCCGCCCCTGCTAGGGAGGTAGGCGGACTCTACTATTTTGAAGATGATGAATGCGTGAATAAACAAGCTTCTGTTGCTGAAAGTGAAGCTTTTTTTGTCTCTAAATCTGATGTAATAATGATGTGGCATCTTAGGTTAGGACACCCAATTTTCCATTACCTCAAACGTTTGTTACCACAACTTTTCATGAATAAAAATCCAAATTCATATGTTTGTGAAGTGTCAATTCGCCAAACACACACGTTCTAACTTCCTAAACCTACCATATACAAAATCTGAACCTTTTTCTCTTGTTCATAGTGACATATAGGGACTTTCTCGTGTCAAAATATTTCAGGAATGTGATGGTTTATTACGTTTATTGATGATCACACTAGAGTTTGTTTGGTTTATCTCCTTAAAGACAAATCCGATGCTGTAAAAACCTTCAAAATTTTCCACTTAATGATAAAAAATCAATTCGATACCTTTATAAAAGTCTTCCGAACTAATAATGACATGGAATATTTCCACTCAATTCTTGGTGATTACCTTGAGACCAATGGCATAATCCATCAAAGTTCATGTTCCGACGCACCACAACAAAATGGTGTTGCCGAACGGAAAAATCGCCATCTTTATGAAGTTGCTAGAACCCTAACGTTTGCTGTGAATGTTCCTAAATATTTGTGGGGCTAAGCTGTACTAACAGCTGCTTACCTCATATACCGCATGCCCTAAAAAATCCCCAATTATGTCACTCCAATGTCAATCCTTCTTCAAATCTACCCAACCTTTTGATTCATGTCATTTATCCCACTAAAGGTCTTCGATTGTACTTCATTTGTCCATGTTCAGCCACAATATTGTTCTAAGCATGATCCAAAATCAATCAGATGTGTATTCATTGGATATTCACCAACTCCACACGGATATAAGTGCTACTCCCCTACTCTTCGTGGTGTTTTCGTGTCCATGGATATTTCTTTCATTGAGTTACAACCTTTTGTCATCCTACTTATTTTTAGGGGGAGATGTTGATTGAAAATAAATTGACTTAGGATGAACGGGAATCTTTTTTTATTCATATTAACCTTCCATATTTTCTTCACCTATTATTGATACAAAACTGCAGTCCTTGCGATAAGAGCAGAAATCATATTTGGAGACAGGGGGAGTTAATTGTAAGTCACCTAATTTACTTGTTTACTCATGCAGGAAACTGAATCAGAAAAGTAGTGAAAGCCAACACTCTACATGACCATGAATAAGACCTGAATCTCAGGATTGAACATGAGTCTGAAGCAGAAAAAAGTGAAGGACAACTTAATAATTCAGGTCAACCAACTGATGATGGTCTAGATCTTCCTATTTCCTTGAGAAAAGGAATAAGATCTTGTATTCAGCATCCCATAGCTAGATTTGTATCTTATGACAAATTGTCTTCAAGTTTCTAGGTTTTTTCAACTCGATTGACTAAGACGGAGGTTCCGAAGAACATTGAAGAAGCTTTAGCTGATTCGAAATGGAAGATGGCAATTCAAGAAGAAATGATTGCTTTGAAAAGGAGCGGAACTTAGGAGATGGTTGAATTACCAAAAGGAAAGAAAACAGTAGGTTGCAAGTGGGTCTTCACCATCAAATTCAATGTTGATGGTAGTATAAGTCGGTACAAAGCTAGGCTTGTTGCAAAATGTTTTGCTCAAACCTATGGAGTGGATTATCAAGAGACATTCGCTCTTGTGGCGAGGTTGAATACTGTCAGAGTCCTTTCTTCAGCAGCTAATCTCAATTGGCCACTGCGGCAATTAGATGTTAAAAATGTATTTTTAAATATTGACCTGCATGAAGAAGTCTATATGGATTTACCACCTGGTTTTGGAAATTGAAAGAGTCTCTCTATGGATTGAAGCAGTCTCCCAAAGAGTGCTTTGATAAATTTAGATGTGCTGTCAAGAGGAAAAGATTCACACAAGCTCAGTCAGACCATACTCTATTTTACAAACACTCTAAAGATGGCAAGATAGCCATTCTTATAGTGTACGTAGATAATATTATTTTTACCGAAGATGATCTAGTGGAACTAGAAGCTTTGAAGAAGTATCTTGCAGCTGAATTTGCACTAAAGGATCTTGGTGCTCTACGGTATTTCCTTGGCATGGAAGTGGCTAGAAGTAAGGTAGGAATTTCTATCTCACAGAGGAAATATATTCTTGATTTACTCATAAATACAGGGATGTTAGGTTGTAAACCTAATGAGACACCCATGGAACCAAACACGAAGCTAAGTGTTGAAGAAGGAAATGAGGTTGACCGAGAACAGTATCATAGGCTGGTGGCTCTCAAACAGTATTAGGCTAGAAGTAGTGCTGAGGCTGAGTTTAGTGGTTTAGCTCAGGGAATATGTGAAGGTATATGGTTGGAAGGGATACTTACAGTGCTAAAGATGATCAATAACTATCCTATGAAAGTGTACTGTGATAACATAGCTGCAATAAATATTGCTCAAATTCCTATCCACCACGATAGGACAAAACATGTGGAGATAGATCGCCACTTCATCGAGGAGAAAATTGATGAGGGAAGAATCTGCACGACAAATGTACCCACTAGAGAACAAACAACTGATGTCCTCAGCAAGGGTCTACATAAACCTTCATTTAATGGTTTAATTGGCAAGTTGGGCATGATAAACATATATGCTCCAGCCTTAGGGGAAGTGTTGAAAGATTTCTATTTTTGGAAGATTTAATTAGAGAGATTTCAGGCTATTTCTGATTTTGTGATCATATTTTGGCAGATGATTATTTTCTTCCTTTCTTGTAGATTATTCTCTCCTTACTTGTAAAGTTGCTTCTTGTATTTTTATCCCTATATATACAGGGTGCATTGTCAAAGGGAAAATGCAGAAAATTTTCTTCCAAAAAACTTTTACCAAAAATATTGATGCATTATAGTAATGTAAGTGTTATTTCCTTATGGCTTTATACTTCATTATAGGATAGGTTTGAGATCCACATGAATGATTAAGAGGTCCTAGCCAGAGATAAGCATTAGAAGCACTTTGATGAGTGGATGACGTATGATTTATGGTGTTGGTCTTATCAAGATTGATGCTGTTTTATTCTGAGAGTTCATAAAAGAATAGTTTGAAAGATATAATAATAGCCTTTGCTTGTGGCAAAGCTACTTCTAAATTATTTGAATAGAATTTCTACCTTCTTGTTTTTGAGTTTCATTTTATTCTTGAATGCTTACATGACATTGAAGTTGCGTGCTAATGATGTGTAATTTGATGGATGCCCTATGCCATTTTTGCACCTTTTTTAATAGGAACCCGGTTGCGTCATAGCCTCGGTGAGATAGATTTAGATAAGTCTTTGAGACTGCACTCTATTTTGTGCTTAGAATGAGACTTCTGAAAATATGAAAAGAAAAGCTTTTACGAAAACCCAACTATACCCTTTTGGGAGGTGATTCCGAGTGCTTTTGCCTCTGGTGCAATATATGTGCATATGTTAAAAGATTTGCTCATAGGATAAAGCTTTAGACAAGCTTGAACACCAGCAATTAGCTCTTTTAGGAACACTAGAGTTAAAAGGACATGACCAAAGATGTTGAGATAAGGCACATGTGTTAAAAATAAAGATAAATCTAGTTGCCTATGTGTTCAAACAAAATAAAAAACTCACTCATGTTAATGGTCGGTAGCCATTAATTTTGACCTTGAAGCCATGTTAATGGTTGGTAGCCATTATCCTTGATTTTGTCATCCTTGTTTGTAATTAGAGCCACTCATGTGTTGTTTTTATCCAAAATCTTTGCCTATAAAAAGGGAAGATCTTTGGATGTTGAAGTATGCCTAAGTTCATAAGTGTTCTTATGAACAAGCAAGAGAAAAATCAAGAGAGTGAGTGATAGTTCTTGAGCAAAAATATTGTAAAATCCTTGAGTATTCTTAGATGTGTGACACAAAAGAGAGTGTGTGAGGTGTAATTTTTGTACTCTTGAACAATTCTTCATAGTGGTACTGCAATGATAGCAGGAAACATGATGTAGTCCATTTAAGGGTGAACTTGTATAAATTCTGGTGTCTTATTTCTTCTTTACTCTACACTCTTATTTTATTTTATATCATTCTTGTTAAGTGGAATTTAGGTCACACAACCCTACAAATTTCTAACAATATGAGACCTAGTTATGCTAAGGATTTTGTTATTGAAATCTGTTAGATTTTATATTTTGTACTAGTGGGCCCTATATAGGTGCTACATAGGCTTAGGGGTCTTACACTAAAAAGTCTCAAGACTTAGTAGCTCAACCCCTATACCTATATATAAACCCATTACACTTCTATCACACAACCAATGTGGGACTATATTTCCAACACCCTCCCTCAAGTTCGATTGGGCCATTTCTTTTTTTTTTTTTTTTTTGTCAGTTTTGAACTTGCTCAGACTTGTACACCAGAAGTCTGTTTTTTCAGGACTTGTACACTACTTTGTATTTCAGAGGTCTTACACACATAAACTTGTACACTACTTGTGTCTCAGAGATGCTACTTACATGGACTTGTACACAATTTTGTGTCAGAGGTCCTACTCACATGGACTTGTACACAACTTTGTGTCAGAGGTCTTACTTATATGAACTTGTACACCCCTTGTGTCTCGAAGGTCCTATATCTTTTTTTTTTTAATATATATATTGGGCTCCACTATATTTCTCTGATACCATGTTAGATTTTATATTTTGTACTAGTGGGCCCTATATGGGTGCTACATAAGCTTAGGGGTCTTACACCGAAAGTCTCAAAATTTAGTGGCTCAACCCCTATATCTATATATAAACCCATTACACTTTCTGTCACACAACCGATATGAGACTATATTTCCAACAAAATCTTTTGATGGATGGATTAATTTACAAGTTTTCTTGCGGGAAGTTTTTCCTCTGCTTGAGTAATAATCTTTTATGTATGATACAGAGTGATATTGACTATGATGTTAGTGAGGATTTTGAATACTAGCATACAACCTATGTTTTGTGTGAAAATCTTGTGGTGATATTGAGCATTTGGCTCACACTCCCTAATCTATTGTCAAAGGAATTAGTTGTCCATTTGAAGTTAGCAGATTTTATGCAGCATGTAAAGTTAGTAGAATATTTTTAAATATTTTACTTTCCTGATTAGGATATATTAGATGTTTTAGATGCTAAAGATCTGTAATTTAACTGTATTTTAGGGCTCAAAATCAGCTTGTATTCTTGTTATATAATGACAATTTTCCACCAAGAGAAAACACACTTTTTCTTAAAAATATCCTAGTTTGTCATGGTTTCAGAGATACAATTCTTATCTATCCTGTCCAATTGTCCATTACATCCTAGTTCAGTCCCTTGTTCCTATTTATTCTTGATCAAGTTCTCTCGACCTCATGTCTTCAGACAAGTATGATGCTTTCTTGGTTCCCTTTAATGGCAAAAACTACTCAGCTTGGGCATTCCACTTCCAAATTTTTGTCAAAGGGAAAGACTTATGGGGCTATGTTGATGTCATCACTCTTGCTCCAGACAAAAACAAAGACAAGATTAAGCGTGCCAAGTGGGAGGTCAAGGATGCTCAAATCATGGCGTGGATTCCAGGAGCTGTCAAATCCAACATTGTCTTGAATCTTTGGCCTTTCAAGACTTTAGCCGAAATGTGACACGAAATGCTCCAACTCCTATTCAGCCTTTGACCCCTAAAATGATTCAGTGAATGATCATTTCTGCATTCACCACTTTAGGACTCTCGAGTAAACCTTTTCCTACATCACCTACTTGGTATTTTGATTTTGAATCTTCTAATCATATGACAAATAATGCTCATTTTCTTACTAATACAAACAAATATTTTGGAAATCTTAAGATTCACACTGCTGCTGGCAACCATTTACTTATCACAACCACTTGTGATATTTCTTCCTCTCTACTGATGTCTGTCTCTCCCGACCTTACTACTAATCTTATTTGTCGGTCAATTGGTTGATAATAATTGCAATGTGGCATTTTATAAGTCTAATTATGCTGTTCAGGATCAGTAGTCAGGAAGGATGATTGCGAGGGGGCCTAAAGTTGGACGCTTTTTCCTATCCAATTTCTTTCTTGACGTCTCTGATTGCTCCTTGTCACTTGCAATTTTGCTTATATTAATTACCAAGCATGGCATAAAACGTCTCGGACATCCAAACAATATTGTTCTTTCTGATTTGCTAAAATTTGGTTTACTTAGGAATAAAAGGTCACCTTTTCATACTGTTATTCAATTTGATTGGAATACCTGTAAACTCGGCAAAAGCAAAAGTTTTCCATTTCCCATTCATACGCCAAACGAACTTTAGTCGTTTGATTTGATATGATGTGTGGGGTATGGCACTAGTTACTTCTCATGCTAATTACAAGTACTTTGTTATTTTTATTGACGACTATAGTCGTTTCACATGGATTTATTTCTTGCATTCTAAAAACGAAGTATTTTCAGTTTTCAAGCTTTTTCATGCATATATTCAGACCCGGTTTTTTGTAAAGATTAAAATTCTCCGCTCAGACAATGGGGGTGAATATATGTCTCATTTGTTTCAAGAATTTTTGCAAGCTAATGGCATAATCTCTCAAAGGCCTTGTCCTTCAACTTTTCAACAATATGGGATGGCTGAAAGAAAGAACTGTTATCTTCTCGATGTTGTTCGTACCGTTTTAATTAAGTCATTTTAAGTCATTTGTGCCCTCCAAATTCTGATGTGAAGATCTCTCCACTGCATTACACCTTATTAATAGATTACCCTCGCGCTCATTGAACCATGTCTCTCTCACTCGTTTATTTGGTCATACTCCAAATTATTCTAACCTCCGTTCATTTGGTTATAGTGATGCTCATCTTCCACAAAATGAATGCACAAAACTTACGACTCAATCAGTCAAGTGTGTTTTTTCTAGGATACTCGACACACCAAAAAGGTTTTCTTTGTTATGATCCTAATCTATGTCGTATTTGGGTTTTTAGAAATGTGGTATTTCTAGAAAGTTAGTATTTCTTTTTCCACATACCAATCGCCCTTCTCCTTCATGTTCTATTGTTCCCTTGTTTGCTAACTCTTCTACAGCTTCCTTATCTCCTAAACTACTCTTGGTGTATCATAGGCACACCCCGGCCATGTCAAATCAAACTACCACACCTCCAGAGCCCGTTTAAGTTGATTCCCTTGTTGTTGATCCTGTTCCAATAACTGCACCTGCCACTCGCAAACATAGTACTTGAGTTAGTCAATCCCAGATAGGTATGATTGTTCTAATCTTGTATCCTTGACAACCACCTTGTCCTCTATTTCTATTCCCTCATCTTATAAATAGGCAATGGAGCATGAGTGTAGGCAGAAAGCTATTAAAATAGAATTTTTTGCACTTGAAGAAAACCAAACTTGGGATGTTGTAGCACATCCCCCATCTGTGAAACCTCTGGGCAGTGAGTTTGTATTTTCTATCAAACTTCATTCTGTTGGATTCACTAAGCATTATAAAGCTTGACTAGTGGTGCTTGGGAACAAGCAAGAATATGGTCTGGTCTATGATGAGACTTTCACATCAATAGCTAAGATGACCATTGTGCAAACCATATTAGCCCTTATTGCATCTCAATCATGGCTTTTACTTCAAATGGACGCTAAGAATGCATGGTATGCCCACTTTTTCACCCAATGATGTTTGCAAACTGAAATGTTCTTTATATGGTTTCAAAAGTTTCAATCCACTCTTCTTGGTTTTTTAATACAAAGCCGAGTTGACTCCTCTTTGTTTCTTCAAAGGACATTGTTAGATTTTATATCTTGTACTAGTGGGCCTTATATGAGTGCTACATAAGCTTAGGGGTCTTACACCCAAAAATCTCAAGACTTAGTGGCTCAACCCTATACCTATATATAAACCCATTACAGTTCTCTTACACAGCCGATGTGGGACTATATTTCTAACAAACATCTAAGGGTATAGTTGTACTCTTTGTTTATGTGGACGATATTGTTATCACTGGTTTTGATTTGCAAACCATCACTCAGCTTCAGAAGTTGTTACATTTTACTTTTCACATGAAAGACCTTGGTCAACTCACTTCTTGGGTTTAGAAGTACATCATCGGCCTTAATGCATCTCTTGAATCAGCACAAATATATTTTAGATTTTGTGAAGTTAGCAAGACTCACAGGTAATAAGTCTTTTGAAACACGAATGGAAGTTAATGTGAAATATTGACGAGACAAAGGAGAGCTTCTTAAGGATTCTACTTTATATTGGAAGCTGGTTGGTACTCTTATCTATCTAACCATCACTCGACCGGATATCTCTTATGCTGTACAGTAAGCAAATTCATGCAATCCCCTTGGCATCTTCACTTATCTGCAATCAAACGCTTCATCCAATACATCTTTGGCGCTCCTAATTGTGGCCTATTCTTCCATACTGGTTTATCACTCAAGCTTCAAGCCTACAGTGATGCAGATTGGGCTTGCTGCCTAGATACTGGAAATTCTACTATCAGGTGGTGTATGTTTCATGGTGATGCTCTTATCTCATGGAAATGCAAGATGCATAACTATGTCTTTTAAGTCATCCACTGAGGCAGAGTATGCACCATGTCTATTGCCTGTTTTGAGATTATTTGGTTGTGTGGTCTCCTCACAGAACTTGGTTTCTCCCAAATCCAATCAACTCCATTACATGCTGACAACACTAGTGCCATCCAAATTGCTGCCAACCATGTCTACCACGAACGTACGAAAGACATTGAGGTTGACTGCCACTCCATTAGAGTTTGCAATTATCTTCACCAAATCCATAACACGCCAATGCCATAATTTTCTTCTTAGCAAATTGATGCTTGTCGATTTACCAACATCAATTTGAGGGGGGATGTCAAAGGTATTAGCTGTCCATTTAAAGTTAGCAGATTTTATGCAGCATATAAAGCCAGCAGAATATATGTAAATATTTTAGTTTCCTGATTAGGATATACTAGCTATTTAAAGGCTAAGGATCTGTAATTTAGCTGTATTTTAGGGCTAAAAATTAGCTTGTATTCTTGTTATATAATGATAATTCTCCGCCAAGAGAAAACACACTTTCTCATTGAGTGCTACGACATGTGTACCATGTGTCCATAGAAGGCTTTGATCTTTAGTAAAGTTGTATGTGGTTGTTTTCGACTTGTATAACTACCAACTATATGTAATAAGACAAGGTTGTAATAGTTTGAATTTCAGTTTTTAAATATATATATATATATTGGCTTATGTAAACTTGCTAGCATGTAATAGAGTTGCCCTTGGATTTTGGAGTTGCTCATGGGTGGCTGTGATATTGTAAAAGGGAAATCTAAGTACTAACACCAAGAACCAGGTGCGTACTTTTCTCACCAGCAGAGATTGCACCAAAGCTTAAAGTTGTATGACTTTTGCTAAAAGGATAATATTGTAGTTCAGTATATGGGGAGGTCATTCTTGACACTTCTTTGTCCCTCCTATGACCTTTCGTAGAACTAAATGTTCAATGCTATTTTTACAGTCTTAATGTGTGACGTTCATCACTTCATAGCACATTGGTCTTTCACCTTCTTCGTGACATTTAGGATGTCCATCATCCACTCATGGTTGTAACTTGCTATACATAGCCGCTAATATTGGTGAGGTCATCAATGTATCTGCCCACTCTGCTTGGTGTTGACATTGTTGTGTTGCAGAAGTAAATTAAGCCTAGTAGGAATGCAACAGAAGCTTGATGAAGGTTTATTCTTCACTTCTTTCTTATTTGGAACAATGAGATTTCTAGCTATGCCATCTTGGGTACGAGCATAGGCCTCTATCAAGTGTCACTCAATAAAGGAAGATCTCAACTTTTCCACTTTGCTAGTCTTGTGACTCTAAAAATTCATCTTAAGAAATAAGCCTTCCCAAGATGGCCCAGTACCAACTCCACATAGTTTGTACTAGACTTGAGCCTTGATGCTTGATCTAGTGTCTGAGGCTTGCCCATAAAAGCCTTTGTCAACTCATCTATGGCATTATTGGATAATGGATATCCAAACAATAAGCTAAGAGGATTTGTAGGCGAAGATCCCAATACTGCTTGTTCAACTGTAGGCATAACTTTGACAGTGTTTTCACAACATGGGACAAGTTGTAGCAACTATTAACGAGGAAACCCTAGATCACCAGAAGGAAAAGAGAAGAAAATGCAAAGAGATTGTCCAAATGGTTTCAAGAAGGAAAAAATAATAATTAGTTCTACTTTGCATTTTTGCGGTTTCTAGCACAAGGCGAAGAAGTAATTTCCAGAGCCCATTAAAGGCATCATGTGGAAGGTAATCGTTACCCAAAACAAGGAATTTCTTGGTATATAAAATGTTACAAAAAATTTTTGGTCAAATGCAAATTTTCCTGAGACTTTCTAGTCTTTCACAGTTAATTATATAATGAGTTAATGTAGCCCTTATGGTCCAAAAATTAAAATTTGACAAGCATCCAGTTGAATAATAAGGATTTAGATGCCGTCGAACTTGATTAGGAAATATAGGTGTAAAAGATGGTAGGGGTTCATGAGACAAAGTGTATAAGTTGAACCATTAGGTATTTTCATGAATAATATGTATGTGACAGAATGGGTGGGTGGTAATTGTTTGTGAGTGCTTATTTGAAGCATAGCCAGTAACAAGTAGGAAGGTCATTATGAGTTTATGACATGAAACAAATAATGATATCCTGTGTCATGCTTAGAAAATGACAATTTATCTTGGTCTTACAATTATGCTTACATTGTACAATACGTAAAATAGCCATTAATACTTATTGGAAGAATTTAGATGTTATTTATTATGTATTTATAAAGAAAACTCAATCCATACTCACCGCTCAGTTTAATAGGACATCAATTACGTACTTTGCCATGCGATTTATTTATCTTCAGTCTTGGATCTACGCATTGATCTCTCACAGAGGAGAATGAATATCTAAGAGCATTTAGGTCTAGAATATGCCCTAGATTCTTTGCACGTCTTCTTGTGTCAGAGTATAGGCTGTACCAAAGTACCTTCTGTGAACTTTGTACTCAACTGTTATTATAATATTTTTGTATTATTTCAGTGTTTTATAGAGCTATGGAAGACATGGTGCTGAGAAATAACAATCTAAAATCTGGCCTTTTCCTGGTGCTTGTTTTTTCCCCCTGTTTGGCCTGGCCCTTTGAATGAATACAAAGGGCATCAACCCAATGAAGCTATGTTGCACATTAAACTGATATATGACAAAACTTTTCATTGCAGGGAAAGGGAGGGGTGTCAATTACTAGAGGAATGTCTGTTAATAAGTGAAAGTTATAAAGGAAGCAATCATCCTGATTCAGTAACACACCTTCTAAATCTTGCAACCTCATACTCTCGCTCAAAGAATTTTGTGGAGGCTGAGCGTTTGCTGCGAATGTCTTTGCATATCATTTCACAAACGGTGGGACCAGAGGATAACTCTATCACCATCCCCATGTTGCATCTTGCAGTTGTATTATACCATTTAAAACAAGATGAAGAAGCTGAGACACTTGCTTTGGAAGCAGTACGCATTCGTGAAACTACATTTGGAAAGGAATCTCTTCCTGTGGGTAAGCTTTTTTTTTTCGTAATTATGAAAAGCTTTCATCACATCAATTTCATTGTTGATGGCCTATTTGGATGGACTCTGGATTCCCTGTTTTGCTCAAATTGTCAACCTGAGTTAATGTTCCATTTTCACTCAATCCATACATTAGTTAATCTCAGGGAGTATTTGTGATGCGGGGCATATGCAAATGACCAACTAAAATGAGATGTTATTTGACATACAAAAAAGCTTAAACAAGATATGCAACTGAAGCAAATTATCATCCTCTTATGTCAGTATTTCAGCTGTTATTTTTGCCATATAATTAATGGCCAATATCAACACATTCTTCAAACAAATCAAATACATACATTCGCTACTATTATTTTCAGATTTTGTGGGCATTTAATAGAGGTTAATATGAGTATGATAATGATTCTAACTGATGTCATTATTAGGCTGGAACAGAGCACACAACCTCTCTAAACATGTTTAGGCTATTGCGAAGGTAGAAAGGCTAAATTCAACTGCCTACAGAGGGTTGTTTAACTGATAAATAAGAAAACTCCCTGGCAATGGGAGAAGGCTGGTTTTACCGAAAATCTAAACAAATAGGAAGACTAAAAAAAAATGATAATCATCCTGTGTGTCATCATCCTGAGTGGTACTAAATCTGTTTCCTGGGAGCTTATGACAGAGGACCAAGTATTTGGATTATGGGCACCTTGTTCTGAGGTGGCCATTTATTTAATGTACTGCTTCTTGGGCATAATTTGCGGTATTGGCTAACATGCTTCTTACAGTATTATAGGTACCTTAGTCTTAGGTGGGCATTTATTTAACAGATGCTTCAAGAACATAATTTGGAGTGTTGGCTAACATGCTTCTTAGATTAGATAGACTAGATTGGATTGGACTAGATTGGCGTGGCTAGCATGAGAGACTTGGTTTGTGTTTGAATCAAAGGAAAGAAAATACAAATAGTGATTGAAAATGATGGACTAGATAATAAAAGAAAAAATTAGGACATTTTTTTTTAAACAGCTTTTTGAGGAGTAGCATTTTTCTTGGTCATTTTTTTGTAGGAACTTATTTTTAAAGAAAAAAGAAAATGCCCTTTTCTTTTTTATAATACATTGTCCTTTTGCATCCAACCAAATACAAGAAAGCTTTTTCTCTCCTTTTCCTTCAGTCGCATTCAATTGAAAACACCCTAGGTGAAATGAATTGAGAAACATTTAATCGGCAATGAAAGGTGGATCTGGTAATTGGCCTGTTCCGATTCTGATAGTTGCACCTGACATGGCATTATGTGGACTTGGAAACCATTATTCTATCAAGGGAAGAGTGCTTGGTATTTGTTGGCTTTAACCTATCCAATTCCTTGAACCCATTTTGATTGTGTTTGTAATCATTACATCTTCTTGTGGTTGCAGGTGAAGCCCTTGATTGCCTTGTTTCAATTCAGACAAGGCTGGGGAAGGATGATGGTGACATGCTGAGAAAGTTGAAAAGGGTTCTTAGCATTCAAGAGAAAGAGTTGGGTTTTCAAAGTGAAGAAACTATGACAACCTTGAAGAAAGTTGTTTTCTATTTGAATAAGATGGGGAAAAAGGATGAGTTATTTCCTCTCCAAAGGAGATTGAGGCTGCTCAAAACTAAAATAATGCAGAAAGCCCCTGTTTAAGAGGTAGCAATATACTACTTTGCTTTGATGGACTTGTCTCTGCTTTTTTTCCTTTTATCAAATTCTTGGTTGAAACTTAAAAAATTTTCTTATTCAGATGATTATTGTCCAGAATATCCAGTTTTGCAAGTATTAGTGAGCGGAACTGCAGCGTTGACAGCCTTCACGGATGAAATTAAGTATGTGAGTTGGGTATATAGTTAAACTGATGCTTCAGCAAATACAATGAGTTTGTATTTTCCATGTTTGGATATTGATTCTCCATATTTGTTTATAACTTGAAATCTTAACTTGAATATGTAGTGTTAACAAGATCACATGGAATTAGGTTTTATTTCTAAAACATGTTGAGAGAGGAAAAAAAAGGAAAGAATTGGTGCAACAGAAAATTGGTAAACAATGATATTGAAAATTATAGAGATAATGATGACCACCAACTATATTGAGGGGGAAAAAAGGTTTAAGTAAAACCTTGACGAAGATACAAGAATAATCTTTGTATTGTTTTGACGAGATTGAGAGCAATAGAAAATTTCTCTTTTTTTTTTTTTTTAGTTAAATCCTAATGACCCCCTCTAAATTTGTTGAAAAATACATAAAAAAAGATTTTATTTTGTTTTCTTAATTTTTTTTTTCAAAATATCATTATTATCCTTAGTGACATTACTCTAATTCCACCATCCTGCTACATTGTTCCATCTTCCATTGTAAAAAATTCCATCCTGAGTTTTTCTGTCATCCAACGTTGGCAAAGGCCACCTATCTCGTATGAAGGCCTTTAGCCACCTCTTTCAACTTCTTTCCCAGCCATTCCATAATCATTCCTTGTAGAACTTATTGTTACTCCATGCTTTTAATGTAAAAGCATTTGAAAAAGGTAGTTACAAGGTTCTTTTCTTTGATTTCCTCGGTCTCCCTATGCTACATTGACTCCCCACTATTTTCTTCTCTTCTCCGGCCCCTTTCTCTTGAAAATGGCAAGTGGGAGCAAGTCTTTCCTTCCCTTCTATCATGGGTGAAAATAGCTGCAGCAGTTCAGCGTCACCCTAATCCCTCTCTTCTCCAGGATGGTCTAGTTTTAACAAAGCTAAAAGCCAACACATCTGAGTTCATCTGTATGGACAATGATGCCTTGTTTATAGCCCGAACGTGTTTCCAAAACTCCCTCTATGGGATATTCTTTGGGAAGCCACCTCCACCGTGTAACCAAGTTAAACTGATACTTCCATCCAAATGGAGTGATATTGGTGTGGTCCACATCTCTAACCTTTCAAATGGATATCTTCTCCTACGTTGCGAAACCCATAATGCTTTGTACAAGCTTCTGTTTGATGGTCCCTGGGCTGTAAACGGAATCATCCTACAGCTGGCACTATGGTAACCCTTCTTTGAGCTTGCGTTCAAGAAGCTCTCTACAACATCAATATGGATACAACTGCACAACCTCCCAGTGGATTTCTGGGATGGGGATTCACTGGAAACTATTACCTCTCACATAGGCCGATTGCTTAAGGTTGATGAATATACTACCTCATTGTTCCCCTCTAAATTCGCTCGCATATGTGTCGAGATCGACCTTACCAAACCTCTAAAACAAGGATTATGGATTGGAGATGATCTGCATTGGGTTTTTGTTATTGTGCTATTCGAGAAATTACCCATCTTTTGTTATCTTTGTGGCCTGGTAGGCCATGGATCAAATTCCTGTAATTGCCGGAGTTCGGAAAACCAGAGAAGACCTTCTCTATTCCCTTGTTCAGATCGTGAAGATCAACGGAGGTTGGAGGTCAAGGAATCTCTAGTTCATTCGCACAATGCCATGGATGCAATGAATGATCCTAGCCATCTTGTTCCAAACTGTGAGATGGAGTAGCCAATGGAAGAACAAGGCACAGATTTCGGTCCCTGGATACTTGTCTTTAGGAGATGAGGTCATGGTCGAGGTTGCTGTGGAGTTGGAGGCCCGGCTTCAAGGGTTGCGCTCATGACCCTAAGCGATTATGATGGTGAGAATCCAAATACATAGAGCTCCCACAATAACTCCTTTCGCACGCCAAGTGGTGGTGCTCGGAATTGAGGTTGTGGTAGTCATATTGAAGCCCGAACTAGTTACACAGTCCATATTACTATTAAGACGACTATCATTAATGATGATGGGATCCTTCCAATTACCTCTGAGCCTATCTCCATAGAGAATCCAACAGCTCCGAATCCTTCACACGGCATGAGGGATGTCGTATCCATTAAGCCTACTCTTACTTTGAGTTCCAAGGCGTCTCCTGATGTAATGGCAACCCTTGGGTCTTCATTGTCTAATAATTGAATAACAAAAAACCTTTCTTCACTTAAGTGCTCCTCCTCAAACCCTCCGGATGTTAGGACATCTTCATGAGGTGCTTAATGTTGGAGGACTTTTTGACTATCATAAGACACTTGTAGACTGAGTCTTAGCTACTTTACATCCTCCTCAGTCCTCTTTGGGTGATACTGATCAGGAGATGAATGAATTAGAGGAGGAAAAAGGTGAAATGTCAGAGTATGAAGAACCTGAAGAATCAAGGATTTAACAACGCTAGATCAGTTCTAGCATGGGCTATGGAAGGAAACTTTGGTTCAAAAGGTTTCTTAAGCCTTGGTGGCCTCCCATAAGAAGGGGAGGGTTGATAAGTGTTGAGAAGAAGCTTAGGACACTTCTATTTCCTTTTTGACCTCGTTTGCTTGCTGGTATTTCTTTCCTTGTATACTCAGGATGTTCCTCTTATACTTCATGTTTTTTCTCTTTTTTATAATTTTATGGATTTAACTAAGATTGTTTGTTGGAATTGTAGGGGATTATATGACTATGATACTACCTCTCGTATCATTCGCATGTTAAAAAAGTCAACCCTCTTGCTTTTATCTAGTAGAGACCAAAGTTGATATGGATAGGATCAATCGGTTTTGTGCTAAGCTTGGCCACCGCTGGGATTGGGCTGCTATTGTGGCCGAGGGTTACTCCGGAGGCATTATCACTTTTTGGAGAAAGCACATTAGGTTGGTCACACCTATTGCTAATTCCAAATATGCGGTGCACCTTAATACTTCTCAAATCTCTTCTGAAGCATGGATCCTTACAGTTGTCTACAATTCTAATTGGATCCAAGGCTAGTGTTTACTGTGGCAAGAACTCTCTGGTATGACCCTCTTAAACTTACCATGGATTATCATTGGTAACTTTAATGATGTGGTTTCCATGAGTGAGTATAAGGGAGGTCCTCATTTTTATTACTCTTGCAAAGCTTGTATGTTTTGTGATTTTATAGCCTCGAATAATCTGTTGGATGTTGGTTTTATTAACTCTAATTATACTTGGTGTAACAATCATTTGGGAATGGCCAGACATTGGGCTCGACTCAATTAGTGCCTAGTGAATTCCCTTTGGTCATCCAAGTTTAATTCTTATTTTGTTAATCACCTTCCGCACACCTTTTCTAATATGCCCTTCTTCTTCTTTCTACTTTTCCTCATAGTTTTTTCAAAAATAAAATCTTTTGGTTTGATAATTGCTGGTTTGAGCATTTGGGTTGTCATTCTGTTGTTCGAGAAGCCTGGAATTTTAAGCTTCACTCCAATCCCATGCATGCTTTCTCACATCTTATCTTTGGAACTAGGTCTAAGCTTATTCATTGGAGAGTGAATGGTATGAATTCCATTGAAACTGATCATAATAGTCTTGAAATGGAAATCCATGAAGCTGAGACCAATGATGCTTCAAGCGATCATAGTGACAACTCCAACAGAGGCTTGTCCAATGATGCTTCTAAGGCAAAATTCCATTAAGTTAGCTCAGAAGGCTAGGCTAATGTGGATGCAAAATGGGGATCATAAAACAAACTTTTTTTTTTCTCTGATCTTGGTTAGAACATTCTGATAAAAATTATTTTTGATGTCTATCATACTCTCCCCAAGGATTTACCCTCATTTAATGCCAATGACTGTGATATTCTTATTGGTGAGGTTTCTGAAAATGAAGTTTATCAAGCTCTACTCTCTTTTCCTTCTGGCAAAAGTCCTGGTCCAGATGCCCTAAACATTGAGTTTTATCTTTTTTCTAGAATGACATCGGAGATCCCTTATATTTGGCTTTTCAGTACTTGTTTTCTAACTTTGTAATGCCTAAAACTTGGGGTAAAGCTTTCATTTCTTTAATTCCTAAAAAAGCAACCCCAAGTTCATTTTTTGATTATCGGCCGATTTCTTTGTGCAATATCTGTTATAAAACTATTTCAAAGATTTTGGCTAATCGTCTTAAGCAAATTTTGCCTTGCCTCATTGGCAGAGAGTAGTGTGGTTTTGTTTTTGGCCGCAACCCCTTTGATTATATTATCACTCTTCAAGAGGTTGTGCATTCTATAATCAAGACTTAAACTAACCCCTTAGGATGTTAGTCAAATTAGATATCAAACAAGACTATGATACCTTGAGTTAGATTGCGATTCTTACCACCCTTTCCAAAATGAATTTTCCTAGAATTTGGATCTCTCGGGTTCATGCTTGTATTAGCCCTATTTCTTTTTTATTTTTGATTAACAATCAACTCACCTCTTGGATTTCTTCTTCTAGGGGACTCAAGAAAGGAGATCCCATTTCCTCTTACCTTTTTATTTTAGTCTCTCAAAATTGACTATTCTTCTTAATTTTGCTATGAAGAATCATATGATTCCAAGTTTCAATCCTAATCTTTGATCAAACTTCAATCATCTTATGAAGATGATTTAATTTTAGTCTCTCATGCTTCCAAGAAAGCTGCTCATAACGTTAAACTTTGTTTTGTTTTGTTTTTCTATTTATGAGAGTTTAATTAGGCAACATACTAATAGCTCTAAGTCTGAAATTTACTTTCCTACTTGTTATAATAAGAGACTCAGCAGAAGTATTTGCAATATTCTTAATTTTCGAGCTGGCTCTTTCCCTTTAACCTATCTTGGTATTCTTAATATTCTCATCACAACACTTCTTTTTTGGAGACATTCTAGAATCTCCTTGGCTTGTAAAACAATCCTTACTAACTCTTCTATAACGTTTATTCCCCTCTACTATCTTTCTGTTTACCTTATTATGGATTCCATTCTGAATGGCATTTCTAAAGCTGCTAGGAATTTTTTTTGGTCTAAGGGTGGCAATAGAAACGACATCTACTCAGTAAATTGGAATGATATTACTCTTAATCGTACAAAGGAGGGTCTGTCCATTAGAAATTTGAATTATTCTAAATTTTCCTTGATGGCAAAGAATGTTTTTAGCTATCTTAATAATAATGGGGTTATGTGGGTTGATATTCTTTATAAAAAATATGGTAAAGTTAATTTCTGGGTTGATTCTATTCTAGCTAACTACTATTGGTTTTTCAGAGGCTTGTGTTGAACTACTAAAATTATTAAACCTTTTCTTTGGCTGAGCTCTTTAAATCCTATCAATACTTTCGTGTTCTTTTTATCCTTGGTACTTTGAAGTTCCTCTTGCTTATAAGCCTACATACTTGAGTATGGAACTGGATCTTGACTCCATTTAGATCTCTGACTTAGCTTTAGATGTCCACTGGAATCTTCACTTGTTACATAGTCTATTTGGTGAACATCTGAATGCTTTTGTTCTTAATCAGGGGAGTATAGACTATGAGAGTGCTAATCATTGGGTTTGGTACCCTAATTCTTGTGGCAATAGAATATCTTCCATGGTGTACTCTCATTTAACCATAATACAGGTTATCAAAAATCTTGGGATGGGTGGAAAAATCTCTGGCACCTCAAAGTTGCTCCAAGAGTGAAGCATTTCACTTGGCTATTGCTTCGTAATAAAGTTAAGACTTATAACTATCTTTACAGCTTGAACTTAGGCCTCAATCCCTTTGTGTTTTCTGTGGTTTGGAGTATGAGACAACTAAGCATCTTCTCAATTTATGCTCCAAGTCACAGATCATTTGGTCTTTGATTGGTAATGATATCTATAAACTACTTCTTTTCATAATGGCATAACCTCTGGCAATTGGCTTAGCTCCCCTCAGGCTTGGAATGCTACTTTCACTCAATCTATTATTGTGGTTGCATCTTGGTTCATATGGAAGGCTAGATGCAACCGCATCTTAAAAAAATGATCAACTAGACTACTTTGCCATAGCAAAAAAAAGTTTTTGCTCATGTTATTGATTATTCAAATGCCTCTTCATCTCAGCTTGGGAAAGGTCTCATTCTCACTAACTTTCATCTCATGAAGGCCGCTTCCTATTCTCAGTTGCCTTTTAGAACAAGGATTTATCAAAAAGAGGGGCAGGGTTTTATGTTTCAACCTCTAACTCTTCTATTCTTCTTGCAGGGAGTTGCAATACACAAGTTAGTTTTGAGTTCGAAGTAGAGGCTAAGGCTCTCCTAGTGACTTTAAGATAGTTAAATGACAACCAAGTGGTCATCTAGCATATTTTCATAACTTGCTCTGATCTTCATGGTGCTATCAAGAATGGAAATTCTCAAAATTAATGGAGAATTAACCAATGGATCAATCTTGTTAAAAGTCTTCTTACAGCTGGTGGTAATCCCCAAACTCATAATATCCATAGAAGATGGGTTGGAGCTACTAATGGCTTAGCCATCCATGGTGCTATTTTGAATGAGCTCACTCTGTATCATCAAGTCATGATCTCCCTAAATGGATCATAAGAATGTTTTCTCGAATGGTTTCTCTATGTATCAGTTAATGCTGTTGCTTAGTTCCTGTTGTAGTGTTGGTTTTCTTTCTTATGTTAGTTGTTTCCCTCTCTTATTTGTAAGTCCTTTTTTTATTTCAATAAATAGCTTAAGAGCTCTTTTTATATTAAAAAACTTGTTCTTAGGGGATCTAAGTGTTCATCTTCAACACTTTTAAAAAGTATAGAATTTAATAAATTACAAATTACATACTATTGTTTCTCTTGACTGCCAAGATATGTAAATCCAAGTATCATCCATTTGCAACCTTTTCCTTTGCATGCGTAGATTCTCCTTTTTCATTCTAGATGAAGTGATAATCAAAATTCTAAAGTGATGGTATGCTTGATTAAAGAGTTCCTAAATTATTTTTGGCTTTTAAAAGGCTACTTATGACACTTAATTTTTTGACTTCCAAGTTTTTGTGTGTAATAATCATCCTTATCATCTATGTCCATTAGGTTGTCTATTATCATCTATATAATGCACACTATACATTATAACTGACACAAACTAGAAATTGTTCACATTCACTAAAATAAACTCTATTGATACTGTAAATATAGACTTTGTTTATTGAAGTAGATAGCAAGCCAAATTTCTTTGTATAGTAAATAGTTTGATTCAATTATGTCATGGATGGAGTTGATTTCAACACAATCATCTTCCTTCTTAACATACACATACACAAATGTACATCTATTATGGCATAGCATCATGGATGAAATGACTTTATCCATTAAGAACTTGGTTTTTTACTCTAAAATGTATAGAAGTTCAATGATCGACCAAAAGAAGTAGTGGCAAATATATAGGTTGCCAATGGTTGCTTGTTTGTAATTGGTTTTGGCATATAAAACATACCCTTCAATACCACATTTCCACTGGGTTGGGCAACTAATGAACTTTCAAAGTAGATTATTATCCTACTTTTTACTACCATACATACAAGTAGGAAAATGGTACTTTGTATAGATTACACCAAATGGGCACATACATGAAAATAATTTATACTTCAGTCTTTAATATGAAATAATAAACTGAATATTTGACCATTTTGTGTATTACACTAGATCAACTGGATGATATAATAAATTATTTACATTAATACACTTACACACAATTATCATCAAGTTTATTGGAAATACGAGACAATTATTCCCACCACATTTTTACATCAATATTTGATAATGGAAACAAACTAATTTGAAATATTAAAACATATTTGACTTATTATACTTCATATTTAACCACTTTTTGTATATGAACTAATCTAATGGATAATAATTACAAAATTAGCATAATTATACTCGCCTAACAACAAATTGCAAGACCATAAAAAATAGTGAACATCCATCATAAAACTTTAGATTAAGGTTAGTTGATTGATGAAAACAATGCTTAGAAATATGTAACTTGACATGCTTTAGTAATCACTAAACATAACCATGAAAAAGAATTAATATAAAACTCCTGAAACTAACGACACTAAGGTTATATATGAGAGCTACACATGAAACGTTGGATCTCTCAAACCAAAGAAACATACTTAATTCTTCTCTGCTCACACCTCAATGTCACTTACACTAGCCTTGGACATAATTGCCATATAAATAACTAAGTTCACACATAGATTGAGAGAGATTAGGAAAAAAATGAGGGTTGGTAGATGATGAGTGCATTTTATATAGATATTTTATATACCCTATCGCATGATTCAGTTGTCCTTTTTGCATTCTTTTATTATGAATCAATGCTACTTTTGGTATATTTGTTAAATGATACAGATAACTAGGTCGTGGATTGAAAGGAACTAATAGAGATGAATTCTGGCGTGAAATGAAGTCGTAATGCAGCTTTTAAAATAAGCACGGTAGGGAAGCATGCCCACACTTATGACCGTGCAGTTTTTCGGACTTAGAGAATTTCAGCCCAATTGAGGAAGCACACCCGTGCTTGGAAGCACCATCAGAAAGCACGAACGTTCTTATGCCTACACACTTTACTGGAATTTGAGCAAACTAAAGAGCACTATTTTATTGCCCCTAGCACCATTGTGCCCTTGAAGCACGGTCAGTAAGCACGGGCGTGCTTTCGCCTGTGCACTTTAGTGGGATTTTCACAAAGAAAAGAACACGGCTCCTTGGCTCCTATCACTAGCGTGCTCTTGAAGCATAGCAACAAGCACTGGGGTGCTTACACCTGTGCACTTTTCGGGTTGGGCTACAATCTCACCGAGAACGAGTTCCAAGACATGCCGAGATTAGCACAGCCGTGCTTACATCAAATATGGTGTTTTAAGACCCAAAGTTATATTTCCAAGGGCATCTTCTTCCTCTTCCTGAGAGATTAGGGTTAGGGCAGAACTTGGCACCATTCAGGGCTGGATCTGGGTGGAGAGGTCATTGTGGGAATGAAGGAATGCCGGCATCACAGATCTCTCTCCGATGAGGATTGTTAAGAAAGAAAGGAGTTTTAAGGATAGCATTTCTTTCTCTTGTTGTTTTTCTTCAATATATTGTAGAACCATGGGGGGCTAACCGTAATTCGTTGACCCAGATTATGATTGAACTTAGTTGCTTTAATTATTGAGTTTTCTTGTCATCTCCATCTTGTTTATCTTGGCTACTTATCTTTGTGTTGATTGTTTTGATGCTGTATATTGCAAAACTCAACGTGGAAATTGCCACTAGCTGTGTGATCATTGATTTGGGCGTGCATGTTCCATGTAGTTGCAGTTGTAGTTAAGAAGCATGCTGACCTTAGTTGCACATCCGCTATCTAGATGATGATTGAGTAATCCATCTAGCTATGGCCCACATTTGGGACGGTGTTGAGTCTGCTTCAAGCCTTGAGTGAGGTCATACATTATCAAACCTTCCGTAGGTGTTCACCACGGTCTAAGGAGATGTACATGTAATCGTTGCCTAGTCAATACATTTGTTGACGAGATTGATCCAGGGCACTATCCTTTCCACTACTGTCTTTTCAACCCAAACCCTATCTTTCTTCTTTCTCTTTGCGTATTTCTTTATTTGTTTTAAAGTAGATTTCAACCGATCTCTTTATTTGGCTAGATATTAGAAATTGAGCAAGTATCAAGTATACTTTATTACTTATATAACCTGTGCACTTGTGGTTATGCAAAGGGCGTATCAAGTTTTTGGTGCCATTGTTGGGGACTGGAAACTCTTAAGAAAGTTAACATTTTTACTAATCTAACCATTTTTCTTTTAGTTTGTATATATATTTTGATCTTCGATTTCTCCTTTGCTTTTAATTTTTGTTTTTGCTGACTTGTTTTACAGGTATCCTTGTATGACCTAAGGAAATTCCTCATTTTTACTTGCAACCCTGATCCTGATATTGAAAGAAATTTGCATAGAAGATTAAGACAGGTGAATCATAGAGATGCAGGGTTGGTGGAGATAAATATTGAAGTTAATCAAGAAGAAGGCATGGCTGAAAATCCTTGTAGTAACTCAGAATATGCAAGGCTGAACCTGGAAAGAATGTGGTCTAGTATTGTTCACCCTCCTGTGGCGACAAACAACTTTGAACTGAAACTCAATAATAAGTGCTTGTGTATAAATCATACGAAGTATACTTTTCTTGTATTGAGCATCACTTTTCTCAGATTTTATCACTCATTCATGTGAATTTGTATTCTTTTATACATTTAGGGTTGTGGAGACGAGTTGGAAGAAAAGAAGCAAAAATAGATCATCGATGCAATAGTTGAGGAGACTCTTGGAATAAGCAAGGACCAAGGCACAAGTTGTAGACATGTGAGTATGGATAAACATCCAAAGTGCTCAAGAGAATACACAAATTGGAGGGGCACAAAGGCAGTCACACTCACAGAGTCCAACTTGTGTAACCTCGAAGAGCTTGATTAATGTGTTGAAAGTAAGAGGCGATGCGATCTAGCATGTAGTTGTGTGCCCAACTTGGCGACCTTGATGAAGAAAATGAAGTCGGGAGCAATTTTAGCTCGAGCACTATAGTAGTTCATTGCAGCAAAACGCTGTAGCAGTTACTGTTCATGGTGCACAGGAAGTCAAATTCTATAGAATCCACACGGGTGTGTGGAAATTCCACATGGCCGTGTGGATGCCCAATTTCAGCCCTATAAATACCAGGATTTGAGATTTATTTGGGGATCTTTTTCCTATCTATCGCTCATCTTTTGGGGAGAGCGCGGCTAGGGTTTGGAGAGGTTTTTGCAAGGCTTTTGGAGCGGTTCTACGGTATCGACATCGAGTCCCTTTGGAAGAGAATTATTGGGGGAGCTTTGGAGGTGTGCCCTAGGTTTGACAAGGGAACCTTTGGAGAAAACAAAGCCGCTCCTCAAGACCATCGACACCGACAACAAGGGGGTGATCTTTATGGTTTACTTATATATAATTTTGATTTCATTGTTGAACTTGTATTGCTCCATGGAGAGCTAAACCCCTAGTGGGTGCTTGGACTTATAACCCCTAAGATGACTTTGTTTCATTGACTTTTATTACTCTTCTTTAATTGATGATTTAATTGAGTTTCAATCTTGAATGATTATTGTGTTGATTTTCTCTTAGATGTGACACTAGAATTGAGAATCCATCTAAGTAATACATTGAAGGTATGACAACTTCATTAGGGTTAGACTAAGCAAGATTAAAGAGGGTCGAGAGGTAGCGGAATGTCCCCTTTCCCTTCCAACGTAATTTATCCCACCTTCACCTTCCAAGAGTTTTTTGCAGTTATAATAGAGTGAAGTTCTAAGAGATGAACTCCACTGAGGCTTAGTTGCCCGAGCAACAAAGTGAAGTGTTGTAGTGAATCTTAGTGCTGGGGCTTAATTGTGATTAGGGACTTTTCGCCTGGACCAAAGGGTTAGGTCTATTTAGGGAATAGGGTTTATCACTTGGAGATCCTAGAACCCCAAGCAGTCCCACATAGCGTGAGGTGTTGAGAGTACTCCTTTCGGCGGGGGCATAGTATCGAGGGCTAGTCATAGTTGACCTTAGGTTTGGGACCGTGTGTTTTTGGATTTCCACGATTCATTAAACATCAGTTAGAAGGCATAATATTAGTCTTGCACTTGAAACGATAGTCCTAGGGTGAGCATCGTCCGAGTGCCCCATATTCTCATAGATTATCTCTCTTTACTTTTATTGCTTTTTTTTACATTCTTTTAATTTTCACTGCATTGATATATTGATTTCATCCCAAATCGATTTTCATCTTAGCTAAGTAGCGATATCTCTTGTTTCTAAGCACTATTCCCTATGGATATGACTACCACTCACCAGGGTATATTTTATTACTATGATGATCTGTGCACTTGCAGAACACTCACACAAAGGGTGTGTCACCCAATTTCATCCAAATGGTGCAGCAAATATGTCAATTCGATGGGTTTCAAGATGAGGACCCGTATGCTCATCTAGCAAGTTTCTTGGAGATTTTTTTATACCTTTAAGGCAAACAACATATTTGAGGATGCAGTTCACCTATGAGACTTTCGATTCTCATTGCAAAGAAGGACCAAGCAATGGCTAAGTTCCTTGCCACAGGGATCCATTATAACATGGGCACAATTGACTGAGAAATTCCTTACTCATTACTTTCCACTAGCAAAGATCACGAAACTGAGGAGTAATATCTTTTCTTTTAGACAGATGGAATCAATGACCTTATATGATGCATGGGAAAGATATAAGGAATTGTTAAGAAAATGCCCTCAGCAAAGAATTGTCGAATGGATGCAAATTCAAAATTTTTACAATGGATTGAATGTGGCAATGAAGCAAATGTTAGATACGGTAGCCAGGGGTTCTTTGTGCAGCAAACAACCGAATGTCTACTACACTTTTATTGATGACATGGCTTCCAATGGTTACCAATGGAGTTCTGAGAAAAACAAAGCTAATGAAAGCCACTGGTATTTATAAGGTTGATGCATTGAATATATTGGTAGTGCAAGTAGAAGCCATATCCAAGAGGCTGGACACAATGCAAGTTCAACCACAGAACCCAGTTATGAGTTGTGAGACTTGGAGTGGTCAAGCTGGAACTTGTTTCTCTCCATCTGATGGGAGTACTAGCACTAAATAGGTTGACTACGTGGGTTAGAACAGCCGCTTTTAGAATAATCCTTATAGTGGTAACTATAATTCGGGGTGGGGGAACCACCCAAATTTCTCTTGGAGCCAACCAGGGCAAGGACCACAAGAATAGTTCAGGCAATCATAACCTCACTTTCACTTCCTCGACAACCACTTCAAGAAGGAAAAGGGGTTGAATCTTGAAACATTATTAGTAAGGTATATTCAAGCAAATGACATCTGTTTTATGGGGTATGAAGAATTGTTAAGGAACCAGCAAGCACACCTACAAAATTCGGAATACCAAGTGGCACAAATAGCCAAGACACTTGCTGAACATCTGAAAGGATCACTTCCAAGAAATATAGAGGTTAATCCATGGGAATCTCTCAAGGCGGTCATATTAAGAAGTGGTAAAGATTTGGCACCCCTTATAGTTCAAGACACTGAAGAAGTACCTGTTGTAAAACAAGAGACAGAAATTGTAGATAAACCTCTTGTTTTGGTTGTTGAGGAGAATGACAAGGGAAAAAGCAAGGCAAAACTTAGTATACCTGAATACCAACCCAAGTTGTTCTATCCTGCAAAGGTGAAGAAGGACCGGCAAGAAGTACAGTTTAAGAAATTCCTTGAGATGTTCAAACCACTACACATTAATGTCCCATTTGTCGAGGCTCTTGCCCAAATACCTCGCTATGCCAAGTTTCTCAAGGAGTTGTTGACTAACAAGTGGAAGCTAGAGTTGGTAGCTGTTGTTACTTTGAACGAGGAATGCTCCGCCATCATCTCCAACATAATTCCCAAGAAGGAAAAAGATCCTGGAGGTTTCATCATCCCGTGTAAGATTGGGGGAGTGATAGATGAGAAGACACTTGCTGATCTTGGGGCAAGCATTAATTTGATGCCTTACAAAATTTTTCAAGAGTTGGGACTCGGTGAGCTTAAACCGATGAAGATGGCATTGCAACTCACTGATCGATCTATTCGTCACCCAATGAGCATCATTGAAGATATTTTAGTAAAGATGGAGTGACAGTAGCCCGAAAGTGCACGGGTTGTCGCAGTAATAATAGTACCCCGGTGAGAGGATAGTCGAATCCACAGGGAGTAAGGATTGTAAATACAAGCGATTGCTATCTGGCTAGTGTGAAGTACAGAAAGTGAGAGAAATATCAATTGTGTGTGTGCAAAAGTAATAGAAAGCAATAAGAAAATAAAGAGAAATGTGGAAGGTAAGAGAATGCAAGCTAAGAGTAAAGAGAGAAACAATCAAGAGTGAAACAAGGTACCCGGACAAGCTACCCCTAGGATTAATGTTCTAGTGCAGGACAATGCATTATACTCTCCTATTGATGTTTAATGAGTGATGGACATCCTAAAATAAACGGTCTCAAACCTAAGATCAATTGTGACTAATCCCAATCATTATGCCCGGCATTAGGTTTCACTACGACCCTTAAGTCTCGTTGACCTGTCAACTAAGTCCCAGGTTTCACTATGACCCTTAACTCGAGATTAGACTACTCTCGTTGACCTGTCATGAGATGAACTCCCCTCTCATCCCTCTCCAATCTTGAGTAGTCTAATCTTATAGGAGTTGTCACACCTCTAAAGGACAACCTAGATGATTCTCAACCCTAGTGTCACATCTAAGGGAAAATCAACACAAGAATATATCAAGATTCGAACTCAATTAAATTCATCAATTAAGAAAGCATAATAACATGTCATAGAAACAAAATTATCCTAGGGTTTACAAGTCCGAATACCCACAAGGGGTTTAGCTCCTCATGGAGCTATACAAATACATCAATGTATATGAATAAACACAAATCAAAAACATAGATGAAAACCCCCTTGTGTAGTGTGGCTATAGTCTTGTGTGGCCGATTCGTCTCTCCACCAAGCTCCTCGTCAAGCCTAGGGCACACCCCATCGGATCGGTGTCGACGAAAGCTCTCCCAATAGCTATCTTCCGACGGGCTTCGATGTCGATGCCGATGATGCGCTCTAATCCTCCACAAAGTCCTCTCCAAATCCTAGCCGTGATCATCCAGAAGATAGGCGAAAAAGATCTAGAAAAAGTCCCAAAAGGGCCTTTAAATAGTGCTAAGTCGCGGCTGTAAATCGGCTGAAATCAGGATTTCACACGGCCGTGCTGAATTTCCACACGCCCGTGTGAATTTTTTGTTGTGCTTATTTTCGGCGGATAGTGAACAGTAACTTCACATTAGTCTCGCCGAAATGCTCCCGAATTCATCGTTCTTCATCGAGGCCGTTGAATTGGGCACACAATCAATGGTAGATCATGTCGATTGCTTCAATTCTCCTCCTTGGTGAAGTTCTTCTATGCTACACGAGTTAGACTTATTGTGAATGGGACTACCTTTGTGCCCCTCCAAAGGAGATTGGCACACACCCAGAAGTCCAGACTCGTGCCTTGATCATTCTTGGTCCGAGAACTCCCCAACAACGGCGAACATGACCTAACTTTGCTCTTTTTCTCCAAATTGGCTCCATAACCCTACAATGCACAAAAGCACACAAATGCACACTAATTAATGATAAAATATGATAAAAGTAATGCTCAATGTAAGATAATAATACTTCGCGTTACTATGACACGAGCACTCATCAAACTCCCCCACACTTAAGCTTTTGCTTGTCCTCAAGCAAAAATAAAACATTAAAGTACTTGGGAAGAACAATTGAAAGTGCTCGGCCTTAGGTTCACCAAAAGTATGCAAAGGAAGCATTCTACAAGTAAGGGGAAATCAAAACATTGCATAAAGATATTATTGCTCTAGCTAAAAATTTGAATAAAAAAGGACAACAACTCGAAAATGTGTAAGTGTGTGCGAACTCACTCAAGATAACCCAAAACATACTCCTCAAACTCTTGCTACAAGGACTTATTTATAAACAAAGGTAAGGAGGTAATAGCTTCACACAACCTCTAAGGTAACCCTTTCCTAGGCGGCCTCCAAAGGTGGCTTTCACAATTTCGAAGAGGTAGCTCTTTCTACCGGGGTAGTAGCTTTCACGCATCCCATGAGATAGCTCTTTCTCTCATTAGGGCATAACTTGCATCCAACTTATGAGAGTAGCTACATACTTCATAGGAGGTAGCTCTTTCTACCCCAAATGCACAAATAAAACTAAACAAATATTCACAAGCTCACAAGTTTTTTTTTTTTTTTTGATGTATCTCTCAAAACAAAACTAAAAACTACTAAAACGATGATAAACTAGTCCTTAGACATCAAGCTTGAGTTTCCAAAAGATTCCAAGAGTGATTAGTGCAATATGAAATAATCGAGCAAAAATTCCCTAAAATTCAAGTAAAAACTAGAGCATGATGAGATACAATGTTAAAAATTCTCCTATACTCTAAGAATACTAACGTTGCAACTAAGGTGAACCGCCACAGGCTACATGAGCATAAGCAATTGAACGCACAAGTAAAGGTGTGTGCAATGTGAACTCCCCCACACTTAAGATGTACATTATCCCCAATGTACATATGCAAGCACAATGAAAAAGTATAACAATTCAAACAATTAATGTGGGAGTGGGCAATTGAAACAATACTCTCCTGAACTCCAAGTGTTGCGTTTGATGGAGCTATATTCATTTAGAGCTGAGTCTCAATTGGTTATGTAGCACACACGGTCCCATGACCGTGCCTATGACTATCCCTCAAATTCCAAACATCCAAGACCATCTGCACACATACACAAGGGGTTCAATGTAGTTCAAGAAAAATAAAAAATAAAACTCGAGTATATAAAGATAAAGCAATGAAATACAACTCAAGAAAAACAAAAGCAACATAAAAGATAAACTCAGAAGGAGAATCCTTTCTGAGTACTACAAGTCCCAACAAAAGAAATATAAGTACAAAATAAAAGAAAAATAAAGTAAACTA
The DNA here is from genome assembly GCA_020875875.1 of Dioscorea alata. Lineage (NCBI taxonomy): Eukaryota > Viridiplantae > Streptophyta > Magnoliopsida > Dioscoreales > Dioscoreaceae > Dioscorea > Dioscorea alata. The sequence continues at coordinate 11,272,259 of CM037027.1, forward strand.
CGATGCCTCAGCATCGGTGTCCTGTGCTGGAGCCTCTGGTGCTGCTGTAGGCTCAGCTGGTGCTGGTGGATCGGCCGATGGTGCTGTTGGTGGCGAGGGTGGGGGAGTAGGAACTCTAGGCTGTACGACGAACGATGATGACACAGCTCGCTCGAGTAACTGTCATATAGTGTCAAGCTATGCCATCGTCTCTGAATGCTGCGTAGCCTGAGTCGCTCTGATATCGGCCACCTCAGTCTGTAATACTTCCACAGCATTCTTGAGACGCTCAAGTCTATCCTGGCCTCGAGAAGGCGAAAAAATATGCACTGGAGGTGGCTCCGGTGCTGTGGGTGGTGCCTCTGGCTCTATCTGCGTCTGAGGTGGCTCCAATGCTCGCTGCAACCCCTCTGCCTCGGCCTGGTCGGGCTGGGCTATGATCATGGAATAGACTCCCGGTCCACATCTGCCTCATCGTCTCCAAGCAGAGAGGAACTGGTATCACTGTCTTCTCGGCCCCTCCAACACCATCCAAGAGATCCATCCCGATGAGGAGTCTCGTAATGTACGGGCTCGAAAAGATCACTCCAACCCTAAGGCACTGGCCCTGGTGGCGCAAATACTCTGCTAAGATGTGGCCTAGGTGGAGTGAGACACCCTACACTATAGAGTATAGATAAAGTAGCTCCTGATGGCTCAATACCCCGGTGCTATCTCCTCGGCCACTCACTGACCTGCTCAGTATAGCATGAATATATTGGTACGCTGGCCGGGAGAGGCATGTTGCCTTCGAGATGCCGGGCTCATACTGTCCATCTTCGCATAATGCCCTGTAGGTTCTCTGAGGTGTCAATGTCCCGGGGTAGTCAGTGGGAAGCTGCTCATACTCCTCTGACTCGGTATAGATGCTCTCATATGGCCTCAATCTGATCGAAAACTGGCTCACACTCATACTGTGACTTTGGCCAAATGCTCGGAAGTGAATAGTATCCACATCCCCAAAGCTACTGTAGTCCCTATCGAACTCAAATGAGGCGAGTACCTCAAATGTAAGACTGCGGATGGCTGGCTCTTTGATCAAAAGTAAACGGCCCCAACCTCCTATAGCCAATAGCTCGTCAACCTCGTCGGCAAGCTCGTTTCCTAACTATATCCCTCTATGTGCACTAACATCCAGGAAACGAGACTGTCCAAAGAGTAGCCTCGACAACAGCTCAAATCGAGCCTGATGCTCAAGTAAGGCAAAATCAACTTGTTCTGCTGGGGAGACTGCTCACGAGGTCATTTACCGGTTGCTTTCTTCGATCTGGAAGACATACCTACAAGATTGAAAAAAAATGATCAAATCTGCTTTAAAACTCACTCTGCAGAAATCCACACGCCCGTGTGGATCATCGGGCCGCAACAGCTGCATGGCCGTGAAGGCTAAAAATTCATATAAACTCATTCCAAATGCTCTAGAACTTTCTACAATCATTCACAAAGTGGGTGCACATCAAAATCGAGTGAAAGATTACGAAATAAACCAAAATAAACAAGATTGACTGAGAAAAGGAGGGTGAAGTGCTTACTGACAGTATGAATGATGAAAACATTGAAATCAGCAGGAAAACAACTTCAAAAACCACAAGAATCGAGTGAGAGAGTCAGGAATGTGAGTGGAGTCCTTCAAAGAGTGTTTGAGAGTGAAAGAATTGAGAGGCATGAGTGAAATTAAAAAGAAAGTCGCGGCTTTTGGTGTTCTGCGCTTTTACACGGCCATGTGGAAATTCCACACGGCCGTGTGTCTCTACTGTTAGGGTTTATAGGGACAGACACACGCCCCTGTGTCCTCTCTGGTTACTCTCTGAATACCCTCACACGGTCGTGTGAGAACCCCACATGACCGTGTGCCTTCATAAGGAAGCTTCACAGGGGGAGTCACACGCCCCTGTGTGCACTCGGGAAAAATTCCTAAGGCCTCTGAAAAATTTCACACGGCCGTGTGGAAATTCCACACGGCTGTGTGCCCAACCTGACCAAGAACACAAGGCCACCCACAGGGGCACCCACACCCCCCTGGATCAACCCGAGAAATGTCTAAGTATTCCACACGGCCGTGTGCCTTTCACAAGCTCTCCAACAAAGGTGGCCACACGCCCCTGTGTTTTCTCAGGAACGAAGGGAAGTCTCTGCAGAGTTTCACACGGCCGTGTGAAAATTTCACACGGCCATGTGCATCAACACATGGGCACTCACAGGGGTACCCACATGGCCCCTGTGATGCTCAGGAATGAGAATTTAAGTTCTGTAGGAATTCACACGGTCATGTGGAATTTCCACACGGCCGTGTGCCCTTCACAGGGTCGCTCATAGGGGCAGCTATATGGTCCCTGTGACGCTCGGGATGAGCTCTGAGATGGTTCACATGGCCATGTGGAAATTCCACACGGCCATGTGTTTTCTCTGGATGACTTAGAAAAATTACAAACTCTGAAGAAAATTTCAGAAACACATTCATAACACTTAGAGCCTCTATAGACAATAAAAACATGACCAGAGATCAATGAAAATAGACTCAAACGACCCAAAACTTCGTCAATCAACATTTAGGCACACGAAAACATCAACGATCCACAAGAAAATCACAACACATGTATGTAATCAGGACATCAACACTAAAACCTTTATTCATGCTAGTACTAAGCCAAAACCTAGAAAAACAGTAAAAGCTTGGGTTGCCTCCCAAGAAGCGCTTGTTTAACTTCACTTAACTTGACGTACCTAGCCTTACCTCACAGGGTTCATGAATAAGCGCTGACCTCTTCTCTACAACCTGAAAGCATGCAGAACATAATCTTTGTAGAGTAGAGAGGGAGTTGTTGAGTTTATTACCGCACAAGGGCGAAACACCCTTACTCCTTGAATACTCATCCCCATTTTTGTTGGGGCTCTTTTTGTGGCATCTTCTCGACCTCCTCATCTTCCGGATCACCCTCTTCATGACTCCCGGGGCTGGCTTCACTTCCTCTACAAGACCAAGTGCTAGTACATCTTCAATCTCTGCATCTTGGTCTGGCCACCCTTCATACGGGTTTGGATTCATCATTTCCTGCACATATTCATCAACAAGTTCATCAGTAGCGTCAAGATAATAAAGACTATCATCAAAGTCTAGAGAATGTTTCATGGCTTCGGCGAAGCGATAGGTGAGCTTTTTGTCTCCAACCCTCAAAGTTAGCTCTCCACCGTCCATGTCTATCAATGCCTTGGAAGTGCGCAAGAACGGCCTCCCAAGAATCAGCGGTACATCGACATCCTCGTCCATATCGAGCACTACAATGTCTACAGGAAAGATGTATTTATCCACTTTGACGAGCACATCTTCGATAATGCCCCTCGAATGTCTAACTGAACGATCCGCTAACTGAAGCGTTATCCGAGTGGGCCTAGGCTCTCCTAAGCCTAGCTTCTGAAAGAAGGTGTAGGGCATGACATTAGTACTCGCTCCCGAATTTGTTAGTGCCATTTCCTCACCCAAATCACCAATGTTGCATAGGATGATGAAGCTCCTGGGATCTTTCCTCTTGCTTGGCATATTCTTTTGCAACACCGCCGAGCAAGTGGCATCTAGAATCACGGATGCACTCTCCTCCAATTTCCTCTTGTTGGTCAAGAGGTCCTTCAAGAACTTTGCATACTTAGGCATTTGTGACAACGTCTCCACGAAAGGAATGCTAATGTGCAACTATTTAAACAACCCCAAAAATTTCTTGTATTGCTCGTCTTGTTTATCATTCTATAAGCGTAAAGGACAGGGAATTCTTGGTTTGCAAGGTGGGGGTGCCACCTCCTTCTCCTTGGTTGCTTACTCTACCTCCACCACTTTAGGTGCTTCCTCATTCTTCTTCTGAAGGAGATTACCTTCAATTATTCCCTTGGATTCGTCTCTGTGTTGCTTGGTGAACTTCATTGAGACCTCTCGGATAAAGACTTCGCAATTTGGACAACTTGGTTCTCCAAGTTGTGTAACAATGCGGTGTGGTTGCGAAGTGTAGACTTTACCGATTGAAATCTTGCATTTGAAGACCGGCAACCTTCTTCCTATCCCTTGAGTTCCATTGATAACTATTCATAGCCATCTCCTCAATGAGGTGTCTGGCTTCACCGGGGGTCTTACTTCCTAAGGTACCTCCTGTCGCTGCATCTAGTAACTGCTTTGTACTCGGATTTAACCCATTATAGAAAGTATGAATGATCATCCACTCGGGGAATCAATGATGTGGGCACTTCCGCAGGAGATCCTTGAAACTTTCCCATGTCTCAAATAGAGACTCCAATTTCATCTATACAAAGGAAGAAATCTCATTCCTAAGCTTTGCCGATTTTCTGGGATGGAAGTATCTAGAAAGGAAAGCTTCAGCCATCTCCTGCCATGTAGTGATAGATGCTCTAGGTAATGAGTGCAACCATTGCTTCGCTCTTCCCTTTAGGGAAAATGGGAAGGCTCTTAGTCTGATGGCGTCATCCGTTACTCCATTAATCTTCAGCATGTCGCACATCTCTAAAAAGTTCTCGATATGGCTGTTAGGATTTTCATCAGCCAACCCATTAAACTGTGCGGTCTGCTACAACATTTGGATGAAACCCGGCTTTAGCTCAAAATTCTGATTTGTGATTGGGGGCCTCACGATGCTTGATTGGGTCGGTCCCCAAGATTGCGGGTCTAGCCAAATCAAATAAGGTTCTCTGCTGTTCATTCTGTTCTGCCATTGTTTCTGACCCTTCTGTTTCTATGACAGCTTGATTTGAATGTTCTTGAACAGGTTCTTTCCCTTTTTGATGTGCTCTTCTTCCAATGTCCGGGTCTCCCTCAACAAGAATAGAAGGGTTCCCACGGGTTATAACTTGGACCTGACACCAAAGAAAAGAAAACAAATAAGAACGATGAAAGATAAAGAAAGTGTGAAATAGAATGCGAAGTGAATAGCTAAAATAACAAAAAGCAAATATTTAAAATACGCCTACTCCACGGCAACGGCGCCAAAAACTTTGACAATAGCCCGAAAGTGCATGGGTTGTCACAGTAATAATAGTACACCGGTGAGAGGGTAGTCGAATCCACAGGGAGTAGGGATTGTAGATACAAGAGATTGTTATCTAGCTAGTGTGAAGTACGGAAAGTGAGTGCAAGATCAGTTGTGTGTGTGCAAAAGTAATCGAAAGTAATAAGAAAATAAAGAGAAATGTGAAAGGTAAGAGAGTGCAAGTTGAGAGTAAAGAAAGAAACAATCAAGAGTGAAATAGGGTACCAGAACAAACTACACCTAGAATTAATGTTCTAGTGCAGGACAATGCATTATACTCTCCTATTGATGCTTAATGAGTCGTGAACATCCTAAATACACGGTCCTAAACCTAAGGTCAACCGTGACTAATCCCAATCATTATGCCTAGGCATTAGGTTTCACTACGACCCTTAACTCTCGTTGACCTGTCAACTAAGTCCCAGGGGAATCCATCTTCCTAAGCCTCACACTACGTGGGATTGCTTTATGTTCTAGGGATTCCAAGTGATTAGCCCTGTTCCTAAGTGTAGTCCTAACCCTTTGGTCAAGGTGAAAGAAACCTAGTCTCAGTTAAGCCTCAGTACTAGGATTCACTACAACCCTTCACTCTATTGCTCGCGCAACTAAGCCCTAGGAGAGTTCATCTCCTAGCACTTCGCTCTAATTCGACCGCTAAGAAATCTTGGAACATGGAGGTAGGGAAAATCACACCGGAGGGGAAAGGGGACGTTTCGCTACCTCATGACTCATCCTCTCAACCTTCTCCAATCTCGAGTAGTCTAATCCTATAGGAGTTGTCACACCTCCAAAGGACAACTTAGATGATTCTCAACTCTAGTGTCACATCTAAGGAAAAATCAACACAAGAATAAATCAAGATTCGCCTCTCCACCAAGCTCCTCGTCAAGCCTAGGGCACACCCCACCGGATTGGTGCCGAAGAAAGCTCCCCCAATAGCTATCTTCCGACGGGCTTCGATGTTGATGCCGATGACACGCTCCAATCCTCCAAAAAGTCCTCTCCAAACCCTAGTCGCGGTCCTCCAGAAGATAGGCGAAAAAGATCCAGAAAAAGTCCCAAAAGGGCCTTTAAATAGTGCTAAGTCACGGCTGTAAATCGGCTGAAATCGGTATTTCACATGGCCGTGTGGAATTTCCACACGCCTGTGTGAATTTTCTGTTTTGCTGATTTTCGGCGGACAATGAACAGTAACTTACTACAGTGTTTTACTACAGTGCCTTGATCATTCTTGGTCCGCGAACTCCCCAACAACAGCGAATGATGCGCTCTCCGCAAGTGTACGGGTCGCAAGAAGTAATAAAGTGGTACTCAATTAAGAGTAGGGTTATCGAACCTCAGGGAGCTATACTTAAAGTACTCGTTGATCCTTTGATGTCTAGTGAAACAAATAGAAAAGGTATGGGATCATAACAACAATGAATAAAAGGTGATGGTGATGATAATGGAGGAGATTAGGACCAAATACTCAGCAATCACAAGAGTAAATCCCTTCGAAAGTCTCCAATGACTCGTGCACACTATCTCATCCTAGTTGACTACCTCGGTACATTCCAATAATGTTCGTGTGTGCTCAATAGCAATATTGCATCTATGTGTTCGTAGATACACTGCTGTTTTGCTAGGACAACCTAACAACTATGTACTCCAAACACACCACACTTATGCAAAACATGATTTAACACAAGCATCAATTAGAACTCTATAGTCAAATACAATGAGTTTATAAGCAATACAGTCTGACGATTGTCCACAACCAAGGCACTATGGCCAGTTAGCCCCTGAGGACAGGAACACAAGGTGAGACAAAAGATAGAACAAAGAAAGAGAGAAAGAACCCTCTTTAATACTCAAGATATCCTCCCTTGTAGTATCCTTGCGCCAACTCTCCACCTCTTGCAATGCCTCCTAGTAGTCCTTGATCTCCTTAGGCGGTTTGGTGAAGCTTGGTCTTCGATCTCATCAACGTTCTCCCGGTGGAGAGATGAATCCCCGAACAAAAGATGAGAAAGAACCCTAATTTCTTGAGTTAAGAAGGTTGATTCGGGGCTCGACACGGTCTGGACACGGGCGTGTTCCGACCGTGTACTTTTCTAGGAAATCCTGGGGTGACACTCCTGAGGTTTGCAGTAGTTGGGACACAGGCATCCGTCCCCCGTGTTACATAGCACACGACCGTGTACTGGGCAACGTGCCCGTGTCGTTCTTGAGAGAACGTCTCTTGAGATTTGCAGCGCTTGGGATTCGGGTGTGTGGTAACCGTGTCTGCCCTGGGACACTCCCGTGTCGGGGTTTTAGCTCTTCTACACTCCAGGTTGGGACTTCCAGCACTAGGGGCACGGGCGTGTCATTCCCGTGTCAGCCAGTTCTGAACCTTTGGCCACTGCACACGCGGGAAACGCCCTCAGTTTCATATCAAATTGACTCGGGCCCCAGATTCCTACACAAGGAGTAAAATACCTTAAATAGCACCAATTTCAATCAGTAAATATGCTTAAGGACAGAGAAAAGACTATGATAGAAGGCAAGAAACATGATATAAAATGCACTCATCAGCGAACATGGCCTAACTTTGCTCTTTTTCTCCAAATTGGCTCCATAACCCTACAATGCAGAAGAGAACACAAATACACACTAATTAATGATAAAATCTGATAAAAGTAATGCTCAATTTAAGATAATAACACTTCGCGTTACTATAACACGAGCACTTGTCATGGAGAGATTTATCTTCCCGGTGGATTTTATCATTCTAGATTTAAATGACAAGTCTAAAGTCCTTCTGATACTTGGGCGACCATTTTTGGCAACCTAGCAAGCTTTGATTAATGTCAGAGATGGTCGTATGGTTTTGAGAGTGAGCGATGAAGAAGTTGTGTTTAAGTTGTAAGATGCCATGCACCACTCTATGGATTCTAATAACACGTGTTATGCTTTGGACATTATTGATGACTATGTTTTTGATTTTGTGTAGGACACATGGATGAAGGTTGGATTATCTGAACTACTGGATAAAAAAGAATCCCCTTATCGAATAGTGAAGGAGATTCACCACCAAGATAACATTGAAGATCAAGAGAGTACCTAAGTTGGTCGAGCACAAGAGCACATGAAACAACAAATGGTGGAAGAACTTCACTACTAGCAAGAAGAAAAATAGTCCACCAACTACCCCTAAGGCTTGCATGTATTTTTTTAGCTTTAAGTGAGGGGGAAATATGCTTAATTGAAACATTAATACCTGGTGAACCCCTAAATGCATGTATTTTATACATATAAATTTTGTACTATTCATGTGCATTTTGATGAATCAATGCCTTTTTGTGGTTTAATTGGTTCCATTCATGTTACAGGTCTCAAAGAAGCCTAGGTAAGCTCAACAATGCAATTCAGGAAGAAATCGGCAACAAAAATGATGAAAATTTTGGTCGGAAATTTCAGCAACGAAAATGGGCCAGTACTGCAACACTTACTGAAATTTCGGCAAAAAACCCGAGGGTCTTGTGGGCATCCTTGCGCCTGCAAGCCAAGCCATGAAGACATCTTGAGAGGACCTTTAAAAGAAGGCTAGGGCATTTTCCTTACGATCATCATCCCTTACCTTTGGCTCTCTACTTTTCCCAAGCTAAATCCAAGGTTTGAGGGAATGCATCATTTGTGCAAGATACTTCTCCGATCTCACTTATGGAGGCTTGAAGACGATGAGGGAAGCCACTCCCATTGCGATTCCGCAGAAGCTTTCCACAGAATCTGGCTCGCCATTCGGCCTCTAGTGTTTGAGGGGGTTTTCATTAACCTTATTTTAGTAGTTCCCATGTCTTTGATCATTGTATTTTCTTGTATGGATGACTAAACCCCAAGGTCACTGAATGCCGGTGAACCTTGGGATAAACTTGCTTGTTTGAATGTTTTGATTACTTTAATGCATTTGATTGGTTTGTGGTTTAAGCTTTGTCTTGTTTGATGTATCGATTTGTATGAGAACTCTGTGCTTTGATTTCTAGGTTATACTTGGTCACGTGACCTATGCCCTTATACTAGACTCACTTAGCTTGAAAGGGACTCATGTATGAATACACCGTGATTCAATCATAAGAGGATTTTGTACCCCTCCAACCATTAGGGATAAACCTAGGTATTGTGTTTGACCCTAATTAGAGACTTCCTTAAGCGCAATTCAATCATAGGAGGATTTGGTCAGAAGAGATTCTAAGCTAATACTTGTACAGGATTAGGGATTAATCGCCAAGACCTTCGAGGTTAACCTACTTTAGCTTGTTGCTTAGCCCAAAACCAATATTACATTGTAACCCTAGCATCCTTCTAGCTTTAGTAGTCCCGAGGGGATTCACATTTGTGACTTTCTTCTCCCATAGAATTTTTACTCATTCACCCCCACGTGTAGACTTTTTATCTTAGTTCTTTTTATCCTTTTTAGTAATTTAGAACACTGGCACTTGAATTTGTAGGCTAGACAACAAGTAAAGAGGAAGCAAGGGTAGTTCCTTGGCCCTAAGGAATATTACCCCTATGTCACACACAGGGTAGTACTTGATGACCCCATGCACTTATAGGTGATGCATCAACACCTTGTTCATTTGTTCATGCTACAAGAAATGATAGGGTGTGACACACCCCTTGCGTGTGTGTACCGCAAGTGCACGGGCTGTCGAAGTAATAATAGTACCCTGGTGAGAGGGTAATCGAATCCTCAGGGAGTAGGGATCAAAGACATAAGTATTCTCTATTTAGCTAGTGTGGTGTACAGAAAGTGAGAATATAATCAATGTGTGATTGAAAAATTAGAAAAACAAGAAATAAAAGAGAAATATGGAAGGCAGGAGAGTGCAAGCAAGAGTAATAAGAGGTGGACAATCAATGAATGAAATAGGCTACCCAAACAAGCTGCCCCTAGGATTTATGCTTCTTATGCAAGACAATGTTATTATACTCTCCTATTGATGATTAATGAGTAGAGGATATCCTTAAACACACGGTCCGAAACCTAAGGTCAACCATGACTAACCCCAATACTATGCCCTGACATTAGGTTTCACAACGACCCTTGACTCTTGTTGACCTGTCAACTAAGCCCTAGGGAAGTCCATCTTCCTAAGCCTCACACTATGTGGGATTGCTTTAAGTTCTAGGGATTCCTAGTGATAAACCCTGTTCCTGTGAATAGCTCTAACCCTTTGGTCCAGGTGAAAGAACTCTAGTCTCAATTAAGCCCCAACACTAGGATTCACTACAACCCTTCAATTAAGCCCCAACTAAGCCCCATGGGAGTTCATCTCCTAGTCCTTCGCTCTATTTTGACCGCTAAGAACTCTTGGAACACTGAGATAGAGAAAATCATACTGGAGGGGAAAGGGGACGTTTCGCTACCTCACGACTCACCCTCTCGACCTTCTTCAATCTTAAGTAGTCTAATTCTATAGGAGTTGTCACATCTCCAAAGGATAACCTAGACGACTCTCAACCTTATTGTCACGAATAAGGGAAAATCGATACAAGATACAATTAAGATTAAACTCAATTTTATTCATCAATTAAGAAAAGCATAATAACAAGTCATAGAAACATAATCATCTTAGGGTTTACAAGTCTGAATACCCACAAGGGGTTTAGCTCCTCATGGAGCTATACAAATCTATCAAACTATGAGAATAAGAACAAATTAAAATCATAGATGAAACCACCTTGTGTAAAGTGTGGCCGTGGTCTTGTGCGGCCGCCTTACGTCGATGTCGATGCCGATGGCGCACTTCGATCCTCCACAAGGTCCTCTCCAATCCTTAGCCGCAACCCTCCAGAAGATAAGAGAAAAGATTGGCAAAAAAATACTAAAAAAGTCTCCAAAACGCCTTTAAATAGTGTTGAGTCGCGGCTTCAAATCGACTGAATCGGGATTTCACACAGGCTACAGTGCTTTTGCCAAAACGCTCCCGAATTCATCGTTCTTCATCGAGGCCGTTGAATTGGGCACACAATCAATGGTAGATCGAGCCGATTGCTTCAATTCTCCTCATTGGCGAAGTTCTCCAATGTTACACAAGTTAGAATTATTGTGAATGTGACTGCCTTTGTGCCTCTCCAAAAGAGGTTGGCACACACTCACAAGTCTAGGCTCGTACCTTGTTCCTTATTTGGTCCAAGAATTCCCCAACAACGGCGAACACGATCTAACTTTGCTCTTTTCCTTCAAACTAGCTCCACAAGCCTATAATGCACAAAAGTACACAAATGCACACAATTTAATGATAAAATCTGATTAAAGTAATGCTCAATGTAAGACAATAACACTTCACATTATCATAACACGAGCACTCATCAGGGTGAATTGATTTCATGGTCCCCCTTGAGCGTTGAGAAGATACGTCAAGCTAGTGACATTAAACAAGCACTTCTTGGGAGGCATTCCAAGTGTTTATGTGTGTTTTTTTAGTCCCCAACTCTTGTGATTGTGTTTTTATTTTGTGTTTCTTGCTTTTTGTTATTTTGGATGGGTGCTTAGTTAGACTTGTTTAATCTTTCAATTTGGGAATTTTTTACTCTAATGTTAAGGTAGGTTTTGTAGGAAAGCTTTGTTCTTTAGTTCTTGGTTGTTCAGGAGTGTATTTGTTTTGTTCTGCAACTAACTTGAATTTCCTGGTCAAGCACGGTTATGCTTATGGCCATGCAGTTCTCATGAGTTGTGGAATTTTGGAAAAAATGGGCAAGCATGGGTGTGCTCTTGTCCATGCTATGGCCTGCGCTTAAAAGAGCACGCGCTGGCAGCCCCTTGCAGAGTCATGAATTTTTCTAGTAAAGAGCACAACCTCAAACATGGTCGCAAGCATGAATGTGCTCTTCCAGGGCGCAATTGTTTCAAAAGAGTATGCACAGTCACCCAGCACACTCGTGCTTCTCGGGCGTGCTCTTGCTTGATCATTCATCTTCCGTTCTTCCTTTTTATAGTGGCCCGTTGTCGTGCTCTATCATGCCTTCTTTCTTCCAGAGCTCCCTCCTCTTGCTTTTACGCATGTTGTTTTGTTTTTCTTGCCAGATTTTTGAGTTTGTCTTTCACGGATTCTTTCTCGCCCGTGTCTTCCTTCTTCTTCTAGCAAAGGTATGATCTCATCTTCGAATCTAGTCCTTTCAAATTACCATTTCCTTTGTAAATCTCTTGGACTCGATGTTTTTTTTTCTATAATTTCCGTGAAATGCTCGATTCATGACCTTAGGGCTAGAAACCATGCTGTCTTTATCAATTTTTAGTTCGGGACGATGACTAAGCACGGGCATCCTTCCTTAGAAATACGATAGTGCTTTTTGGTGACCTAGGCTATTTCTAAAAAGCCACACCCATGCTTTGACTTCTGAAGTATGGTCGTGCTCTTTCGCCAGCACGGATGTGCTTATGTGTACTATAAGTGATTTTCAACTAAGCACACCCCGTGCTCTCTTTTGGCCAACACACCTGTGTTATTTATATAGCATGACCGTGCTTAGTTTAACTTACCTGTGCATTAACTTGCATGGCAATTTGTTTGTAGGATAATACTGAGGCAGATGACCATGGCATCTAGTCCCATCTCCAACAGGGCTAGGGGCGAGAGTAGTTCCCAGGCTACCCCAACAGGGCCTGAGTTTGGTGTACCATGACATCAGCTGTGGTACAACCGTCTGAGCACACAACGCATTGCCGAGTCCTCAGAGATTGCTTGGGACGTCTTACATGATGTGGGACTCACTGAGGAGGTTTGAGGCTTCTTGCGCATGAAAGCTTGCGTCATTTTTTTGCCATACTGATACTACTTACCGAGAGTTGATGTTAAAGTTCTTGGTGACCTTTGAGCTCGAGCAAGGAATGATCGATTTCCACAGGGACACTATCCAATTCCAGATGTTTGGGGCCGTGCACCGCATGAGTCTGACTGAGTTCTTAGTGTGGTCGGGGCTCTACGATGAGGCCTTCACCCGGACCCAAGAGTATGATTCCCTCCTGATCATGCACCCATCAATGGAGTCCTTGGAGTCCTGCTGGCCCTGTCTTAGCACCACTAGTGGGTATGATCCTCGCCAAGCGAAGGCCACCAGCCTTCGTTCCCTCGCCCTCAGGCACATCCATCATCTTCTAATCATACTTTGACAGGGCAAGGTGACAACACTAGAGTGGTGAGCCGGAGGGACTTCGATTACCTACTGAGCATGGTCGACGAGTTCCATCTTCACCTAGGATATAAGGTCATCATCACTTTCATCATCAGGTGGCTGATCCTAGAGTAGGAGTTATGTTTTATGGTCCCTAAACACCTTGCGGCCCATGAGGATGGTGCAGCCAATCAGGACTGCGCACGAAACAGCTTCTCCTTTACCCCCTCTGTCTCCTCACTCACTTTTGACACCACCAACTCGACCCTCCACTAGCCATACCGCACCACTGACAAGTTCACCATACTACTGGCATTGGTTGCGCAGGAGCATCATGAGTATCGCCGCTCACCTCAATGAACAGTTGTCACCTCCACCATCTTCTTCATCCCTCACACCACATCATGTGGGGGATGGTACCACTGATTTGGAATCATAGGAGTCTGAGACCTCTGACTCTTAGGGTGGGGATGACTTGGGGAGTGAGGGAGGACCTCCATCCAAAGATGAGCCCGCTGCTTCTGACGATACCGATTCTAATGACCTAGACACTACTGAGTCTAAGTCTGACTGAGCATCATCGTATATTTACATTTAAGTCTTTTATTTTTAGTTCTTGGAATTTTTATTTTCTTTATGTGGACTTGCACTTTTTGTATAGTTAGCAAGGGGAGTCCCCTGCTAAACTGTTTTATCTTTTGTGGATGTCATTATTTTCTTTTAGTACATTATTTTGGTTTGAGTTTCTCAAGTTTCACTTGTGTACTCTTCTTGCTTTACAGGATATATGCCGTATTTGGAATGTATGAGCTATTCATGTTGAGAGCGACATCATTACTCTCCGTGTTGGGGGAAGCCTCTTACAACTCTCCGCAATTTTACTAAATTGTCTTCATTCTTTTAGTGTATGCTTGCATGGTTTACTTGTATCCTAGGAAGGATTTTAGCTTGTAGACCAAGTCCCTGAGAAAAAAAATGTTAGTTGTTTATATCTTTAGTTGTTAGAAAGGCATATTCGTATAAATGCCCTACCAAAGTTTTGTAAATAATTTGTACAGAAAGATGGTAGAAAGAACTATCTCTTTAGAAGTGTGAAAGCTACCCTTGAGTAGTCAAATCTTGGCCATCATCAATGTTCACTTGATGACCTACCTGGGGAAATGGCTACCTCTAGGGTGTATGAAGCTACTACCCATTTAGTTTTTGTGGAAATAAGGTCTTTTGATATAATTTTCCTTCCAAGGTACATGGGGTACATATCTAGGGTAAATTCACACACACACGGAGAGTATGAAGTATAGGTGAATCTCTTTCTGGTGAAACCAGCTAAACGCATGTTGGTCTCAGAGGTCATGCATTCATCTTCTTTTCTTCTGAGCAGAGTGTTTTGCTTGAGAAAAAGCAAATCTTCAAGTGTGGGGTATTTTATGAGTGCATTTTATATAGATATTTTATATACCTTATCGCATGATTCACTTGTCCATTTTGCATTCTTTTATTATAAATCGATGCTACTTTGGGTATATTTGTTAATTGATGCAGATAATCAGGTCTTGGATTGAAAGAGATGAATAGAGATGAATTCTGGCATGAAATGAAATCATAATGCACCTTTCAGAACAGCCACGGTCAAGAAGCACGACCACGCTTACAACCATGCAGTTTTCAGGAATTAAAGAAATTCAGCCCAACTGAAGAAGCACACCTATGCTTGGAAGCATTGCCAGAAAGCATGAGCGTGCTTATGTCCGTGCACTTCACTGGAATTTGAGTAAACTGAAGAGCACGGTTCCACTACCCCTAGCACCATCATGCTCTTGAAGCACAGTCAGTAAGCACAGGAGTGCTTACGCCGATGTACTTTATTGGGATTTTCACAGAGAAAAGAGCACGGCTCCATGGCTCCTAGCACCAACATGCTCTTGAAGCACTGGCAACAAGAACGAGTGCGCTTACGCTCATGCTCTTTTCGCTACAATCACGCCGAGAACAAGTTCTAAGACATCCTAAGATGAGAGCTGCGAATAACATGACTGTGCTTGCATTGGGAATAGTGTTTTTAAGACCCAAAGTTAGTTTTTCAAGGGATCTTCTTCCTCTTTGATAAGTGCTTGAGTATACATGTTTTACCTACTTTTTTTTACATACATTGAGCATCATTTTACCATGGATTATGTCTCATAAACTGTATTTTGGTATTCTTTTATGCAATTAGATTGTGAAAGTGTTAAAGGAGGAAAAGGAAGCAAAGATGCGTTATAAAGACATATTGTTGGGAGCTTTTATACAACACAAGTGTCAAGACACAAGAGGGGATCATGCACATGAGGGTGTGTGCCAACTTCTTGAAGAATTCAAGATGATTTGTGTGATGGAAGGGCACAAAGGCAGTCATACCTTCATGTCCCAACTTGTGTGAAGATAGCTAAAGCTTTCAAATGATAGTTCGATGGAGGAGAAGTCTTATAACTCACCACATGGACGTGTGCCCGACCATGTGGCCTCAAGATAAGAGAGTTTGGATCGCGCTTTATGAAGTGTACTGTAGCAAAACACTGTTTATTTCACTGTAGCAGTACTGTAGTAGAAGTTGTTGTTCGCGGGACCGCGTCAAAATCCCACACGACCGCGTGGGAATTCTGTAGCCCACGCGACCGCGTGGGATCTCACATGGTCGCGTGAAGACACGTGACTGGCACGTTTTCAGATTTATAAATACCCCGATTTGCCGATTTTTAAAAGACTTTTTGCGCACATTTGAAAGCAAGAGCGGCTAGGGTTTCAAGGACGAGGTCTTTGGCGATATTGGGAGTCGTTCTTCACCAACTTCGATAGATCATTCAATGAGATAGCATCGGGGAGCCATTGACGACCTAGCTTCGGAGAAGGTTCCTTCGAGACTTTGAACGATTCATCAAGGCCATCATCACGAATTCAAGGGGGTTTACTTTCATGGATTACATTGCTTTTTACTTCATTATCTTTTACTTTGTAATAAGCCCCATGGAGGGCTAAACCCTAGTAGATACTTGGGCATGTGAACCCTAGGCTTCGATTCATGTATTGACTTTCTTATTGCTTTCTTTTAATTCCGAGTTAATTTGAGTTTTAATCTTGTTTAATCTTTGCTTGCATGCCTTATTGATTCGTATGGTTGTTAGCTACGTTTGCGTTGTTACCTTAATGAGAAAGAGGTCTCCATTGGGGATTAGAACATACAAGGTTAAAGAGGGTTGAAAGGGTGAGTCTTGAGATAGAGGAGTGTCTCCTTTCCCTTCCGATTGAGTGTTTCCTATCTCCGTATTCCCTAACTTTTATGCAACCATATGGGATGTGAGGCGTGAGATTGATAGATTTCTCCGCCGGGACCTTTGTAGGGGGTTAGGGATCTTTCGCCTAGAAGTAGGGTTAGATCTAATTTTAGGAATCGGTTTCACTCTTAGGTATCCCTAAAACTCATTGCGGTCATATGGGGTGTGAGGTGTTGAGATTGAGCGATTTCTCCGCCGGGACCTTGTAGGGGACTAGTATCGGTGGCCTGGAAGCAGGGATCGAATCGTTCATGGATTACCTCAACTCATAGAACTCGGTTGAGAAGCATTTAGTTAGTCTTGCACTTCATGATAGAGCCTAGGGGGATCATTGCCCGGGTATCTCATCTTCATTGATAGAGATCTCCTTTACCTTTCCCTTTTACTTGCTTTCTGTCTTGCGATTTTCTTATTTTACACATTACATCCATTGCTTCATATTATTGATTCGACTAGATAACTGAGAATCAGTCATTACTAGTACTTCTGTTCCCTGTGGATTCGACTACCCACTCACCGGGATAATTATTACTTCGACAACCCGTGCACTTGCGGTACACACACGCAAAGGGTGTGTCAAGTTTTTGGCGCCGTTGCCGGGGAATCGGGATATTAGGAATGCTAGGACTTGGTTACTTTAGTCATTCATCATTTTATTTCTTTTATATTCCTTATTTCTTTCTTTCATCATTCTCATTACTTCTTTTCTTGATTCTTTCTACAGGTTATGACCCGAGGAAATCCTTCGACATTCGTTGAAGAAGATCCTGAAATTGAGCGCAGATTACGTAGAAAGGGCAAGGAATCTGCAGTAGCACAGAATTTTCCTACAGAAATAGAAATTGAAGAGTCTGAAAACATGGCAGAACAAGCAGGGCAGCAGAGAACACTTTCAGATTTTGCTCGTCCTACGATTCGTG
Organism: Dioscorea alata; assembly: GCA_020875875.1. NCBI lineage: Eukaryota > Viridiplantae > Streptophyta > Magnoliopsida > Dioscoreales > Dioscoreaceae > Dioscorea > Dioscorea alata. Next base: position 11,289,671 of record CM037027.1, read on the forward strand.
GTTCACAATCAAGCATCGTTAGGCCACCAGTCACAGCCCAGAATTTTGAGTTGAAGCCGGGCTTCATTCAAATACTTCAACAGTCCACACAGTTCAATGGATTAACAGATGAAGATCCGAATAGTCATATCGAAAGTTTCCTTGAAGTGTGCGACATGCTGAAAATTAATGGGGTTTCGGATGATGCAATTCGCTTGAGGGCTTTTCCATTCTCGTTAAAAGGAAAAGCCAAACAGTGGCTCCATTCTTTGCCAAGAGCTTCCATCACAACATGGAATGAGATGGTCAAAGCTTTCCTCGCAAGATACTTTCCACCAGGGAAATCGGCAAAGCTTCGGAACGAGATATCCTCTTATGTTCAGATTGAGTTAGAATCATTGTTTGAAACATGGGAGCGATTTAAGGACCTCTTGCAGAAGTGTCCTCAACACGGGTTCCCCGAATGGATGATTATTCACACATTTTACAATGGGTTGAACCCGGGCACCAAACAGTTACTCGATGCCGCCGCGGGAGGAACATTGGGAAACAAGACTCCGAAAGAGGCCCGACAACTAATCGAAGAGATGGCACTTAATAGTTATCAATGGAATGCAAGAGAGAAGAAGAAAGTGGCCGGGATTCACGAAATTGACGCAGTTACGTCATTGGCAGCCCAAGTTGAGGCTATGAGCAAGAAATTGGATACTTTATCTTCTTCAAGAGTTGCCGCAGTTACTAGTTGCGATGGTTGTGGGGGTTCACATATGCCAACTGATTGTCCTATCTCAATTACTACTTCAGCCCCAATTGAGCAAGTTGATTTTGTGGGGAATTCGGGTAGAGGACAAGGTAATCCTTTTAGCAACACTTACAACCAAGGGTGGAGAAACCATCCCAATCTCTCATGGAGTAATCAAGGGCAGCAAAGGCCTGCTGCCCCACCAGGATTTCAGCAACCACCTTCGATTCCGGAGAGAGTTTCAGAATTAGAGAAGGTTTTGTCAAAGTTCATTCAATCAACCGACACAAGATTTCAGAATATTGAGGTAACACTCCGAAATCACACCGCTTCGTTACATAATTTGGAGAATCAAGTAGGACAAATAGCGAAGTCATTAGCGGAGAGACCTCAAGGAAGCTTGCCAAGTAACACCGAGACAAATCCAAGAGAGCATGTAAAGGCGATTACTTTGAGGAGTGGTCGGGAGCTCCAAGAAAAGCTCACTGCTGAGAAGAATTCTGAAATTCCTCACGAGTTAACCCCCACTGGGAAGACAGCTGAAAATCCTCAAGAAAAGCCGATGAATAAGGTGCATGACATGGAGAAGGGGGCAGCTATACCATCCCCATCATTTGCTCTAAGAATTCCTTATCCGGTGCATTTGAAGAAAGATCAAACTGATGAGCAAAACAGAAAATTTCTGGATCTATTTAAGCAACTACACATCAATATACCTTTTGTTGAGACGTTGTCGCAAATGCCTAGGTATGCAAGGATCTCTTGACCAACAAGAGAAAAATGGAAGAGAGTGTGGCTGTGGTCTTAGAAGGAAATTGCTCGGCATTGCTTCAAAAGAATTTGCCGAACAAGATGAAAGATCCGGGAAGTTTCATCATACCATGTGTGATTGGAGGTTTGGGGGAAGAAAAAGAATTGTCCGATTCGGGGGCTAGTATTAACGTTATGCCATACACTTTGTTTCAGAAATTGGGGTTGGGAGAGCCAAGACCAACCTGCATGACGTTACAATTGGCCGATCGTTCTATTCGTCATCCTAGAGGTATAATTGAAGATGTTTTGGTAAAGGTTGACAAATATATTTTTCCTGCAGATTTCGTGGTGCTCGATGTGGATGAAGACGTGGAGGTTCCATTAATTTTGGGAAGACCATTTCTACGAACCTCCAAGGCGCTCATCGACATGGATGGAGGCGAGATGACACTTCGAGTTGGAGAAGAAAAGATCACATACCGCCTCGTCGAAGCGATGAAGCATTCTTTAGAATTTGATGATTCATGTTATTTTTTAGATGTTAATGATGAGATTGCTAATGAGTATTTGCAGGAAATAGCACACCCGGACCCATATGAAGAATGGCCGGTTATTGAGGAGAAGAAACTTCATATTCAAGCACCATGCCTTTTCAAAGATCAATCGGAAGGAGGGGTGCTTAAAGAGATTTTCTATCGTGTCAAAAGAGCGAGGCGTCGGCATAAGAAACATTCATGTGTAGCTGGAGACAAGCACACAGAAGAAAAGAATCATACTTCCTCAATTGGTAACATATTTGAGCAATTTTTCTTAAACATGAAACAATTCTGTCCCTCATGCTTGCAGGTTGCGAAAAAAGAAATTCTCCATTTATATGAGCCACCATGAGGTAAGAACAGGTACGTCAAGCTTAGTGACGTTAAACAAGCGCTCCTTGGGAGGCAACCCAAGTTTTTATGTGTTTTCTAGTTTAGTTTTTTAAATTCTGCAGTAATAAATTCATGAGTGTATGTTTTGATGAATTTTTTTTTTCATGGTGCTGAGTTCTCATGAACAATTTTTGGTGATTATAAGTGTTTTTCACATGTTGGGCATGATTCAGGGTTTTAATTAATGATAATTGTTGAAGAAATGGGCTAATTTTGAAGTTTGGAGAGCCGCGTGGACTGTCTGCAGAAATTCTGCAGCTCACGTGGTCGCGTGAGATTCTCACGCGACCGTGTACAGTACCCACGCGGGGGTGTGGAATTTCCACACCCCCATGTGGCTTATATATGACTTGAAGGGTTACTATTCATCATCCTTGACCTTGAAACTCTTCATTTCCTCATATTTTCCTCTCAAAACTTCTCATCCATAAGGTTCCAAATCCATTTTTCTTCATTTCTTTGGGGATTCAAAAAGGTTTTGCCAGCATTTGCATCAAGTTTCATACATTGATTCGCATCGGTAAGGTTTCTCCCCTTTCTTTCATGCCCTACTTTCCAATTTTCATTTCCATGGTGTTCCCTAATTTCTTAGACTTTATTTTTCATGGTTAATGTTGTGAAAACACTTAGAGAACTTAGATTTAAGTTGTAGAGGGTTGTTGGAGGTCATCCATGGCCTTTGGCCAAGGATGACCGCCCACGCGCGCGTGTGACCGAACCACTCGGCCGCGTGGGCCGGCCAACAGTCCACGCGGTCGCGTGGGCTGGCGCGGCCACAAGCAGCCAACCACGCGGTCGCGTGGCTGGGGTCACGCGGTTGCGTGGCCCTCGGCCGAAGCCCAACTCCATGCCTGCGACCACGCGACCACGTGGGGTAAGCCACGCGACCGCGTGGCCTGCCGAGGGTGCCAACCAAGCACCCACGCGACCGCGTGTGATAAACGTCTAAATGTACGTATTTTATACGTATACTTGCGCATGCTTTTCATATTTTGTTGATGATTCGATGCCCTTTTGTGGTCTAAATTGTTTTATTTCATGTTTCAGGAACATTATATGCTTTGGTGACCCTAACGACGCGATTTGAGAGGAAATCTGCACCGAAACTGTCGTTCACTGTAGTAGTTACTGTGCAAAATCACAACTTTGCGGTTTCTTGTAGCCTGTATTACAGGCTCCCTCACGGGCCATATATGGACTGTGAGGCCATCCGTGAGCTTACCCGAACTCATCTTTTAAAGGACTTTGGCTTGGGTTTTCAAGGGCATCTTGAGTTTTCTTCTTAGGGCCTCTCACCACCACCTTCGAATTGAGGAAGAAGAAGCTCTTGGAGGGCGATCTAGGCAAGGATTTGGCGAGGAGAGTAAGGTTTTGGGAAGATTCTACATCCTAGGGCTTACATTTGGAGGTTGAAGACTAGGGAAGCCACCCCTTGGAGTGGCGTCTTTGGAACTTCTCCGGCCTTCATCCTTTGAGGGAGTTCTTCTCATGCCTTTGTTGGTTGTTTCCATGCATTTATTGTTGTATTTAGTGAACATGAGCACTTAAACCCCAAGGTCACCGGATGTAGGTGAACCTTGGGGGTGAACTTGTGATGTTTTGGATGATTTTGTTCTATTTATTGTTTGTGGCTTGTTTGTGATCCATTGTTTGGTGGTTTACATGCTTGGTATGTATGAGAACTCTATGTATCAAAAGACTTAGGAAATGCTAGGTTGCATGACCATTGCCCTAGTGTTAGACTCACCAAACTTGGAAGGGAAATACATATAAATACGCCGTAACCATCGGGTATTTGTACCCCCTCCACTCCTAGGGTTTAGTACTCTTTTGTATTGTAACCCTAGTTTGAGAAAACCACTTCACCCTTTGCAATCGTAGGGGTAATCTTGGGCGGTATACGTACTGTATCCAATACCCGTACCGGATTAGGGGCCGACTTCCGTGACCATCGGGTTGGCCTAGTCCAGGGTTTTCTGGGTCCAATTAGCCACTTGCATGTTAGTTCAAGCATCCTACTCACTTTAGTAGCCCCTAAGGGAATCCTCATCCGTGACCACTCCTAGCCCTATTTTACCCCGTATCTTGCCCTCGTATATTAGCTTTGGTTATTTACTTATCTAGCTTCTTTGCATTATATTCACAATCTTGAGTTGTATCGGTCAAACAACATTGTAAAAGGGAAGTAAGGGTAGCTTCTCGGGCCCCAGGGAATACGACCCCTGTGTCACGCACAGGGTATTACTTGACGACCCGTGCACTTGCGGGATAACACTCATCAAGTTTTTGGCGCCGTTGCCGGGGACTTCAAGGAATACTAGGAAAACCTGTAGTCTATTGCTCTAGCCATTTTTCTCTTGTTGTACACATTATTTTAGTGTCTATTGTGTTTGTTTTGTTTTTCTTTGTTTCACTTTGTGTTTTCTTTTTCTTGTACATATTATTTTATTTTATTATCTACTTTCGTTTTCTTGTTTTCCTTTGTGTCACTTTGTGTTTTCTTTTTGTGCGAGGTACACTATTCTTGACAAATGCAAGCTCAAAATTGCCCTCCAAGTCCTAACCATGGAACATCGCAAGAGAGGAAGTACACTACCGAGGATGTATTGGCCAAATTTATGATCAACACAGAAAGAAGGTTTCAGAGCTGCGAAAAGAGACTTGATGAGTTTGGCACCATACTGAGGAATGTCCATGCCTCCCTTCATTCTCTTGAGAACCAGGTTGGACATCTTGCTAAGACCCAATCCGAACAATACTCGGTCCTTGATGCCAAATATGAAGCTAGATTTGAGGTCATCCATGACACACTTTCGCCTGTGCAAGCATCTCTTCACAAGCTAGAGAGTCGGGTTGAACAACATATTCGTAAACCAATAATGTAAGGCCCAACTACAACCTATAATGAAAATGAAGAGAACTTTGGTATTTTGGAGGTTGAAGGAGTCGAAAGAGCACCATTGATAGCACTTGAGCAAGCCATTTGCATAAAAGCTAACAAGAAAACCAAGCACAAGAAAGAATTATTTGGGACAAAAGAAATTGTGGGTTGGGGGTTGAAGCCATCCAATGACCCACCTATGCCGAGGTTAGACACGTCCCAACCAAAACTATTTCCTTGGAGGCCCAAACGATTTTTGTGGGTAATTAAAGGAAGATTGACATTGGTTGAAGAAGGAGATGTGGGTAGGAGGTTTACGCCCCCCAAGGACCCACCCATGCCGAGTTTAAAATTTTTTCAACCTTACTTATTCCCTTGGAGGCCAAAACAAGCTTTGTGGATGCTCCAAGGAAGTTCAGCCGGGACCAAAATAGAGGCGGGAAGGAGGTTCAAGCCATCCAAGGATCCGCCAAAGTTTAAATTGTGCAATGCTCGGCCCAAGCTTTTTCTATGGAGGCCAAAAGGTAACTCATGCTTGGCCTTCAATTTGACACCATCCCGGAAGGTATGCTTCATATTTTTTGGTAGTTCTTATGCCACTTCTAGCCGGGAGGAACACACCGTCTTCAAACCCCCATGAGGTAAAACACGTCGAGCTAATGACTTTAAACAAGTGCTTCTTGGGAGGCAACCCAAGCTTTTAAATTCAATGCATTTTCATTTTCATGTTGTTTGAGTGTTTGGTGTGTTCATTTTTTGTATTCTTAGAGTGTTTGAAGTTTAAGTCTTTGAGTTTATGTTCATGCTTTGGTCATTTTGTTTGTCGTTTTTATCTAATTCTTCATGTGTGTTATTGTGATGCCTTGAGTTATTTGTTGACTAGATACCATGAACTTCATGTTTTGAGTGTTTACGTGCTTTATACGGCTTTGTTTCGAGCATTTTTAAGGTTTAGAGGAGGCTAATTCAATGCAAAACTGATTTCAGGCCGTTTTATGACCGTGAGTGTGCCCATAAGCCATCCAGAGGCTTCTCACGGTTGGGCTCACGGCCGAGAGCCCAACTGTGAGCCATCCCGAGAGCTCTCACAGGTGACCTCACGGCCGTGAGGTCACCCGCAAGCTGCTCGGGCTGGACATTACATTGGGGTACCCTTTCACCATTTTCCTCATAACTCTCTCATTTCTCATCCGTTTTCCCTCATTCTTTCGCCGTTTTCCTTCACTTTTCTTCCTCTACACAACTATCCTACTTCCAAGGACTTGATTTGCATGATTTATTGGGAGTTTTTCCATTATCCTCACCGATCCCCCAAGGGTGGAATTAGGACATCAAGTGCGCTTTCTTCTTCATTATCAACCGGAATCTTTGGTGGTCACCCTGATCTCATGGACTTCAAGACACATTTTTTTCTTTGAGACTCGGGGAAGTTCACGAAACCCTCATACTATATTTTTATTGTCTATATTATTGCACTCTATTGTTTAGGCACATTGAGGGCAATGTGCATCTTAAAGTGGGGGGTGGAGTTGGATTTTCGTGAACTTTGAAAATTTTTGGTATTTCATGCTTAACTACCTATGATAGCTATGATTTTATTGTTAAGGACTTCCTGGCTTGGTAGAATGATAGTTGTGAGCTGTACTTTACCTGTGCTTGCATGTAGCTCTATTTCACCTTTAGTGCACCCCTATACCTGTACACGATTACTTCTACCTTGTACACTCCAACCAACCCATCATAATGATTTTGGCATTAAATTATTAAACTCTATTTTCAATACACTTTTAAGAGCTTTTGTGTTCCTTTATTATTTCTTTAGCCTATTGTGAACTTTTGTAGTGGGTTTAACCAGGGGATTTCAGAGCTAGTCTGTACATATATATATATATATATATATATATAAAAGGGGAGTCTATGACAGTATTCCTCTGCTAGTATAGCATGAATGCGTCTATGTAGACTGTAATCAAGTAGGATGGGTGGCTCTTGTGCCTGGCCAGCATGTGCATCCGTCTGAAAGATTTTTGTGCAGTCTATGTTAGTCGGGGACTCAGAAAAAAAAAAAGAAAAAAAAAAGTGCATGTCTGTACATATGTGAGAGTAATAAAATATCCTAATCCCCTGAAGCTTACTGCATAGTCACTTATGAGCTAAAGTTTTATCTAGGAACCGAAGGACTCTTAACTGAGTATTGAGGGTGCTTTTAACACTTTAATGCCGATTTCATTGTGTGTGGGGTGAATGGGCATTCTGGGGTAATCTAGGGTGTGGAGTTCAAGGTGGGAGCTAGCACACACTCACGGGAGCACTCTGGGGGAAACAGAGCTAGTATTACTTGATTATTCATTGAACAGCTTACTTCTTGATTTCTATCCATTTATGCTTGTGGAGTTTTTCACTATTGAGCTTGAGGTCGTGCATTTAGCCGTTTATCTTCTTGCCCCTGGTTTTCTTGTTTGTTTGCTTGGGGACAAGCAAACGCTTAGGTGTGGGGATGTTTGATAAACGTCTAAATGTACGTATTTTATACGTATACTTGCGCATGCTTTTCGTATTTTGTTGATGATTCGATGCCCTTTTGTGGTCTAAATTGTTTTATTTCGTGTTTCAGGTACATTATATGCTTTGGTGACCCTAACGACGCGATTTGAGAGGAAATCTGCACCGAAACTGTCGTTTTAGGGTCCCGAGCACTGTAGCATTACTGTAGCTGCCCGTAGCGCGAAGAGTTGGAAGGAGAATGAAGTCTGGAAACCCTCACGGGCAGGCTCACGGTCGTGAGGTCATCCGCGAGCAGTATTGTAGCAGTCTACTATAGCAGTCTACTGTAGTAGTTTATGTAGCAGTTACTGTGCAAAATCACAACTTTGCGGTTTCTTGTAGCCTGTATTACAGGCTCCCTCACGGGCCATATATGGACTGTGAGGCCATCCGTGAGCTTGCCCGAACTCATCTTTTAAAGGACTTTGGCTTGGGTTTTCAAGGGCATCTTGAGTTTTCTTCTTAGGGCCTCTCACCACCACCTTCGAATTGAGGAAGAAGAAGCTCTTGGAGGGCGATCTAGGCAAGGATTTGGCGAGGAGAGTAAGGTTTTGGGAAGATTCTACATCCTAGGGCTTACATTTGGAGGTTGAAGACTAGGGAAGCCACCCCTTGGAGTGGCGTCTTTGGAACTTCTCCGGCCTTCATCCTTTGAGGGAGTTCTTCTCATGCCTTTGTTGGTTGTTTCCATGCATATATTGTTGTATTTAGTGAACATGAGCACTTAAACCCCAAGGTCACCGGATGTAGGTGAACCTTGGGGGTGAACTTGGGATGTTTTGGATGATTTTGTTCTATTTATTGTTTGTGGCTTGTTTGTGATCCATTGTTTGGTGGTTTACATGCTTGGTATGTATGAGAACTCTATGTATCAAAAGACTTAGGAAATGCTAGGTTGCATGACCATTGCCCTAGTGTTAGACTCACCAAACTTGGAAGGGAAATACGTATAAATATGCCGTGACCATCGGGTATTTGTACCCCCTCCACTCCTAGGGTTTAGTACTTTTTTGTATTGTAGCCCTAGTTTGAGAAAACCACTTCACCCTTTACAATCGTAGGGGTAATCTTGGGCGGTATACGTACTGCATCCAATACCCGTACCGGATTAGGGGCCGACTTCCGTGACCATCGGGTTGGCCTAGTCCAGGGTTTTCTGGGTCCAATTAGCCACTTGCATGTTAGTTCAAGCATCCTACTCACTTTAGTAGCCCCTAAGGGAATCCTCATCCGTGACCACTCCTAGCCCTATTTTACCCCGTATCTTGCACTCGTATGTTAGCTTTGGTTATTTACTTATCTAGATTCTTTGCATTATATTCACAATCTTGAGTTGTATCGGTCAAACAACATTGTAAAAGGGAAGTAAGGGTAGCTTCTCGGGCCCAAGGGAATACGACCCCTATGTCACGCACAGGGTATTACTTGATGACCCGTGCACTTGCGGGATAGCACTCATCAGCGTGGCTGATCCACGCGGTCGCGTGGGTCTTCTGCCGTTAACACGACCCCTTGCGTGTATCCCGCAAGTGCACGGGTTTGTCGAAGTAATAAAAGTTACCCTAGTGAGAGGGTAGTCGAATCCACAGGGAATAGGGAGTTAGAGTATGAGATTTCACTATTAAAACTATGCGAAGTACGGAAAAGTAATAATCGATTCGTGTGTGAATTGTGAGAACAACTATACTAAAAGACAGGAAATTAAATAGAGAGAGGCGAAAGATTAGAGAGTGCAAGAAAAAGAGATTAAGGAGGATTTAACAATGAATGATGTGGGGTATCCGGACAAGTTACCTCTAGGATCTATGCTTCTAGTGCAAGACTATGCTAATTGACTCGAGGAAATCCTTGGACTCACGGTCCCAAACCTAAGGTCAACCGTGACTAACCCCAACATTATGCCCCGGTATTAGTATTCACATCGACCCTTCACTCTATCGCTCGCACGATTAAGTCCCAAGGGAATACATCTACCTAAACCTCACACTACGTGAGATTGCATTAAGCTCTAGGGATTCCTAGTGATTAAACCTGTTCCTATGTGTAGATCTAACCCTTTGGTCCAGGAGGAAGAACCCTAGTCTAGATTAAGCCCCAGTGCATAGGATTCACTTCAACCCTTCACTCTGTTACTTGCGTAACTAAGCCCCAGGGGAGTTTATCTACCTAGCACTTCACTCTATCTTGACCGCTAATAAATCAAGGAAACGGATGTAGGGAGAAATCACACCGGAAGGGAAAGGGGTACATTGCTACCTCACAACTCTCCCTCTCAACCCTCTTCAATCTTGAATAGTCTAATCCTATAGGAGTTGTCACACCTCCAAAGGAAAACCTAGATTGCTCTCAACCCTAGTGTCACATCTAAGGGAAAACAATAGCAAAATAAAATCAAGATTGAAACTCAATTCTTATTCATCAATAATGGAAAAGCATAATAACAATGTCAAAGAAACATGATAACCCTAGAATTTACAACTCCGAATACCCACAAGGGGTTTAGCTCCTCATGGAGCTATACATGTTCATCAATGTATGAAATAAAACACAAAGTAAAGACATAGATGAAAACCCCCTTGCGTATGGTGTGGCCGTGGTCTTGTGTGGCCGCCGGATGTCGGTGACGATGCCGATGACGTACTCTAAACTTCCACGAAGTCCTCTCCAAAACCCTAGCCGCACTCCCCGAAGTTGAGGAGAAGAATAGGTCAAAAGATGTCTCAAAAAGTCTCCAAATCGGGTTTTTATAATGTGGAGTCGCGGCTTTAAATTTACTGAAAACGGGATTTCACACGGCCGTGTGGAATTTCCACACGCCCGTGTGAAGTTTCTGGAATACTGAAAACGGGATTTCACACGGCTGTGTGGAATTTTCACAATGTTTTTGATACAGTAATTTGTTACAGTACTGCTACAGTAACTGTGCCGAAACACTCCCGGATTCGTCGTTCTTCATCAAGGCCGTTGAATTGGGCACACAATCAACGGTAGATCGTGCCGATTGCTTCGAATCGCCTAATTGGTGAAGTTCTCATTGTTGGCATGAGTTAGACTTATTGTGAATGTGACTGCCTTTGTGCCCCTCCAAAGGAGGTTGGCACACACTCACAAGTCTATGCTCACGCCTTGCTTCTTGCTTGGTCCGAAAATCTTCCCAACAATGCCAAACACGACCTAACTTCGTTCCTTTCCTTCATTTTATCCTCACAACCCTACAATGCACAAAAGTAAACAATTGCACACTTTTTAGTGATAAAATCTGATTAAATTAATGCTCATTGCAAGATAATAACACTTCGCATTACTATAACATGAGCACTTATCAGCCGTGCAAACACGCGCCCACGCGGGCGCGTGAGCATTTCACGCGCCCACGTGGGCTGGGAACACATTAATTCTTGCTATTTTCACACTTTTGCACGTAGGTTTTTCCCTTCACTTGTAGAACTCATGCTGAACTGATTTATTTTATGTTTTCTTGCAGGTATGGCACCTAGGACAAAGAGATTAGCCCATAAACGCTCTCGTCAAGACATGGAGCCGACACCACCACCTGAGGTTGAGTTTGTCGATCTTACACATAGGCAGAGGTTCGAGCGTCTGCAGAGACTTAAGATTGGATGATCGCATTACATTTGTTTTGAGACACTCAACGCAGTTGGCCTTTCAGAGGAGGTTCGAGGACTGATACAAGTTGGGGGTTGGGACCGACTCCTATCTATTGATGAGCCTGTCCGACGAGATATTACTTTGGAGGTTTTATCGACATTCTCCTTTGACCGTGAGCGACCAGACGCGAGCTTTGATGCAGAGAACGTCATCCGATTTAGGGCCTTCGGTCAGTTTCATGAGATGTCACTGACACAGTTTGCGATACTACTTCGATTATATGATAAGGATTATGTAGACACTTTAGAGTACCGGGAGCTTTTGACTGACTTCCCTCCTGCCATCACTCCGAGCCAGGTTTTCCATGATTTGTGCGGAGGTGCTCGGTATGTTCCAGGTCAGTCAAAGGGCTCTTCTCTTATACGTCACACGCATAGATATGTACATGCTGTTCTTAGCAGATCGATCACTGGACGGGGAGATGGTACAAGTGCACTGATCCGTGCAGATTTACTTTACCTGTATTCCATGACTCAGCATGTTCCCATACATCTTGGATATGTTGTCGCAGACCTCTTTCGACATCAGAGTCAGTATTTATGTATTGGAGCACTATTTGTGGGACCGTATGTCACTCGACTCATGTTTCGGATGAGTCTCATGCGTTCGGTAATAGGCGAGGAGAGAGTCAGTAGTCCGTCACCTTTGGGGCTAGTCACTCTCCGAATGATGGGAGTAGTGCGACGTACAGGATCATGTGGATATGCATTGGTAGAGATGTCATCCGACGATGACGAGTCTGCTGAGACTCCAGACGCACCACCTCCCGCAGAGCCCACAGTCACTTCGGCAGCACCGAGTTCATCAGCTGATCCTGGCACATCTTCAGATCGAGTACATGAGCGACTGGCTCGACTCGAAGCTGCCGTCGCCACCATCCGAAAGAACCAGGCGCGGATCATGCAGCGCCTTGACCAAATTCAGCAGACTCTGGACGCTGATACTGAGTCAGATGCCCCAGCGACACCAGCAGCACCAGATGCCGATGTTTGAGGCGTTTTCACTCATGGGACTTTCTTTTAGTTTTCGTTTTTCATTTTGCTTGCATTATCTTATTTTGTGGACTTGTTTACTCAGAAAGGTTTTACCTTCTGAGAGTTATTTTCATATCTTAGCTTTTGTTGCGAGTTTATGTTTCAGGGTTATATCTTTATGAACTCGCGTATTTTCATATTTTGTTGAGCTTCACTGAACCCCTTGTATCCGTGAAGATGGCCTTGAGAGTGATGATGATGATGTTTTTGTCATAAATACATGACCATGTGACTTGGTCGAGTGAGGATCACAACCCGTGGAACAATAACACATCCTCGAGTTAGCTTCACAAATCGATCGACAAGGAGTTCAGGGGAGTGTTGTTTTAATTGCATTTTCACCCACATTATGTTTTTCTTGCATATATTTTTATTGTGCTTACATGTGTACATTGAGGACAATGTACATCTTAAGTGTGGGGGAGGGTTCACCTTATACATGGCCTTTACTTGAGTTTTAATGATCATGCTCATGTTGCCCATGAAGGTTCACCTTAGGGTTGAGAGTTTAATTCTTAGTTTTTGGAGGTGTAAACATTAGGTTTTATCATGCTCTAGTTTTTATCCAATTTTCTTGAAATTTTTGTCCGATTGCTCTTTAATGCACTTCTCTCACTCATTAAACTTATGGAAATTTACTCTAGTTCATTATTTAGGGATTTTCTAGTGTTAGTTTTGTTTAAAAAAATCAAAAAATTCAGAAAATTCACAAAAATCAAAATTGTAGTTGTGTTCTGTATATAGGGGGCGGAAAGAGCTACCACCTATATTGTATGAAGCTACTCTCATAAGTCGGATACTTGTTATGCCCTAATGAGAGAAAGAGCTATCTCATAGGATGCGTGAAAGCTACCACCTTCGGTAGAAAGAGCTACCACCTCAAAAGTGTGAAAGCCACTCGGGATGCATCTCGTGAAAGGGCTATCTATTCTTTTTGTGCATAAATAAATCCCATTGCTAATAAAGACTTTGAGTAGTGGATATAGTGTTGACATGAGTTGAGTTTCCACACACACACACGCTTTCGGGCATTAGTACTTTCATTTTTGATTGGATTATTTGCTAGAGTATTGATTGTTTCATCTATTGTTTGTTTCTCTCCATGATTTTAGAATTTTATTCTTGTACCCTCTTGGTGAACCTAGGGCCAAGCACCTCTCTTTGCTTTTCATGAGTTTATGGTTAATTTTGCTTGAGGACAAGCAAAGGCTTAAGTGTGGGGGAGTTTGATAAGTGCTTGAGTATACATGTTTTACCTACTTGTTTTACATACATTAAGCATCATTTTACCATGTATTATGTCTCATAAACTGTATTTTGGTGTTCTTTTATGCAATTAGGTTGTGAAAGTGTTAAAGGAGGAAAAGGAAACAAAGATGGGTTATAAAGACATATTGTTGGGAGCTTTTGTACAACACAAGTGTCAAGGCACAAGAGGGGATCATGCACATGAGGGTGTGTGCCAACTTCTTGAAGAATTCAAGATGATTTGTGTGATGGAAGGGCATAAAGGCAGTCATACCTTCATGCCCCAACTTGTGTGAAGATAGCTAAAGCTTTCAAATGATAGTTCGATGGAGGAGAAGTCTTATAACTCACCACATGGACGTGTGCCCAACCATGTGGCCTCAAGATAAGAGAGTTTGGATCGCGTTTTATGAAGTGTACTGTAGCAAAACACTGTTCATTTCACTATAACAGTAATGTAGCAGAAGTTACTGTTCACGCGACAGCGTCAAAATCCCACACGACCGCGTGGGAATTCTGCAACCCACGCGACCGCGTGGGATCTCACATGGTCGCGTGAAGACACGTGACTGGCACGTTTTCAGATTTATAAATACCCCGATTTGCCGATTTTTAAAGGACTTTTTGCGCACGTTTGAAGGCAAGAACGGCTAGGGTTTCAAGGACGAGGTCTTTGGCGATATTGGGAGTCGTTCTTCACCAACTTCGATAGATCTTTCGACGAGATAGCATCGGGGAGCCATTGGCGACCTAGCTTCGGAGAAGGTTCCTTCGAGACGTTGAACGATTCATCAAGGCCATCATCACAAATTCAAGGGGGTTTACTTTCATGGATTACATTGCTTTTTACTTCATTATCTTTTGCTTTGTAATAAGCCCCATGGAGGGCTAAACCCTAGTAGATACTTGGGCATGTGAACCCTAGGCTTCGATTCATGTATTGACTTTCTTATTGCTTTCTTTTAATTCTGAGTTAATTTGAGTTTTAATCTTGTTTAATCTTTGCTTGCATGCCTTATTGATTCGTATGGTTGTTTGGTATGTTTGTGTTGTTACCTTAATGAGAGAGAGGTCTCCATTGGGGATTAGAACATACAAGGTTAAAGAGGGTTGAGAGGGTGAGTCTTGAGATAGAGGAGTGTCCCCCTTCCCTTCCGATTGAGTGTTTCCTATCTCCGTATTCCCTAACTTTTATGCAACCATATGGGGTGTGAGGCGTGAGATTGATAGATTTCTCCGCCGGGACCTTTGTAGGGGGTTAGGGATCTTTCGCCTAGAAGTAGGGTTAGATCTAATTTTAGGAATCGGTTTCACTTTTAGGTATCCCTAAAACTCATTGCGGTCATATGGGGTGTGAGGTGTTGAGATTGAGCGATTTCTCCGCCGGGACCTTGTAGGGAATTAGTATCGGTGGCCTGGAAGCAGGGATTGATTGTTCATGGATTACCTCGACTCATAGAACTCGGTTGAGAAGCATTTAGTTAGTCTTGCACTTCATGATAGAGCCTAGGGGGATCATTGCCCGGGTATCTCATCTTCATTGATAGAGATCTCCTTTACCTTTCCCTTTTACTTGCTTTCTGTCTTGCGATTTTCTTATTTTACACATTACATCCATTGCTTCATATTATTGATTCGACTAGATAACTGAGAATCAGTCATTACTAGTACTTCCGTTCCCTGTGGATTCGACTACCCACTCACCGGGATAATTATTACTTCGACAACCCGTGCACTTGCGTTACACACACGCAAGGGGTGTGTCACTCTTCCTGAGAGACAAGGATTAGGGCAAAACTTGGCACCATTCCTGGCCAGATCTAGGTGGAGTGATTATCTTGGGATTGAAGGAATGTCGGAAAGATCATCATAGATCATTCTTCAACGAGGATTGTGAAGCAAGAAGTGAGTTTTATGGATATCATTTCTTTCTCTTGTTATTTTTCTTGGATATATTATAGAACCATGAAGGGCTAACTATCATTCGGTGCCCTGATTATGATCCTTGTTATTTTAAGTGGATTGAAAACAAAAAGGAGAGAAATTTTCTTATTATCTGAATGCAATGCCTTCCATACAAACTTTACTCGAATAAATAAAGACACCTAATGTTCGCTACTAGCCTACTAGCTTTAATGTTAAAAAGACTCCACTTAATTAACAAGAAACGATCAAGTCATTTGATTGAGTTATTACATCCCATGATTCTCCATGTTAGCATGTAGAATGATACTACATTAGCATTGAATTATCTCTGCATCTGCCCTTAATTGAAAGCTGCAAAATTTTCATAAAAATTAAATAAAAACTTTAAACTTTATGGAGAATCTCTCTCCAAACTTCAAACAGCATAGAGTACCTCTCTCCACACTTTTAAAATTCTTGAAGCACTTCTCTTCACTAGATGATGCACTTCTCACAACTAATTTAAAAAAGAGTTTCTTCTTTGGCCTCTTCTACGAAATTTGCATATTTTTCATTTTAAAATTTGCAATTTACTTGTATATGTCCAAATCATTTGCATTTGAAACATTGATGTTTTCTATTGTACCAACAATCTTTCTTTTCATGACCTGGCTTCTTGCAATGGCCACATTAGGTTATTCTTCTTTTTTCTTTTGAAGATGAAGTTTTGGCTAGATAAGTTCCCTTAACTATGTATTCTGCTCCTTCTTCTCTCATACTTCTTCTCTGTTCTCATGTTGGAAAATCATTAATTTGTTTTGGCAAAATTATTCAACTAATATCTCTTAAATCTTCTAGAGATGAAATTTTTGCCTTAATCCATTCAGATAAACTTACAAACAACTTCTCCATTATTCTATAATCAGGTAGCTTTTCTCCCATCAACCTGATTTTATTTACCACTATCATTAATCTATCAAAGTATATTTATACGATCTCTTTTCCTTTTATGCATAGAATCTCAAAGTCTCTTTTGAGATTTAACACTTGCATTCATATTGTTTAGTCATTGCCTTGATACAGTTCCTTTAGTATGTTACAAGCTTCCTTGGCTGGCCATGATTCTCGTGAAAATCGATTCTGAGACAACAGCATGAATAAAACAAAGGGCCCTTGGAGCTTTTGCTTCTTTCTTGGCATGAGCCATGATTTGATTGTATGTCAGATTGTCTCCAAAAGATTGTATATTCCTCTCATCTTTAACCAACTACCACAAACCAAGCCTTTTTCAAATAAGCCTTCATTTTAATAGCCCAAACTTTATAGTTTTCACCATTAAAAACTGGGGATGAAAGAGCTGATGTGTTGCTACTAGCCATGCTGATCATCTATAGGTTCTTTAAGATCTAATAGCTTTGATACCAAATGTTCGAGAAAATTAGGTTATATTCTCAGCTAATAGGTGAAGAGAAGAGAGAATGTGATAAGAAAGAGAGGGTTTTTTAGGTGGACTATGACCAAAAATGAGAGAACTTGTCTTAATATTTGAATGCATTGCCTTCCATATAGATTTTATTCAAATATATGAAGGCAGTCAATGTTCACTAAGAACCCACTAACTTTAATGCTAAAAAGACTCCACTAACTGAACAGCAAATGACCAAGTCATTTGATTGAGTTATTACATCACACGATTCTCCATGTTAGCATGTAGAATAACGCCACATTAGCTTTGAATTTTCTTAATTGAACACTTCGATCCTGCCTAACAATAAATTTTATAGTAAGCAATTAGGAGATAAGGTGGCTTTCCCTTAGTTAGACAATAGTATAATAAAGGATGGAATGTTTTGTCATAGAAGATAGAATAATGGAGGAAGAAGAGAAAAGATGGAATAAATGTGATATCACTAAGTATAATGTTGTATTTTGAGGAAAAGAAGAAGGAATATTGAAGAAAACAAAATAAAAAACCTTCTTGTTGTTTTAAAAAATTTAAAAGTGCTTTTCAAGGATTGCATATAGGAAAGTGGTTTTTTGCTATTTCGTTACAGAAGAAGGGTTATCAACCATTATCTTAATTATAAATAATGACATTAAACCTTCATCCTATCCCATTTTGAGATAGTAATCCTTATAAAGTTCTCATATCCCTATTTATGCAAATAGGATGTTCCTTGTCATTTACTCATTATCTGCATCTAGGTGGAAATTTTCAATGTCATATATGATCTACTAACGAGATCCTTGTATATTGTTGAGGAAGAGGAAGGTAACAAAGAGATATGACATTAAAAGTTTCAAAAATATTTCCTTATCCTTTCGTACTCTCTTGCTTATTTTTAACCATTGTTTCTCCACCTTCATTAAAGGGATGTTTATTTTGGAGGAAATGGTAGGGAAGTGAGGGAAGTGGATTGACTTCTCCCCACTTCCTATGCTCATTTGCCCTAAAGTGGGGAAGTGTACCTCAATGTTGAAGTGGACTTTAAACTAAAACTACTTTAGCAAGTTTTTCTATAGAAGTGAAGGAAGTGAGCAAGTTATGAAAACCCATTTCCCCCACTTCCAAATCTTTTCCAAGCCATCACGAACTAGTCGAAATCTTTTCCCTACCTCAGTGTCGTGACCTCCCCATCAATACTATGTCATCCATTTATTTTGATCTCTTGATTAGTAGTTGTTTTCCGATCTATCTAGCGGCCTTGCCCTCCCATTTCACCAATGTCCCTATCTAAATGTTTAGCTGCCTCCTTACCTCACACAATCTAGATCTTACCACCAAGTCTAACCTCCTCCTTCTATCCTCAATATCCTGATCTATCCACTGCAACAAATTAAATGTTTAGTACCGTCACAAATTCCTCTGATGCTAATATAAGAGTGGCCATTTTAGACAAATGGTCACAATTACTTCATATTTTGTAACCAATTTCACGACACTAAAAAATTTAGTATTTGTGGCAGTAATGTGGCTACATTAATAACCTTATTTATTGATGTTCATTTTGTTGACACAAAAAATTTTTAATTGTGACCAATAAAGTGCTCACAATAATTTGTTCGATTGTGTCAATTTTGTTGACTCAAGAAAAATGCTAAATAGTGACGAATAAGTCATCACAATAATCTATTTAATTGTGACAATATTGTTGGCACAAAAAAAAAAAAAAATACAATAGTGACAAAACGTTTTTGTCAATAGTAATATTTTTATTGGTGACCAATACTTCATCACTAATGTTACTTTGAGATATTGTTATGTATTTATTATTGTCACAAATAAAATTATTGATTTAACAATAATGTTGTCACTAAAATAAAAATTATGTTGCACTTATTTGTTCACTAATATAACAAATTATTTGTTATAAATATAAAGTTATATTTTAGATACTTTTGTCAAAACAAATTTTTAGTAGCAAAAATATTGTCACACAAGAAAATAAAGTATTTAATATTATATGAAAATAAATAAATAAATATCATCAAAATATACAAAATTCAAATTTTGAATATATAAAATTGGAAATTTTAATATCCAAATTATAATTATAAAATTATCCTTTTAAAAATAGAAAAAAATTATAAAATTATCCTAAATTTGGAGATGAAGTACTACTCTATGCATTTGAATTTTCTTTTTTCCTTTTCAGCTTCAGCTTCTTCTAGAATTTGATTTCTTTATTGGGACTTTAATGTTATTCCCTTTCCTAGATGTTTATTCTGCACATTTATAAAAAAAAATAAGAATATAATGATATAATTTTAAAAATTAAAAAGTTTTGATTTAATTACAACTTTCATGCCATTATTTCTTCTCAATTGAGACAAGATCCATGTTGCATTTGGCTTTTGTGATTTTCAATAGATAAAAAAAATCATCAAAAAAAAAAAAGAAAAGAAAATCACATAATCAAAATCTAAATAAAGATGGCAACGGATAGGGTATGGGTAGGATATGTCAAAACCCTTACTCGTACCCGTAACCCCTACCCTTACCAACTCTCTCCAGGGAAAAAAAAAATGTACCATTATCCGTACCCGCTTATCTGTTGTTTAAATTACCGAATTAAATTTAAATAACAACAACAACAACAACAACAACAACAACAACAACAACAACAACAACAACAACAATAATAATAATAATAATAATAATAATTCATAATCCGTTACAATACCATGTTTAAACACATGTCTATAAATTCAAAATTACATAACAACTAATAAAAAATTATATATATATATATATATATATATGAAAACCCGTAGCCTCTTCAACGGGTAAGGATATGGGTAGGGTAGGGGCATACCTTTACCCAACCTGTGCCCGCTCAAAAAATAACGGTTAATGACCTTACCCGTACCCGTACCTGGTTAAAGAGGGTAATACCCTTTTTGAGCAAGTACGAGTATGGGTATACTCGTTGGGTATGGTACATATTGTCATCCCTAAATCTAAACAACATATTCCTATGATGAACCTGAACCTAAGATTCAAAGTATCGAAAAAGAAAACTTTAATAAACAACCATCATTGAAAAAATTCAATAAACCTAACTCGAAACATTAAAAAATATAAAGAAAAATAATAATAATCTCTTAACCATCGCATAAACAAAGTAAAAGAATTTAAGAAAAGAAAAATAAGCAAAAATGATATATAGGGAACCATGGTACTAAGCAAAAAAAAAATAATTATCTCTTATTCATCAATAACATGTTCCTTTACATCAAGAGCTAGTTGAGTCACTTTAATTCTATGAATCAAATGAAATCAAACTGTTGCCATCAATCTCCAAAGGTAGATAATTAATCGAGGCTTTACCATCTTGGTTTAATCTTTTTATATATTAAGTTCATTGAGGATATATATCTTTTCAAATTTTATTTTTTAAAAAAACTTTATATTATATAGATTTTATTTTGTGAGATTTGGTAAATATATATTTAATTTTAATTTTTAAAATTTTTCTCTAATACTATAAATCCTAGGTATAATCTAAATTAAAAGCTTGTTTTCTATCCCTTAAAATGCAAATTTTTAGGATTGGGTAAACAATAACAACTTGCAAATCAATGAATTTGGAGAATATTTTTTTATATCGATTTTTATCTCATATTTTTACAAATATTTTTAAAATTTGAATAGCTTTTCTTTTAAAAAACGTTTACACATACACACACACACACACATCGAATTTGGTCCTAAAATATGTTAAACATACTTTAGGGTTTTTTGTGACAAAATTTAGTAGACATTAAATAGTTGAATTTTTTGTGGGGAAAAAAATGTGATCACAAAAAAATAAAATGACCAATGGCACTTTCATGACAATAGTGACAACGTAACTATGAAAGATCTTAAATCGTCACAATTATAATAGTTTTAGTGACAAAAAATCATCACAATTAACTTAAACAATAGTGTTAATTATATTTTTTTATCACAAAAAACTTCATATTTGTCACAAAATGATTGATAGTTACAAAAAAAGTCATAATGTTGTAATTATTGTAGTGCATGCATAATTTATTTGGTATATTAAAACTAGATTGGAGAAAGTCAGGGTTATATTTTTACTGTTTTTTTAATATATTCTTGGTTACTTTTGGTATTTTTATGTGAAAAATAGTTTTTTATTTGGTAAATGATTGATGAATATATATATATATATATATATTCTTCTTTGTATTGTAGATACAAGGCTACACCAATGTGATGATAATGATTTAGTATTTGGGCATAGTTACTTTTAAATGTTTTAATAGGTTAATATTTTGGCATAATAGAACAAAAGTTTTTAGTATCTAATAGGTTATTTTGAAGTATTTATAAATAATAATTTTGTTAGATAAATCATGTTAAATTTTAATTTTAAAAACCTTTTAAATTTTATCTATAATTACTTAAAAAATTTTACATAACTGTTGAGATTGGGTAGGAAAAAATAGACTTTATAATATTTTATTAACAATATAGTAGTAATATACTAAGATGTATAATTGTCATAAATACTAAATTGTCACAATTGAAATTGTAAAAGTTATAAAATAATTAGATATCACAACTAATCCAAACTATTGTGTAATTTCACCTTTTTATCATAAAAACCCCAATAACATGGTTAAGAAATTTAATTTTTGTGGCAATATTTAGTGTGCACTAAATGGTCTAATTTTTTGTGACAAAACTGTTGTAACAAAAAATATATGTTGAGTGATGGAGAACACTTTTGTCATAATAAATGAAAATTTATAGTGACGACAATATTTCTTGTCACAATTACACATCATTCTCATCAAGAAAGTTTTTTACATAAAATATTATATGATTTTAGTAGCGAATATTGGACACAAAAGAAATTTTACCATTGTTAATATATTAATAGTGACAATTTAATTGTAGCATATACTAAATTGTCACAATTATCATTATAATAGTAACAAAATATAAGTTATCACAATTTAATTAAACAATAGTGTCAATTACTTTTTTTTGACTCAAAAAACCTAATATTTGTGGTAAAATAACATGATGACACAAAAAAGTTGTCACTAAAAATCTTAATTTATGTAGTAATCTTTTTTCTTTCCGGTCTCTCCAAAAGAGGTTAATTTTTATTTACAAGAGCTTATTTGAATGAGGACACCTTCTCTTTCTCTCATTCTCTCTCTAGCAATTGATAACTAGTTTGTAATTCCCCAATCTTTAATCTTTCCTTTTCCTTTGTGCTTTCTTCATATCAATGAGGCTATGTTTGAATTGATTGATTGTTGTTATGATTCAGTTGCCTACTAAACTTGTCCTCATTAATTCTTGGTGAAGGTGATTCTCAATTTTATTTGGCTAAATTTCTTTTTTCCTTTTATTTTAATTGAATCTCAATATTGAATTTTGATTTTTTTTTCTTACTACGTTTTTTTTTTTCTCCAATCAAATTTCATCTTGAACTTGTTTTAACATCAAAGTATATATTATGCTAGAGGCTATATTAGATCTTTTTTTCATAACATTAGGTGCCTATAGAAGCTTAAAGTTTTTACGGTGCAAAATTTTAGAAGTAATATTAAGAGCCAAGTTTAATTTATATGGATCGAGAAGGTTAGATAGATTGTCAACTATATTTGACTAATAAATTACTATGTCATTAGTTTAAATTAATCATGTTGTCTTTTGGCTTGTTATCAACAATTCGTATCCTTTTCAATGTTATGTTGTGTTTCACTGATGCATGGTCCTAACCCTACATAATAGACTGCATGTATGTGATTGTGTTTTCATTGAAATGGAATCAGATATGTCTTTATCTTTTCTTCTTCTTCTTCTTCTTCTTCTTCTTCTTCTTCTTTTAACAAATATATATCTTTATCTTGAAATTGGCTAGATTTACACACTCAAAAAATATTTCAAGTATGTGAAGGTGATAAGCTACTTGAAGCTCCATATACACACTTAAAACTTGATCTCAAATTGACTAAGCTATTAGAAAAAATGTATTTTTAATTCTATTAGTTGATAATTAATTGTTGATAACAATACCAATGAGCAAATTTGCAAAATCCTATTCTTGACATTTAAATCTTATCATCTATATATTATGATCATGAAATGTGAAGTAGTAAGGATGCTTCTTTTTCTTTTGAAATGATATTTTATTATTAAAATGCATAGTATAAAGGAACATGTTCTTTTGAGGGATACCATCCATAGAGTAGTAAAGGAACAACTGCTACATAGTCAGGCACGTCCATGCAAAAACTTAGGCAATGAAAATTGATTTTGTTAGATTAGATGAGACAATAAGTAGGTATTTTAACGGTGTTCTTCAAGCTATTTATAATATCAGAGATTTGTTTGTTCAATAATCCAGTACATCAATACATCCAAATATAGAATTCAATCAAAATTACTATCCTTTCTTCAAGGTATTGTGTATTTCTTTCCCATTTCCTTCATTTTTGCCAAAATTTCCATGAACTATAAGGACAATACAATCACTTTTAACTTCACAAGATTATATTGGATGCGTTGATGGGATCCATATGGATGCAAGGGCCATCATAGGTCTAGTTAGTAAATTTGAACTTGAAATTTACCTACATTCCATCGATTGGGAAGGTTTGGCAAATGACTACTTGGTCCTAAGAGATGCACTATCACAATTACCGCCATATGGTCTACACATTCCTCCATGTTTAAAAATGTAGCAACCATTATATGTTTTTCCCTTGATCATATAAATTTTTGACTAAAATTAAAAAAACCTTGTCTATGGCATGGTAGGAAACAAACTACATTGTCTATGTTGAGTACACAATGACACCTGGGTTTATATCTCCTTATTGAAAATTTTAGTATCATCTAAAGAACAAACAGACTATAGGCCTCCAAATGGAAATGAATTATTCAATCTTTGTCAATCCCAACTCAGATCAAGAAAAAACAACATTTGAGATTTTGAAAAGTCAGTTTTATGATGTTAGACTCAAAATCATTCTACCCTTTTATGATGCAAGTGGATCTTGTCCTTGCTTTTTGTGTGCTACATAGTTTTGTAAGAGAACTAGACCTAGAATACATACTGTTACAAGCAGATGTTTCTAGAAAGGAAGAAGTTCTATGAGAAGCCCATCACATTAGGTGAATGATGTGAGGCATAAGTGTAGCAAAGGCAACTCTATGAGAAAAGTACAAACAATATGTGCCATGACTATGTTTCATAGGGGAACACTTTAGAATAATGCCATTATGAATATTTTTGTTTTTAGGTGATAAGTGCTCGTGTTATAGTAATACGAAGTGTTATTGTCTTACATTGAGCATTATTTTTCTCAGATTTTATCATTAATTGGTGTGCATTTGTGTTTTTTTTTTGCATTGTAGGGTTGTGGAGTAAACTTAGAGGAGAAAGAGCAAAGTTAGGTCATGTTCGCCATTGTTGGGGAGTTCTTGGACCAAGCAAGGAACAAGGCACGAGTCTAGACTTGTGGGTGTGTGCCAACCTCCATTGGAGGGGCACAAAGGCAGTCACACTCACAAAAGTATAATCCATGTAGCATTGGAGAACTTCGCCAATGAGGAGAATGAAGCAATCAGCATGATCTACCGTTGATTGTGTGCCCAATTTAATGCCATCAATGAAGAACGATGAAATCTGAAATATTTGATGTGCGATTAGAAATTCTACATGGCCGTGTAGATGCCCGATTTCAGCTGATTTTCAGTGGCGACTCAGCACTATTTAAAGGACTTCTCGGGACTTTTTGAGGGATCTTTCGACCTATCTTCTGGAGAGTTATGGCTAGGGTTTGGAGAGGACTTTGTGGAGGATTAGAGTGCATCTACGGCATCGACATCGAAGCCGGTTGGAAGATAGCTATTGGGGGAGCTTTCGTCAGCACCAATCCAGCGAGGTGTGCCCTAGGCTTGACAAAGGGCTTGGTGAAGAGATGGAGCGGCCGAACAAGACCACAGCCACACATCACAAGGGAGTTTTTCATCTATGTTTATCTTTCTTGTTTATTCATACACATTGATGGATTTATATAGCTCCATGGAGAGCTAAACCCCTTGTGGGTATTCGGACTTGTAAACCCTAGGATGATATTGTTTCTATGACATGTTATTATTCTTTCTTAATTGATGCATTTAATTGAGTTCTAATCTTGATTGGTTATTGTATTGATTTTCCCTTAGCCGTGACACTAGGGTTGAGAATCATCTAGGTTGTCCTTTGGAGGTGTGACAACTCCTATAGGATTAGACAACTTGAGATTGGAGAGGGTTGCGAGGGTGAGTCGTGAGGTAGCGAAACGTCCCCTTTCCCCTCCGGTGTGATTTTTCTTACCTCCGTGCTCCAAGAGTTCTTAGCGGTCAAAGTAGAGCAAAGTGCTAGGAGATGAACTCCCCTGGGGTTTAGTTGGGCAAGCGACAGAGTGAAGGGTTGTAGTGAATCCTAGTGCTGGGGCTTAATTGAGACTAAGGTTCTTTCACCTGGACCAAAGGGTTAGAACTATACTTAGGAATAGGGTTTATCAATTGGAATCCCTAGAATGCCAAGCAATCCCACGTAGTGTGAGGCTTAGGAAGATGGACTCCCCTGGGGCTTAGTTGACAGGTCAACAAGAGTTAAGGGTCGTAGTGAAACCTAATACATGACTCATTAAACATCAGTAAGAGAGCATAATACATTGTCTTGTACTAGAACATTAGTCCTAGGGGGAGCTTGTCCGGGTACCCTATTTTACACTTGATTGTTTCTCTCTTTACTCTTTACTTGTACTCTCATGTCTTCCATATTTCTCTTTCTTTTCTTTTAATTGCTCTTGCACACACACACATTGATTCTTCTCACCACCGTATTCTCGCACTAGCTAACTAGCAAATTCTCTTGTCTATAATCCCTACTCCCTGTGGATTCGACTACCCTCTCATCGGGGTACCTTATTACTGAGACAACCTGTATACTTTCGGGCCCCTGTCATTAGGTTTTGAGATTGGTGCTTTTTATGTTATTATGAATGTAGTTTTCTATTTTGGGTTTCAACAAGAAGATTTTTGTAATGGAATTAATTCAATGATTTATTGTTTTGGCTTGTTAATAAACTCATAGTTCTCCATTATTACTTTATCAATGAACTCATTATTATGTTTTTTAAAAGGGACTATTTTAATGATTTTTAGATTATTAATTTGGCAGCTAGTATGTCAACCTCACGTAACAATGTTAAGAGAGCGCCAAGTCACAAGTGAAAATGAACACTAAATAGAAGTTTGACAAAAGACATGGGTAATGTCTTGATGCCATTAATCGCAAACATAAAGTTGATAATTTATTCAAACATCAGTCGTATGTGGAAGTTAATGAATATTATGAATAGCAACTTTCCCTTGTGTGTATGGATGCAGATAATGTGGACAATCACATTGACTCTTTGAATCAAAAAATATCAAGACATTAAAAAGCTGCTGGATCTTAGCGGTGTTAGGTGGAATGACTCAGAAAAAAATTAGTGCTTGAAGATAAGACATATTGGTATATGAGTTATATGTATTTAATACTTATTTAATGATTTTTATTTAATTTAATGAATACTTTTTACATGTGACATCTTTTTATAGGAACAACTGAAAGCCAAAGACTATTTAGTTAAGCCTATATCTTTCTTGTAGGAGCTACAGTTGGTTGTGGGGAGCAATCACACCATTGGTGATCATGCACATACCATCTACCACCAATTTAGTAATATGAACCTGGAAGATGATAAAACAGCTCTAGCTAATGAGCTAATGGATTGTGAATTTTTAGAGGCAAGTAGCCAAAGACATGAAGTACCAATGTTATTTACAAGCAAGATTACTGCTAATTAGACTGGCCACACATCAAGGCCTGATGGTGAAAATGTTGCTATGGAGAACCTAGAGATAAGCTGGGGTGAATAGGAGGTGTCAATTAACTAGTCTAAGAAAAAAAATGGAAGGTAAAACTATTAGAAGCTCCATGGAGTATAGAAGACCATAGTGATGAAGACATGGAAATGGTCTTTGAAAGATTACTGGCCAATAAAAATCCATCTGAATTCTTCTATTTGATGAAGCCATCTCTTCACAAAAGATGGTTTGATATCTTTATAACTTCTATAAAGGATTTCAACCAGTAAGGATGTCATCACAATAGGCATGTATTCTCTTTTGTATTTGATTTGTTGTGATGTGATTAGGGATTGTTTCCATAATTGGTAACTTTTATTTAGTTTTGAGAACTTGGAATATAAATATCACCTCAAAAGTCTAACTTCAGATAGACTGGATAATAAACATAAAAAGACACGCATTCTTTCTTTTTTTTTTCTCATGGTTTAATTTCTATATTAGTTTCTTCATAGAAATGATCCTAGCATTAGATATGTATAAAATTTTAAGTTCGATTGAATATAGTTACTTGATTTGCGGCAAAGAAGAATATGGATTTATTTTATTTGGGAATTGTGCCTTTTGAGCTAATAATGACATGGAGGAGAAATGTTACACAATTTCTATAAGAAGTTAAATAAGGCAAGCACCATTTTGTCATTAAGCACTGTTAGACTTAGGTCAATCCTTAAATATGGGGAAATATTTATGCCTTAAGTCAAATAGTCCTACTGTTTTATTCACATCTAAAATAGTTAATGAGTTGTCCATTGTTGGTATGGAATTAAAGATGTCATGTTGTAGCAAGTAAGCATCTTAGGTTTGTTGGTACAAGTTAGTCTTGTTAAAGGAACCAAGTCAATCTTGTCAGAAGAACCACGTGAATCTAGCTAGAGACAATTGTTATTTCTTTAGTTTATGATATTGTAAAGCAAAAATTTGCAAGGATTCTTCATTTGTTCTGGAGTAAATCTAAACTTATTTTCCTGTGAAACTTGAAACCATGTTTTTTTCTCTTTTAATTTTCAGACATTATTAAAGAATGTATGAGTTTCTTGGTGATGTTTTAGTTTATGCATACTACCATGGTTCCCTATATATCTTTTTTAGCATCTTTTTGTTACTCCTTTAGTGTGTCTGTTTAACAGCACATTCAACATATGAACTATCCTTGTTTTATTTTTGTAATGAGACGTTTGTGTTGATTAATAACCTTTTTGGAATGTCAATGATTGGTATTAAGAGTGATGAAAAGTTTTCAATTAGAATGTCAATGATCGGTGTTAAGAGATGCTGATACCCAAGAAATAGTATCAAGTGTTAAAACATTTTTGTTTGCTTTCACCTTTAACTAACCGATGCAACCTACTTAGAGATTACGGCTTTTTGAGATAATTCTCTCAATATTTCTGCATATAATAGGGTAAAGGTAAGTTTCCCATGAGTGAGAATAGTCATGACACTCACAATTTATGTTTATTGACTTGAACCTTAATTAAACCAGAAAGGTATGTACTAAGCGAATGTGTCTCAGTTGAAAGACACGCTTTTGAATAATGAATCCTTTGGCGGTGTATTATAAATGTGGAGTAACAAATAAAAAAAAAAAAGAGAAGAACAAAAGATAGTAATCGAAAACACTAAATTGTAAGCAAAAACCTACCATTCTAATCGGAAACGTCATATAGTCAATGAAATCCAATGATTTTAAGTGGAAATGATGAATAATAAGTATAAACTCAGAAATATAAGTGGAATGTTGGAGCCTTTTAAAACAAGAATAAATATAACAAAAAAAAATATTTAGACACTAACTAGGAGTTAGTTAATGCACCCAAGTCCAAGTAAGAAATACTTCAAATTATACGAGATATAAATATTGCCATATAAATTTTTACAAAGCATAAAAACTCATAAACACAATAATTATGATAGGAGTAAGGAGCCCAAGAGAATGTTCATCATCCCTTCAACTATATTAAATATGAAGTTGATGGCACTATTGTTGAACATGTGATATATGTGGTACACAAGCTGAAAATCTACTTCATAATATATAGAACAAATTGTTTTGTGTCTATCTAGTATGGCAAACTGATAAGTGCTCATGTTATAGTAATACAAAGTATTATTATCTTACATTGAGCATTACTTTTCTCAGATATTATCATTAATTTGTGTGCATTTGTGTGCTTTTGTGCATTGTAGGGTTGTGGAGCCAATTTGGAAAGAAAGAAGCAATATTAGGTTATGTTTGCCATTGTTAAGGAGTTCTCGGACCAAGCAAGGAACAAGGCACGAGTCTAGACTTGTGGGTGAGTGCCAACCTCCATTGGAGGGGCACAAGGGCAGTCACATTCACAAAAGTCTAACTCGTGTAGCATTGGAGAACTTCACCAATGAAGAGAAATGAAGTAATCGACATGATCTACCATTGATTGTGTGTCCAATTCAACGGCCTCGATGAAGAACGATGAATTTGGGAGCATTTTGGCGAGATCACTATAGCAGCACTGTAGTAAATTATGCTAGTAAAAACATTGTAACAAGTTACTGTTCACAATCCCGCCGAAAATCAGCAAAACAGAGAATCCACACGCCCGTGTGGAAATTCCACAGGGCCGTGTGAAACCCCGATTTCAGCCTATAAATACCCTATTTTCATATTTATTTAGGAACTCCCCCCCCCCCCCCCTTCTATCTCTTGCCTATCTTTTGGGGGGCTTTCGGCTAGGGTTTGGAGAGGTTCTTGAAGGTCTTTGGAGGCGATTATACGGCATCGACATCGACATCCTTTGGAAGAAAGCTATTGGGGAAGCTTTCGTCGGCATCAATTCACCGAGGTGTGCCCTAGGCTTGACAAGGGATTTGTTGGAGAAGACACACAGCTCCACAAGACCATCGATACGATCTACAAGGGGGGTTTTCTTTATGGTTTTTATGCGTATGTTCTTAAACTCTTTATTGATTTTGTATTGCTCTATGGAGAGCTAAACCCTAGTGGGTATTCGGACTTGTAAACCCTAGGATGACATTGTTTCTATGAGTTTTATTATGCTTTCTTAATTTTATGCTTTTAATTGAGTTCCAATCTTGCTTGTTAATTGTATTGATTTTCCCTTAGTCGTGACACTGGGGTTGAGAATCATCTAGGTTATCCTTTGAAGTTGTGACAACTTCTATAGGATTAGACTACTCGAGATTGGAGAGGGTCGAGAGGGTGAGTTGAGAGGTAGTGAAACGTCCCCTTTCCCCTTCGGCGTGATTTTTCCTACCGCCGTGTTCCAAGAGTTCTTTGCTTTCAAAGTAGAGCGAAGTGCTAGGAGATGGACTCCCCTGGGGGTTAGTTGCGTGAGCGACAGAGTAAAGGGTTGTAGTGAATCTAGTGCTGGGATTTAACTGAGTCTAGGGTTCTTCCACCTAGACCAAAGGGTTAGAACTATACTTAGGGACATGGTCTTTCATTTGGAATCCCTAGAACCCTAAGCAGTTCCACGTAGTGTGAGGCTTAGGATGATGGACTCCTCTAGGGCTTAGTTGACAGGTCAACAAGAGTTAAGGATCGTAGTGAAACCTAATGCCGGGGCATAATGTTGGAACTTGTCACAGTTGACCTTAGGTTTGGGACCGTGTGCTTAAGAATTTCCACGACTCATTAGACATCAATTAGAGGGTATAATACTAGTCTTGCACTAGAAGCACTAGTTCTAGGGAAAGCTTTGTCCGGGTACCCCATTTTTATATCGATTACCTCTCCTACCCTCATTACTCTTCTTGTGCTATTTTATTTTCTTTTATATATATATATATATATATATATATATATATATATATATATATATCATCATCATCATCATCATCATCATCATTATCATCAACTTCCTTCATAGCTAAATAGCGATAACACTTGTTTTTTAATACTATTCCCTGTGGATACGACTACCCACTCACCAAGGCATTTTATTACTTTGACAACCCGTGCACTTGCGGAGTACACACGCAAGGGATGTGTCACAAACTTCATCTTACGTAAGAAACCACGCGGCCCCATTGTTCACATATCATGTCTAGTACTGACTACATAGAAGTTAATTTGATAAGTTGTAGGACTTGTTCCTTCCTCTTATATCTCGTGACAACAATAAAGTTTCCATTAATAACCTACAACAAAAGCACCTTGCACTGACAAGGATTTAAATTGCACAAGATACAAGAAACTTTTCGGAAAAATGAAAAGATTACTTGTACTAAATATGTGTATTTCTTTTGGCCTTCCTCATATGACAAAGGATGGTGAGTTACTTAATAAGAATAGATAAATACCCTCAAAGAAGAAATTAATGGTAATAAATGCCTCCGAAACAAAATGACAAAGAAGCACAACAAGAAGAGAGAAAATTATCATAGAGAGATGGTAACAAAAAAACTTAAGTGAGGAAGAAGAATGGGAGAAAATATGTTGCTTTTTTCAAAAGAGAAAAAGTACACTCTAGTATAAAAAAATAACTAAAAGCTAAAAAACTGATGGATTGATATGACTTTTTCCATCGTCACACAATAGTACAAAAAATTGAAAAAGTAAAAATTTAAATAGACACATGATACAAAAGTAAGAAGTGATCGGACCTTTTTCCAATCCACATTGAGGCAAAAATGAGAATCTAGTAAAAATTAATTGACAGTGTGAACTTGAAGGACCAAAAAGTTAATGAATTGAAAAAGTAGGGATTGTGTGGGATATTTAAATATCAGAGGGTCTGTTTTGAGAAATTTTAAAACTTCCAAAGACTTATAATTATTTTTCATAATTTCTATTTACTTTTTTGAAATACTATTTTATTTATTTATTTATTTATTTATTTATTTATTTTGACTTCACTTACTTCCATGGAAAAAAACATGATATCAAACTCTATGCTCTTACCTTACCTTCTAACAAATGAAGACGGGAAGTGGAGAACTAATAATTTTAAGAAAGTATCACTTTTACACCTGAAGTATTAAAAGTAATTTCACTTCTCTCCAATTTAGAGAAGTGAAATTTTCTCCCACTTCTTTCACTGTAGGCCATTTTCTCCAAATGGATGCCCCTTCAAATGGCAAGATAAACAAGAAAGAAAAGTTGCATCTTTAATATTGAAGATAAGATTTGAATATCTGACACACCTATTGCGAGAGTGCTCCACAAGTGCACGGGTCATCGAAGTAAAAATATATCCCGGTGAGTGGGTAGTCGTATCCACAGGGGGTAGTGATTAAAGACAAGAGAAGTTACTATTTAGCTAATGTGAAAACAATGGTAGTGAGTGTAAGCAATTTGTGTGAAATAAAAGAAAGAAAAGTTAAGAGAGAGAAAAGTGCAAGCAAAAGGTAAAGGGATAACAATCAATGTAAAGATGGGGCACCCGGACAATACTCACCCTAGGACTAATGTTTCTAGTGCAAGACTAATATTATACCTTTTAATTGATGTTTAATGAGTCATGGACATCATAAAGCACACGGTCCCAAACCTAAGGTCAACCGTGACTAGCCCTCTACACTATGCTCCGGCGGAGAGGATGCTCTCGACGCCTCACACTGTGTTGGACTGCTTGGGGTTCTAGAGATTCCAAGTGATAAACCCTGTTCCTAAATATAGTTTTAACCATTTGGTCAAGGTGAAAGAACCCTAGCCTCAATTAAGCCCCAGCACTAAAATTCACTACAACCCTTCACTCTATTGCTCGAGCAACTAAGCCCAAGGGAGTTCATCTTTTAGTACTTCGCTTTACTTCGACCGCAAAGAACTCTTGGAAAGTGAAGGTAGGATAAATCACGTCGGAAAGGAAAAAGGACGTTCCGCTACCTCTCGATTCACCCTCTCAACTCTCTCCAATCTTATGTAGTCTAATCTTATAGAAGTTGTCACACCTTCAAAGGATAACCTAGATGACTCTCAACCCTAGTGTCACGTCTAAGGGAAAATCAATGCAATTAACAATCAAGATTGGAACTCAATTAAAAGCATCAATTAAGAAAGCATAATAAAAGTCATAGAAACAATGTCATCATAGGGTTTATAAGTCCGAATACCCACTAGGAGTTTAGCTCTCCATGGAGCTATACAAAATCAACAAAGTGTTTGTATCACTAAGCATAGAAAACATGAATAAAACCCCCTTGTGGCCTTTGTCGATGGTCTTGTGAAGCCGCTTCGTCTTCTCTAACGAATCCCTTGTCAAGCCTAGGGTACACCTTGCCGAATCGATGCCGAGGAAAGCTTCCACAATAGCAATCTTCCAAAGGACGTCGATGTAGATGTCGTAGACTTGCTCCAAAAGCCTTGCAAAATTCTCTCCAAACCCTAGCCGCAAGCTCCTCCGAAGTTCGGCGAAAGATAGGTAAAAAATTTTCAAAAAAATCTGAAGTCGCAGTATTTAAAGGGCTGAATTCAGGCATCCACACGACCATGTGGAATTTTTACATGCCCATGTGGATTTTCTGGAAATTTGATTTTCGACGAGCAATGAACAGTAATTGATACAGTAAATTGCTACAATGTTTTGCTACAATAAACTGCTACAGTGACCGCGCCCAAGTTGCTCTCGGCTTCATTTTCTTCATCAAGGCCACTAGGTTGGGCACACAATCATACGGAGAATCTTGTCGTTTTCTTCTTTTCTCCTTATTGACAAAGTTCTTCAATATTACAAGAGTTAGACTTTATGAGTGTGACTACCTTTGTGCCTCTCCAAGTTATAGAATCTTTTTTAGCACATTGGAGGTTGGTACATACTCACAAATCTATCACCCATGCCTTGATCCTTGCTTGGTTCAAGAAACTCCTCAACAAACGCAGGCATGACCCAATTTTGTTCCTTTCTCTTTAACTTTTCTCCACAATCCTACATGCACAAAAGAACACAAATACACACGAATTAATGATAAAATCTGAGAAAAGTAATGCTCAATGTAAGAAAAGAACACTTCGTATTACTTATACACGAGTACTTATCAATATTCAATGAGAAAGACCATGTTTCTGGATGGTGACCTTCAAATCTGGGATATGGGGTTGAATAGGGGTTTTATGATCATTTCCTTACACCTCATCATAACTATCACCTTCTTCTTCAGATCTTCAAGAAGACAAGTGGTAGTTAACAAGTAGCAAATGTGTTTATCAACTTGTTATCATAGTAAACTATTCTTAAGGTGGAAGGGAAAATTTTAAAAGTCACTCTTTCAAAAATATGAAAAAATTAATAAAATTTGCCTTTCTTCCTATTGCCATCAAATTGTTAAAATTTATTAAACAAATTAATAAAACAATTTTAGAGGTTTATGACAAAGTTAGGGTGCTATTACCCATCCACCCGACATGCATGTTTATTATAGTTTTTGTCGATTCATAAAAAGCTAAATTAAATGATAATTATTAATAATAAAAGACTAATTTTTATAAGAGTTAAGTAAATTACTAAAGAGTTTTTGGTTTAGCTGCCCCAAGATGAAAGGTGTTTTACGAAAACTTTTATTACTTAAGGTTCAAAACAAACTAGAAGTAGAAGTGCCAAAAAAGAGTTCTCGGTTGTGGGTCCGGGCTTGCAGCCTAATTTCTGTGTCCACCAAGTGAATATTCGTGAACTAGATTATCAATTATCAGTGGCGTGCACACTTTTGACACTTGACTTGTCCACTTTATCAAATAAATAAATAAATAAATAAAATAAAGTAAATGAATAAATATATTAACGAGTTAAATGATTATAAAGTGAGGGGCTTTTTAATAAGAAGTTCATGACTCACCGATCCTTCGTCTCCCCCTTCGTCTCCCATCCTCCACCGAGCAAGAATCAATAGGAGCAAGTCTCAGCTTGCCGTCGGAGAAAACAAACGGATATTGAAGAGGAAGAGGAGAGACTAGAGACGAAAAGTAAAATTTTAGGTGAGATTACTCTGTCGCCGAATTCCATTGTCTTTGTTGATTTTGGTTTCTGATAGATCTCTTTCGTGCTTGTTGCTTTTTGATTGGGGGTGGGTCAGAGATAATGCGGCTTAAATTTGGAAACAATTTAGTTGTTGATAAACCAAATTTGTGAAAGTTTTTGAATATCATACAAAGATGGGTTCTATATCGATGTTTCTATGTCCTTTACGGTTTTGGTTATTGCCATCGAAGGTTCTTAGAATTATGAGTTCCATTGTCAAGTTCTAATGGTGGATCCTTCTGATGATGTGCGTTCTTTTTAGGAATCTAGTTTTTGATGAACAAATTTGCGGAAGTTTATAAATATGAAGCAAAGATGGATTTTTTATTCACGGTTTTATGGTTTTGTTGTTTTTCTGTTTTAGGTGTGGATTTTTGTGATGTGCTATTGCAATTGAGAGTAATATGGTTTCACTAAATTGTAGGAGATTTGGAAATATCAATTCCACTTTCAAGTTCTATTGCTGGATCTGTGGATAGTGTGTGTTTCGTTTAGGAATATGGTTTTGATAAACAATTTGTGAAAGTTTATGGATATGATGCAAAGATGGACTTTTTATCCATGTTTCTATGGTTTTTGGGTTTTGGGTTTTAGGTTATTATGTGGTTTTTGTAATGTGTTATGGCTATTAAGGGGATGTAGTTTTACTGAATTGTTGAATAAAGTTCAAATGCATTACTTCAAGGAATCAAGTTTGGGAGTGAGGGGTTCTCTTTCCATGTTTCTTTTTATTTTAAGGGTTTTGGGGTGTGAGGCTTTGTCATGTGTTATTGCCATCAAAGATAATGTGGTTTCAATAAATTGTTGAAGATTAGAAAATATCAATCCCACTGTCAAGTTTTAATGCTGGATCTGTCACTAATGTGATTTTTTTTTTTCCTCAGTTTCACAGGAAATAATAATTTGTGTCACATTCTTCTCTCTCCCCTTTATTAGATGTTGTTCTGTTCCTATCTTTATTGCATTGTTTCAAGCCATATCACGTTTAGCAAATTATTACTTGGTGAGTGCTACTGCTGTAAACCAAGCAAAGGATGCAATACTTTTTCTTTTTTCTTTTTTCTTTTTTTGGAAATCAGCAGTCCTTAATAAAATTTGTTCTAATATTCATGGGCTTATATTTAGTTGTGGGTACTATTATATAATGAGTAGTAGATTTGATGTTTGGAGATTTTGATAAATATGTTTCCATTTGCAACCCTTCATTTGTGTACATAAGTATATCCTGAGAAAATTGATTTCAGCTAGATGTTTTTATTTTATTTAATTCCTCTTGGAAATAGAGTACAGAAGATAGACCAGCACTTGGGATAGAGGATGGTTGGAGAACAACCAAACATAAAAAAATGGGTTGTGCTCTACCCTGTTTACATTAACTCAAAGAAGACCATCGCTGAGGGCCGTAGGATCAGTGCTGCAAAAGCATGTGAAAACCCTACCTGCCTTGAGATTGTTGATTGCTGCAACTATCTTAAAATTCCATCAGCCATTGAGGTTATTATCTATTGCTCATCAATTGCATCAGATTTTGTATACTTGCTCTTTTTTATGTTACTTTAGTATGTCATTAATTTGTGTATATTTTTCACAGTTGGATAAGGCATATCCCCGGGATTTCATGCAGAGAGGAAGGGTGAGAGTATTGCTAAAACAGGAAGATGGTTCTCTTTATAATCCTGCAATTGGAACAAGTAAGGATCTTTAGGTTTCATTTATATCTGAATCTCTTGAATTAAATTATCTCCATTTGTATCAAATTTTCTAATAAGTATAAAGTCTAAACAATTGCACCTTATATTGGTTACCTGTATTTTTCTAGTAATCATTAGCATAAAAGCAAGATAAGAATTCAAGTTGTTAATAAAATGCTAGGTTAAGATTTAGCATGACACATTTCTTCAATCATCATGAACATCCGAGCATGAATGTAGTACCTTACCTATATTCTGATATTCTTCGGATTGCGACCTATATTGAGTTGGAGTGGAAGAACAAATTGTTAGTAAATACAAAATTAAAGGATTACTTCTGAATTATGTTTGTTGTCTTTACTATCTTCTAACAGAGTTGAGATGACTCAAAATGGTTGATGCTAGGTTGGTGATGAAGGTAACTTGGTTAATAACACAACAGGTCACTAGCATTTTATATTAAGCTTCTATTTTAGCATTTTCTGGCTTCATATTACAGTGGCACTAAGACAAACACATGGTATGGTGTTAATTAAGGTTATAGTCTTTCTATGGTATTGTATATGAATCATGCTTCAATGCACATCCAATCAAGTAGAGTACCTCCTTTGGTATGTCTAACTAAACCAGTGACATTAAAACTGGATCAAAATATCTCAAAAATTAAGTTTAGTACTAAAGTTGGAAAAAGAAACTAGGATTAAAAACAATGACTCAATGATTTGAAGATTTGAAAAATTTCCCAAACCCAGTTTTAAGGTGGGTTATATATTGCAGTCCATAATGCGTTTCTGAGGGAATGACCAAACTTGAAGGTCGCATATGCCTTTGGCACATGGAATTGTTTATTCATCATGTTGGGACAGAGAGTGCAGTAAGAGGTGAGTGGGATTGGCATGTGTTATGAGTAGAAAGGTAAATGTTGGAAGAAAGGGAAGAATTCGAGGTGAAACGCAGCTCAGGTGATTCCAGAAATGTGAAGGGATCATTCTCTTGAGAAATTGAATTAGTATGGAGAAGTGGATTTCTTTATTTTATTTATTTATTTCGCATTTAAAACAAGTGGGAGAGTGAAAGGCTTCGATTATATCTGGGGAATATGTGAATATGTGAAGAAGAAATCTGGTTTTTGTTGGGCCACGAGCAGGTATATGAGATGCGAGGGTGTACTTGCATGACATGTAGAAGGCTAAACATGGAAGTTGCATTAGTTTGGAGAAGTGTATTTATGTTTTTTTTTCTCTTTACTTTTACTTTTTGCATTTAAAACAAGCGGGACAGTGATTCAAGGTCAGTCATATCAGAGCATGTGAATATGTGAAGAAGAAATCCTTCCTTTTCGGGTTATGTGCAATTACATACAAGTTGAGAGAGTACATGCAGTTACCAATTTTTTAGTGGCATTTGTGTACATAGAATTTTTTTTTTTAATAAGAAATCCAAAAGATTCACCCAATTTCATTTGAGTAGCATAAACCATTTGAACTATTCTCTGAATGTGTTCAATGCGCTTTGCTTGCTGCTAAACTGGATCCTTCATTGCAGGGAAACAGCTGATGCATCAAGTTGCTGAGTTGGTCCCTAAACATCATGGAAGGACGACGAAGAAACAGGAACCAGCAGCTAATTCAACTGCTGGTCCTTCTAAATCTGGAAAGAGTGGAAAGAAGAAAAAATAGTTCTTGGTCCAGTGTTCCAATCTAACTATAGATAGTAAAATCTCAAATTTGAGCATCTTTTTAAGAACATCTCATACAAACTTGTGCTTGGTGCATGAACTCCAGTAATTTCTTATT
Source organism: Dioscorea alata (assembly GCA_020875875.1). Classification (NCBI taxonomy): domain Eukaryota; kingdom Viridiplantae; phylum Streptophyta; class Magnoliopsida; order Dioscoreales; family Dioscoreaceae; genus Dioscorea; species Dioscorea alata. The sequence goes on from CM037027.1 coordinate 11,328,234, forward strand.
CTTACTTGAAAACATAGCTCTGGCAGATAACGCAATTAAAACTCTTCCAACATGGTAAATTCAGCACTTCAAAAATATCTTAGTCATAGTTATGGCATGCAGTAATTTGATTTGATTTTCCAAGTAAATGAAAGCCTGTAATTTTTTTACTTTTTGGATTTATAACGCTGCATCATTTTAGATGATTTTGATGAGGATTTGATTAGTCTGTTTGCCATTAATAGCATTTTACCGAGTGTTTGCGCGTTGAACTTTTGTGTTCGTTTTATCAACGTTTGATTAATTTCCAGCTATGGGTTTACTTGGTTTCATCCTTGTAGCCTATGTAAGTTACATAAAAAAAATGACTTGATTTCAGTGATTTGTTTGGTTGACGGTGATTGTGACTAACATGTAACTCATATAGCCGTGTGTTATTTTTGTACTTTTTGGTTTTTGTTTTATTAGTTTCCCGAGGTGAGATAGTGGGAGCTTTAAAAAAAAAAAAAAAAAAAAAAAAATTGAACAATTGATTAAAATATTATACTTTTTATAATTAAATCCCACTTATTTTATTTTATTTTATTATTTTTTTAACTAATGGTCCCACTTATTTTTTTTAATATTTAGATTTTATTTCTTTTAATTAATCAGAGCCCCATTATTTTTTTAATATTAAGTTTTTAATTTTTTAAAAACTGCGGGTCCCAGTAGTTTTTTAAATTAAAAAAAATTTACATACAAATCCTTATAATTTTTATTAATTTTTTTATAATTTATTTTTTCTCACTTCTACTTTGTTATTTCAACTTTTACTAATTGTAACTGACCGTTAATAATTTAAATAAATAATTTTATTATTTTTTCATAATAATAAAATATTAAAAAATTAAAAAATTTCACATGTAAAAATAATTCCAACAACTAAACCAAACTCACTTGTATTTTGAATGAACTAAAGCAATTACAAATATTATAAAATAATTCAACAAATACAATATTTAGGTTACATTATGGCATACAACTTGGACTAGCAGCATTAGAACAATTTCGACGATGATGACTTTCATTGCGACATAAAACACAATGCTTTGGTTGACCGCTTCTCTTATGTCTATTTCATTACGAATCCTTCATTCAGTATGACAAGAATATGAATTTTGCTAGATTTAATGTAAAAAATAAAATAACTTTGAAAGAAAATAAAAAAAACAATGACAAAAATTTTAAAGAAGAGCTTCTCTCTATATTGATAATTTTTTTTCTTATATAAATACTTGTGTGTTTTAGAAAAGGAATTTAGAGGGTTTATATAGATCTCCATCTAATAAATGGATGGCTAAGATCAATTTCATCCAATAGCTCTCATGAATGGGGTAGGTGTCGTATGCCACCAATAATTCATCCCAACAACCCCCTTTATTATAAAAAAATATTTAAATTATTTATTTAAATTATTAACGGTCGGTTACAATTAGTGAAAGTAAAAATAACAAAGTAAAAGTGAGAAAAAAATAAATTATAAGAAAAAATAATAAAAATTATAAGGGTTTGTATGTAAATTTTTTTAATTTAAAAAACTACTAGGATCCGCAGTTTTTAAAAAATTAAAAACTTAATATTAAAAAAATAATGGGGCCCTCTGATTAGTTAAAAAAAATAAAATATAAATATTAAAAAAAATAAGTGGGGCCATTACTTTAAAAAAATAATAAAATAAAATAAAATGCGCATTTTGGGATTTAATTATAAAAAGTGCAATATTTTAATTAATTTGCCGTTGGAGAGATAGTGTTTTTTTTTCACACATAAAAATTTAAATTTAAAATTATTTGTTTATGGGATCTAAGTCTCTAATATTTAGACCAATCCTCAGTACTAACTTATATTAGAGTTTTATTTCCATATTTATATAGCGGGAGTCTAAGGGAGCAAGATGAAGGCAAAATATATTTGTACGTGGCATACCTTTTTCAAAATTATGTGCCATCCATGTAATTTTTATTTTACTAGCCAGGAATAACTTTAATGTTTTAATTTGGGATAAAGTTATTTTCCTACCATTTTCGTTACATACAATATTAATTTTGAGCAATGAATTGTTATTTTTGGTAAATAAGAAAAAAAAAATCCAACTCTTACAAATGCATTAGAAAATCATAAATCCCATGAGGGTAGATATGTAATCAACTAATTTCATGATAAGCTAAATATTATATATTTATCTTCCAATAAAAAAAATATATTTACATTCATGCCCACCCAAAACCGCGTTATTTGCTATATAGCATAAAAAACCCTTAAAACCATTTTCTTAGAATTTTGTTTATTTTATCAATTTTGTTAAATAACATATATCATAAATACCCTTGGAAATTGTGTGAACTAGTCCGAGGATGGATCCCAGTAAATAGGTTTTAATTTTACTCTAATTCAACGTTTAATCATTAATTTGAATTCAAGTAGAAATCCTAATTTGAGTACTGAATAAAATAAATCTTGAAGTGAATTGCTAAACCCAATTTGAATAAGAATAGAAGTATATATTTTTAATCCAACGACAACTATTTATCATCTACTCTATATGAGATTCGTTTTTTCTCCTAACTCTCTTCATTTTTTTTTTTTCTCATTTTACGGTTTCTTCCAACTTGCTAAGACCATGGTGAGTCCAAACATTATTCATACCATCGTGGGGACCATGGGTATGTATAGTTCATAATCTTTCTATACAAATTATATGTTTTTTTATATATTATAATTAATGTTTTTTCCCTAGCTATGTAGTTAACGCTGTTGTCTTTGGGCTCTTAATTTCTCCAATGCATGTATTTTTCTTCGAGTTCTTCATTTTATCTTATTTTATTTTTTAATTTGTAATTGTATATATTTTCTCATTATTGTTGCTTGTGCTTCCTTAGACACACATTCTAATAGACATTGAAATGGTTAGAAGAAGAAAATTCTATAAGGACTTACTCAAAATTTCCTTTTTTAGAATCCATTATGGAAGAATCGTTCATAATTATTTATTTATTTATTTTTAGGAATGGAAAAAGAGTCACCTTTAAAGGGTGCTCCCTTACGTTTTCAAGCAAGGCCCCCACTTAAGACAAGAAATGGTATAGGTGAGGACTTCTTGTATATTCCATGCTTGGGCCACCTTATTGAATTGTTCCTTATGGATGTTTTGTGGGATACATTTTGTGCATCCAAATAGGCTTCTCATTGTCACCATCAACTGATTTGGCCTTATTGTTGAGGTTCTCAGTGTTATCATGTTCTTTATTTGTAGAAAAACACAAAATTAGGGTCTGTTTGGTTCACACATATGTATACCGTAAATTGGACAACACAACCCAAATAAGTGAAATACAACACAAGTGCTTGTGTTGCTCCATATTTCATATTCAATGAACAACACAAGAATTTTGTGTTGTTTGCCGTTTGATTTGCACAAGGACTAGACTACAAATAGGACAATTATCGTGATACCTTTTGACTATTCTACCAGTTGGCCAACGATGGTGGTTGAACGATACCTATGGTTAGTAGCCAGCCGGGGATGATGGTTATATAACGCAAATGGCTAGTCAATGGGGTCACTGGTGGGCGATGACTTGTGACTGAGGGGCAATGGTTGTCGGATAATGCTGGTAGCCCTTCGACGATGATTCTTGATATCTGGTATCTTGTTGATGATGATTACTGGTAGCTAGTTGCTAGTAGTGGACATGTTAGGAATTAAAAGGGTTGGTGTATTGATTTGTCACACAAGATCAATTCGGAGGCATGTTTCTGTTGTCCTTAGAGAAATTTTCGCTCTCTATCACAAAGATCTTCTAAGAGGGTTTTATGCAGTCTCTCGCAGGATACAACCGAAGATCACGACTTAGGAAAAACGTGATTTTCCAAAACCGCACTACTTTAGAAAGAAAAGTTGAAGACAAAGTTGTTTCAATGAAAAATTGACCTCTATCATCAAATGGCTTGAATTAACCAATATTATAACTTGCAAAATACTCTTTTGAAGAGTAAAAACTTTTCACTTAATGAACCATTAACCCTCAAAAGATGCTTGTTAAGTGTTACATCTTTTGGTTTAATAGTATCATTAAAAAGTCATAACACTCTTTCAAAACATATTAATTAATTTTATTACACTCAATACATGCTAGAGAAATGTTATATCTTTTGGCCTAATAGTTACATTTATTTAAATTAACAATCTATATAACAAGACAATGGTCAGCAAAGGTAAATGGTGCTTGAGGTATCATTGCTATTTTTCATTTTAATTAAGGTCAATAATATCTTTGGTTGTCTTATCCTTCAATTGGATTTTTGTACCATGGTTATGCTGGTACAAAAAAACATCAAGTTGTGTTGTCCCTCACCGCTCTTTTATTAATTCAGTAGTCACATCCCATTTGCAAATCATACAAAGCACAAAAAAAGGTGTGTTGTGATGTTCCCCTTTTTTCTCTGATCAAATGCATTGTTAGAGTATGTGATTATGAATAATAATACTTTGAGTTTATCCATGGAAATTGTATATAAAAAAATAAAACTAAATGTTTGCTTCCTCTTATAGTTGAAGATGTTAGGGATCTTATTAGTAGGGATCATTTTCATAGCCATTGTTATCATCATGGTGATGCTCGTTGCATTTAACCTTGAGGTTGGCACAAAGATTATCGGCTCTCTATCCATCATCTTTGAGACAATTGTGTATGCCTCATTGTTGTTCGTGATTCCAAGGTTCTACAAGTGTATAGGTTGTGTCATGTAATAAATTGTACTCTGGAGAGTGCGATGCCAAACTCATAAGGACTAAAAATTACTAATACTAACTATAGTTCTATTATTATAGCCTTAACAAGAGATTGATAAAAGATAAACTAAAACAAACTAATTATGAAAGATCATTAATGATGGAGGTAACACTTAGAGGCAAATCAAGTATATAAAGGGGTATTTGGGCAATAAATCCCCTAAGGGTTTCAATAAAGATCTAGACAAGAATGTAGATTAACCTGATAAGTGCTTGATGATACATGTTTTTTGTATTAGTTTCATAGCATTATGCTAGATCATTGATTATTTTGATAAGTTCTGCTACTCAATGTTATTATTTTTTATGATTAGGGGGGTTTTTTTTTAAGTGTTGGAGCAAAAGAAAACAGTTTGAGTAAGTTTTGGACTAAATTGATAAAGGAAATGAACTAAATGAACTAAACATGCCCAGAAAACATAGGCATGCCCCTAAACATGGACGGATATAGACTAATTCTAAATTCAAAGTGGACATATGGCCTTGAAACAAGACATTGCTCCATCCTGTTGGGCTATCTTCCAATGGGACACGGGCATATATTATCCTATAAGGCATGTTTTACAGCCGTGCTTTTGCTTAATTTGCCACTTTAAGAATATTCACCTTCAAAACATGCCTATTAAACACCCCTGTGTTTATAGGCTGTGTTTAAGCTTATGAAGACCCTATATAAACAACTATTTTAAGACATTAAACTGGACTTTTTCAGAGACTTTTGAAGGAAGCTTCTTGGAGATGATTCTAGAGAGCTCTCACAACCTCTTAAAGCATTCTTGGGAGGGATTTGATCTCTTGCATATAGAGAAGTGGAGTTGGAAAGAAGAATTGAAAGATTAGATTGAGCTTTTAAGGAGACACTACAAAAAATTTGCCATATACTGACGCTTCTCAATAGTAACAATTAAATTTCGTAGCTATAGATTGGTTTTATTGACAATACTTTAAACTATCACAATATATAAGATATTTACTAACAGATTTTGTTTTGTTGGTATAGAAAGACTTTTATCTATAGTAACAGTCAAATCTGTAGCTATAGATTATCTATACCAATGGAACATTCAATTTGTTAGAATAAATATGACATTTACTTACAAATATTGTTCCATTGGTGTAACTACTACTCTATACTTATACTTATCTATAGCAATGGTCAAATGTAGTAGCCATAAATTATCTATACCAATGAATCTTTAAAAGTGTTAGAATAGATCAGACATTTAGTGACGGATATCATTCTGTTGGTAGAGCTATTTATTTTGAATTTTATCTAATTTTTATATTTATGTTTAGTAGAGCATGACTTAATTATAATAATATTATCAGAATAGAATTTGAGATTTATATTAATAATAATAATTAAATTAAAAAATTAAACTTTATAAAACAAATATAAAAAATAATGTCATGATAATTTACTCTATAAATTATAAGCACATCTGTAAAAATAACAAGCTAATGAACATAGATTGAATATATAAATTAATGAATTAATTAACAAATTTATGAAAATTAGTTAATTTATTATTTTATGTAAATTAATTTGTAACATATAATTTTTTATTTGATTAAGATAAACAATTATTGAAATAAATATTTAAAAGATTAACATTCATTACTACAACCACTAAAAAAATATTTTATTTTTTGGTAAATAAATATTTAATTTTAATTATTTTTAAAATCACTTTTAACATTGTATTATAATATATTTTATATATCTATTTTCAAAAAACGCATTTTATTAAAAGATAATTGTTTATATAGAAAAAAAAGGGAGAATTTTAATTTGAATAAAAATTTCAAGCTTATCTCTATTTGGATTAAGAGATAAAAAAAAAATTAAATCTGAGTTTAAATAAAATTCTGATCCTGTCTAGACATTAAAAAAGTGCTTATCCATGCTTGGATTAAAAAAAAGGAAAAAAAAATTAAATTAAATTAAATTCAAGTAAAAAAATTGATTGGATAATTATAAATGAATGTGAGCCCGGATGAGATAAGAACAAAAAATAATAATAATTCAATTTTAAAAAAAATCCCGGATATCCAAAACAAAATTCGTTTTGGACCGGCAAGAGATAAAATTAAGATTTGAATTTAAAAAAAATGGGAAGAAAAGAAAGGCTAGATAAGGCATGAGGATGGGTTAATTTTGCAGTAAGTCACCAAATTTTGGCTTATTATCACTTCAGTCATCCAACTTCAAAATATATCAAAATGGTCACTCAAATTCTAATTCATATCATCGGGTAGTCACCCGTGGCTTTCCAGCCCAAATTAGTCTACATGGCCGCCGAAAAAACTGAGGTTCGGCGGCCACGTAGACTAATTTGGGCTGCAAAGCCACGGGTGACTGTGGTACCTCAGTTTTTTCGGCTGCCACGTAGACTAATTTGGTCTGGAAAGACACAGGTGACTGCCCGGTGATATGAATTAGAATTTGAATGACCACTTTGATACATTTTGAAGTTGGATGACCGAAGTGATAATAAGTCAAAGTTTGGTGACTTCGTGAAAAATTAACCCGCATGAGGATTATGCATGAATGAAAAGGGATCTCTTGCTCTTGGAGGTGGGACCCACTCTTGGCATATGTTTTTTTTTTGGAGATGATGCACGTAGGCAAGGATGCATGCTCATTCCTTCTCTCTATCTTATTTTCTCTCTCAATGGCGTCACAAAAAAAAAAAAAAAAAAAAAAAAAAATCCATACAAGGAGCTACAATCACATTCACCGTCTTCATTAGCAACCTCTTCTCGAGTCGAGGCAGAGGCTGGTGGCGCAGCACACTGGACAGACGTAGGTGTGGCCGAATATCTTCAGATGGTTGTCAATGGGAGTGGTATCTCCAGATCAAGAAATGGTTGAAGAAAGTCTAGAGTAATGTTGGCGAGCTTCTTTAGCGGTGTTGGAGAATGTCCAGAGCTTCATTATTAGCAACCTCTTCTCGGCCCACTTTCCCAATCTCTCTTTCTATCTCTGAACACTCCCACGAGATTAGTCGGGCAAAGTTAAGGACAAGATGGAAGACAGTAGTGTGATGGTGATGATATATGGCTTCTATCACCGTCACCATCCTGGCAAAACTCAAGAAGCCTCGTCGCCAGTTCTCTTATCCGATCTTAGATCTCGATCTTCATCCACCGCTAGTTCTCTTCTCCAATCTTAGATCTCGATCTTCATCCCAAGGCTTTGAGAAGATCGATGGCGAGAAACAACATTCGATGGTAAGAAAATTACTCTCTTGGATTTGATGTTTTGCCATTCATTGAAAACTTCGTCGCGGTTCGTCGATGAAATTCTTCGTTAAATTGACTTGTCGTCAAGCAAGATGATGTTCATAACCCTAGCATGAATTTCGATGCATGCTTGAAAAGCTCGTGAAGTGTTTATGTCTTCAAAGAAGTAGATGCTCTTATGGAATTCCTTCTATATATATATATATATATATATATATATATATCCATGTTCTAGTTGCATCCATATAAAAATAAAAAAAAAACTCTGGACTTTATTTTTACAAAACAAAAATCTTCATTCATTCCCATGCGAATCTTTGTCATGGTGGGACCCACACCTTGGATTGCTTTACAAACCATGCATTCCTTGATTAAATGAGCAATTAATTGTATACATGGTAGCATGTCTATGTATTACATGCCAACATGCCTTTTCAATCAAAATCTCCATCTTATGCCTAGTTAGTCTTGAACTTTTAACATGCTAAGTTCAAACATGCTTTGGCTAGTATTTCAATAAGAAATGTTATCGTCCGATTTTTGGACTCTTTGTTAAAAAAAAGGGGGCTCAATTACAAAATTTGGTAAAAAAATATATTTGAAGAAAAGCTGGGCTTTTATGCAAAATCTATGGAGGAATAAATATAATGAAAATTTTGAGGATACATATGTAAAATTTTGAAAAGTGTGAAAATATGAAAGTTCGAGGGTTTAATTGCAAAAGCCCTGAAAAATATGAAAATGTGAAAGTTTGGGGGTTGATTTGCACAAAAATTTGATAAAAACGTGAAAACAATGAAATGCTAGAAAGTCCAAAAAAAGAGAAAAAAGGGTTTTAATGAAAATGAGGGGCATTTTGGTAATTTTACAAAACCCTTAAGCTTACCGTGATGTCCAATGCATGACGACTACTAACCTTGAGAGAGCCTCTCCATTGCTTCTTGACAGTTATGGAAGCGAATGAGCTATTGAAAACTCTTAAAAACCCTCTTGAAGCTAGCTGTGATGTAAAATGCATAGCGACTGTTCTCTTCGAAAGGGCCTCTCCACTGCCTCTTGACAGTCACATAAGTTTAAATAGTTGATAAAGACTTTTGAAAAAACCTTTCTTAAAGCTCGCTCTAATACATGGCGATAGCTCTCTTTGAGAGAATCTCTCCATTGCCCCTTAATAGTCACACAAGCCGAAAGAGTTGATGAAGACTTTTGAAGAACTCTCTTGAAGTTCGTTCCAATACATAGAGATAGCTCTTTTTTGAGAGAACGTACCCATTGTCTCTTGACGCTCACAGGGAGGTTATTGAGGACTCTTCTTTGAAGGTGTTGATCCCAAATGTGGTCTAGTGTAAAACATGCCACACTCGGTAGTAAAAAAAAAAGAATGATGTTTTACCAAATGAAAGAAGGCTTTTCTCCAAGTAAAAAAACAATTGGAAATGAAATGACGTATGAAACTTTGAAGTATTAAGATATAAGGAAATCAAAGGCTTAAAAAAGTTTCACAAGTCAAAGTTATAAGGGCTTCACAAGCATCAAATGCCGAAGTCCTCAAATGCGAAAATTAAAAGAGATCAAGTTCAAGATTACAACTTGAAATCCAATCCAAGACTAAGTGAGCTAAAGCTATCACACAAAAAAGTCACACCTTGATGATGTGCAAGCTAAAGCTCAAAGCATGAAAATGTTCAAATCAATAATGAATGAACTCGACAGTCTCAAGACATCAGAAGTCAGGACTCAAAGAGTTCCACAAGTCAAGACTAAAAAAAAAAAGAAAAGAGAAAATCAAATGAATCGACAAATGAACTTAGCAGTTTGAAGACATCAGAAGTCAAGACACAAAGAGTTTCACAAGTCAAGACATAAAAATTTAAATGAATCGATAATTAAACTCAGAAGTCTCAAGATATCAGAAATTAAGACTCAAAGAGTTTCATAAGTCAAGATTAAAAAAAAAGAAAAGAGAAATCAAATGAGTCGACAAATGAACTCAACACTCAGAAGACATCAAAAGTCAAGACACAAAGAGTTTCACAAGTCAAGATATAAAAAAAATCAAATTGTTCGACAATTGAATTCAATAGTCTCAAGACATCAGAAGTCAAAAATTCAAAGAGTTTCACAAGTCAAGACCTGAAGGAGTCTTCACAAGCATGAAAGCTGGAGCTTTTCAAAAGTTATATCATGCAAAAAATCAAGTTTGTGATTCATCATAGAGAATCCACAACTTGAAAAATCAAATCAGATCTAAGATGCAAGCTCAAATACTCAAGATAAAATCAAAAGTCCAAGATGGAAATTCAAATGTGAGCTCAACAACCTCAGGGCTAAGCCTTGAAGAGTTCACAAGTTCCAAAAAGTTTTAAAAGCCTGAAAGCCGAAGCTTATAAAAAGTCAAATCAAGTTCCAAATCAAGTCCAATATGCAAATTCAAATATCCAAAACACAAGTTCACCAGTTTCTAAGTCATGTTCAAGATGCATATTTCAACCGTTGACAAAGACCGAAAGTCAACAAAAGTCAAAGCGCACTTTTCGGCGAAATAGTCGGAAGGAGATAAAAGACTACAATCATTGTTGCGTTAAGATGATTAAATTCCAAACTTCTTGTACTTTCAATGAAGTATATGAATTCATGTTTATTGAAATGAATAAAATTTATTTGTCATAATTTATTTCCGTATTCACACTTATTTTCTTAATAGGAGATTCCTACGACAATGTCCAGGGTAATTGACATTAGGGGCTTGCCCTTAATGAAAGTCATGAACCCACAATCCCTTGAAGTCTATAAAATATTTAAATTTGATTTGTGATCCATCATTTTTATCTAGTCAGCCCTAATAAAAGGTCGAGTGAGAAGAAAGGAGCCCACAAAGCCTTTCACGCTTGGTGGGATAGACTTTTCCTCCCATCTTTGAAAGTAAGTGTGAAAAGAATGTTCATAAAAATGGCATTGCTTTATCTTCCTATGTGAAGTTATTTTGTGGCATGTCTCATCACTACCATATTGGAAAGGGTATAAGTGAAGCTGCTTTATAACTTTACCTATATGGGTTAAAAAGAAATATCAAGAACCAAATCAAATTTGATGATGTCAAACTTTATCAATATCATGTTGAGTCTGCCATTGTCACTGCCAAGCTCATATATAGACCTGCCAAAAAAAAAAATCTTGATTGGTTCGCTTCGGTTTAATCAAAGGGGGCAAGTTACCAAATCTCATTGAAATTGTAGACTAAGATATGATAGCAAAAAAGTTTGTATTAAAGAAAATGCAGTTGCTTCTGAAGTCAATGGCCTTTGTCTTTGTTTGACTTGTTGCAGGGAGCACAAGGTTCCATGCCAGTAGCTCTTGCCAAAGTTTAAAAAAAAAAGATGAATAGATGTGTGACCCTGAAGTACATATTGTACATGTGATCACTGAAATGGTCAAATAACCACTTGAACGAAAATGTCATCTCACTTGGTCCTGAAAAAAAGACAAAAAAACAAAAACAAAAAAACAAAAAAAAAAGAATAAAAAAATTAAAAAAAATAGAAAAAAATCAATTCAAAAATAAAAAAATAAATAAAATGATAATAATAAAAAATAATTGGAAGAATAAAATCATGTATCACTCTTGCATGCAAGCAAAAAAAAAATCTCACTTTTAAGCTTGTCGACTCTATCGCGGAGGACAAGTGGAAGAAGTCTCAAGTTCTATAATTATGGGCGGAGTAGGCTTGTAGTTAAAAGGGTTGCATCCAAATATTCAAATAAGACTATGCCAAATGTCTTTTACCTATTCAACTCAATCATTGAGGACTAATGAAAAAAGTTTCAAATTTAAATATTATGGTGGATGTCACAATGATGATATTTGTAAATCCAATCATTCATCTTACGCTAGAGGGGCATATTTCTCTACAAGGTGTGGCACCGGTGACATTGAGGTCTTCAAATTACTGCAAAAATCTTCTTGATGTTGTTCGAGAAACAATAGATGAACTCTGTGATGAGACAAAAATGTGGGAACGACATGCTCAGAGAATAAGGCTTGATCTCAAAATAATGATTAACAAAAAACAAACAAAAAGAAACACAAAAAATTATAAAAAAAAAAAACTTGATTTTGCATGATAGGATGATGCTCTCAAACAAAGATTACCCCACCGTGCATAGTTTAACATGAGGCAAAATGGCAGACGAGGCAAACACTAGCATTGTTGTTCCCAGTGTTAATGGAACTAGTTGCATTAAGGTACACATGGTGGTTAACAGGTGTAGGGTTTGATGAGAAAAGAGAGTTACCTTAGCGAATACCTCTAAAGCAAACTTCTAGCCATACTCTGAAAGTGCTAGCTGTCTCGTTAGTGCTAACTATTGGAAACACCCCCGAACTTTTGCTATCCCCGAAGCCATTTATGAGACAGAATTATATGAATATTCAAAGGCAATGTTGAGCTTCTCTAAAGGTTATGAGGAATTTTGGTTGTGCTCCTGAAACAAAAGCATGGAGATCATTATTAGCGGTTACAGACACATTAGCAGGATGGATAGAGCACAACCCTAGCACCTGGAAAAATTATAGACTATAAGTAAATGGGAGGATGATTCTTCTATCCATCTATATCTGGAGAATTCAATTTCAAAAAAAAAAAAAATGGTGAAGGTGTAATTGACAAGAGGGTTGAAATTCATCAATCCACAATTAATTCTTGGCATAAAGGTGTAGTTTCTGATGTTGGCAAAAGCACTTCATTTATACAAGTTGACTTGGATGACAGGTGAATGAAGACTTTGAAAGTTAGTAAACAGGAGGTCCACTTCATTTTTTTAAAAAAGGAGATGAACATAACATTAAATCATCATATTGTAATCGGTTCATTTGTTGAGCATCTTCTTGTTGCTGGGTTCATTGTGGTCTTCATACCAACCTTCACTCTTGAATTCATCATAGAAAAATGGGCGCTATTTGAGACATCCTTCGTTTCTTAACATCCCTCAAGCCATTCTGGGAGTGTAGGTGCCCCTACACATGATATGTTGGCCATGCTGGGAATTTCTCGCAATCCGTCTATATTTCTGAAGCTTTCACTAGGAGCTGTGCAACGAGAGTAGGTTCTTGGAAAGTGGCATGCAATCCAGCCATAAAAGTAATAACGTGGGAAAGGAACATAAATGTTTTGTGATCCTTTACGGTGTGAAGTTATGATGTCTAGGTTGGTGTAGATACACGCCAACACAGCTGAGTCTAGAGATAGCTTTGTCCTTTTTGCTAGTTTTACCGCCATTACAAATACTTTAGGATGAATGAAAGAACTCCTACAAGGCATGACAAAATAACAAAGCCATAGGCATAATAAGGCAGCCAGCCTGCACTCTTCTGAGGCTTGAGGAACGGAGTGAACGCCATTATCTCCAAGTCTCCTTCTCCCTTGTGGACTCTTGCAAAAGAAATCTGCCCACTGAACATAAGTAACTTTGCTAGTTTTTGTTGCAGTGGAGTCACCGATCCATTGGTAGATGTTGAACAAGTCATTCAAAATAGAGGGATTGACCTTAATAATCTAAATGCCTTTAATGATGCTGCTGGTGTCTAGAGCACCTTGTTGAATACCCATCTACTTTTTGTGTTGTAGAGGCCGAGTACTTTATGCTTGGCTAGAAATCCATGCTTCTTGAGATCCTGTTATTTATTTATTTTCACACATGTGACATTGCATTCATAATTAGATCCTAAGCTTGGGAATTCAATTTCTTGAAAGGCGGGTAGCCTAATTGGGCATGAGGTTAAAATTTGGGTGGTCTCTCTTTTTTTTTTTTTTTTTTGCAGATCTAAAAATGATTTGGGTATGAGATTTCATAATCTGGCCCAGCCAATTTGGGCCCCTGCTTCAGTGAGAAATACTGATTTTCAGATCAAATATTGTTTGAATTTAACTTTTTAAAGTCCACCTCTGAAAAAGTCATCATTGACTTCCAAATGGGTTTTGCAGTCAAACATTGAAGATCAAATATTGCTTGATGATCTGTAGGGAAAATATATGGGTGAGATTAAATTTGAGGAGGAGAACTAGATTTTAACGTGTCCCTGTTGTTTGGCATGTGTGATGGGTCCCATTGGTTGGATTTATTGGCCATTGAGGAGGAGAACTAGCTTTTAACTTTTCTATTTTCTTTCTTTTGCATTAGTTTATTTTAAGGTTGGCATCAAGTGATAGATCTATTGAAACTTGAAAGGGCACTGGTGGATGAAAACAACCAAAAGTAACCAAGGGGTGCCAATTCTTTCTTTGATATTTTGATTGCTGAAAGGCAGGTGAAGGTATTAAAGATGGTTTGGATTAATAGAAAATAGAACATTATGAAAAGAAAAAAAAAGTAAAGATGTGCAATGAATCAATGATTTTTTTTTTCATTTACTTTCAGTTTTATTTGTTTTATTTTCTTGTTCTTTAGAAATTTTGATTTTAATATTTACTCCCATTTGTTTGTCCATTTTCAAAGCCATATCCATTTTTTTTTTCTTTTCTTTTATCAGTTTTCCCTCACTACAAACAAAGCTAAGATTGAAGAGAAGCAAACTCATGAAACTTTGAAGACCTTTTACTTTGACCAAGATGTTTCATTTCCATGATAGTCAAGGTAAGCAGATTCAATGAGGTAGACATTAGTTTTGAGGAAGATGAACATACTCATAAACATGATTATTAGCTTATCATTTAAGTCTAGTTCATTGAGTATAATAAATTATATTAAGTCAAAGAACTTGACGGTACTATATTGGACAATTGAAAGAAATATAAAGCAGAATCTTCGAGGTCGATGTGTTATTCTTGTGGAGGTTTTGGGACCATGTTCTATGAATGCAAACAAGTTGGACATTGTTTCTACATTTTGCACACTAGATTAGGATTTTCCGTTTGGTTCTCATTTAAAAGATTTTAAACTAATTCAAATCCATATATTTTTTTTATTAATAAATTATAAATCTTTGAAATTGTGATACTACAGTTTTTTTTAAAGTTTATGATTCTGAACTCCGAAGTATGTTTGAAATTGTTTGGGCCATTCCAACTTCATATATTTTTTTGCCCTCTATAATAAATTTAAAAAAAAAATAAATTGTTCATTAATATTGTCAAGTATAATTTAAATTTCTCCTACCATTGTATAAACAATCCTTATAGAGAACATAGCTGCTGCCAGAAATGATGCTTGTTTTTAAAAACAAATTCTATTTCTTCATGTTGTTGTATCTATAGTGCTCAGTCATTTAACTAAAAACACATTTCTATTTTGTTGGGTTTTACAAATATAAGGACCAATGCTGATGTTGAAAGGTAATCAATGTTTTACAATTTTTTGTTCAGAATAACATTTGAGTAAGAGATTATAATAATAATTATTCTGTAATTATTATAAATTTATTAAATAAGTTTTCATATTTGTTATAAGCACGTGTGTGCACACATATATATATGGCAAGTTTTTGTCAATTTGTAGTTGTTTGTAACAAAGATGGTCTATATATGAGTGTATGCTTTCTTTGTTTCATTCATTGTTTTGAATGCAAATTGTCATGTGCATGATTATGTTTGCCTTATTTATTTCCTTTCCTAATCATTGAATAGAACAAACATGCCCTTGGGTGTATATGAATTGTGTTTGTGGAATATTTGCAGGGATCTTGTATTGTGAAGCAAAGTGTGGGGAAGAAGGTAGGTCAAGCACTTGAAATCAACTATTTTCAAGTGAGAAACTACTTGGAGGTAAAATAGATAATCTTGTATTGTTATTTTTATAAAATGACATCTAATTAAGTTTTGGAGTTGCAAACAAGATCAAAATGCATGCTCATTAGTCAATTCCATAGCTTTGTCATCTGTAATAAATCATGTAGAATTGATCAATGTAATGGGAAGTTTGATTAACATTTTCTAAACAAAGGAATCAGGTATACTGCCATCTAAGTTTTTTTTAACATTATTAGGAAACTATTTAACAATAAATCTTTCCTATTATAATATTATTTTTATAATAGTTTTCTCTAATAAGTATTGGCATCTAGAAATAAAATATATGCAAACACTAATATTATAAATCATTCTTTATTTTATTTTTATTTTTTAATTCTCACAAGTAATTCAAATATATTGTTATTATTTCAGTGTTAATTCTTCAACCTATGGATAAAACTTGGATAAACCTTACATCAAGATCAAGTGAGAGTATATTAATGGGGTCACCAATTTCTTAGATTTTGCCTTTACCAAATTATCCAATGATGGTAAAATTTGGTGTCCTTGTGTTAATGTGTGAACACATATAGGGTGTCCAAAAGAGAAGCATTTGATCACATTATTTGTGATGGCTTTCTTAAAGGATATGTTTGATGGATTTTTCATGGGGAAACCATGGAAGTAGCTACTTCTACTGTTATAAGTAATGAAGAAGAAATAGTGTTTGGCAATGATAATCATGAATTATTGGATGATATGATGGCCAAAGAATATATGAATGCTGATGTCCATAATATGAAATTAGAAGAAAGAAAGTCACTGGGGCCAACATTATGCTCACAAAATTCATAGTGACAATTTTTATAGCTTGCTTAAAGATGCCGAGGTAGAACTATATAGGGTTCCAAGAATTTCACAAAATTCTCTTTTGCTATCTATTTGTAACATATTAAATGTTTTAATGGGTGGACCAACAAATCCTTCAATGCAATACTGGAGTTGTTGAAAATTGTACTACCAGAAGGTAATACATTGCCAAGGTCATATCAAGAAATGAAAAAGATGATTTCAAGAAAGTGACTTTGATTTGCTTGAGTATCAAGCTGCTTCAACTTTATGTGAAATGGAGAAAAAATTTTCTCCATCTTTTTTTACCGTAATGGTACATTTGGTTATTCATTTAGCAAATGAAGCAAGACTTGCTGGTCCAGTCATATATTGGTGGATGTATCCTGTTGAGAGGTATATGTTGCATTCTAAATATTATTTAAATACTGATACACCCCTTGGGTGTGTACCCACAAGTGCACGGGTTGTCGAAGTAATAAAATACCCTAGTGAGTGGGTAGTCGTATCCATAGGGAATAGTGTTCAGAAACAAGTGTTATCGCTATTTAGCTATGAAGGAAGTCGATGATGAGAGAAATAAATAAATAAATAAATAAATAAATATATATATATATATATATATATATTATATATATAATGTAAAAGTAAATAAAAGAGTGCAAGAAGAGTAATGAGGGTAGGAGAGGTAATCGATATAAAGATGGGGTACCCGGACAAAGCCTCCCCTAGGACTAATGCTTCTAGTGCAAGACTAGTATTATACCCTCTAATTGATGTATAATGAGTCGTGGAAATTCTTAAGTACATGGTCCTAAACCTAAGGTCAACTGTGACTAGTTCCAACATTATGCCCTGGCATTAGGTTTCACTACGACCCTTAACTCTCGTTGACCTGTCAACTAAGCCCCAGGGGAGTCTATCATCCTATGCCTCACACTACGTGGAACTGCTTGGGGTTCTAGGGATTGCAAGTGAAAGACCATGTTCCTAAGTATAGTTCTAACCCTTTGGTCCAGGTGAAAGAACCCTAGTCTCAGTTAAGCCCCAGCCCTAGATTCACTACAATCCTTCACTATGTTAGGGGAGTCCATCTCCTAGCACTTCACTCTACTTCGACCGCAAAAAACTCTTTAAACATGGAGGTAAGGAAAATCACACCAGAGGGGAAAGGGGACATTTCTCTACCTCATGACTCACCCTCTCAACCCTCTCCAATCTCGAGTAGTCTAATCCTATAGGAGTTGTCACACCTCCAAAGGACAACCTAGATGACTCTCAACCCTAGTGTCACATCTTAAAGGAAAATCAATACAAGAATAAATCAAGATTTGAACTCAATTAAATTCATCAATAAAGAAAGCATAATAAAAGTCATAGAAACAATATCATCCTAGGGTTTACAAGTCCGAATACCGACTAGGGTTTAGCTCTCCATGGAGCAATACAAAATCAATAAAGAGATTAAGAACATATGCATAAAAACCATAAAGAAAACCCCCTTGTAGATCGTATCGATGGTTTTGTGGAGCCGCACGTCTTCCCCAACGAATCCCTTGTCAAGCCTAGGGCACACATCACCGAATCGATGCCAACGAAAGCTCCCCCAATAGCTATCTTCCAAAGGATGTCGATGCCGAGGCCGTATAATCGCCTCCAAAGACCTCCAAGAACCTCTCCAAACCCTAGTCGAAAGCCCCCCAAAAGATAGGCAAGAGATAGAAAGGGGGAGGGGGGGTGGGGGCGGGGGGACGGGTCCCCAAATAGATCTCAAAACGGGCTATTTATAGGCTGAAATCGGGGTTTCACACGCCCCTGTGGATTTTCCACACGATCCTATGGAATTTCCACACGGGCATGTGGGCTGTTTTGCTGCTTTTCGGCGGACTGTGAACAGTAACTTGCTACATTGTTTTTACTACATTACCGCTACAGTACTTCACCGAAATGCTCCCAAATTTATCTTCTTCATCGAGGCTGTTGAATTGGGCACACAATAAACAGTAGATCATGTTGATTACTTCATTTCTCATCATTGGCGAAGTTCTCCAATGCTACACGAGTTAGACTTTTGTGAATGTAACTACTCGTGTGCCCTTACAATAGAGGTTGGCACACACCCACAAGTCTAGACTCGTACCTTGTTCCTTGCTTGGTCCGAGAACTCCTCAAGAATGGCGAACATAACCTATTCTTGTTTCATTCTTCTCTAAATTGGCTCCACAACCGTACAAATGCACAAAAGCACACAAATTAATGATAAAATCTGATGAAAGTAATGCTCATTGTAAGATAATAACACTTCGCATTATTATAACACGAGCACTTATCAAATACCTAAATTTCAATTTTAAATTTGATACATATATTAATATTTTAATTTATATTTCAATAGGTTTCTTCTTACGCTTAAGATGTATGCGCGTAATAGAGCTAGTCCAAAGGGTTCAATTATAGAAGGCTATTTAGCTAATGAATGTTTAACTTTTGCTTCACGATATTTAGTGGGGACTGAAACTAGCTTCAATCAATCAACTAGAAATGAAGAAGATCAAAATGTTGCCATTGATGAAGAATTATCTATTTTTGCAAATGTTGGAAGACCGTTGGGAAGGGAAAAAAAAAAATAAAGGCTTTCATAGTAACAAGCGTAGGAGGGTCTCATGTATTACACTTGACAACCAAACTTTGGTACAAGCACATCGCTATGTGTTGTTCAATTCTGATGTAGTTGCTCCATTTTCATAGTAAGATTAATTCATCATATAAATTTTTATGTGGGCTAAATTATATTAGTTGAAATTCTTTTATTTAGTATATTTCACATTGTATTTAGGAAGCATGAGCAATTTATTAAGAGGCTTAATCGCTCCCCACATCTTTCGTCTTATGAGATACAAAAGTTGCTAAGTGGAATATTTCATGATTGGTTTCATGATCATGTAAGTGTAACGTCATGTTTAGATTACTTATAATATTTTTAAGTTATAGCATTATTTTAATTAATAATGTATGATATTACATAGGTTGCACAATTGGGGCAACAAGGAAATGCAAACATCACCGATGAACTTAGACTACTTGCTCGCAGTCTAATGGATACGGCAAAGAGATACACTGGATACATTGATAATGGTTTTAGATTTCACACCAAAGCACGTGAAAGATGGTTAAGAACTCAAAATAGTGGGGTTGTTGTAACAGCTAAGATGATGAGTTATGCAAGTTTAAGGGATGCACGACCTACTGAAGGAGAAATTAACTATTATGGAGCTTTAATTGACATCATCCAACTAAACTACAGTGGCAAATTCCAGGTTGTTTTATTTAAATGTGATTGAATCAATCCAAATAGAGGTTTGAAGAAAGATAAATGGGAAGTGTTATTGTCTTACATTGAGCATTACTTTTATCAGGTTTTATCATTAAATTGTGTGCATTTGTGTACTTTTGTGCATTGTAGGGTTGTGGATCTAGTTTGGAGAAAAAGAGCAAAGTTAGATCGTGTACGTCATTGTTGGGGAATTCTCGGACCAAGCAAGGAACAAGGCACAAGTCTAGATTTGTGGGTGTGTGCCAACCTCCTTTGGAGGGGCACAAAGGCAGTCACATTCACAATGAGTCTAACTCATGTAGCATAGGAGAATTTCACCAAAGAGGAGGATTGAAGCAATCGACATGATCTACCATTGATTGTGTACTCAATTCAACGGCCTCGATGAAAAACAATGAATTCGGGAGCATTTCGGCGAGAGTACTATAGCAAGTTACCATAGCAAAAATGCTGTAGCAAGTTACTATTCATTGTTTGCCGAAATTCAGCAAAATAGAAACTTCACACGGGCGTGTGGAAATTCCACACGGCCGTGTGAAATTCCGATTTCAGCCGATTTGAAGCTGCGACTCAACACTATTTAAAGGCCCTTTTGGGACTTTTTCTGGATCTTTTCGCTTATTTTCTGGAGGGTCGCGGCTAGGGTTTGGATAGGACTTTGTGGAGGATTGGAGTGCGCCATCGGCATCGACATCGAAGCCCAGCAGCCGCACAAGACCACGGCCATGCTACACAAGGGGGTTTTCATCTATGTTTTCGATTTATATTCATTCATATACATTGATGGATTTGTATAGCTCCATAAGGAGCTAAACCCCTTGTGGGTATTCGGACTTGTAAACCCTAGGATGATTATGTTAATATGACACGTTATTATGCTTTCTTTATTGATGAATTTAATGGAGTTTCAATCTTAATTGCTTATTGTATTGATTTTCCCTTTAGCCGTGACACTAGGGTTGAGAATCGTCTAAGTTATCCTTTGGAGGTGTGACAACTCCTATAGGGTTAGACTACTTGAGATTGGAGAGGGTTGAGAGGGTGAGTCATGAGGTAGCGAAACATCCCCTTTCCCCTCCGATGTGATTTTTCCTACCTCTGTGTTCCACGAGTTCTTAGCGGTCGAGATAGAGCGAAGTGCTAGGAGATGAACTCCCCTGGGGCTTAGTTGCGTGAGCAACAGAGTGAAGGGTTGTAGTGAATCCTAGTACTGGGGCTTAATTGAGACTAGGGTTCTTTCACCTGGACCAAAGGGTTAAAGCTATACATAAGAATAGGGTCTTTCACTAGGAATCCCTAGAACTTAAAGCAATCCCGCATAGTGTGAGGCTTAGGAAGATGGACTCTCTTGGGACTTAGTTGACAAGTCAACAAGAGTTAAGAGTCATAGTGAAACCTAATGTCGGGGCATAATGATTGGGATTAGTCACGGCTGACCTTAGGTTTGGGACCGTGTATTTAACGATATACTTGACTCATTAAACATCAATAGGAGAGTATAATAGCATTATATTGCACTAGAAGCATTAATCCTAGGGCTAGCTTGTCCGGGTACCCTATTTCACTCATTGATTGTCCTTCTCTCACTTTTTGCGTGCATTCTCCTATCTTACATACTTCTCTTTTATTTCTTGTTTCTTTTAATTACTCTTGCATACACACACTGATTCTGTTTTCACTCTCCGTACATCACACTAGCTAAATAATAAACGCTTGTGTCTTTGATCCCTACTCCCTGTGGATTCGACTACCCTCTCACCGGGGTACTATTATTACTGCGACAACCCGTGCACTTTCGGGCCCTTGTCAACTGTAATCCCCAGGTCGAGTTTTGCAAAATACAAACATCAATGGCAATCAACACAAGAAGATAATCCAAATAAACAAAAGAAAGTTCTCAAGGAAACTCAATAATCAAATAGCCAAAAGTCAATACATCATAATGTCAAGTTTCATAATTCGGGACACAAAAAGACGGTTACTCCCACATGGTTCTACAATCAATCATAGGAAAACAATAAGAGAAATAAAGATTATCCATTAAACTCCCTTCTTGCTTCACATTCTTGTCTGAGAAGGCTTGACGATGATCGTCACTGGCAATCCTCCTATCCCATGCTTATCTCCACTTTGAATCCAGCCCTGAATGATGCTGATGGCTACCTTAACCCGTACCTCTCCAAAGAGAGAAGAAGATCCTCTTTAAAATCTAACTTTAGGGTGTAAATACCCCTTTTCGATATACGCATGGTCGTGCTCTTGACCGTTCTTCGCTCTAGATATTTGGAAATAATTCTTTGTGCAATTCCTGTAAAACACACGAGCACAAGCACGCCCATGCTTTTGGCCAGTGCTTTGAGAGCATGGTGGTGCAAGGAGTATTGAAACAGTGATTTTATTTCCATGCAATTTCTAGTAAAACACATCGGTGCAAGCATGCTTGTGCTTGCTGACTGTGCTCCCTCGGCACGCTGGTGCTAGGACAATGAAACCGTGCTCTCTGATTTGTGCAGACTCTAGTGAAATGCATGGGACTCAAAATGCCTGTGCTTCCAAGCACGAGTGTGCTTCAGATTGTGCTTATCTTGAAAAGAGTATTCCAATGCCGTTTTGGGCTAGAATTCATCTCTAATCTTTTCTTCTAGCCCAAAGTCTAATTATCTACAATAATTAGTAAACATACCTCAATTAGCATCGGTTTATAAGAAAAACATGCTAAAAGAACAAGTAACACACACAATAGCGTGTATAAAATATCTATATAAAATGCACTCATCAAATATCTCCACACTTAAACTTTTGCTTGTCCATAAGCAAAAACACTCGGTTCACAAGTAAAAAAGATGAGTGCATGACCTCAAATCTCATAAAAGATAGGGTATTCATAGACATCAATGGAACATTAGAGACTAGCGTGTAAAGAGTTGATTCCACAAAAATTAAATTCACCCATACTCCATAATCCCCGTTCGTGTGTGCGGTTACCTAGACATGTGCCCATGTTCCGATAACTAACAAGCAAAGTTAATTTTATTTTAAACAAAAGGAACACAAGAAGGAATTGGTCTACAAGATACAATCCTTCATAGGATACAAGTACACCCACAACTAGGGTAAAGAGTGAAATGAAAGAGTTTTCGGAGCACGGGTGAATCAACAATTAAAACAACAAAATGCACTAGCTCTAATGTCACCCTTAGTCTTATGAAACCCTAACAACATGTCATAGATTGTCCTAAGTCATGCATCATCACAATGAATACAAAAATCAGAATAGTTACAAAGATAGACCTCCCCCACACTTAAACATTACATTGTCCTCAATGTACTTTAAGGGGATCTGTTCCTAATGTAATTTGTCTAACTTGAGTTATACTATTATATGGATTATTTGCCATGTCTATTAAATGCTGATAATGATTTGGAAAGTTTATTTTCCAACTATTTATCATATTTCTAGTTGTTCCTAATAAATTTTCTATAAAATTTACTATTCTTACATTGTCTAATGCATGTGATAATCTTTCTAATGCATTGATGTTATCATATTCCCATCTATCTAATAATTCAACCCATTTTTAGGATGGACTATACATATGACTAACATACAACCATGATAATTTTCTTTTGGCATGGTTTTTACTACTAAGGGATCTGGTATTCCTCTTCTGTAAAAGTTCTATAGGATTGTTCTGGATTATAAAACTCATAACTGCTTTTTTGTCTAAGAGGTTATGTTGTTCTTGGGCCACTTTCAATTGTTGTTAACCCTGCTGGGCTAGACGAATTAGCACTTACTTGATTATTACTTCCTACACTTTTCACATTTATTTGTAATTCATCATAGTTATCTACTATCCCTAAATTTTTTTTTTATTAATTCATCAATATATCTTCTAACTATCTAGCAATTTTTTTCTTTTTTGTTAACAGTTCTTCTCTCTTGCTATTGAGATTCAATTGCTGCAATGCTTAATCCATGAATTTAGTTAGTGAGAACTCAAATTTGTGAGCATAGGTATAGTTAGCAAGAGCCCGACCTATGATTGATCACTTATTTAGTTAGTGAGAATCTAAGTGTGTGTGAGATCTCCCACAAATGAAAAGTTTGAACTCATTCCTCTGAGTTTGGGTGATAGGGACTATTTAGATTAGGGTGATATAATAGAGATGCTCATGAAACATAATGCATTCATAGGGAGAATGTGCTAAATACTTGCTTCTCTATGCTTAGGTGTTAGTTATTTAGAGATAAGGGATAGTATATACATATGCAAGGAATCTCTATGGTCTAATGATCAAGACAAATTAGGCTCAAGAATCTTTAAATTAAAAGTTTGTCACACTTAACAACCAAAGGAATTATTGTTCCAAGCACCATTCTCTTGAAATTGACCTTTTCTTGATACTTGCTTGTGATCTTGGAAGCAACTTTATAGATCTTTTTTGTTTTCTTATTTAGAATCTAAAATTCATCTTTGTTCAGCTAGATTATAGGGAGAAAGCTAGTATCTAGTACTCAATTTTCTTGTGGGGTCGACCTTGCTCATTAGAATATTATTATTATTTGATCAACATTTGCACTTGTGTTTTATAGCTTCATTCACGTAGCTCATCATCAAGACACCAACAAGCACCAAGAGGAAGTAATGCACAAGCTGATGGTGCTTCCATGGCAGAATTGATACTTGTAATCAATAGGGCGAGAATGGCAATGGACTTGTACAGTTGCACCTTTGACAAAATTTATCAAATGTTGGGTCTTTAAAGTTAAGCAATTTAAAGACAGTAAGAACGAAGAGGTGTTTGACTACTTAATGCAAATAAGGGAGAAGGTCATAGGTTTGTCATGAAAAGGCTTCGCATGAAAAATGTTTGGATCGAGAGGTCCTTGAGTTCCTACATGGCTTGATTTGATGGGCGAGTGTCTCTCTATTTTATGTTGTTATGGGTTACTTTTATTTTCTTTGCTCTTGCATGTATGAATGTTGTTTTTAGTGTAGTACAACTAAATACGATGATGTAGAAGTATACAACAAAGTGTTGATCTATGTCTGTATCAATTGTAACTATCAGAATTCACAACCATTTCTATCTATGTATGAAGTACAAATGGTTCTTGTTGTTTCTGAGACTTTTGTTTGCCTTTTTTACATTATAATTAAATGAATGAAAGAGTGAATGAATATCTCCATATCTTTGCCTCAATAAAGATTGAGCATTGCTAAGCTAAACAATGATTTCTATTTGTTATGTAGGAAGATGTTGAGGCCTTAGTGTTCATCTCCACACTTGTGTTCTTGGTAGATTTTTGCAGCTTTTGGTTACGTTACTAGTTCATACGTTTGTAACTTTTAAAGATTTTTTCATATCTTTTACATATTTTCTAGATGTTTGAAGATTTTGCATATGTTGCTAATTCAGGTATAATTCGAGTACATATTTTTGTAGATTTTCAACACTATGCTTAGAGTTGATGTTTTCACCCATCACTAAACTAGTTAGCACAAAGTTTACTTTAAAGTTTAGAGTTGGTTTATAGCAACCGCCGGGGAAAGTTTTAGCTATGGAAGCTACTGGTGTATTCAAAATGAGCCGAGTTGAGCTTGCGTGTGTTCAGGCTCGGCTCGTGACTAAAAGAAAGAGCTTGAGCTCGGCTCATGATTCCAATGGAGCCTAATATATTGTTTGAGCTCAGCTTGTTTAAAGAATTGTATAACTCGAGCTCAGCTTGAGTTCAACTTGAAAAACTTGTTTATGGGCTCTTTTGAGCTCGAGTTCATTTAAATGCTTGTTTGAGCTCATTTGACGCTTGTTTGAAGCTCATTTACAAGCTCATTTTTGAAAGAAAAGAACCTTCATAATCACAAATATTATACCTTTGCAATCTTTACATCAAAATAAATTATCAATTGCAATTAAGGAGCTCAAAATATCAAAGAAAAAATTCAAGCATAGTCTTCAAATGAACAACCACATATTATCCAATGGCAACCATGAAACAACAACAACAAAAACATTGTTTATCCCTATTGAAACAAGAAGTATGTTGCCCATAATCAAATAACAACAAAGCAAAAAACACTTGAGCCTTCTAATTCATCACACGTAAGCCTTCCTTCTAAGCAAACTCCTCACAAGTCTAAATACATTCATAGAAGCATAATTACCTAAAAACAAAAGAAAAAAATAGTGTTATTAACAAATACAAAATGTAAAATTAAAAACAAAATGCAGTACTGGTCTATCAAAAGCAGGGAAGCTACTAGAGATGTGCAAAGATGGTTTCATTTCAAAGGAAATTCAAGGACTTGCTTCTTGTTCTACGAAATGCAAATAATATTACAAATGGTCTTTCATATAATTAACTTCAAAATTAGAACATGTAAATTATTTTTACTTACTTTTTCTTTTTTTTTAATTCCATAATAAGCTCTTAACCAACCTCCACCACACATTAATGCTTCAACCGTAGCCAATGTTAATAAAACACTATGCGGCGCAATAACTCTTTTAGTTGCAATACAAGCTAACTCAGAAGCTATTGTGGTTATTGGTATGAATAGAACATCACAAGCCATCTTTGACAAAAATTGAAACTTCAAATTATTCGCTTTCCACCACTACAAGACATCAAAAGAAGGGTCAATGCTCTCATTGTATATGTAACACTTTCTTCCAAGCACATATCTAATTCTGACTTTGAAAATTAGAGAGAACCCACATTTTTAATGAAATTATCAAACTCAGACCTTAATCTAGATTTACCAAAAACTAAGAGTGGATGAAGAGGAAGTTGTAGGAGCAAAAAATTGACTTTGAGTTTCCATGTCATCATTGGCCTTGAGCGCTTCCATATACTCATTATAAAGCTTGTCATCACAAATAGTTAGAGAAAGTCTACCATTCTTAACATCTATAATGGCACCTGGTGTAGCTAAAAATGACCTACCCAAGATGATTGGGATTTGAGAATCCTCCTCCATCTCTAGCACAACAAAATCTACTAGAATGAAAAACTTACCGACCTTAATTGGCACATCTTCAAGGATACCTATTGGATACTTGATAGAGCGGTCTGCCAAATGCAAAGTGATTGTAGTCGTCCTGAGTTTACCAATTTCTAGCTTCCTACATATAGAGAGATGCGTAAGACTTACACTAGCACCAAGGTCGCATAGTGTCCATTCAAAACTTGTGGTGATAATCACACATGGAATGGAGAAACTTCCTAGGTATTTAAGCTTTGGAGTCAACTTGTTCTAGATTAGAGCACTAAACTCCTCATTCAGTGCTAATATCTCGTATACCTCTAGTCTCCATTTTTTGGACAAGATGTCATTGAGGAACATGGCATAGGAGGGCATTTGTTGTAATGCCCCTATAAATGGTATGTTGATGTATAACTTCTTCAAAAGCTCCAAAAATCTCCCCAAATTTCTTATCCTTCTTAACTTTAGGCAATCTCTGCAGAAAGGGAATTTGTGACATGTATATCTTTGGCGGAATGTACTTGAGATCATTTTCACCTTTTTTTCCAAATTCTTCTTTCTCTTCATTTACCCCATGTGAGGGAAAAGTATTGTCAGCCTCTTCGGTTTCATCACTAGAAACAACTTATTTTTGGGTTTTTGGTTCCTCTAACTATTTTCCACTCCTTAATGTCATTGCATTACAATGTTCATACAGATTATTTTTTGTCTTTCCTATGAACATCCCTCGAGTCCTTAAAGAAAAGCTTGCTTCCTGAGCAATTTGAGTTTCAAGCATCTTGTTGTGAGTAGCCAACGAATCAACTTTAGATGTTAATTATCTTAATTCCTAATTCATGGCTTGACCCTATTGCTTAAACTCCTAATTTTGTTTTGTTTGAGCTACCACAAAGTTCTCAAGGAGAGATTTCAAATTTGACTTCTGAGTTAGTGAGTGGTTGGTAGGTCTTGGATGAAATCCTAGAGTGATAAGTGCTATATTATACATGTAGTATCGATTATTTTTAGCGCTTAAATTATCCTTATGTGACTGTTTTTATGGGTAACCGGTACTTAATTATTCCATTATGTTTCATAGGACAAAAGAAGCACAACAAAAGCCAAAAAGAGGAAATCGGGAGCAAAATGGTGCCAAAAGCAACAAATAGAGAACTAGACAGCTAGAGTACACACTCGCGTACTTGCTCATGTATACTTTGGCAGAGGAGCGAGCAAAAAAGCACCTAGACACAGTGCACACATTCGTTTACTCCCCGATCATCATCTTACCAAGAAGAACATGGTCGTATAGATCAAGAACACGCTCATGTACATTTGAAGAGTTGCAGAGCATGTTATAGATGAGAACATGGGCAGATGAGAGATACATTGCAGTGCAACTCAAGAAGCTGAAGGTCTAATATACCTGAGAGTTACATGGTCAGACAAGGAACTACACAGCCATGTACACACAATCATACACCCCTTGTGATGATGATTTTTTCAACCTATTTGTGTGAGTTACACTGGCAAGATACATGCTCGTGTACTTTCTTGTGTATAAGTCGGGTCCTTGTACTTACAAATAGAAGTTTTCAAGTGCTTTAAGGCATCCAAGTTTTAGCTAAATTCCTAGAAAGAAGCTGAGGATGACTAGCTAGGGTTAGAGAGAGCTTTGAATGTTTTGAGGAGTTCGAAGGAGACATTGGAGTGATGATCCATTAGCAATGATAGTGGCTCACATCAACTTTGACATCACAGCATTAAGAAGGAGTTTTTCTTCATATCTTTAGGGTTTTAGAGATTGAAATACACTTTGTAGTTATGAACTTCAGCCCCATGGAAGGCTAACTTCCTTGGGTACACTAATTGATGTAGCTTAAGAATATTTTCAACTTTTGATTGCTTTTAAATATAGATTACCTTCCGATTTTGGATTCATCTTTGTTTATCTTGTTGGTTTTGCGTATCAATAGAGGCTCTACCATATCAATTTCACTTGTATACCGAGAGATCCTTGTGAGGAGATCCCACATAGATGAATTGATATCACTAATGCTCACTAGAGATAGTTAGGGTGCCATGTACCTTTTGATTAGAATCTTGGTAGTTTATCTCTGATCCTTCACATGGAAATCCTAAAGCTCATTGCAATCGTATGAGGGTAAGAGTAGGAGAGGTTCACTTCCACCTTTAGCATAGGATTAGACACTAATGAGTCTTAAGAGAGCACTTAATGTAATTTTGATTTCCTTCGATGGGATTAGCCAATGATTATTCTCTATTAATTTGCAATCATCTTAATCTTTAATTTTGCAAGTGAAGTTAATCCGGGTACAACTTTACCTATTATTTCTATTTTCTCATTTCCTATGATTTGGTCTTTTGTTGATTTTATTTTTTTGTTTTAAAATCAGATTTAATCTTTGTTATTTAGTTAGCTAGTGAAGATAGAGATAGTACTTGTATTATCTAGTCTCTGTGGATTCGAGCTTGCTCTTTTGCATGTATTACATCGATTGACACGTACACTTGTGTGAGTATTAACATGAGTTGATCATGGAGGTTGTCTAAAATTGTTGAGACCTTCTTGACCTTAGGGATTTCTGTAAGAAAGATTTGGATGATTGCGCCAACTAGGATTGTAGGTATTTGAAAAGGGATCACCCTGTGGCTTCTTATTGACGTTGTTGACGTAGTTGGCCTGCTCCATCAGTGGTTCCTGTGGGTTAAAAATTCCCAATTGACACTCGGTAGTTGTATGACCAACATTTCCACAAATATCACAGGACACATTAGAAGGAATAACACCAACTATTTTCATACTAATCTTGTTAACATTTTGAGTTAAGATATCTACTTTTATAGCGATAAGGTCCAAAGTATCGACATCATATTTCCTTGGAACCTTCTTCTGAGTGCCTCTTTCATTTAACCATTGATAATGGTTAAGGGCCATGTTTTCAAACATGTCATAAGGCTCATCCATCCTCCTGTTCATTAAGGCTCC
Source organism: Dioscorea alata (assembly GCA_020875875.1). Lineage (NCBI taxonomy): Eukaryota > Viridiplantae > Streptophyta > Magnoliopsida > Dioscoreales > Dioscoreaceae > Dioscorea > Dioscorea alata. The sequence goes on from CM037027.1 coordinate 11,358,181, forward strand.
TCCTCAAGCAGTATCCACTGTAATCCTGGTGTTACAATTCAGCCCATTGTAAAAGGTTTGCACTAATAATCATTTTGTAAGTCAATGATGGGGACACAACCTCAATAATTCTTTAAATTTGTCCCAAGCGTCACATAAAGACTTTCCTTCCTTTTGAGCAAAATTAGTGATCTAGTTCCTAAGTTGAGCCATCTTGCTTGGAGGAAAGCATCTAGCTAGGAATGTGGTGTTTTGGCTCTTTTCTAGTGTGTAAATTCAAACTTGCTCTAGAACTTATTTGATTTTACCTGATCGGTTAGACTGAGTCTGTTTGAGTTCGTTCGGGGGATTTTTGGACTCGTGCTATTGAGCGTGTGTGTATGTGCTCACCTTCGTGGCTTGGGTCGAAGGCTGGGTCAAGTACGCGCACCAGTTGTCAGGGATCGGGGTTGTCGGCCAGTCATCGAGACGCATGCGCCCGCGAGGTGAGCGCAGGTCACACCCAAGGACACCCTTGCTGACAGGGTGTGGCTATAGTGTACCCATAGGGTGTGCCAAGAGGGCCTGTAACGTGCCCCTGCAGGTGATGTGTGCCCGCGGGAAGCTTGTAAGGCTCGCTCAGTTAGGTTATAAGGCCATTTTGCCCTTATATTTCTGGTGTCTGCCCTTCCCTCGCTTTGGTTTTCTTTTCTTCCATTCCTTCTCCTCTTCATTCAATGTTTTTTGGAGCACGAAGAGAGGTTTATTATCCTTATCCTTCCAACTTTGGAGCCCAAGATCCATCCATTTTGATCCTTGAACCCTTGAGGTAATGTTCCATCTCCTTTCTTTCCCTTGTTGTTGATGAATGGATGATCTAGGGATTTAATTATGGGTTGATCTTTGTTCTTCTTGGGTGCTTGTTCTTATTAGAACTTGAGTTTATGATTTTCTTTGTTGTTAATAAAAAATCAAGTGTAAAATTGAACCATTTCTTGCTTGGGTTCTTGTTCAATGTAGCATTACTATAGCACCAATAAAACTTGGTTTTCCTTTGGATTCTTTGGTTTAGAATGACCCTTAGAAATTCATTGAAAACCTTGGAACCCATTTTTGAGTCAACCGTAGGACTTGTTAGGGTTGCGTTGCTTGATAACCTAGGGTTTCATTCTTGTCACCCTTTGTTAAATTCTTGATTATTGCATGTGTGCGCGTGTGTTTGGTTGGTTAGGTGGTGAGGACTCATCATGAGGCAAGAAGCTGGCGAAGGAGTGGCTTACTCGTGGTCTTTCTCTCCTAAGTTATGAGTGGGCTAAGTTGATGCACATTTCTAGTAAAATATGATTCAAGTGTTTTCATTATTTGATTTGAAGTTAACTCATGGCCTTATCATATTTAAATTGATATGTTGATTAATTCAAATTGAATTTACTTTATATAGATTTATATTGGGAAACTCTTGATGTTTGATAAAAAACTCATGTTTCTAGATCGGTTTGGAAATGAATGCCTATACTATTAAATTATACTCAAAACTCTTGACATTTGGATGAATATATTTATGACTATAATCGTATTTTGGGTTTGTAATGATATGTGAAATTTTGCCTTCATTATTACGCTTTTGGCATTGGTAATTATAAATTGATGTTCATTCACGATATGTGATTATTTATCCTGGACAAGGACACGATGGTAAGCTTTGAATGAAATGTTTTATCGATTCACCTATGAGTGGTTTTGATGGTGATGTGGTTGTAACTCGCTTGCTATAGTACGGGGATCCTCACAGCCAGCTTGTAGAGGGGACGTGAAGGGCCCCATCCATGTTACCCTTTTTGGGAGGTGAGTAGAAAGCCTCGATGGTGAATAAACTGAGAACCTGGGGTTACCACATGCGGTCTCAGTGGTTAATGTCAAGGGTATGAAGACCTTGTCTGCTATCAACTTTGTTTCGATGGCGACTAATATCAGAAAAATTTTTTAGGCCACTATTTTGAGATCGGTTTTTCATTTTAGTTGTGCAAAACCATGTTATCTTGGATTGTGATGAGGGGGTGAAGCTCAACTGCCACTCTGAGGAAAGGCAATCTCTAACAAAATTATATTTCAAGGAAAAATTGATTTAATGAAGAGTTGCTACGAGTTTTATGTTTTAATGCTTCTAAAACTCGTTTTATGCCAATCTTTCATATTTGGGATGTTAAAATCCTCACTTGAGGAAAAGTGATTCTTTATTGGTTATTTGTTAAGTTTATGTTGATATTCTTGTCTACTTCTTTGGAAATCCGTATTATTTTAAATGGTGATTTCTGAGTATTGGAAATCTTATTTGATCAAGTTACTATTTATGCTTAGCTTGGTAGTTATGTATAAATAATTGTTATACCAATAATGATATACATTAGTATATTTTTGACAACCTTTGTTTTGGTTTTAACAATGTGGGTTCGTATCCCACACTTATGTATTGTATAAAATGTTGAAATGTTTCTAATCTACATGTACTATTGCAAAAGCTTGGTTATTGAAAAATGTATTGACTTGTTTTGATATTCTTTTAGAATTGTGCTAACCCATTCACTGAGTGACTTTAGTTGCTCACCTTCTCCCTTTATTCTAGGCTTTAACTTCTAATAGTGTTACGGCGGGTGAAGTGTTGAGCATTGTCCTATCGATCTTCTTATTTTCTTTCTTGTGTATGTTTCTTCTTAAACATTGCACTATACAAGAACATGGATCCACTAGTGTATTTGTCACTCTATTTGCATGTTTGGTATCTTGTTCATTCGTTCTTGAAACATTGTTGTATTTATGACCAGTACCTTTCTTGAACTCCATTATCAGGATTCATTGTTGTGGCTTCCTTTGTGTTATTGTTGCACTCCATTCCTTGTGCATCTTTGTGTTCTTTATGTCGTTATATTTTGAACTTATTTTTATTATTCGGTGTTGTTCCTTCCATGTAATTGTTAGCCTTGCAGCGACTCGAGGGTTGAGTGGCGTGGGTGTCCCTCCTCGAGTTGTTGTAGCGGTTGTCACGTGCTAGTCCCGTGGGAAGGGGCATGACAAGGAACGCTTGCGATAACTAATCCCATGTTGTGATGGATCCCCCAAGAACTGAATGCAACCATGCCCAAGCTCTATCCTTTAGGAAGAAAAGGAACAACCTTCTCCTGATAGCATCTGTAGAGACTCCATTAAGCTTTAAAGTGTCACAATAATCTAGGAATATTAAAAGATGAAGATTGGCATCTTCAGTTAATGACCCTCCAAACTGATTTTATTGAACCATGGAGAGGAGTGCAGGCTTCAACTCTGGGTCTTGCATTACTTGAGTGCAATCCTTGAATATTTGGTTTGGGATAGTCCCTTAGAATTATATTATTGTCTTCCATAATTAACGATTTTGACTCTTAAGCTTTCTTCCTTCTTTGATACGGAATACAAAAGGTTTTTTTTTTCTGTTTCTAGGTCTAATTTTACAAGTATTTCCAAACCTTTAGGTCTTTGCATAAACAAAAGTATTGATCTGCAAGATAAAAAAAAAATAAAAAAAAAGTAAAATTACACAACTAATAAGAGAAGAGAATTGAAAAAAGATGTCTAATCTAACCAAATTGCAAATTCTATCAATATCAACAATCAAAGCACCTGGCAATAATGGCAAAAACTTGATGCATACTCCAAGAGTGTAGATCGTTCAAATAGTAAATAAAATATCATTCGAACGAAGACTTTGTTGCTAACTACCAATTTCTTGAAATTAAGGTTATTTAGGTGAATCGATAGGTATGTGATTGCGGAAATGATAAATTATAAAAACTAAAACTAACAAAATTAAGGTTACCAATGTCTTAGTTGATTAATTCAGATTTCAAGGGCTTCTAGGATTAAGGTTCACCACAATAATAGATAAATATTGACTCTTTCTTGGTTAAGTTTAATTCTTTTGAAGGTGGAATATTGCACGATACTCAGCATTTTCTTTTAGAATATAGTAAGGTATCTAACTTAGAATAACTCCTACTTTCATGGCAATTGAATATAGTTAGATACGTTAAGTTCTGTGTCATCCAATAATCTCAAATAATCATAATCTAGGATTTCAGGTTCAATTCTAAGGTTAACAACACCTTAGTTCACATTTCAGTCCTTATTTTGGTATCTTAAATTATGTAAATATGAGGGGCCCAACTCATTTAGAAGTACTAAGTACCATAAAATTGAATCAAAGGAAAATAAACCTTGATACGAAAAATAGAAGTTAATACATTGTCGATTCTCTAAACATTGTACTAATCCCAATCCTAAAAGAAAGATCTACTCATTCATGTTTTATTTATAAGCTTAAAGGTTCATATCAATCATAAATAAAAACATAAAATAAATCAAAGAAAAAGAAAGAAGAATCTTTTCATCCTCTACACATAATGTTCCTGTAGATAGATGAATCTCTCTATTGATCTTTGTCCTCTTTCTCCTTTTTGATAGCTTTACATGATCTCAACCTTTATAGAAATCGTATCCTTGTTATTGTCCCCAAAGCTCATTTAAAATCCTTTTCTTAGAGTTATATAGAGGAGGGTTAAATTAGGGTTGTGATGGCAGAAAAAATCCATGCTTGTATTAGCTAACATGGACGGATTGTGTTTTTTTCTAGGGTTTAAGTCTTTTGAATTTTGACACCATGGTCCATTGTTATAATAGTTGCCACAGGTCAGTCACGTTTCAAATAAAGGTCAGACTCCACTTATATGCATGTAAATTGATAAAGAGCAGTAACTTGAATTAGAAGAGTAAAATTCAATTAAAAACACAGGGAAAGATGCATAAATGACTAAGAAATAAAACTTAAATATATTAAAATATACTATAAATTTAACACTTATCACTCAACGATCTCGGGGGTTGAAATCTGTTCCTTCTTATTTTGGCCAGAGATGATGTGCTACTTGTGGAAGTACTCATGCTATCGTAGATTATAAGCGTACTACTATAGCCTGCATTAGGTGTGGCAGTTTAGAGCATCATATTGTAGAATGTTCACAACAGTCTTCCAAAGCACATAGGGCATCCAATATGCAGAATTCTAGGTATGTGCTTGCACCAAAGTCTCAACCTTCCTCAGGTGAGCGTGCTAGATAGGAGGTAGTCAATGAGTAGCCATCATCCTCAACTCATTAGAAGATAGGAATGTCACGCCCCATCCCGCCAGTCCCACACGTGACATACCGGCACAACAACCTAGGGGATTTCAAACACTGTCTTTATCTTAGATCATCATAAGGCTAAGCTGTTCCATGTACAATACTACTATAACAATAAGAAATAATTCAACAATAAAGACATACAACAATCCTCCTACACATGTCCATCAAGTTAACACAAGTTGTGAAACATAGATAATCATGATAATCATAACATGAAAGTCATAATAGTGACGACAACCCCAAACATTGGGTATAACATCTCATATGAGACATAGACCAATCTAGCATATAAGAGGATTCATAGAAAGGAAATACATAATATGTTTCATCAAAACCCTAGTGGATCCACATAATACATGCCAAAGTAATATGATAACATTCACAGACTCAATGATGATTCAAACACAAACTCTTGCCAAGCACTTCAAGCTTTCACCCTTACGCTATGCTATCATCTCGAAGGAAGGAAGAGGGGGTGAGTAACTAGATTACTCAGTGAGAGGCTAAACATGGAACTATAGCCCATACATGATTAAATAAACTACCATGTAAAAAATATATTTTAAAGTTTAACGATGATAAAGATATTATAGATAATAAGAATTCAAGCTTTCTTCCATAAAAGGCATGATACTATCCTTTTGAAATCCTCAAAAAATTCAAAACCATTCATAGATCCAAAATCATACATTCTCTTTCAACAACACAAAAATTCAAAAGTTTAAGAAATAAATAAATCACAATTTTGATAGTGTCATAAGTACCCTTGAAAATCCTTCATTGCTAACTGTAGCCTTGGTTAGGTCAAGAGCCACCAAGATGCGCATCTCTTGGCATTGGCCGATGGGAAGCCCATGTGGTGACTCTAGACAACCCAATAATACACTCTTTTCAGGTTCTCTAACCGCCTCCTGAAAGGGTGATATCCTCAAATGGAGTCTTCCACGCCACCTCTAACAGGTCGGCCCATGGAAACCTACTTCTTACTGCAGTAAGTATTGGGGATTCCCCCATGTCACCATCAAAGCAAGTATATATCATACAACCCGTAGGCTCATTGTATAACTCAACACAATAATAGAAGTCTCATCATAATGTCACATGCTTCCACATATACAACTTTCACTCCAAGAGTGAGTAAATTGATCATAATATCTTCAATGAAATCCTTTTCATCAAGAAAACATAAATTTAAGAATTATTCTTAAATATACAATTCAAGTATAGCATCATCAAAATCTATATCAACTTAGTTTGCATAACTCATTTAACATCATATCTAGAATATCAAGTTTCATGAAAACATCCATATGAAACATATTGATAAACATCTAAATACATGTATTTTATACATTTATGTTTGTGCTATTTATGTGTATTTGAATGAATCAATGCTCATTTTATGGTTTAATTGGTTCCATTCGTGTTACTAGCCTCAAAAACGCCTAGGTGAGCTTAACAACGTAATTTAGGAAGAAATCAGCAATGAAACAACATTTCAAAGCCCTAGTACTATAGCAACATTGTAGCAAGTATTGTATCACGAATGATTGAAGAAACGAAAAAATCTCAGGTTTTCCTTGCTGGTAACATTACGGCCAAGAAGAAGCCAGTAAGCCAACTAGAGAATTGTGTATTTGATTGTAGCAGATTTACTGTAGTAGAGTTATTGCATCCCTTTTGTATAGCAAGCTACTATAGCATGTACTGTAGCACTTTACTGAAAAATTGGTAGAAATCCTGAGAAGCTTGCGGGCATCCTCATGGCCGTGAGCCAGGCCATAAAGCTATCCTAAGAAGACCTTTAAAAGAGGTTTTTAGGATTTTGTTCGTCATCTTTTTCCTTCTCTTTGAGCTCTCCAAGTCCCCATCTTGATCAGAGGTAAATGAAGGCAATTGAGGGCATATTTGAGGTGGAAATCGACTGGAGAAGCATACTCTAGCAAGATTCCTTCTTGATCTCACTTATAGAGGCATGAAGACGATGAGGGAAGCCGCCCCCATTGCGGCGTTCGTGGAAGCTTTCCACATAATCCAAAGCATCATTCGGCTTCAATCTTTGAGAGAGTCTTATGTTTGTTTTAGTTGTTCCCATTGTGTTGAACCTTATATTTGTTTGTATGGATGGCAAAACCCCAAGCTCACCAGATATTCATGAACCATGGGGTGAACTTGCTTATTTGAATGCTTTGTTTGCTTTTAATGCATTTGGTTTGATTTTGTGGTTCAAGCTTTATGTTCTTTGATGTATTGGATTGCATGAGAACTCTATGGTTCAATTCTTAGATTGTAATTAGATGCGCGGGATGCGGCCTTGTATTAGACTCACTTAGCTTGAAAGGAATCTATGAACGAATACACCGAGGGATTCGGGTATTTTGTACCCCTCCAACCATTAGGGATTAACCTAGATGTGTGTTTGACCCAAATTAGATATTTCCCTAGCCTTAATGCAATCATAAGAGACTTTAGTCGGAAGAAATTCTGAGTCAATACTCGTACGGGATTAGTGGTAATCACTGAGGGATTCGGGATTACCTACTTTAGGAATCTCTTGGCCCAACATCACCTTTACTTTGTAACCCTAGCATTCTTCTAACATTAGTATCCCCGAGGGAATCCGCATCTGTGACCATTCTCTTCTCTAGGTTTCCCACTCAGTTACCTCAATGTGTAAGTATATCACTTTAGTTCTTTTTACCTTTCTAGTAATCTAGGACACTTACACTTGAATTTGTAGGCTAAACAACGAATAAATAGAAAGTAAGAGTAGATCCTCGGCCCCGAGGAATACAACCCCTGTGTCACGCACAGGGTATCACTTGACGACCTCGTGCACTTGCAGGTGTTCACACCTCATATCATCCAAAGTAATATTTCCAAACAAAATAAAATGTTCTTTGTAAATTTCTTGAGAATAGCTAAATCATGATTCAACCATGATTTCCAAACATCATAGAAAGCATTTCAAGAACTTTAGTAAAAATAAGTCATCATTCAAAGACAAGAATGAAATGTAAATATAAGAAAAAATGGATGATTTATAGCCCATTATTTAGTAAATCCCACTTACACACTTGGCAAGCTATAAGCCTCCAGTGTACTTCTCCACCGGCTCTTTACCCTACCTTGAACCTTCACCTCCTAGAACCAATTAAACAAACCAACATAAAGCAAACAAACATTAACATCCAACTAAGCAACTTGAATGAAGGAAAGTGCTCAAAATGGAAATAATTGCTTCTAGGGTGTTGTATATGGCTCATATACAAGGTGAACGGCTAGATGCTGGAACGGAGCGAAACGAAGTGACAGAGCGCAGCGTAGGAGTGGAGTGGGTTTATATATATATATATATATATATATATATATATATATATATATATATATATATATATATATATATATATATATATATATATATATATATATATATATATATATATAATATGTAACCCTAATTAATTCTAATAAGAGAATCAACAGCCGCTTCGCTCCCGAGGACGTAAGCATACTCTGCCGAACCTCGTTAAATCTCTTACGTTTGTGTGATTGCTTTCAGGTTTTCCTTTTTCATCATCGTTAAATTTTTCAACATAGGGTTTACTAAACACTTCACCTAGATTATCCTTCAAGAATGAACCTCTCACAACCCTTAAAACTAACAAGAAAAGTAAGGAAAGCTCAACTTGGTTTAGTGCTACAGTAACTCTAACTTAGGAGATGAAAGATCTCTCTTAATCTTCAACAATTTCAAGATTATACAACCTCAAACTTCTTCTAAACTCCAAATCCAAACAAAAACTAATATTCTCCACCAACAATCTCAAAGAAACTCAACAAGAGGAGAAAGGAGAAGAAGAAGAACATGGAGAAGAGTAACCTTACCTCAAAGCTTCTCAAAATCTTAAGAAAATACTCTTTTCAAGAGAGGAGGAAAGAGATCTTCGAGATTCTTCTTGATTCAAGGCAAAGGATGATGAGTTTGAGGAGTGGAGATGAAGGTTCTAGAGAAGGAGGAAAGTGGAGAAAGAAAGGGTCTTGAAAAGAAATGAAAAATAAGGCCAAATGGGGCTTTTAAACCATAAGATTATGACCTATGTAAGGTCTCATACAGGTCCTATACCACCCCCCTATAAGGACACATATAACCTTTTAGAAACATTATGAATTCCATGCTAGGTTCCATACAAGCTGTATGGCACCCATCATGGCCTCTCAGCCATATATAATGGGTGTTAAACAACCCATTTGGTGGTCTTTTGACCCCCTTTTTGGGTCTAACAACTTGGGATACTCCTAGAAGCTCCCACACGGGAAAAAAAAAAAAACTCAAGAAAACAAGTTAAAACATGAAAGAGAAGTAGGAAGAAGTCAAAATACCACAAGGAAGGTCGAAGACACAAGGGCATATTTATGTGATGACTAAGGAGGATGCACATGCCTCTAACAAAGTGGTGTTAAATACTTTGTTAGTTTATTCTGCATTTGCTTGTGTGTTGTTTGATTTTGGAAATACACATTCGTTTATCTCTTCAGCATTTATTCGGAAGTGTGTTATACTTGTTAGTTATTGAATATAATTTATGTTTCCACCCCTATTGTCAGTCAATATTTTTTTTGATAACGCATGTGTGGATTCTCCAATTCTTATTGCCAGTCATGAGTTGCTAGCCGGATTGCATGTCATGAATATGATGGACTACGATGTTATTTCGAGAATGGATTTTTTATCTGCTTCCCATGCTTTAGTCGATTGTTATGCAAAAAGGGTAGTTTTTAAAATCTCTAGAAAGGTAAAGTTCACTTTTTATAGAAGTGATTCTACAACACCACCTCGTATGATTTATGCCCTTCAAGCTCCAAATTACTTTTAGGTGGGTGCTCAGGTTCTTACAATGGTAGTCGAAGGCAAATCAGAATAGCCAATTTGGATAAAATTCCTGTAGTCAAAGAGTTTTCTGATATCTTTCCTGAAGACCTTCCCCGTCTCCTACTAGACAGGATTGTAGAGTTCACTATTAATTTTGTTCAGGGAACTAACAACATTTCTAAGGCCCCTTACAGAATGGCACCTACAGAGGTAATGTAGTTGAAAAAGCAGCTTGAAAATTTGCTCGAGAAAGGTTTTATTTGACCTATCATTTCGCCATGGGCTACTCAAGTGTAGTTTGTTAAGAACAAAGATGGTATTTTGCGGTTGTGCATTGATTACCGAGTGTTGAATAAGGTGATAGTGAAGAATTGATATCCTTTGCCTTAGATCGTCGATCCTTTTGACCAGTTAGAAGGCTCTCAGGTGTTTTCAAAAATTGACCTCAAGTTAGGATGTCATCAATTGAAGATCAAACCAGAAGATGTGTCGAAGACTGCTTTCCAGACTCATTATGGGCATTATGAGTTTCTTGTAATACCTTTCAGATTAATGAATGCAATAGCTGCTTTCATAATATGATGAATAGAACTTTCAAACCTTTCCTAGATAGGTTTGTGGTAGTGTTTATTGATGATATTTTGGTGTATTCCAAGAGTCGAGCAGAGCATAAGGAGCATTTAAAGGTTGTGTTGGAGATCTTGAGTAAAGAGAATTTGTTTGCAAAATTCTCCAAATGTGAGCTTTGGTTGGACAGAGTGATTTTCCTTGGTCATGTTGTAACTAAAGATGGAATTTTTGTTGATCCTTAGAGGATAAAAGCAATTATTGAGTGGAAAAGCCCTACTAGTGTAACATAGGTTCGCAACTTTTTGGGGTTAGACGATTATTACAGACGGTTTATAGAAGTGTTCTTAGTCTTAGCAGCATTATTAACAAGGCTCACTAGGAAAAGAGCAAAATTCCAATTGTTTGATTAGTGTGAGCATTTTTTCCAAGAGTTGAAACGCTAGTTTGTATCCGCAACTATTCTCACACTTCCGTCTCATGGTGGAGGGTTTACCATTTTTAGTGATGCTTGTAAATTGGTCTAGGGTGTGTATTGATGCAAAATGGCGATGTGGTGGCTTATGCTTCTAGACAGTTGAAGCCGTTTGAGGAGAATTACCTCACTCATGACTTGGTGATAGCTATAGTGGTTTTTGCTTTGAAAATTTGGAGTCATTACTTGGATGATGAGGCTTGTGAAGTGTTTGCATATCACAAGAGCCTTAAATATATTTTCACTCAGAAGGAGTTGTACATGTGGCAGAGGAGATGGCTAGATTTATTAAAAAGATTATGATTTGACAATAAGTTATCATCCAAAAAAGGCAAATGTGGTGGCTGATGCCCTTAGCAGGAAGTCTTTCAGCATTGTTGCTACATTAATCACTTCCCAATATCTTATCTTGGAGAATATGAGACGAATGGAACTACAAGTGGTGTTGCAAGGTACTAGTGTGTCTTTGGCGAATTTAGTGGTATTGCCCACTCTATTTGAGAAAATTAAAACAACACGAGAGGAAGATGGTTATTTGTAGAAGATTCGGCAAGAAATCAAAATTGGTACCCAAATTCAGTTCAGAGTTCATGAGGATGGCTTAGTAAGGTACGGGGATTAGATTTGTGTTCAGGATAATTCAGAGTTGAAAAAGAAGATCATGCAAGAAGCTCACTATACCACCTAGTCAATACATCCTAGAAGCACCAAAACGGATTTGAAGAGTATATTTTGGTGGAATAATATGAAGCGAAAGGTTGCGTAGTTTGTGGCATAATGCTTAACTTGTTAGCAGGTCAAAATGGAGTACCAGAGGCCAGCGGGACTTCTCCTTCCCATTCCTAAGTGGGAGTGGGAGAATATTGCTATGGATTTTGTGTCTTTATTTCCTCGAACCAATAAAGGTTTAGACAGTATGTGGGTAGTTGTTGACGGGATAACTAAGTCTGCTCACTTTTTAGCTGTAAGGACTGGCATGTCCTTAGAGAAGCTAGCTGAGTTTTGCGGCCATTAGCCAGTGTGCTAGGCTCCTTGACAGGGCTCGAGGCATGACAAATGCCCTAGATATTTCTTTCTCCAACCTAACTCCACCACCATCGGCCTTAGAACAACCGAAACCCAAATAGCAAAAGGATGGAGATGTCATTATGGGATGTGGATCTATACCTGAATTTCGATTATGCAGCTCCTGTGATGAATAACATCATTCCAATGCATGCAAAGGTCGTTGGTGGAGTTTCATGATGAATAGCATCATTCCAACGCATGTAAAGGTCGTTGGTGGGGTTTTCATCAAAGCGCTATCGATTATCAAGATGGACAGATGCGTCAAGCTCCTTCAGCCACAATAAGAGATGGATAGTGTCATTCCAGTGTAGGCGAAGGTCATTGGCAAAATTTCAGGAGAAGGTCGATGGATATGTCAAGCCCCTTTAGCTATAGTGAGAGATGGACAGTATCATTCCAGTGTAGGCGAAGGCCATTGCCAAAATTTCAAGTGAAGGTCGATGGATACGTCAAGCCCTCCTAGCCATAGGGAGAAAGACTAAGATAGGAAAAAAAAATGAATGTGTGAGTGAGTGAGACATTGTGCTCAACTGTGCTTTATTTATTTATTTTTATTAATATCTTAATGTATTAAGCAGGTTAGGAGTGGCAATTCTTGTAAACGTGTCTAATCATGTCGTGTCACAATAGGAATATAACACCAAATGCTAGACCAAAACACGACACAATTATTTATCGTGTCTGACTTGCTAAACACATAAACAATCCATATATGAAGTGTGTAACATGATACGACCTGTTTAACCCACTTAACCCACTTAATCTATAATTGGGTCATGTAACATGACCTCACCCACTTAACACTTTTATAATTGGGTTGTATAACACGACGCAACCCATTTAATCCGCTTTTACACAAAATCCATGAACCAACAATGACAAAAAACTTGAATTAAATCCAAAATATATTAATTCAAAATCCAACAAACATATATCAATACTTAGATACTTAAGTCCAACATATATAAGTACTTAAATATCTAAATATATATAGGCTAGAATTACTTTTTTTACCCATATATCGTGTTCATTGTTTCTTTCACGAGTTGTTTTGATTACGACACGAAACTGTTTAATTCAAGGGTGTCTTAATCATGTCGATCCGTTTACGACACGAACCCATTTATACTAAACCCATATACCCTTTAACCATGTTATGTAATCTTGTCAATGCCCATTTTACCACCCCTAGAGTAGGCTGTGTTAAACTGGTTTGAAAAAAGGGAGAAATATTAACTCTTTTGTGATGGGGTGGTTTTCTCAAAACCTGTTTTAGATGTTTGCCTCTAAAGCCATGGTGTAGTGCAATAGTTTGATCCAAAGAAACTCATTCTTAGTTAATAGAGTTTGCAGTATTTTATTCATGTCGCCAGTGAAAAAATTATATAAATTAATTAAAAATTAATGATTTACAATAATGTCAGTGACTTACAATAGTTACCAGATAAAATGCTAAAATGGTCTTTGATGTAAAATTGATAAATGCAACCTTCACTTGGTGATAAGATTGGCCATCTTAGAAAGCAATTTTTTTTTTCTCCAACGAATTAACATTTTTTTATATACTTGGCAATATGATGTAATGGAATTGGCAATATGCACTACACTAATATGAAACTTGTTGGCTTGAAAGAACAGAGACAATGGTTTTAATACATAATTTGAATGATAAAAAAAAAACCAAAAATTAATCATCCTGAAAGCACATCTTCTTTTCTTGATCTTCGTCGGCTGAGCAGGCTCTTGAAGATGTTTCTGCTCGAACCATTACCCATTTCTATATGCTCATTTCTTTCTGAGTATGCATGACTCGACCGAGACTTCCAAGGCTGTGGAGAGTACTGCATCAGAAAAAGAATTTATTACCAATGTAATGTGAAATTGTGTTCTAATTCATAAAGAAATTGAAGGCACTTACTGAGCGTCCTATGTTAGATATACTTCGAAAGCTTTGTCTATATGATATCGATCCCGAGCGCTTCATTGCATCTGATCTTTGTTCTGTGTCATGAAGTACAAGGGAAGTTCAATTAGTATGTTTATCATGTATAGAGATCATTAGTTGAACTCAAGTGCTTTAATGTGACAAACCTGTGAATAGAAACTTCCCTGTAGGCAGAGAAGGTGATGGCGAAAGCATTCTGGGAGAAGGCAATGAAGATTGAGCTTGCTTTGAAAGTGAGATTGAAGGCGATTTACTGCATTTATGGACACAATTTAAAGATTTACTGAAGATTAAAAAAAAATTTTGATGAAAGGTATTCAATTAATACCTGAATCTCAATTGTTTCTCACCATGAGTTGCATTAGCCACTGAAAGATGAAAAAGAAACAAGACTGATTTTAAACAGTCATCTACATAATGTAGAAAATATAAGAACTGATATCACCATGCATATTTTCATTACCGGTTTGCAGGGTTTGTGTTTGATCGATAATGTCTTTTCTCAGCTTTGATTCTTCATACTTTCTTATTACATGTGTCCCGCACTCATGTATTGCTTTACCAGCTGAAAGATGACATTGATTCATCAATAGTCATAGGAATTTAAGAAACTTTTGACAGAGTAGTAAGTAGTGAAAGAAAATTGCCTGGTAAAATGTAGTGTTTATGGTACTTTGGAGGTTTGATGATGAGAGACTGTTGAACAAGACCTTCATGATCAGTAAATTCCCGGCAAGTACGAAGTCTCTGGTTCAATAATCAAAACTATGAACATTTTTTATTCATTGACTATAAACAGTAAAAATGATTATACAACCTGTTCAACACAAACAATTCCAACTTCTGATTTAGAGACATCCTTGATCTTCTCATCAAGAAGAGCATTTATCTTATCTGAAACAGAGCCAAGGTGATCAACAGTGTTGACAAAGGCTTTAATAACATAGTCTTTCAAGTTGTTCATCACTCTGTATTTCATCATAGAATTAATTAAAAAAGTAAGCAAAAACATTGATATAATTATACTCTTAAACAAATAATAACACCTACATGTATGTCTGCTTTTCATTCTTATAACATAATTCAAAATGATCGGCTGCAGTATATAACTGTGATCGCAGATTCTTCATCTCCTGAATAATTGTTTCAAACAAAAACAAAAAATTCAGAAAAAAATGGAATGAATTAATGGATATATATGTATATATACATAAAGATGAATACGAAGAAACTGAAGAGATTTTGTTATAACATGAACACATTCAAAATTATATGGAAAACTTGAGCTTTACAGAGTGTTTGTTTTGGAATATGAGAATTAATCAGAGAATAAACAAACCAGATGATACCTTGACAGTGTCCAAGAAGAGAAACCTTTGATGCATAGAAATTTCATCAAAAGTTGATGCTCTCCGATGATCAAGTAATGAAGAAGATGAAGCATGAGACAAAGTCTCCATTGTTTATTTGATGAGTTTGAAGAAGACTGATTGCATTTGCTTAAATGCTTATTAAAAAGCCTGAAAACAAATTTGCTCGTATATACCCCTATAAAAGTGGATATTTGTTAATAGACCTTTCTGAAAATTATATTTGCTTACACGTCCCCATAAAACACTAAAATTTTTATTCATGTGACCCAATGGTTAAAAAGTAAAATCCCGCCTATTCATTTTGACTTGTATGCATATATGCACGTATTTATTTCGTGAGGTGTTTATTTATTTATTTTTGTTGTTTTCACCCAAAATACCTCTCGTTGGAAGGAACCAAAAAGCTCTTATTCAAATGGTATTTGATCTTATTACGAAAAATAAGAGTAAAATAATCAAAATATCTCAAGTTTGACACTCGTTTGAAACAATAATGGTAATAAATCACTAGCTATAAGTGAGGGTTCGCAGTGAAATCTCTTATCTGAAATTAAAGATGAGTAAATTGGATAATTAATTTTTAACAGGTGCTTACACCTTAATGCATACAACGCTTGTTGTTTTAAATAATAATAATAATAATAATAATAATAATAAATAAATAAATTATTGTAAGGATAAAACCAGAAGTTGATTAACACATGACACAAGCAATTACAACTTTTCATAAGGGTATATACATAAAATGTAAAATTTTTCTCATGTTTGTTTTAATCTGGTGGTGGGTGGCACGTCGGTGGTAGTCTTATTAATGGGGCCCGTCAGTGTGTCCCACCAAGAAATGTACTTGGTTCATTATTACACACTCTGTAGCCGTAGGATTAAAATCAAACGGTAAAGATGGAATTTGTTTTTGATAGTCCCCAATCATACTTTTAGTACTATTTGCCTGCATTCTCCGGTCGCTCTGGCCTGATTTTTAAAAATTTGATTTGTCAACGGTGCCCACCATGATTAGTGCAGACATTGAAATTCGTGGGGACAGAGTTGTCCGAATATAAACATTATTGTAAGTATACTTATTCCTGTCAAATAATGATCATGTTGAACCAATAAGCCATATGTTTTGAAATATGCGTTTTGTTTGGAATATTCAAATATATTTTCTAAAATTTAAGTTTCAATTTTCATATATTATTCCAAGATTCTTTTATGAATCTTCAGTCAGTCAGAGTTGCATTTAAAGTATATATAAAATTGGGAACGAGCAGAATTGCATCTTTTAAGTCATCTCCAACATAATACCCAAATCTCACCCAAATCTTACCCCAAATTTGAGATTTGCAATAGTATGACCCCAAATTTGGGGTCACAATAGTGTGACCCCAAATTTGGGGTCCCACAAAAATTTATATATTTTAATCATTTTGTTTTATTTTTATAATTATAAAATTAATAATTCATTAATATAATTATAACCATTCATTATATACTTACAATATTAATTTGTATGCAATTAATTATAAAATTAATAATTCATTAATATAATTATAACCATTCATTATATACTTACAATATTAATTTGTATGCAATTAATTACTTAATTAATAATAAAATTATTAATTAAATTAAAGTATTAATGTAAAATATCTAATTAAAATAATTTTCATGTTGTTAAAATTTTAATCAATCATGTGTTTAAATATTAAATATTTTCCAGCTATATGAAAAAATAATTTTATTATTTATCAAGATAATTAAGAAATTTATAATCTAATTTTTAAATAAATTAAATCATAAATTAAAAAATTTTAGTTGTGAATTTTTTAATTTATTTTTATTAATAAAATATTAAATTGTAATAAATATTTAATTAAATTATTGTTAAAAATGATTAATTTCAATTATTCTTT
Source organism: Dioscorea alata (assembly GCA_020875875.1). Classification (NCBI taxonomy): domain Eukaryota; kingdom Viridiplantae; phylum Streptophyta; class Magnoliopsida; order Dioscoreales; family Dioscoreaceae; genus Dioscorea; species Dioscorea alata. Next base: position 11,375,566 of record CM037027.1, read on the forward strand.
TATTGAATAGTAATAATAATATAAAAAAATAAGGAAGGAATATTTTGTAATTATGCTTTTTTGGGGGTAAAATTTGGGTTTGTGGTTGGAGTATAATTTATTGTACTAGAACCAAATTTGGGATTTGGGATAAAAATTTGGGTTTGTAGGTTGGAGATGGCCTTAGTACAAATGAATGAGATTTATGGAATTGGTTTGAACACCTTAATAAATGATGGTTTGTGTAGAGAATTTTTTTAATATACTTATAGTTCTCCCAAATTCAAATTTAAAATAATATTTTAAAATAAAATCATATATATATATATATATATATATATATATATATATATATATATATATATATATATATAGAAGTGTAAATGAGCCGAGCCGAGCCGAGAATTGGGCCATTGGCATGCTCAAGCTTGCCTTATAAATAAAACTCCAAGCTCGAAGGTCGGCTCGAGCTCGTTCCAGCTTTAACTTTCATTGCTCAAGCTCGTCTTATGTATTACTTGAGTTACTCATGCGCAATTCGTGAAACTCGAATTACTACTAACATCCTAATAGCATGACTCGAGCTCATTAGGCTCATTTCAAAGGGGGTAATAAATAAGTATATAATGGATATTACAACAAAGCTTATACATCATAATTCAAGCTTCCTAACCTGATTACATTCATTGGCAGTGAAGGAGAAGTTTAGCAATATAACAATAATAAATAAGAAACCTTAGGCCACAGGACCAAAAGTTCATTAACCTGACTACAAGACAAATTCTTGTTTATTATTTCACCGTACTAAAAAATAAAATCCACCAAAGCCCCTCTTTTATTAATGCTTTAGTCACATCCATCCCACCTCTTTAAGTATTTAAACACATGAAGGGACTATTTGGTTTAAATCAGATATATGATAACTATAATATCAAAAATCAAGAGCTAAGCACAATATCATGCAAATGCAAAGAATCAAGGTTGCTGTAAGTCTACAATAATGTAGAAACTATTCAATTGAAGATCGTCAGCAAATTAACTAAAATAAATAGCTCATATTCTTCACAATTGAAATATGCAAAGCATTAACAACATAAGTAATGTTCATACCATATTTCTCAACCATGTATGGTAATACGTCGTAGTACCAAAACATGCTCTGCATTACAAAACCAGTTATTAAAAATGACAAGAAACCAAAGGCAAAAAATTTACAAAAATGAACAAAGTATAGGTCATATGCTTACTAAGGAAAGATAACAAAAAATTAGAAATAAGGAAAAATATAGCAAAAAGACCCACTTTTACTGGAAAATTTCTCTACAAGATATACCAAATTCTTTTACATTATCCTGGCCATAAAGTCATTCAAACAAGATCAAATATGAAAATATAATTAGTTAGCAAATATGAAATAAAATTCACAAAGCATTCAGTAACTATAAATCAAATCAAATTTGAGAATCATGTACATGCAGAGATATAGATTTAGCAATCAAAGATAACAAAGGCATTCAAACAAAAAAAAATTCACATAATAAAAACATTATCAAAATCATGGGTTCAATAATTGTTCGAACAAGATAAGAGTCTCAATAAACACTATCATTATCCAAATGATCAAACTGCTTCACATGAGAGATCACCAACCAAAGATCAAGACTTAATAGTAAGAACAACTTTTTTGACCTTATTCTTTTTTGTAAGATCAAAAAAGGACAATTTTAAAATATTATTATATCAAGTAGAAAATAAAATCATATGAAGTTAAAGGAAAAAATTTAGTAAATATATCTTGCTCTTTTTCTTGACACCATAAATACAACGTAACTAATCACCTCCACATATTAAACCTTGTACAGTTTCAGGAGCTAATGAAGTGCGATATGAGTCATGATTCTTCCACCAGCACTAAATGTGGCTTCAAAAGCTACAATTGTGATGTGTACTGCAAGAACATCCCTGGTCATCTAAGTTAAAATATTATATTTCAAAGTATTTGCTTTTCACAACTCCAAGACATCAAATTTACTTGAACCTCCATATAAAATATAACACCCTCTTCAAGATAAATATCTAAATCCGATTTTTGTGGGGAAATGGTTTCAACAATTTTCACAAACTCTAAAAATTCAGACCATCCTGAGGAAGAACTTTGGCCATTAGTAATAGTTACAAAACTAGTTCCAATAATTGTTAAATTTTCAGCACTATTTTCACAGTCATTAGATTGAAATTCAGCAACATACTCACTATAGAGCTCATACAAACAATTCTTCACATCAATAATGTAAGTTTGTGCTTCAAGTGTAGAATACATTTTAGGAAAGCAAAATTCAATAACTCTCATTTTGCACCTTGGATATAAAATAGCACTAATCGTATCAACAAATTACATTCACCCCAATACTTTTCAAACTTAATTTTTCATGTTTGCAACCATGTCAAAAATGAAGTTATCTTTATCAATACTTTCTTGATATTTTCTATCCAACAATATTTTCACGCGATAAACTTCATTCAAAAACAAGTTTCAGGTGGACACTCGCTTCCATAAATGATATGAGTGATTGAATTGAAAACTTGAAGAATTTCACAAACTTTTGTTGCCTTTTCCCAATCCTCATTGCTTGGACAACATTCATAGGTGGAATCACAATCCTTGTATCTTGGGAATACCTCTTTAAATTGTAGTGTAGTAAATAACATATCATAAGTAGAATTCCACCTTGTTTTGCAATCAATAAAAAGATTTTTATGAGGCAACTGCAATTGTTGTGCAATCTCTACAAACATGATTAGTCATTTCTCAGAATGTTTGATGTGGATCACACTGTCACAGATGTCTTTGATGATGCTCTCAATTTTTTCAAGACAGTATTAAACCATAATATTAAACCAAAGAAGCAAATATGGAGGTGTTTTGAAGCAAACCAAGTCAACTTGCTAAACCAGAGCATCACCACGGCTCACAACAGCAGTGGTAACATCTTACCAAGGTCTTATCCACTTCTATCACGGTCGTTGTCCACTTTTATTATAGCCGTTATTAAGCTGTGGCAGTGTGGAATCACAATGAACAATACAAAAGTCATAACTGTCTTCACAACGGCCGTTATGAATCATAACATCCGTGAGCAATCAACGCAACACCAAGATAGACCGTGTCAGGATGTGACTTGGGGCCCAAGAAGCTAACTTACCATGGCCTCCACAACAGGTGTGGTGAGGCCATGGCTAACTCAATACTATAAATATCCTAGGGTTCTCAATTTAGAGGGCGGAATTTTTTACCAAATTTGGGAGAGACGGCCGAATTTCTGGAGACCCTTGCAGTTGAAGATGATTTCCATCAAGATTTCAAGGGTTCTAGTGAGTTTTCCAAGGAAGATTCAACGTGTATCTATAGTGGAATGTGCGTGAAGAGATTCGACATTCTCTTGATGATCTTGGGATCTACTTAACCTCAACCATCAGAGACCATATTGGAGGAAGTTAGTCTAAGAATTCTTTTGATATATTTTCTTTAGATGATTGCTATTAATTGATCAATACTTGTATATCCATTAGAGGACCCCAATTCAAGGATAATTTCATGTAAATTCATCTTGATTGTTACTGGTGATTCTTTATTGGCAATTTATTATTCTTTCGAGTCTTTTGTGAATCATTGCATGTTTGCTTAATGATATTTTATTGATGTGGATGAGGAAGATATGCCCTCACATTAGAAGACCCATGCTCTATTAGATCTATGCATGCGCTAAGATGTTAAGTATTGCTAGATCTCTGGATTAAGATTTGACTAGATTTCTGGATTAGGATATGATTAACCCTTCTAGTGGAGTTTTTGAACTTAAAGAGGACATAGGAGGCTGGGGTCGAAGAGATTCCATCTTAAATTCCTTCTATTTAGACCTGGTTGCCAAAAGATTAGGACCAGTAAGCCCTTGAATTTCCCCAGTCCAACACTTGATTGAATCATCACACCTTAACACTTTTTCACAAGTAATCATTAAGAGAATCTTCATATGATATCCTAAACTCCTTCCAATTGCACTTAATGATCCTCAATTGTATTGTATTAATTAATCTATAGAAATAGAATTAAGAAACAGCGTAGACTTTTAGGTTATTGATTAAGCGAAAAAGAAGTAATAGGAGCCTCTTGCCATTTTCTTAAGAATACGACCCTTATGCTCACCCACAAGGTATTACTTGATTATCAATTAAGTAAAATAACATAGTAAAATAAACCAAAATATCACTAAAACTTTACAAACATATCATGTTGAAAACTTAATTCCATAGACTAAGATAAAAAAACAAACCATTTCCAATTAGAAAGAATTGGTGAGGAGGACGGGAACGTCGAGAGTGGAAGGACTTAAGCGGGAAGGATTGGAGAGGTGCAGGGATCTTAAGATCCGGAGTTTCACCAGCTACAAGTAAGGGGCAGTATGTTGAGGAGGGGAGGTGGAGGATAATGGTGGCCACACAACTAAAGGGTGGTGATCCGTTGATCCGTAAGAGAGTGCTGGAGGATGGTGCGTGGCTACAAATGAAGAGGGTAATGGCCTTATGGAGAACAGTATCAAAGGTGGTGGCAGTGGCTTGAGGGTAAGTGGGTCACAAGTGGGGAATTGGGACTAGGGCTCTTAGATTTAGTTTATGTTTAAAAAAAAAATTAAATGCATGTATATATAAAAATGCAAGTTAAAAGAAAAATCAGAAGATAAGGTTAATGTAAATTTTAATTTACAACCAATTGGAAGAATTTTAAAACTCGGTTCCATGAGAGGAAAACATAGACTTTCATTTTGGTCAAATATATATTTTTAATGGTGAAATTTTTAGATGGTGACTCGTTAGTGAAGATATCAGAAATAGGAAAAAAATGTTGTACATGAGGAAGAAGAGGAAGAGTTGAGTGATACCTCAGATAGTTGCTTTTCCACTGATGATGAGGATCTAGAAGAAATAGTGAAGAAGGTTCTTAGTGATATGAAGAAATCAAAGTCAGATAGTTCATATAGCTCTGATGATATCCCACTAAATATCCGAGTTGAAAAAGTCTCAAGGATATTTCATTCTTTCATTAACCATGGAGTCTAATTGTGTTTCAGGGCCAAAGAAGCAAATATTGAGGCGATTTGAAGCAAATCAAACCAAAATAAAATTTTCAGAACCTCACAACGACCTAACTAGACAGCGAAGAATCACAAACACTATGAGTAAGACTTATTTTGGTAGAATTCAGAAGATTTGTCAAAGCTCACACTCATCTGGGTGGATTTCAGTCACCGGGTATTATAGCAATGATTACTGTAGCACAACTACATCATAACGGCTGGAGAGCGATTCTTTTGCCGAATTAAGTAGAGGCGACCGAATTTCTGGAGACCTGTACGACTGGAGATGAGTTTTATCAAGATTTTAGCGGAAGATTCTCAAGGGGAAGTCAACGTACACTAATAGTGGAGGACGCACGAAGAAAGTCGGCACCGTCTTAACAATCTTGGGATCCTCTCAACCTCAGCCATCGGAGATCTAGTGGAGATAATTAGTTTAGGTATTCTTTATTCTTTGTCTCTTGGATCTTTCATTGTTTAAATCTTTATTCTTGATCCATAGGACCGCAATTCTAAGGGAATTGTATGTCTAGGTATCTTGATTATTGCTTGTGAACCTTTACTGACAATTTAATTAATCTTTCTAGTTAATTGTGATTCAATGCATGATCGTTTAATGGTATTTTGTTGATGTTGTGAGGGAGAGGTTTCCACACATTAGAACACAAATGCTTTGTTAGATATATGCATGCACTAATCTATTGGGTATTGCTAGATTTTTGGATTATGATTTAATTTAGCCCTTTTAGAGGAGTTCTTGATCTTAAGGTGAGCATAGAAGGCTGGGATGGAAGAGATTCCATTTTAAATTCCTAGTGATTAGACCTAGTTGCCAAGAGATTGGGACTAGTAGGCCTCTCAATTCCCCTAGTCCAACACTAAAGCACAATTGTCATAACTCAACTCATATCATAAATAATTATTAAGAAAATTCTCATTCAATCACCCATTTCTTCAAATTGTACTTAATGATCCTCAATTGAATTTTTATTAATTAATTTGTAGAAGTAGAACTTAAGAAACATTGTAGACATTTAAGCTATTGATTAAGCGAAAAGGAAGTAATATGAGACTCTTGCAGTTCCTTGAGGAATATGACCCTCGTGCTCACCCACGATGTATTACTTGATGACCTATGAACTTGCTATATATATAGACCTAATCTGTGCGTCTGTCAAGTCCACATCCAACAAGGCCAAGAAACAGAAAATTAAGGCTTCTACAATTCCAAGTTAGAAGAAATTTCTAAATGAAGCATGCAGGAAGAAGTGGAAGACTATAATTGTCAGAGGGATGGTAGTAGAAAGAACCATATACATGGTTGCTTTTACCAAGTATGGGTTGACAGAGTTATTAACAGAGAGACGACAATGAGCATACTTTGCCGAGATGATCCTAATTGCCGAACAGAAACAAAACATTCAAACTTTCTTGGAAGCCCTCAGGTGAAAGACATGGGGAGTTGGCTTGACCAACAGTCCTGTAATGTAGGGGGAGTTGTAAAAGAAGTTACAACCTACTGTGCATCAACATCATAAGTCATTTGCTATAATTTGCTACAAAAAGGAAGAAGTCTGAAGACTACTGATGAGTGGTTGTGCTATGATAATGCAAAGTGTTATTGTCTTACATTGAGCATTGCTTTTATCAGATTTTATCATTTAATTGTGTGCATTTGCATACTTTTGTGCATTGTAGGTTTGTGGAGCTAGTTTGGAAGAAAAGAGCAAAGTTAGATCGTGTTCGCCATTGTTGGGGAATTCTCGGACAAAGCAAGGAACAAGGCATGAGTCTAGACTTGTGGATGTGTGCCGACTTCCTTTGGAGGGGCACAAAGGCAGTCACATTCATAATAGGTCTAACTCTTGTAGCATAAAAGAACTTCGCCAATAAGGAGAATTGAAGCAATCGCCACGATCTACCGTTGATTGTGTGCCCAATTCAATGGCCTCGATGAAGAACGATGAATTTGGGAGCATTTCGGCAAAAGTACTATAACAGTACTATAGCATGTATTGTAGCGAAAACACTGTAGCAAAACAGAGACTTCACACGGGCGTGTGGAAATTCCACACGGCCGTGTGAAATCGTGATTCAGCGATTTGAAGCCTCGACTCAATAGTATTTAAAGGCGTTTTGGAGACTTTTTCTGGATCTTTCGGTATACATTTTCTCCTATCTTCTGGAGGGTTGTGGCTAGGGTTTGGAGAGGACCTTGTGGAGGATCGAAGCGAACCATCAGCATCGACATCGACGTCTGGCAGCCGCACAAGACCACGGCCACACTCCACACAATGGGGTTTTCATCTATGCTTTTAATTTGTGCTTATTCTCATAGTTTGACATATTTGTATAGCTCCATGAGGAGTTAAACCCCTTGTGGGTATTCGGACTTGTAAACCCTAGGATGATTATGTTTCTATGACATGTTATTATGCTTTTCTTTACTGATGAATAAAATTGAGTTTCAATCTTAATTGCATCTTATATTGATTTTCCCTTAGCCGTGACACTAGGGTTGAGAATCATCTAGGTTATCCTTTGGAGGTGTGACAACTTCTATAGGGTTAGACTACTTGAGATTGGAAAGGGTTGAGAGGGTGAGTCATGAGGTAGCGAAACGTCCCCTTTCCCCTCCGGTGTGATTTTCCCTACCTTCATGTTCCATGAGTTCTTAGTGGTCAAAATAGAGCGAAGTGCTAGGAGATGAACTCCCCTGGGGCTTAGTTGCGCAAGCAACAGAGTGAAGGGTTGTAGTAAAGCATAGTGCTGGGGCTTAATTGAGACTAGGGTTCTTTCATTTGGACCAAAGGGTTAGAGCTATTCATAGGAATAGGGCTAATCACCAGGAATCCCTAAAACTTAAAGCAATCCTGCATAGTGTGAGGTTTAGAAAGATGGACTCCCCTGGGACTTAGTTGACAGGTCAACAACAGTTAAGAGTCGTAGTGGAACCTAATGACGGGGCATAATGATTCGGATTAGTCATGGTTGATCTTAGGTTTGAAACCATGTATTTAATTATATCCTCGGCTCATTAAACATCAATAGGAGAGTATAATAGCATTGTCTTGCACTAGAAGCATAAATCCTAGGGGTAGCTTGTCCAAGTACCTTATTTCACTTATTGATTGTCTTTCTCTTATCACTCTTGCTTCCACTCTCTTACCTTCCATATTTCTCTTTATTTTCTTCTTGTTTTCGATTATCTTTGCACACACACAATTGACCTTGCTCTCATTTTCCGTATTTCGTATTAGTTAAATAGCAATTGCTTATATCTTTGATCCCTACTCCCTGTGGATTCGACTACCTTCTCACCAGGGTACTATTATTTCTTCGATAAGCCCATGCACTTGCGATACACACACGCAAGGGGTGTGTCAACTACTAACCAACTTAGTCTTGTGATAAGTGCTTGTGTTATAATAATACGAAGTGTTATTATCTTACAATGAGCATTACTTTTGCCAGGTTTTATCACTAAATTGTGTGCATTCGTGTGCTTTTGTGCATTGTAGGTTTTTGGAGCTAATTTAGAGAAAAAGAGCGAAGTTAGATCGTGTTTACCGTTGTTGGGAAGTTTTCGGGCTAAGCAAGGAACAAGGCACCGATCTAGACTTGTGGGTGTGTGCCAACCTCCTTTGAAGGGGCACAAAGGCAGTCACATTCACAATGAGTCTGGGCCGTGTTAGCATAGGAGAACTTCACCAATAAGGAGATTTGAAGCAATCGGCACGGTCTACCATTGATTGTGTGCCCAATTCAACTGCCTCGATGAAGAACGATGAATTCGGGAGCGTTTCGGAAAGCACTATAGCAAGTACTGTAGCAAAAGTACTGTAACACGTTATTATTCACTGTTTGCCGAAAATCAGATTCCAGAAATTTCACACGGGCGTGTGAAAATTCCACACGGCCGTGTGAAATCCCGATTCAGTCGATTTAAAGCCGCGAGTCAACATTATAAAAGCCCGTTTTGGAGACTTTTTACACATCTTTTTGCCAATCTTTTCTCCCAACTTCTACAAGGTTGTGGCTAGGGCTTTAGAGAGGACTTTGTGGAGGATTGGAGCGCGTCGTCGCCATCGTCACCGACGTCCGAGGCCGCACAAGACCACTGCCACATCATACGCAAGGCGGTTTTCATCGATGCTTTCAATTTGTATTTCTTTTCATATTTTGATGGATTTGTATAGCTCCATGAGGAGCTAAACCCCTTGTTGGTATTCGGACTTGTAAACCCTAGGATTATTATGTTTCTATGACATTGTTATTATGCTTTTCCATTATTGATGAATAAAATTGAGTTTCAATCTTAATTGCATCTTGTAATTGTTTTCCCTTAGCCGTGACACTAGGATTGAGAACAATCTAGGTTATCCTTTGGAGGTGTGACAACTCCTATAGGGTTAGACTACCTAGGATTGAAGAGGATTGAGAGGGTGAATCGCGAGGTAGCAAAACGTCCCTTTTCCCTTCCGGTGTGATTTTCCCTACCTCCGTGTTCCATGATTTCTTAGCGGTCGAGATAGAGTGGAGTGCTAGGAGATAAACTCCCCTGGGGCTTAGTTGCGCAAGCAACAGAGTGAAGGGTTGAAGTGAATCTTAGTGCTCGGGCTTAATTTAGACTAGGGTTCTTTCACTTGGACCAAAGGGTTAGAACTATACATAGGAACAGGGTTTATCACTAAGAATCCCTAGAACTTAAAGCAATCCCACGCAGTGTGAGGCTTAGGAAGATAGACTCCTCTAGGGCTTAGTTGATAGGTCAACAAGAGTCAAGAGTCGTAGTGAAACCTAATGCCGAGGGCATAGTATTGGGGGTTAGTCATGGTTGACCTTAGGTTGGGGACCGTGTGTTTAAGGATTTCCTCGACTTAATTATCATCAATAGGAGAGTATAATAGCATTGTCTTGCACTAGAAGCATAAGTCCTAGGGGTAGCCTATCCGGGTACCCATCTTTACTCATTGATTGTCTCTCTCTATTTACTCTTGCTTGCACTCTCTCACCTACCACACTTCTCTTTTATTTTTTGCTTTTTATAATTGCTTTATACTCACTCATCGATTCTCTTCACACTTACCGCACACCACTTAGCTAAATAGTGAAGTCTCGTGTCTTGAATCCCTATTCCCTGTGGATACGGCTACCCACTCAACAGGGTAATTTTATTACTACGACAACCCGTGCACTTGCATTACGCACTCACAAGGGGTGTGTCATCTTGTTATCTTGTTATGTTTTTGTATTTCCAAGTATTTAGAGGTCAATTTTGTTTCAGACTATGTCTATTCACTTTTAATGCTCACTAGTTGTGTATTTTAAAAGCTTAAAACACAAACATGTTTGGTTAGCACAAAATTAAAATGACATTTTTTTATCATTTTTTATAAATTCAAATTTTTTATATTTTTTTATAAAATTTTATTTTTTATATTCAATGACTTGATTGCATTATTAAATAAAATTAATAACATATACAAGTATTGTATGGGTAAAAAATATTTCATTAAAATTGCACCATTTGAAACTAAAATAATTTATACATGTTAATAATTTTCCAATAACTTGGTTGAGATTTCATCTCTAAGACGAGCCATTTGTTGTGTTGGAATTAGAAAGAAGATGTAGGGTTTGATGACCCAAACATTTAAAAATAGATTTTGGGTGTTTGCCTTAAAAAATTTAGTGTATATATATATATATATATATTCAAATCAGACCCATCTAATTTAAAAAAAATAATATAAAGGGGAGAAATGGCTACAGAGACGAAGTCATAATTTTTTTTTTTTTTTGAGATCAAGTAAAAAGTAAATATCAAAAACAATATATTTTTATATCTTTTTGAAAAAAATATATTTTTTTGCTATGTTTCTAATTTATTGTTCCCTAGCAACGGCACCAAAAACATGACACACCCCTTGCATGTCCAGAAGTGCACGGGTCGTTTAATAATAAAGTATATTCAATAGGTCAGGTAGTCAATTCTAGAGGGAACACGAATACTAGTAGTAACTATATAGGTCATTATATAGCCTAAACAATGGAGCAAGATGATCAATTTTGCAAGCAAGTAAACAAGAAAAAAAGTAGGTAAATAGAGATGTAAAGAGAAGTCATTCGAGATAAGTGGGGTACACAGACAATGCCCTAGGATCTTCTGATAAGTGCTAGAATAATATTGTGCTTCCTAAATGAGTATGGTTGAGTCATGGGAAATCCAAAGACACATCAGTCCTTAAACATAGGCAACCAATGATTAGTTCCCTACGAGATCCCGGCGGAGATTTCTCTCAACGACTCACACCACATATGACTGCTTGGAGTTCTTGAAATCCCAAGTGACAAACTGTAGACCTAGGTGAAAGATCCCTACTCTCATACGAGGTCATGACGGAGAGTTCTCTCGATGCCTCACACCATACAAGGTTGCAAAGAGCTCTTGGAATACAGGTAGGATAAATCACATCGGTAGGGAAAAGTGATGCTCTACTACCTCATAACTCACCCTCTCAACCATCTTCTCAATTTTGATGAAACCCTAGCGATGATTTCTCTCATCACTAAGGTGATTAGAAAATACAATCAAACTAAGTATAGCAAATAGGGATTGCATGATAATAAGAACATGAGATTGAAACTCAACATAAAAACTTTATTAAAGAAACACAATAAAAGTTGATATAAAATTCTATCCCAAGGTTCACATGTCTAAGTACCAATTAGGGGCTTAGCTCTCCTTAAAGTAATACAATATCCAATAAATCAATGAATGATAACGAATAAAATCCATAAATAAAAACCCCCTTTTGATCCATGATGATGGTCTATAAGAGTTGTTTCAACGTCTTCAAGAATCACTCTGACGAAGCTAGATACACTGCCTCCAAATCAAGTCAGCGGTGACTCCCAAATAACTAAGACAAAGGAGGAATTAATGAAAATTGGTGAAGAAACGCTCCCTTAAATACAAAAACATCATCCCCGAACTCTAGCTGCTTTCCCCTCTCAAACTTGAGGAAAAAGATACCCAAAAAATCACTTGAGTGACCTTTTATATCCAAAAATCAGGGCTGCACATGGGCTCTCACACGCCCGTGTACTATTCTGTCTAGTGCTTCATTAACTCTAGTATATTGCTGTATTAATCTTCTATGGTACACGGCGTGTGGCTGCCCGTGTGAGGCCACAAAGCCATGTGGAAAGGTGTGTGGCTTCCTAGCGATTCAAACGACTGAAATAACTTTTAAAAATCATGCACGGGCTAGTACATGCACATATGACTGCCCCTGTGCCCTCCTGACATGTTAAATGGCTTCAGAATTCACTAGAAGTCAACATATACGTGCGTGTATATGCTCCAACTCATATGTTTATTCATGTGGCTTGTAAAAACACTACAAAAAATACATCCACACCCCCATCTTTGCTTTTCTTTTTTGTTAAATCTCCTCCACACACTTTGATTGCATAAAATAACACAAAATACATGATATTAATGAAAATATCTTAATAAAGTCATGCGAAATATTCATAAAAGATATACTATAATATTTATTAACAAATACTTATCACTCGACAACTATGAGCTTAAAATTATGATATATGAGCCTAGAATAGTGATATTTACTAAATGGCCTTCACAGTACTTTTTATAATTACATCGAACAACTCCATCACAAAGCATGCTCGGAGAAAGAAGAGAAGATTGCAGAAGATTGAGGGGTAGAAGCAGAGTTAATAAGAATGGCAGCCATATAATCGGATAGAGAAAGTTTCCTCCAAAACATTTCATTTTGGAGATTTATAAAGACGTGTTAGTCAAATTTTAATTATGTTAATCATTTACTCTAAAAAAGTATCATGCAAAAATACAAAAGAAGTACATGTATGATTAAAATTGAAGTATCTGAGATTTTTTTAATAAAAAAAAATTATACCGTTAATTGTCCTTGTCACCCGAAGATACATTTTATTACACTACCTACTCTTTGTTGGAAATTTAAGGGCATTAAATTGAATCCTTTTGAAAATCTTCTCAAACTTATTACCAAACATGGTGCCATTTATTTAGGTCCTTTGATAATATATTTTCAAATCATTCTCTAATATTTCTTTAAATGTCAAATGTTACATTTTAAGTGGCTTTATTTTTTCCTTGACCTTTGACTTGCAGCTAATAAATTGTATTGAAAATCAGATTGCTGAATTGCTCTTGAAAATATCAAGCTTTAAACTTGGCTAATTTCAACAGATTTTGCTCGGGTCCATTATGTCTTCATCTATTACTTTTCAACACAGGTATGATTGTTTGTCATGCGTCATACATGTTTTGAATGGCTAGTATTCAACTGTTTTTTTTTTTTTTTTTTCTTTTTTGTGTTTATTTGAGAAAAAAATAGATCATAGAATATATATATATATATATATATATATATATATATATATATATATATATAATTAAAATTATATTTAAAAAAATAAAAATAAAGTTTGTTGCAAGAGATATAAATAGAATAAAATTGACTTTTTAAATATAAAATAGATCCAATTATTTCATAAAGTAATAAAACTTATTTTTAAATTTTTTAAAAATAAAAAGATAGAAATACAAAAATGGCAAAAAAAATAAGCTTGTTTTGTAAAATAAAAATGTAATAAACATAAAAAAGAAAGAAGGAAGGAGTTGAATCCTAGCCATTGAAAGGATGTATAACACATGTCAAACATCTATGTCTGTATTTCAAAGTAATGGATGTAGATGTAATGGAACAGAGCTGTATCCAACTTCAGTTGCATGCAAGTTTTTTTTTTTTCCTTCTTATTAAAAATTTTCAATTACTTTTTGGATTATTTTCGCTTCAACCACGCAATGAGAGTCTAATCTTCAACTTCCTGTATGGAATTCAGTCTTTATCGCTTGACTATTACAGTGATGATTTAATTAATATTATTTAAAATATAAATTTTCATCAAAAATTTATTCTAATGTATTACATAGAAAAACTTATCAAAATATTTAAATGTCAAATTTAATCTAACATTTCTTGAAATCATTAGAACTGAAATTTTACCTCCTAATTATGGAGATACAATATAATCCCTGCACAAAATGGCCAAAATAATTTTAAAATAGTTATAGTGGCTCCTCCAAACTCCTTATAGATCCTTTTTAAGGGGTTTAATTACTTCAATAAATATACTCAATAATTGACTTTTGAAATATTAATAATAACGAACCTTTATCCATTTCAAAAGTAAATTTAAAATATTTAATTCTAATCAGTATTGATATTAGTTTAAATAAAAGTTTTCTTCCAACAAAATATTTTCAGAAAAAATCACTTTACCATACATTTACAAAACAATGTAATTTGGATTAAATTAAATTTGATTTGGCAAACTGCTCTCCAACTCTCAAAGTACCTAATAACAACTATTCAATCAATTAGCCTGGGATAATCAGGTTGGTTATATACAGGAGTATTAATTGTCCATTAATTGTATAATTTAATGCATAATATAAAGAATTATGAAAGGATGTAAAGAGGCCCACTAACGAAAAGGAAAGGTCTTTTCCCCTTTTTTTCAACGGGCTCAATAATGAATAATCCTGCTCTAAATGCGCAATGTGACATTAAATAAAAGTTTGAAAATGAGACTTAAAAAAAAAAAAGAAAAAAAAAAGGTAAGGATTTATATCGTGTACTTACCAACATTGAAACCATGTGCAACACATTTTTGTTGATGTTTTCTTTTTTTTCTTTTTCTTACTGCCGTTAAAGTAGTTTATACTTTATATTGGGTTTTTTTTTAAATAATACCTTTTATTGTTGATGCATTATTGCACCAAAAAAAACTTCAAAGTTGTAATTAATTATTTGAGTTGGATAAGATGGTGGTGTGATTAATTTAACCTAGCTCAACTTACAATTGGGCATTCCCTATTGTAACGGTTGCCATGTGGAGTTAAGCCATACTTTTTTTTAAATTATTTTTTAAAATATAACAAAACTAAAAAAAACATAAAACTTATTTTTTAAAATATGATAAATTTTTTCATTAACTCACAAATGAAAAAGTGAGATAGTATGCAAATTATATTTTGGGTTAGAAAGTTAGAATTGAAGGAAAAATAAGACATTTTGCATGTTGACTATATACAATGCTTAAGATAAATTTGTGAACTAATTCAAGGGAGTAAACACAAACTATATTGAAGGAAAACTCAAAGTACAATGGTATTTAAATAACATAAACCTTCCAAATCAAAATGATGCACTCTCAGTAAGTCTCTCTTATGTAGAGTAATATTTTGAATAAGTCTAACATAGGCTATTTTCATGGATCACATAAATTGAATTCTGTTAAAATTTAAAATAGCCAAATGCTATTAAAGCGCAACCTAGGTGAACACACTCAACCGGTGCTTTCTATAGACTAATAACTATCTTAAATGTTTTTATTATCTTAAAACTCCATGAACCTTCTATATATAAATCCTGTATATGAAAATACTATTTTATTTTCTATTGTCTTTTTCCTTTTTTCAGGTTAGGTGTTGATATGATGTGAATTCTTGAAAGCAATTGGGTATGCTCATGCATGCCACCTGAATTGAATGTCCTTTGTAATGAAGCTAGTATAGATAACAACATAATACTGTAGCACTCAGCATGTTACTATATAGCAACATATTAAAATCGGGAACTTCAACCTATAATTTGGAAGAAATCTGATACCAATTTGTTGTTCGATTGTCTTGCTATACTCAAACCCTGATCCCTTTTTGACTTTTTTTCTTCTTCTTGGTTTCATCTTTCGAATGCTAGCCCCTCACACACCTCTAACTTCCACATTAACTCCAAATATTAACATAGCTTCATTTTTATAATTGTATTGGTGAACCCACACTTATTCTTGGGTCCCCATAAATTGTGGTTATCCCAATAATTTTCCCCTTTAGGTAAAGACTTGGTCACATACTTGACCCATTCTGACTAGTATATATTTTCTCCAAATATAATTGCTTGGACCCCAAAACAGCTTGAATGCAATGATATCTAACATTAATGTTCTTCGTCTTCCTGTGAAAACTTGAATTCTTTGAGAGATGGATGGCACTCTGACTATCACTACAGACAATACACTTCTCCTACTGCATACGCAACTTTTCAAGAAATTTCTTCATCCACAAAGCTTCTTTATAACCCTCAGTAATTGCAATGTATTCAACTTTTGATGGATAAAGCAACACACTTCTACAATTTTGACTACCAAGAGACAACTAATGCTTGAAAGTGCGTATTTTATACATCATTTATACTATATTTAGCATAAGATTCTACATGATCAGCACCATACTAGTACAAAATTTCATTCTTTGGTTCACCATGGACTTTTATTTCATCTTAGAGTGAAAGAAGCAAATATAAAGGCGTTTCAAAACAAAACATATTAACATGTTGAACTAGAGCACCATCACAGCTCTCAACAGCCAAAATGACGATGGCAGTTGTCCACTTCTATCATGACTGTTATCAAATTGTATTAGTTTGGAGTCACAAAGAACAACTTAGATAACGGCTATTGTAAATCATAACGGCCGTAACTTATCCACACAACACCAAGACAGATTGTGCTAGGATCGATGCAACTTGCGGCCTAAGCAACAAAACTTACTCACCATGGGCTTCACAACGGGCGTGGTGAGGCCGTGGTGGATTAGGGTTACAAATACCCATAGGTTTTACAATTAGAGGGGGGATTCTTTTGGCAAATTTGGGAGAGGCGGCCGGATTTCTGGAGACATGAGCGGCTGGAGATGAGTTTCATCATCAATTCAGTAGATTCTGATGATTTTCTCGAGGAAGATTCAACGTGCATCAACAGTGGAGAGCGAGCGAAGAGAGTTAGTTTAGAAATTCTTTTTCTTTTTTTCTTTTGGATGATTATTATTCATTGATTTATACTTGTAAATCCATTAAAGGACTCCAATTTGAGGGAAATTGCATGTTAATGTATCTCAACTTATATTTGTGAATTCTTTTGCCAATTCAATATTCTTTCTAGTCTTTTCTGATTCATTGCATGCTTATTTAATGATATTTTGTTGATGTGGTGAGGAAGATATGGCCACACATTAGAACACTCATGCTCTATTAGATCTATGCATGCACTAAGAGATTAGTCTTAGCTAGGTTTCTGGATTAGGGTTTTATTAGCCCTTCTAGTAGAGTTCTTAAACTTAAGGCAAACATAAGAGGCTGAGGTGGAAGATATTTCATCTTAAGTTCCTAATGCTTTAGACCTAGTTGCCAAGAGATTTGGACCAGTATGCCCTTGAATTCCCCCAGTCCAATACTAAATCGAATTGTCACCTCTTAACCCTATTTCACAAGTGATTGTTGAGGGAATCATTATACGATTATCTAACTCATTCCAATTGCACTTCACGATCCTCAATTGTATTGTATTAATTAATTTATAGAGGTAAAATTAAGAAATGCCATAGATGTTTAGGCTATTAATTAAGCGAAAAGAAAGTAATAGGAGCTCTCGCCATTTCCTGAGGAATATGTCCCTCGTGTTCACCCATGAGGTATTACTTGATGACTCTTGCCCTTGCGATATATACACACGTGAATCATGATTCTTTGTCACTACTTCCCTTACAAATATCATCAAGAAACCTGATACCTATCCAGGATAGGTACACCACTGCCAAAACACAGAAATACTATAGAGGTACCTCATAGATATCTCAATATGCACTTTACTATTGCCTAGTGGTCTTTCCTAGGATTAGAGAAATGTCTACTCACAACCTCAACTACATGAGCTATGTCTAGTGACAAACGCTTTCCTACTATTGTTGGGTGTGTGAAAATATAAATATATGAATTAAGTATGCAAGCTCACTATAAAATATCATCATCAAGTCTGTAATACTGCAAGTGTATAGGTCATCAAGTAATACCTCGTGGATGAACACGAGGATCATATTTCCCTAAGAATGGCGAGATGCTCCTATTACTTCTTTTTCACTTAATCAATAGCCTAAACATTTAAGTTCTCATTTTAGTCTAATTGTACAAATTATGGATACAATACAATTGGAGATGTCGTTAAGCACACTTGGAAGAAGTGGGAGTATGTATGCAAGTTATGTTGATTACTGATTATGATAGGCATTAAGTATCAATTATGTTCTAGGATCGAACCGGGAGAATTCAAAGACCTACTAGCCCCTATAAGCCATGGCAACTAGGTCTAAATCACCACTAACTTATGATGGAATTCCTCCACCCCGTCACTCAGATGGAATCTAATCCTCCTCAGCCTCCTATGTTTGGCTTAAGTATGAGAACCCTATGAGAAGAAATCAATCAAACCCTAAGTTTAAAGGTCAACCAATCCCTAATCTGGAAACCTAGCTATGCCTAACCTCTTAGACATGCATAGATCTATCATGGCATAAGTGTCATCAATGCAGGGGTATTTCCATTTATCCACATCAACAAAGACAAACAATTGAACCATGCAATGATTAAGAAAACTAGAACGATATATATTGATCAATCAAGATTCATAAGCAATAACCAAGGGACCTAGATATACAATTCCCCTCGAATTAGGTTCTCATGGACTAAAGAAAGCAAAACATCAAAGTGCAAAGAGAGCCATAAGACCAAATAATGAATGAATAAATATTCAATGTGTTCCTAGAATAACTCCCTCCAATAGTTCTCCAATGTTTAGGGATTAGTGGATCCCAAGGTTGTCCGGATGATGTGTGTCACGCGCGCCCTCCTCCAATGATGATCGTTGATCTTCTATTGAGAAACTCCCTAGAATCCGCTGAAATATCGATGAAAATCACCTCCAATGCTCTTGCTCTCCAAAAATCCGACCACCCTAACTCTTTGGCAAAAGTTCCCTTTCAAATTGAGAAAACTAGGGTATTTATAGTAATTGACTCCTCCAGGGCCTCACCACGGGCATTGTGATGCCCATTGTAAGTAAGTTTGTTGCTTGGGCTCCAGGTCATGTCCTAACACAGTCTTTGGGTGTTATGCATCTTGATAACAACTGTTATGGACTTCACAATGGCCATTGTGAGGCATTATGACTTCTATGTTACTACCAGTGAGTTCATGCTGCCATGGCTTGATCACGGCAATGGTAAGGGTAGGCAGCGGGCGGTGTGAGTTCCCATAATACCCGTTGTGAGCCTGTGGTGCAGCCTTGATTCAGTAACTTTCTTCATTTTGCTTCAAAACCTCCTCAAATTCGCTTCGTTCCACCTAAATCAGAAATAAAGGCCATTGTGAACAAAAGAATGAAATTTCGTACTAATGAGATGCTAAGCAAGTGCAATTTCATGATATATGTAGTGTAAATGATATAGAAAATATTATCAGTTTAGCACTTATCAAATATCCTCACACTTAAGCATTTACTTGTCCTCAAGCAAATAAAATAGATAAAAATTAAATATACATGATAAGTGCTTGATCTCATACAACTAAGTATGGAGTTTCAATAGTACGGGGGAGCAATCAAACGCCAGGTAGCATGATTATTCATCTACAAAGAGTAGTCTACTCTACGATAAAAATTACTTTCCCAAGTGTCGGTCTCCTAGTCCATTATCTTATAGTCTAAATCATGTAAAGAAACTTTTTAGGGTTTAATATTCTGATATGGTGTGGACCATTGATCGGAGAAAATTTTGGAGAAATAATTGAAGCTGAACCCCACCTTTCTTGTCCTTACCATCCTTAAGCTTTGGATCCAGTTGGTGTAATTATTGATATGCAATAATTAAGATTAGAGCTACTTTTAGAGGCTTGGTCTGAAAGCAAGTTCTTCATCTTCAAAGCTCTCTTTTTCTCCTTCTTTAGTCTCAATCTTACACATTTCATAGTTTTTATACATGATTGCCCTTTCTCTTTTTTTTTTCTTTTCTTTTTTATTCTGCAGTCGGCATCTTTAACACTTCCTAGGAGATAACCCTCCCTCCCACTAGGGCATACACTTCGTATCCAACTTGTTATGAGCGACTACACATTGCAAAGGTGGTAGCTCTTTCTACTGTACATATATCTTATCTTGGAGCAATAAAGTAAGTACTGATCATACCCCCATTATAAACCATCACTCACTAGACAAACATAAGGTGCAAGATGAAGTCGAGAGGGACACAAGGTAGGTTATAGACACGCAGAGCAGTCAAACTCTTGAGAAGGAATGAAAGAATTGCTAGTATATAATGTCCCTAGACCAAAGAAACTTGACAAGGCCCGAAAGTGCACGGTTGTCGAAGTAATAA
Source organism: Dioscorea alata (assembly GCA_020875875.1). NCBI lineage: Eukaryota > Viridiplantae > Streptophyta > Magnoliopsida > Dioscoreales > Dioscoreaceae > Dioscorea > Dioscorea alata. Next base: position 11,396,020 of record CM037027.1, read on the forward strand.
TATACCTTAGTGAGTGGGTAGTCGTATCCACAGAGAATAGGGATTTGAGATACAAGTATTCACTATGTAGCTAATGCGTTGTATGGAAAGAAATCGATAAGTGAGTGCGAAAGAAACTAATAAAAACCAGAATTAAAATAGAATTGTGGAAGGTGAGAGAGTGCAAGTAGGAGTAAAAGAGTAGGACAAGCAATGAGAGAAGATGGGTACCCGGATAAGCTACCCCTAGGACTTATGCTTCTAGTGCAAGACAATGCTATTATACTATCCTATTGATGTTAATTGAATCGAGGAGATCCTTAAACACACGGTCCCAAACCTAAGGTCAACCGTGACTAACCCCAACACTATGTTCCGGTCATTAAGTTTCACTACGACCCTTAACTCTCGTTGACCTGTCAACTAAGCCCTAGGGGAGTCTATCTACCTAAGCCTCACACTGTGTGGAATTGCTTTAGGTTCTAGGGATTCCTAGTGATTAATCCCTGTTCCTATATATAGTTCTAACCCTTTGGTCCAGGTGAGAGAACCCTAGTCTAAATTAAGTCCTGGCACTAAGATTCACTTCAACTCTTCACTTTGTTGCTCGCACAACGAAGCCTCAGGAGAGTTTATCTCCTAGCATCTAACTCTATCTCGACCACGAATAAATCGTGGAACATGGAGGTAGGGAGAATCACATCAGAGGGGAAAGGGGACGTTCCACTACCTCACGACTCACCCTCTCAACCCTCTTAAATCCTAAGTAGTCTAACCCTATAGGAGTTGTCACACCTCCAAAGAATAACCTAGGTTGTTCTCAACCCTAGTGTCACGGCTAAGGGAAAACAATAATCAAGAAGAAATTAAGATTGAAACTCAATTTTATTCATCAATAATGGAAAAACATAATAGCGATGTCAAAGAAACATAATAATACTAGGGTTTACAAGTCCAAATACCCACAAGAGGTTTAGCTCCTCATGGAGCTATACAAATCCATCCAAATAAGAATAAGAAAATAAATTGAATGCATAGATAAAAACCCCCTTGTGTGCGATGTGGCCGTGGTCTTGTGCGGCCATCGGACGTTGATGTCGAGGCCGATAACGCGCTCTAAACCTCCACAAAGTCCTCTCCAAATCCTAGCCGCTCCTCTCTAGAAGTTAGGGCAAAGAAGAGCGAAAAAGATCCAAAAACAGTCTCCAAAGCGAGCTTTTATAACGTTGAGTCGCGGCTTTAAATTGCAGAAATCGGGATTTCACATGGCCTTGTGGAATTTCCACACGCCCGTGTGAAGCAGCTGTTTTGCTGATTTTCGGCAGATAGTGAACAGTAACTTGCTACAGTATTTTCTACAGTGATTGTGCCGGAACGCTCCCGAATTCATCATTCTTCATTGAGGCCGTTGAATTGGGCATACAATCAACGGTAGATCGTGTCGATTGCTTCAAATCTCCTAATTGGTGAAGTTCTTCTTGTTAGCACAAGCTAGACTTATTGTGAATGTGACTGCCTTTGTGCCCCTCCAAAGGAGGTTGGCACATACTCACAAGTCTATGCTCATGCCTTGTTCTTTGCTTAGTCCGAAAATCTCCCCAACAAAGGCGAACATGATCTAACTTCGTTCCTTTTCTCCAATTTACCTTCACAACCCTACAATGCACAAAAGTAAACAAATGCACACTTTTTAGTGATAAAATCTGATTAAATCAATGCTCATTGCAAGATAATAACACTTCGCATTACTATAACACGAACACTTATCAAAACTCCAACAAGTAAGTGCAATGCCTTCAAAGATCAACACTAGCATGTGTATAAGATACAAGCACCCTTAAAATTTTATTTTACAAGATAGATAGTATAGTAACATAGTATAGTATAGTACAAAATTCTCAATAATCGTGCAAAGAAAAGCAAGCATATACTCCCTCTCCACACTTAAAAATGTACATTGTCCCCATGTAAGCATGCATGCACAAGTGTAGTGATATATAATGAAAATAAATTAAAAGAGTGTATGGTCACTAGTACTCCCTTGATTTCTTAGTTTAGCTGACCAGGGCGATGAAATTACCCTTATCCAAGCAATAAGTTGTGAGGGCCAAAAAAGCACCCGATCACCTCAAACCTTGATGAGACACAATTGGAGTAGTTAAACACAATGATAAATAGAACTATAAACTGCTATAAAAATAAAATCCACTAAGATCAAAAGGTACAAAAGTAGTAGTGCAATTGTCCCTTGCTGTAATAAAATGTACAATGTACTGAAATATAAAAGTACAAATGTGGTATATAAAATCACAATGGTGGAAGTCGGGGTGGGGGAGGGGGATTTGGCTCTGTATATGGTCGGTGGAGGACCGGTGATGTCAATGAAGTAGGAGTAGACTCTGGTGCCATTGGAATTAAAACCGTCGGCGGAGTAGGCGCAGAGTGGATGAGCGGTCCTGGTGCTGAAGATGTGCCAGGATTTGTTAGAGGAGACCCTCAATCCTCGTCTAACCCTCCTCTAGTCGGGTCAGACCCTCCTTAAGAGACGGTGGAACTGATGTAATTGGTACGGTAATTGTAGGAGGAGAAGGAGCAACAGCAGCAACTGGAACGGTAGTCAAGGAAGGATCAGCGGTAGTAGTGGTGTTTGGTAGGGACCCCTCATCGTCTGAAGACTTAGAGTCAGAACCACGGACCACCCAGAACTGCACCCCATGGGGTGTATCCCGCTGCTCTATTATGCGCATTGCCGGAAGTGTGGTAACCCCGAGTGGCTGCATGCCTATAGCGATAGCGATAGTGACAGCGCAGAATCTGTGACCATGGCTGAACCAAGAATAACACTTTCGGAGTATGAGAGGCTGCCGTTTACTAGGGATGAATTCAGTGTGCAAGCCTCAGCAGTAGTAGCTAACAACTTCGAAATCAAAGCTAACACTATTGCAATGATTCAGAACTCCTATCAGTTTGATGGCCTAACAGATGAAGACCCAAATTCTCATCTCTCAAAATTTTTGCAGATCCGTTCGAAATTCAAGATAAGCATGATAAACGTCTAAATGTACGTATTTTGTACGTATACTTGCGCATGCTTTTCATATTTTGTTTAATGAATCGATGCCCTTTAGGTCTAAATTGGTTTATTTCGTGTTTTAGGTACAAAAGATGCCTAGGTGAGCTCAACGACGCGATTTGAGGAGAAACACATGCCGTATTCGTCGTTTTAGGGTCCCGGCACTGTAGCAGCTTGAAGCACGCACATTTGGAGATTTTTCTAAGTCTAGAAACCCTCACGGGCAACCTCACGGCCGTGAGGTCAATCGCAAGGAATTCAGGGGCAGAGTACTGTAGCAAGGTTACTGTAGCAGTTTCGCATCTTTGCAGATTCTTTCGTCCCGCATTACAGGCTACCTCACGGGCCATATATGGACCGTGAGCTCACCTGTGAAGAGGCACGGGATCATCTTTAAAAGGGTTTCTAGGGCATCATCTTGGTTGTCTTTGGCCACCTCTTCTCCTCCATCATCATCTAGGACATCAAGGTTGAGGGAGAAGGCATTTCTGAGGAGCAAATCGAAGGGAGAGGGAGATCACACTCAAGGGAAAGCATCTAGGAGTTCGTTGGCTTTGATCTGCCGGATTCCCATCACCATCTTCTTCTAGTCTTCATCTTAGGGGAGTTGTTATGAGCTTTATCTTGTATTTCTTATTTTGTATACATTCTCCTTTGTTGATGATGAACTAGACTCCCAAGGTCATCGGCATCTGGTGAGCCTTGGGATAAACTTGCTTGTATGGATACTTTGAGTATATTTTTGGTATTTGGTTTGGTTGTGGTCTAAGCTTTGTGTTCTTTATTGTATCAAATTGCATGAGAACTCTGTGGTTTGAATTCTAGGTTGTACTTGGTTGCGTGACCATCGCCCTTGTACTAGACATGCTTGGCTTAGAAGGGATACATGTACGAATACGCCATGACCATCGGGTATTTCGTACCCCTCCAACCATTATGGTTGAACCTAGACGTTGTGTTTGACCTTAATTAGAGATTTCCCTAGGCGCATTGCAATCGTGTGAGGATTTGGGCGGAAGTGATTCCGTATTCCAATACTCGTACCGGATTAGGGGTTATTACCGTGACCATCGGGGTGACCTACCTTTGGACATCTCTTGGCCTAACCACCTTTGCCTATGTTATTCGAGTATCCTTCTAGCTTTAGTAGTCCCGAGGGGATCCTCGCCCGGGGACCTCGAACTTTCATTCCTACTTGCTTCCTTAGTATGCTTAGTGGTGAGCCTTAGTCCATGTGTTTATAGTTTTCTCTTTGTTATTCTTCTTATCTTACTTTTATCATGTAATTGCTAGGTTAGGAAATAGATGAAGGGGAAGTAATAGTAGTTCCTTGGCCCTTGGGAATACGACCCCCTCGTGCTTGCGCGAGGGGTATTACTTGGCGACCCGTGCGCTTGCGGTAATCATCAAGTTTTTGGCGCCGTTGCCGGGGAATTCAAGGAATACTAGGAAAACCTGTAGTCTATTGCTCTAGCCATTTTTCTCTTGTTGTACACATTATTTTAGTGTCTATTGTGTTTGTTTTGTTTTTCTTTGTTTCACTATGTGTTTTCTTTTTCTTGTACATATTATTTTATTCTATTATCTACTTTCGTTTTCTTGTTTTCCTTTGTGTCACTTTGTGTTTTCTTTTTGTGCGAGGTACGCTATTCTTGACAAATGCAAGCTCAAAATTGCCCTCCAAGTCCTAACCATGGAACATCGCAAGAGAGGAAGTACACTACCGAGGATGTGTTGGCTAAATTCATGATCAATACTGAAGCAAGGTTTCAGGGTATAGAAAAAAAGTTAGATGAGTTTGGCACCATACTGAGGAATGTCCATGCCTCCCTTCATTCTCTTGAGAACCAGGTTGGACATCTTGCTAGGACCCAATCCGAACAATACTCGGTCCTTGATGCCAAATATGAAGCTAGATTTGAGGTCATCCATGCCACACTTTTGGCTGTGCAAGCATCTCTTCACAAGCTAGAGAGCCGCGTTGAACAACATATTTGTGAACCAATAATGGAAGGCCCAACTACAACCTATAATGAAAATGAAGAGAACTTTGGTATTTTGGAGGTTGAAGGAGTCGAAAGAGCACCATTGAGCAAGCCATTTGCATAAAAGCTAACAAGAAAACCAAGCACAAGAAAGAATTATTTGGGACAAAAGAAATTGTGGGTTGGGGGTTGAAGCCATCCAATGACCCACCTATGCCGAGGTTAGACACGTCCCAACCAAAACTATTTCCTTGGAGGCCCAAACGATTTTTGTGGGTAATTAAAGGAAGATTGACATTGGTTGAAGAAGAAGATGTGGGTAGGAGGTTTACGCCCCCCAAGGACCCACCCATGCCGAGTTTAAAATTTTTTCAACCTTACTTACTCCCTTGGAGGCCAAAACAAGCTTTGTGGATGCTCCAAGGAAATTCAGCCGGGACCAAAGTAGAGGCGGGAAGGAGGTTCAAGCCATCCAAGGATCCGCCAAAGTTTAAATTGTGCAATGCTCGGCCCAAGCTTTTTCCATGGAGGCCAAAAGGTAACTCATGCTTGGCCTTCAATTTGACACCATCCCGGAAGGTATGCTTTGTATTTTTTGGTAGTTCTTATGCCACTTCTAGCCGGGAAGAACACACTGTCTTCAAGCCCCCATGAGGTAAAACACGTCGAGCTAATGACGTTAAACAAGCGCTTCTTGGGAGGCAACCCAAGCTTTTAAATTCAATGCATTTTCATTTTCATGTTGTTTGAGTGTTTGGTGTGTTCATTTTTCGTATTCTTAGAGTGTTTGAAGTTTAAGTCTTTGAGTTCATGTTCATGCTTTGGTCATTTTGTTCGTCGTTTTTATCTAATTCTTCATGTGTGTTGTTGTGATGCCTTGAGTTATTTGTTGACTAGATACCATGAACTTCATGTTTTGAGTGTTTACATGCTTCATACGGCTTTGTTTCGAGCGTTTTTAAGGTTTAGAGGAGGGTAATTCAATGCAAAACTGATTTCAGGCCGTTTTATGACCGTGAGTGTGCCCATAAGCCATCCAGAGGCTTCTCACGGCCGTGAGCCCAACCGTGAGCCATCTCGAGAGCTCTCACGGGTGACCTCACGGCCGTGAGGTCACCCGCAAGCTGCTCGGGTTGGACATTACATTGGGGGTACCCTTTCACCATTTTCCTCATAACTCTCTCATTTCTCATCCGTTTTCCCTCATTCTTTCACCATTTTCCTTCATTTTTCTTCCTCTACACAACTCTCCTACTTCCAAGGACTTGATTTGCATGATTTATTGGGAGTTTTGCCATTATCCTCACCGATCCCCCAAGGTAACTTTCTCTAAGCCCTAGTTTTTTATCATGGTTGTTTCTTCTTCCTTTCTCCTCTTTTTCAAGTTGAATGGATGATAATGTTGTGGTAGATTGGGTGTTTGTTGTTTTTGTGGGTTTTTGAAGTAATTTGAAAGCTTTGTAAAAATTTTTATGCTCCATGTCCAAGGGAAGCTCTTGCAAATTTTTTTGGGAGTTACTGTAGCATTTCTTGAATTCTTTCACACTCCATCATGTGATGCCCTTGATTTTCTTGTACTTAGGACTGATCTTGTATCATCTTTGTAGTCTCTTAGAAACACTTGTAATAAGAGAGAATTGGACATCATGGTATTGAATTTGCAAGGACTCACTTGGATTTGTTTTGTTTTGTCTCATTTTCAAATTGTGTCTCATTGTTTTTGTTTTGTTAGTTGTTTGTTGTGTTTGTGTTTGTGCTTGTTTCTTGTTATATTTTCTTTTTGGTTGTATGAATGGATGCCTTGAGTTGATGTGCTTTTCTACCTTGTAGGGTGGAATTAGGACATCAAGTGCGCTTTCTTCTTCATTATCAACCGGAATCTTTGGTGGTCACCCCAATCTCATGGACATCAAGACACATTTTTTCTTTGAGACTCGGGGAAGTTCACGAAACCCTCCTACTATGTTTTTATTGTCTATATTATTGCACTCTATTGTTTAGGCACATTAAGGGCAATGTGCATCTTAAAGTGGGGGGTGGAGTTGGATTTTCGTGAACTTTGAAAATTTTTGGTATTGCATGCTTAACTACCTATGATAGCTATAATTTTATTGTTAAGGACTTCCTGGCTTGGTAGAATGATAGTAGTGAGCTGTATTTTACCTGTGCTTGCATGTAGCTCTATTTCACCTTTAGTGCACCCCTATACCTGTACACGATTACTTCTACATTGTACACTCCAACCAACCCATCATAATGATTTTGGCATTAAATTGTTAAACTCTATTTTCAATACTCTTTTAAGAGCTTTTGTGTTCCTTTATTATTTCTTTAGCCTATTGTGAACTTTTGTAGTGGGTTTAACCAGGGGATTTGAGAGCTAGTCTGTACATATATATATATATATATATATATATATATATAAAAAAAGGGAGTATATGACAGTATTCCTCTACTAGTATAGCATGAATGCGTCTATGTAGACTGTAATCAAGTAGGATGGGTGGCTCTTGTAGCTGTCCAGCATGTGCATCCGTCTGAAAGATTTTTGTGCAGCCTATGTTAGTCGGGGACTCAGAAAAAAAAAAGAAAAAAAAAAGGAAAAAAAAAAGTGTATGTCTGTACATATGTGAGAGTAATAAAATATCTTGATCCTCTGGAGCTTAGTGCATAGTCACTTATGAGCTAAAGTTTTATCTAGGAACCGAAGGACTCTTAACTGAGTATTGAGGGTGCTTTTAACACTTTAATGCCGATTTCATTGTGTGTGAGGTGAATGGGCATCCTGGGGTAATCCAGGGTGTGGAGTTCAAGGTGGGAGCTAGCACACACTCACGGGAGCACTCTGGGGGTAACAGAGCTAGTATTACTTGATTATTCATTGAACAGCTTACTTCTTGATTTCTGTCCATTTATGCTTGTGGAGTTCTTCACTATTGAGCTTGAGGTCGTGCATTTAGCCGTTTATCTTCTTGCCCCTGGTTTTCTTGTTTGTTTGCTTGGGGACAAGCAAACGCTTAGGTGTGGGGATGTTTGATAAACGTCTAAATGTACATATTTTGTACTTATACTTGCGCATGCTTTTCATATTTTGTTTAATGAATCGATGCCCTTTAGGTCAAAATTGGTTTATTTCGTGTTTCAGGTATAAAAGATGCCTAGGTGAGCTCAACGACGCGATTTGAGGAGAAACACACGCCGTATTCGTCGTTTTAGGGTCCCGGCACTGTAGCAACAATGTAGAAGCTTGAAGCACGCACATTTGGAGATTTTTCTAAGTCTGGAAATGCCTCACGAGCAACCTCACGGCCGTGAGGTCAACCGCAAGGAATTCAAGGGCAGAACTGTAGCAAGGTTACTATAGCAAGATTACTGCAGCAGGGGGTACTGTAGCAGTTTCGCATCTTTGCAGATTCTTTCATCCCGCATTACAGGCTACCTCACGGGCTGTATATGGACCATGAGCTCACCCGTGAAGAGGCACGGGATCATCTTTAAAAGGGTTTCCGGGCCATCATCTTGGTTGTCTTTGGCCACCTCTTCTCCTCCATCATCTTCTAGGACATCAAGGCTGAGGGAAAAGACATTTCTGAGGAGCAAATCGAAGGGAGAGGGAGATCACACTCAAGGGAAAGCATCTAGGAGTTCGTTGGCTTTGATCCGCCGGATTCCCATCACCATCTTCTTCTAGTCTTCATCTTAGGGGAGTTGTTATGAGCTTTATCTTGTATTTCTTGTTTTGTATACATTCTCCTTTGTTGATGATGAACTAGACTCCCAAGGTCACCGGGCATCTGGTGAGCCTTGGGATAAACTTGCTTGTATGGATACTTTGAGTATATTTTTGGTATTTGGTTTGGTTGTGGTCTAAGCTTTGTGTTCTTTATTGTATCAAATTGCATGAGAACTCTGTGGTTTGAATTCTAGGTTGTACTTGGTTGCGTGACCTACCTTTGGATATCTCTTGGCCTAACCACCTTTGCCTATGTTATTCGAGTATCCTTCTAGCTTTAGTAGTCCCGAGGGGATCCTCGCCCGGGGACCTCGAACTTTCATTCCTACTTGCTTCCTTAGTATGCTTATGTGGTGAGCCCTAGTCCATGTGTTTATAGTTTTCTCTTTGTTATTCTTCTTATCTTACTTTTATCATGTAATTGCTAGGTTAGGAAATAGATGAAGGGGAAGTAATAGTAGTTCCTTGGCCCTTGGGAATACGACCCCCTCGTGCTTGCGCGAGGGGTATTACTTGGCGACCCGTGCGCTTGCGGTAATCATCAAAGCACATGACAGATGACGCGATCAGATTGCGACTCTTTCCCTTCAATTTGAAAGGTTTGGCATACTGGTGCTTACTTCCCTAGGACCGTGCTCGGTCAAGACATGGAACAACTTAGTAAAGAAATTCCTTGGATAATACTTTCCACCAAGTAAGGTAGCGAAGATCAGGCAGGAGATCTCGACAATTAAGCAAGGAGAATTTGAAACATTGTTCAAGGTACATGAATGATTCAAAGAGCTGCTTAGGTAGTGCCTACATCATGGATTCAGTTCATGGATGAGATTGCAGATTTGGTACAATTAACTGAATTATCAGACTAGGCAGGTCATTGACACCGCAGTAGGAGGATCCCTAAGTAACAAGTATCCTGAAGAAGTGGAACAGTTGTTCGAAGACATGATTCACAATAACTCACACTGGAGTTCAAGAGGGAAACAACAAAAGGTGGCCGGGCTGCATGAGATAGACGTGGATATCGCTTTGGTAGCGAAAGTAGATGCGCTCACATGAAAGTTGGATCTACTCATGAACAATGGTTAGGGTGCCAGCTTGAATTCCAGAGCTATTTTGTTTTGTGAGACTTATGGAGGAGGATATGGAGCATCTCTATGCCTGATTGTAAGTTCATCAATAGCTCCTATGGAACAATTTGATTACATCGGAGGAGGTCAGAGGAACCAGAATAACGCATATAGAAGTACCTACAACCAGGGGTGGAGGGAACATCCTAACTTCTTCTGGAGTCAAGGTCAGTAGCAGAGGCTTCCTCGGTAATAGAATTACCAATACTAGTCCCACCAGTTACAGTCTGAAAGAAAGATCTCCACAGAAGATGTTTTGGCCAAGTATATGACTAGTAATGATCCGAGAATGGATAAGTATAGTATAACATTAAGACATATTCAAGCATTGACCAAGAACTTGGAGAACCAAGTTGGACAGTTGGCAAGAGCTAATACAGAAAGACCTCAAGGAAGCCTCCTAAGCAACACTGAAGCAAACCCAAAGAAGCAGCTTAAGGCTATCTCACTCCATAGTGGTAAGACCATCAAGGCAAGGACCGCTCAGGGTCAAGTGTCGAGATAGAGAGGGTAGCCGTATAGGAAGGCCCTAGTATTTCACAGGAACCCATGGAGGAGGAAGAGGAAGCAGTTTAAAAAGAACCAAAAGAGTCATTACCAGCTTGACTCATAGTTCAAGAATACAAAACCCGAGTTCCTTACCTTTCCAGACTGAAAGTCGTAAGGAGGATGTGCAATTCAAGAAATTCATGACTATCTTCAAGCAACTCCGTATAAACATCCCCATAGTTGAAGTATTGTCACAAATGCTAAAGTATGCCAAATTTTTTAAGGACTTGCTCACCAACAAGAGGAAGTTAGAAGAAGTTGACACGGTGGCTCTCCAAGGGTATAGTTCCGCAATTGTGGATAAAAGGATACCGATAAAGTTAAGAGATCCTGGAAGCTTTGTGATCCCATGTTTTTTGGCTGAAAGCATGGAAGAAAACACACTCGCCAATTTCGGAGCTAGCATAAACGTAATGCTATACACTATTCACATGAAGCTCGGATTGGGAGAGTTGAGGCCGACAATAATGACCTTGCAGTTGGCCGACAGGTTAGTAAGAAGTCCACGGGGAATTGTGGAAGATGTTCTTGTAACTGTTGAAAAACTTGTCTTCCCCCTAGACTTTGTAATTTTTGACATAGATGAGGATGTAGAGACCCCACTCATTCTTGGAAGACCCTTCCTAAATATACCTGGGACCTTCATCAATTGGAAAGATGGAAAAATGACATTAAAAGTGGGAAAGAAGAAGTGGTGTACCAACTCCCAAGAGCCATGAAGCACTCACTAGACCAAGACGATAAATTGCACATGAGCCTGATCTTTCTATGCATGATTTTGTTCAGGATTTGTTCATGGTGAACCCTCCCAATGAATATCTGAAGGAGCAGCTTGGGGAAGGATAGACACAACTGGCAAAGCCACGACTTCAAAGGAACAATAAAGGGAGTAATGTGAGAGCCACATCAACAAAGAAGTTATGGAGAAAGATAGAACGAAAAGAGGAACACACTATTGAGGTAACAGGCTAAAGTAACTTAAAAGTAGGTAATGAAGGAAAGGTTTCTCTACTTGCTCTGAGTAACCCAAAACCATCTTAAGGTAAGAACAGGTATGCAAGCTCATGACGTAAGACAAGCACTCCTTGGGAGGCAGCTCAAGTAGTTTTCTATGATCTAGTTCATTTAATCTTAGTTTTAAGTCTTATTTATTAGTTAATAAAAAAGATAAAGTGGTAATTAATTTAAAGGATATGAAGTTGGCTCATCCCCATTGAATTTTATGATCAAAACATGATTAGGGAATCTATTGATTTCATGCCTGTTTTATACAGGGAAACCCCTTAGTTTTTCACTGTGAGCATTACAACGAGTATGGTAAACCCGATGTACCCATTATGATGCCCAGGCAGAGAGTTATACTTTTCTGGGAAAGGTTGAGTGAGTCTGTCACAGGCCCATAATGGCAATGATCACAACCTTGGTAACTTATCACGGCCGTTCCACCACAAAGCATGGTATCAAAATGGCCATTCCTCGATGAACAACAGCCGTTGTGATGATTGTTGTGTTCAAACACTGAACCAGGGGAGAGATGAGCCACAACAGGTGTTGACTGCCTGTTATAAGGCTGTTATGAGAGTTGTCCCACTCATCTTACCCTCACAACATCTAGCAATGGGGTGGCCCATTGTCAACTGCCCGTTGCTCAATTCTATGGCACAACGGACACACCATGGGAATTGTGCGCTCGTGGTGACCCTAGGACAGTGCACAGTAGAGCTGCTGAAGTACACAACAAACTGTTCTATACTCGTTGTAATCATCCAAAAGAGTCATCAAGACCTTGATAATTAGGGTTGAAAAATCGTTGTGGTTATATAACAGCAATGATGTACCTCTTGTACACCTATTGTCTATTCCTGCATCACATTTTCTGTATTCTATTGACTGATTTTGTGTATTCTTTCTGAGTTGTATGTTATGAGTCAAAAGAGAACTACCGGTGGTCCACAAGTAAAGGCTAAGAAGAAGAAGAAGAAGAAGAAGAAGACTAAAGAGTCTTCTCGGCCAGTAGTGCTGCGTTTCGGGGATCCCGAGTACAGAGCCCGCTACAGGAGGTTCATAGATCAGAGGTTTATTGAAGGGCGTCGGATAGACTGGCCGACGCTTGAGGGCATAAGTTTCACCGACGAGGTACGAGGTCTAATCTCTGTTCAAGGTTGGGATCAGCTCTTCAGTATCAATGAGACAACTTACTGGAAGCTCACGATGAAGGTCATGAGCTCTTTCGAGCTTGACCGCACTATCACCAGCCTGGGGCACCAAGAGATGATCAATTTCCAAATGTTCGAGAAGGAGTATATGGTGTCCTACACAGATTTTTTCAGTGTGGATGGGATTGGTGGACGTAGAGTACACCCCCGCAGCTTCCTACTCAGAACTCTACGTCGACCTATTGGTCCACTTGAGCCCAAATCAGGTATAGACCTAGACACTTCGGGACCGCGAGACCTACGTATGCGTAACCTCAAAGGCATTTGCCCTATGACGCCTGGCATTCCACTACTTACATGCCATACCGCAGTTCCCCTGATCACGGCTAAAGCTCTGACTATTGCTGCTGCTGCTCCTCCTCCTTCTTCAATTGCCACACTGACTCCATCATCTCCATTAGCTCTTAAGAAGAGCTTGGCCCATCTCAAAGAGGGTCAAGTGAGGATCGAGGGTTTACTTTGATAGATCCTAACGCATCTGCAACGTCAAGACCCCTCAACCACTCCGGCACCAACTTTACCCACTATTGCACCTCCAATGGCACCGGAGTCTCCTCCAGTTTCACAGACATCGCCAGTCCTCCACTGACCATATAAAGAGCTGGATTTTCCCTTCCGACTTCCACCTTTCTAATTTTTTCTTTCATATAACACTTTTTATACTTCAGTACATTGTACATTTTATTAAAGCGAGGAACACTTGCCTTGCTACTATTATACTTCTCGATCTTAGTGGATTTTATTTTATAGCAGTTTATATAGTTTTATTTGCTTTGTTATCATTGTAGTTAATTACTCTATTTGTGTCTCATCAGGGTTTGAGGTGATTGTGGGTTGTTTTAGCCCATGCAATTCATTGCTTGGACAAGGGTAACTTCATCACCTTGGTCGCCCAAACTAAGAAATCAGGGGAATACTAGTGACAATACACTCTTTTAATTTCTTTTCTTATTATATATCACTACACTTGTGCATGCATGCTTATATTGGGGACAATGTACATCTTTAAGTGTGAGGAAGGAGTGGATGTTTTCTTTTCTTTGCACTATACTGAGAATTTCATACTATACTATAGTATATTATTATATTATATTATAATTTCTTGTGTTTTTTTGGGTGCTTGTACCCTATACACACGCTAGTATTGATCTTTCAAGGCATTGCACTCACTTGTTGGAGTTTCCTTGGTCTAGGGACATGATACGCTAGACTAGCAATTCTTTCGTTCCCTCTCAAGAGTTTGACTGCTTTGCGAGTCTTTGCCCTAGCTTGTGTCCCTCTTGAGTACACTTTGCACAGTATGTCTTTCTAGTGAGTGTTTCTATGTAATAGGGTATGATCAGTACTTATATTATTTATCTAAGTTGAAAAATATGCACAGCAGAAAGAGCTATCTCCTTTGTAGTGCATAGTCACCCCTAACAAGTCAAATACAAAGAGTATGCGCTAGTGGGGGAGAGGGTTGTCACCTTGTAAGAGTGAAAGCTACTAACTGTGGGGGGAAAAAGAGAGAGAAGAGAAGAGAAAAGAAAGAAAAGGGATGCATGTAGAAAGAGTTAAGAAAAATGAAAAAGCAAGACTGAATAAAACCCCAAAAAGAAGTCTATTTACATGATCTAGACTATAAGATAGTGAACTAGGAGACCAACACTTGGGAAAGTACTTTTTACCGTAGAGTAGACTACTCTTTGTAGAGGAATGACCATGCTACCTAGAATTTGATTGTTTAGCTCATACTACTGAAACTCCATATACTTAGTTGCCTGAGATCAAGCACTTATCATGTATTCTATTTTTATTCATTTTATTTGCTAGAGGACAAGCAAACGCTTAAGTGTGGGGATATTTGATAAGTGTCAAACTGACCATATTTAGCATTTAGCTTGAAATTTTACTTGTTTAGCACCTCATTAGCACAAAATTTCATTCTTTTGATCACCACGATCCTTATTTTTTTTTTAGTAAAAAAAATGAATTTAGGAGTGTTTTAAAGAAAAAATGAACCAAGTTGATGAATCAAAGCTGCACCATGACTCACAACAGGCGTTATGGAAACTTATCACGCCTGTTGTTTATTCTTACCACTGCCATGATCAAGCCATAGCAACACGAACCCACCAATAGCAACATAGAAGCCACAACTGCCTCACAATGATCGCTGTGAAGACCATCACGGCCATTATCAAGACACATAACACCCAAAGACAGTGTCAGGACATGACTTGGAGCCCAAGCACTAACTTACTCACCACGCCCGTGGTGAGCCTGTAGCATTGCCGATCATTATAAATACCCTAGTTTTCTCTAAATTCGGGGAGACTCTTTTACCAAGTAAGGTAGCGCGACTAGATTTCTGGAGATCTAAGCAGCAAAAAATAGGATTTCTTCCATATTCCAGTGGATTCCGGCTGACTTCTCAAGAGTACGTCAATGAGTATCATCGTAGAAGATCGTACATGACGGGCATCTTCAAGGATCATCATCAGAGGGGTTTGAGTGACACGCGTCATCCGGACAATCTTGGGATCCTCTAATCCCCAACCTTCGGAGAACTATTGGCGGGAGTTAGTCTAGCAATACAATGAACGCTTATTTATTCTTTATTTGATCTTGTGACTCTCGTTTGCTTTAATGCTTTGCTTTTTTATGATCTATAAGAACTTAATTCGAGGGGAATTGTATATCTAGGTCCCTCGGTTATTATTTATGAGTCTTGATTGATTAATATATATTGTTATAGTTTTCGTAATCATTGTATTTCTTAATTGATTATTACTGCTGATGTGGATGAGGTTGTGCCTCTATGTTGATAATGCCCATGCCATGATAGATCTATGCATATTCTAAGAGGTTAGACATAGCTAGGTTTCTAAATTAGTGATTGATTGTCACTTAGTCCTAGGGTTTTATTGGTCTCTTCTTGTGGAATTCCCACATTTAAGACAAACATAAGAGGCTGGGGTGGAAGAGATTCCATCTTAAGTTCCTAGTGATTTAGACCTAGTTGCCATGGGTTTTTGAGGTTTGTAGGCCTTTGAATTCCTCTAGTTCAATCCTAGAACAAGATTAACACTTAACGCCTATCATAATTAATAATTAAGATAACTATAGTACATACTCCCAACTCCTTCTTAGTGTGCTTAACGACGTCTCCAATTGTACTGTTTAATAGTGTTATACAAGTAAACTAAAAAAAGAGCGTAAATGATTAAGTTATTGATTAAGTGAAAAGGAAATAATAGGAGCCTCTCGTTGTTCCTAGAGAAATACGACCATCGTGCTCACCCACGAGGTATTACTTGATGTCCTGTACACTTGCGATATCATGGACCAATTGTAGTACTAAGTGCATACTTGCATGTTTATATATTTAAATAATTTATACAACCCATAAGTGTCCGTCAGCTACCCTATTAAATTTAGAGGTAGGTTAACATGTTAATCTACCTTTCTCCATGGTGATCTAGAAGATGAAATATACATGGAAAAACTAGAAGGATTTGAAATTAAAGGTAAAAAACATCTGGTGCAAGCTGAAAAAGTGCTTACATAGGCTTAAGCAAGCTCTAAGGCCATGGTACAAGATGTTTTATTCATTTATGATGACTCATGGTATACTAGGACTGTCTCAGATCAGTGTGTGTGTGAGTGTAAATAAACACTCTAGAGGTGACTTCCTTATTCTCCTATTGTATGTTGATGGCATGCTGATTGTGGGACATAATGCTAGAAAAATTGAAGAGCTAAAGATAGAATTGAGCAAGTCTTTTACCATGAAAGACTTGGGAAGTGCAATGCAAATACTTGGCATGAAAATCTACCTTGATAGAAAGAATCAGAAGCTATGGCTATTTCAAGACAACTATATTAAAAAAGTTCTCAAAAGATTCAACATGAGTAGAGCTAAGGTTATTATTTCTGCACTTATATGCCACTTCAAGCCTAGTTCAAAGCAATGCCCTATAAATGATTAGGAAAAGGAAGAAATGAGAAGAGTTTCCTATGCATCTACAGTTGGCAATTTGACGTACACCATGGTATGCATAAGGCCAAATGATAAGTGCTAAACAAATCATATTTTCTATATCATTGACACTACATCTAGTATGAAATTACACTTGCTTAGCATCTCATTAGTACAAAATTTCATTTTTTTTTTTATTTACAACGACCTTTATTTCTGATTTAGGTGGAAAGAAGCGAATTCGAGGAGGTTTTGAAGCAAAATGAAGAAAGTTGCTGAATCAAGCTTGCATCACAGGCTCGCAATAGGCGTTATGGTAACTCACAACGCCCATTGACTACACTTACCACAGTCATCATCAAGACGTGGCAGCATGAGCTCACTGGTAGCAACATAGAAGCCATAACGGCCTCACAACGGCCATTGTGAAGCCTATAACAACCATTGTCAAGATGCATCACTCCCAAAGATCGTACCAGGACGCATCACAACGCTCATCGTGAGGCCATGGCGGAGCTAATTACTATAAATACCCTAGTTTTCTCAATTTGAAAGGGAGATTATTTTGCTAATGACTTAGGGTGAGCGGATTTCTGGAAAGCAAGAGCATTAGAGGCAATTTAATCGATATTTCAGTGGATTCCGGTGAGTTTCTCAAGTTAAGATCAACAAACATCATTGGAGGAGGGCATGTGTGACACGCGTCATCCGGACAACCTTGGGATCCACTAATCCCCAACCTTTGGAGAACTATTGGAGGGAGTTAGTCTAGGAACACATTGAACATTTATTTATTCATTATTTGGTCTTGTGGCTCTCTTTATACTTTGATGTTTTACTGTCTTTGGTCCATGAGAACCTAAATCGAGGGGAATTGTATATCTAGGTCCCTCAATTATTGTTTATGAATCTTAATTGATCAATATGTATCATTCTAGTTTTCTTAATCATTGCATTCTTTAATTGTTTATCTTTGTTGATGTGAATGAGGAGGATATGCCCCCGCATTGATAATACCCATGCCATGATAGATCTATGCATGTTCTAAGAGATTAGGCCTAGCTAGGTTTCCGGATTAGGGACTGATTGACCCTTAGACTTAGGGTTTGATTTATTTTTTCTCGTAGGGCTACCGTACTTAAGGAAAACATAGGAGGCTGAGGATGATTAGATTCCATCCGAGTGACGGGGTGAAGGAATTCCATCTTAAGTTCCTAGTGATTTAGACCTAGTCGCCATGGCTTATTGGGGCTAGTATGCCTTTGAATTCTCCCGGTTCGATCCTAAAACATAATTGATACTTAACACCTATCATAATTAGTAATCAAGATAACCTTCATACATACTCTCACTCCTTCCTAGTGTGCTTAAGAACATCTCCAATTGTATTGTATCCATAATTTGTATAATTAGACTAAAGAGAGAACTTAAACATTTAAGCTATTGATTAAGTAAAAAGGAAGTAATAGGAGCATCTCACCGTTCCTTGGAAAATACGACCCTCATGCTCATTCACAAGGTATTACTTGATGACTCATACACTTGCGGTATTATGGACTTGATTACAATATTTTATAGTGTACTTGCATATTTATATATTCATATATTCATATTTTCACACACCTAACACCAGTAGGAAAGTGTCCATCACTTGGCAAGGTATGAACTTCCTAGATCTAGGGTTGTGAATGTTGAGGATGGTGAGATTTGCGATGTCAATATTCTTGTATATTAGATGTTAGGAGCTTGAGTGAAGAGTGTGTATTTCCACTAGTGTCTTTGATTCTATGAACATATATTACTTGTATATTTTTGGAAACCTTAGTTATATTTTGTGATTTGTATAACTCTTTGAAACTTAATTGGCAAGATTTATGAAATTCTTGCTTCCTTATGCAATTACTGCATTCCATGCATGTATAATTCTTTACTTGTGATTCGTGTTCAGCTTTGTGTAAATCTAGGAATTAGTAAGCCTTGCGACCACTCGAGGGTTGGGCAGTATGTACCCTTCTTTGGGTTGTCACAATGGTTATCGCATACCGGTCCTGCGAGACAAAGCGTGACATATTAAGTCTGAGGAAGCTAAAAGGGATCAAGCTAGATTCAAGGAGAAAGCCATATTCTCATCCTTGTCTTTATATTTTCATTACTTGATAGGATCTTGTATGAATTTTATGATCATGATTGGCTAAGCATTCTTTGGTGCTTGGGTTTGATGAACTTTGGGTTGCAATTTGAATTTTAAACTTTATTTTCATTAACCCAATCCAATTTGGTATTTAGATTCAATTGTGATAATGGTAATTCCATGAATTTAGTTAGCGAGAGCCCAAATTCATGTACATAGATTTAGTTATCAAAAGCTTGAGTTTATGATTGATCATGTATTTAGTTAAGAAGAGACCAAATACATGAGAGATCTACCACTATTGGAAGAGATTGAACACATTCCTCAAGGATAGGATAATAAGATATCTATAGATTAGGGTAACCTAATATAGTAATTTGCAAAACATAATACATTCATAGAGGGAATATGTGAAATACATGACCTACTATGTTTAGTTGTTAGTCG
Organism: Dioscorea alata; assembly: GCA_020875875.1. Classification (NCBI taxonomy): domain Eukaryota; kingdom Viridiplantae; phylum Streptophyta; class Magnoliopsida; order Dioscoreales; family Dioscoreaceae; genus Dioscorea; species Dioscorea alata. The sequence continues at coordinate 11,415,224 of CM037027.1, forward strand.
CTTATAAGTAAGGAAACTCCACAGTCCAATCAAAGGGGTCTACACTCAAGAATCTTTGTTAGAAGCCTTTTATATGTTCAAGACCTAAAGAGACAGTATCATCTCTTCAAATTGATCTTTTATTCATTAATTAATTGCAAATCTTGGAATTGTTTGTGTTTGTTTTTGTTTGTTTTCTATTCTTAAATCTTTAACTCATTGATTATTTAGGCTAGATAATTGAAGAAATATTAGTAGCAATTAGTTATCATCTTCGAGGGATCAACTTTTCTATTAAAGCACACTTGATCACTTGATCACGTGCACTTATGTTTAATAGCTACACACTTGTTGCTTATCAGTAACTTATCCCAAAAAGAAATCACTACTAATAAACTTATCTACTTACTAATTATCTTATCCAATAAGATAATAACTACTAATAAACTTATCCATTTACTAACTTATCCAAAAAAATTGGTGATTAACAAAATTGCAAGTTATTTAGAGATTTTGGGGGATCCAAATAACCATAATGCCCCAATGATGACGTTGGTGAACTAAGGTAAGGAGGGGTAATTTTGGAAAACCTCTAAATGAAGCCAAAAGGGAGGTGGGACTCCACAAGTGAACTGTTCTTGTTGCCTTTATTTCCATCTTCTAATATGAGCAAGGTTTTTAAAACCGGAGCGGACCTGCAGGTCCTACCGGAAAAACCGAGAACTGGACCGCAGTCCGGTCCGAGTTAATACTGAATTTTGACCAAGTTTGGAACCGGTCAAACCCGGATAAAACCGGCAAACAGGCCGGTTGAACCGGAACCGGGAAAAACCCGGTTTTCTGTTTTTTTTTTTAATTTTGTTTTTTTGAATTAGGTTAGAGCCCAGCCTGTCCGTTTTCAGCCACTTTCCTAATTCCTATTCTTCTCCTCTTCAGTCTTCATCGTTCTCTTCTTCTCCTTCACAACTCAATCTATGATCGATCTCAGATTCTCAGCCAGGTAAAGCTCTCTCAATCTCTTCTTCTTGTTCTTCTCGACATCTTAAAGGATAGCCAATGCTTTTGAGCTCCTTTTCATTATCCGCAGATTCCAGTGCTCTTTTTTTTTATAGTTTTTTTTAATTTCTGAAAAGCCTAATGATGTTTGAGCTGCTTGCTTTGATTTGACAAATAAGATGGGGGTTTTAGGTGTGTTTTTATGGGTTTTTTGAATCAAAATTGTACTTTGGTTAGGTTTTTCTGAACTCTGTTATGAAGATTAATGTTTTTGGAGCACTATGGGCCTATGGCGAAATGGAATAAATTTGAATACCTGCTCTTTAATCTTTATCTGTTTCTGGTGATTTAAATATGTAATATTTAATTTAGCCAAATTGAAGTACTTTTAAAATCATAGTATTAATAACTTTGAATACCTGATCAAAAGAGGTTTTCTGATTGTGCCACAAAAAGCATTAATAATTAATGCACATCCTAAGTTACTAACTATTAATGGAAAGATGACATAGATTACAAGAATTAATAATTAAGTTTTAACAACATTAACACAAACATACACGGCTGAATTTATTGAAATGGATGAAAATACATGCATCACTGGATTGGCTCAAGAATTAGAGGCACACCAACTGTATTAAATCTCTTATAGGGAAGTGTAAAGTCTGGGTGGTTTTTTTTTTTTTTTTTTTTGCTTTATTTGGTTAATGAATATGAATTTGGCATTAATGAAGTTATGTGTGTGTATATATATTACTTGTGCTGCTTTTATGGACTTTTTTTGTTGACAGAGCATGTGTTTGTGTTTTTTTTTTTTAAATTACATCTATCTAATAGCTAATATAATTGTTGAGTAGTTTCATTCATTTTGGAAATTCCAATACTGTATCAAATCAATCAAAAAGCATAATATAATGGTCGTTAACATCTTTTTTTTTTTTAAATCTTATGTAGATTGGGACAAAATGGATATTAATGAATCGGGATCAACATCGTCGAATGAAGTGCAATCTACAAGTGTAAATATTCGACAAAAAAAAAAGACATTGCATGGAGATACATAAGTGAGGCACAAAATTCTCAAGGAAGAAGAGTGCTAGTTTGCAATTTTTGTCATAAACAAAATGCTAGAGGAGGGTTTAACAGAATGAAACAACATCTTGCTGGATCAAAAGGCAATGTTGATTCATGCAAGCGAGTACCTTCAGATGTTCGGTTTTTGATACAAGGGTCATTGAAAGAAAATGTTCAGAAGGCAAAAGAGAAGAAAGGATGTTTTGATGAACTTGAAGGTGATGATGTTGGAGACACTTCTTGTCAAGTAGGCAAAAGTAGTACTTGTGTGGATGCAAATTCCAAAGGAAAAAGAAAAGCTTCTTCTGGCATTGAATCATATTTTACACATGGAATTGCCGATCCTACCCAACCAAGTATAAAGGCTTCTTTGCAAAGTAAGGAGAAATGGCATGATACTGATATGTCAATTGCAATGTGGATTTATCAAGCATGCATTCCACTAAATGCTGCTAACTCTCCTTTTTTCCAAGTTGTAATTAGCAAGATAGCAAGTATGGGTCATGGCTATACTGGTCCTAGCTATCATGCATTAAGAGTTAACTTGTTAAGAGATTGCAAGCAACAAGTAAAGTTGACTATTGATAGTTTTCAAAAAAATTGGGCTGAAACAGGATGCACAATCATGGGTGATGGATGGACAGATTCAAGACAAAGATCTTTGATCAATTTTCTAGTATATTCTCCTAAAGGCATATCATTTATTAAGTCAGTTGATGCTTCGGGCTTTATTACAAATGCAGAGACATTGTGTAATCTCTTTTCTGAAATCATTGAAATGGTTGGTCCTCAAAATGTAGTTCATATGGTGTCAAACAATGGAGCAAATTACAAGGCTGCTGGAAGGAAGATTAGAGAGAAGTATGTTAATATTTATTGGTCTCCATGTGCTGCTCATTCTATAAATTTGATTATGAAAGATATTTCTGAAATGCCTACTGTTCATAGTTTGTCCGTTCTTGCTTCAAAGATAACGGTTTTCATCTACAATCATAAATGGGTTTTGAATTGGTTGAGAAACCAAGCAAATTGGACAGAAATTATTCGTCCGGGAGCTACTCGTTTTGCCACCACTTTTATTGCATTACAAAGTTTGCATGACCATAAAAGTTACTTACAAGCTTTGGTTGTTTCTTCAAACTTCAAAAAATTTCTTACTAAGTGATAAGTGCTTGTGTTATAGTATCGCGAAGCGCTATTATCTTACATTAAGCATACCTTTTATCAGGTTTTATCACTAAATGTGAAATTTCACACGGGCGTGTGGAAATCCCACACGGCCGTGTGAAGCCCCCGATAAGTCTAATTTTAAAGCCGCGATTCAATATTATAAAAGGGGATTTTTGCAACCTTTTGAGGCATCTTTCGACCTATCTTTTCCCCAACTTTCTGGAGTTCGGCTAGGGTTTCGGAGAGGATTTCGTGGAGGTTCCAGCGCGTCGTCGACATCGATTTCGAGGTTCGACGTTTGCATAAGACCACGGCCACACCAATTCGAGGGGGTTTTTTCATTGATGTCTATGTTTTATGCTTTATTTCTCACATTGATGAACATGTATAGCTCTATGAGGAGCTAAACCCCTCGTGGGGTATTCGGACTTGTAAACTTTAGGGTTTCTTATGTTTCTTTGACATTGATTATTATGCTTTCCATCGTTGATGAATAAAATTGAGTTTTTAATCTTGATTATCCTTTCATATTGTTTTCCCTTAAACGTGACATTAGGGTTGAGAGCAATCTAGGCTTTCCTTTGGAGGTGTGACAACTCCTATAGGATTAGACTACTCAAGATTAAAGAGGGTTGAGAGGGAGAGTTGTGAGGTAGCAATGTACCCCTTTCCCCTTCGATGTGATTTCTCCCTACCTCCGATTCCTTGATTTAATAGCGGTCGAAATAGAGTGAAGCAATAGGTAGATAAACTCCCCTAGGGCTTAGTTACGCAAGTAATAGAGTGGAGGGTTGTAGTGAATCCTATTTGCTGGGGCTCAATCTAGACTAGGGTTCTTCCACCTGGACCAAAGGGTTAGAATTACGTATAGGAACAGGTTTAATCACTAGGAATCCCTAGAGCATAATGCAACTCCACATAGTGTGAGGTTTAGGCAGATGGACTCCCCTGGGGCTTAGTCATCTAGGTGACAGAGTGAAGGGTGTTGTGAATCCTAATACCGGGGCATAGTGTTGGAGTTAGTCACGGTTGTCCTTAGGTTTGGGACCGTGAGTCTTAGGATATCCTCGACTCAATTGACATCAATAGGAGAGTATAATATCATAGTCTTGCACTTGAAACATAGACCCTAGAGGTAGCTTGTCCGGATACCCCCCTTTTATTCATTGTTAGTCCTTCTCGATTTTCCTACTTGCACTTCTTTCTTCCATCTCTCTATTTAGTTTATTGCTTTGCATTATTTTCACTCATCAATCTTATTATCGATCTCCGTATTTTGCATAGCTTAATTAGTGAAACCTTATATTCTATCTCCCTATTCCCTGTGGATTCGACTACCTTCTCACCAAGGTAAATTTATTACTTCGACAAACCCGTGCACTTGCGGGATACACGCAAGGGGTCGTGTCACTAAGGAAAAAGGGAGAGAAGTAAAACAAATTATTTTGGATGAAAATTTTTGGAGAAATTGCTTAATAGTGGTGAACATAATGGGGCCATTGATTCGTTTGTTACGGATTTGTGATTCTGATGAAAAGCCGGCAATGGGATACGTGTATGATGGAATATATCGGGCTCGGAAAAGAATTAAAGAATTGTTCAAAAGGAAGAAACATTTGTACAAGCCTTACACTTCCATTATCAAAGATTGGTGGAATAGGACTTTACGTACGGGAATTCATGTTTTGGCATATTGGTTGAATCCGGCATTTCAGTTTGATGAGCATAACTTGTGCCAAAAGTTGGAGGTTCAACGAGGCATACTTGATGTAATTGAGCAACAAACAATGTTTAAACCAAGTGAACTCATGGAAGAGATGAAAGTATTTAGGGAAAGACAAAAGACTTTTGCTCGGCCACTTGCTTTAAGCACTAGCAAGACTACTACTCCTGGTATGAATGAAATTGTTTTATTTTAACTTATATGACATATAATTGATTTTTAAGTTCTTATGATTGTTCAATATATTAACATAATTTTGCTATATATTTTTGTAGATGAATGGTGGAAATTCTTTGGTTGTGATGTTCCTAATTTACAAAAGTTGGCAATTAGGATTCTTAGTCAAACTGTTTCTTCTTCTGGGTGCGAACGTAATTGGAGTGTATTTGAACGTATACATACCAAAAAAAGAAATAGATTGGAGCACCAAAGACTCAATAACTTAGTATATGTTCATTATAACCTACGCTTTACAACATAGGTACAAATATTTGTGTTTTTTTATTCTCACAAAATACTTCATATGACATTGCTTTAATATTTTTTTTCCTAGGTTGGCTTCAAAAGATAGATCTTATGATCCAATTGATTATGAGTGTATTGATAAAACCGAATTTTGGGTGGTGGAAGAAGAACTGGAAGGGGAGCTTGATTATGATGAATTGGAATCTATGTTAGAAGAGCAACCAAGAGTGGATGAAGAATCAACCAACTTGTCTAAAGGTTAATCTTATTAAGTTTTTGAACTATTATTTTCACAATAGCTAATGTTGTTAATATTTAATATTCTTATGATTTTTTTAGATGATAATGAAGATGATATGGTGGTCATTGAGGATGATGATAATGCAATGGTTGGTGTCTAAGAAATGGCTATCAATGAGTTGGATGAAGAACTTTAAGAAATTAGATGAAAATGTTTTTGTTATGTTGTTGATTTGGTAGACTTTCATATTTATGTATGGATGTTGTGGTTAACTTGTTAACTTTTTGCTATGTTGTTGATTTTGTAGACTTTCATATTTATGTATGGATGTTGTGGTTAACTTATTAATTATTTGCTATGTTGTTGATTTTGCAGACTTTCTTATTTATGTATGGATGTTGTGGTTAACTTGTTAATTATTTGCTATGTTGTTGATTTTGTAGACTTTCATATTTATGTATAGATGTTGTGGTTAACTTGTTAAGTTTTGTGCAATTTTGGACATTTTTTCTTTTGAAAATTTGAAAAACTATCTAAGATTATATATTTTTGTTTGATCTCAAATTAGCTTTATTGTTATGATTTTATTTTTAATATATATTATTTAATTGTTAAAAAATATTTATAATTCTATATTATTTTAAATATATATTTATGACGTAATCCAGTCCAACCGGAACGAGTCATCCGGTCGGACTGACCAACCCATGACCCAAATATGTGGCCGGTTCGCTTCCCGGTCTGGTTTTAAAAACATTGAATATGAGGACCTTGTACTCATGTGCACTTTGCTCTTTTGTCCCATTTGTGCCACTACCTTCTTATTGCTTGTCCTCTTGCTTATAGAACTCTTCTTCTATATGAAGATGGTCATCTAAATCTTGCAAAGTTTCCTTACTGTGTTTTAAAGACTTTTTACTTCTTATCATGTAGAAAGAAGCTTGTGAATGATACTTGAAACAATGAAGGCCGCATCAATATTTAACTTGTGATGTTTGAAAATACAAATGATATGGTTAATTTCATGTAATTATTCAATCACAAAATTTTCATCATACATTTTTAATCATTGAAATAGCTAATAGTAGATTCCTTAATACATCCTTAGCCATGTGCATTGCTTCCAATTTGTCCCACTTTAGTCCTTTGCTAGTGAAGCATTTTGGTGAATTTTAAAAAGGCCATGTATCACTCCCTTTACAAAATGTGACCCATGTATATCTAATCATCAATTTCCCATTTCATCTTTTATTAAGTAATCTCCATCAACTCTTCTTCTCTTTTGTTTGGTTCAGTTGCTTTTGGTGTGGTGAGAACATATAACACTTCAAGAGTCGTCAAGAGGAAATGCATCTTCTTTTGCCATCTTGTAAAATTTCCTCCATTAGCGTGTTCCAAATCACAAAATTGGCGGTCATATCTTTGATAATTGCCATTGAAATTAATCCTTAAGATTATTGAAAATCTGGGAACCAAAATTTGAATTCAATGAATGTACTCTTTAATACTTCTTCTATAGTTTGCTTTGGTTTTCTTTAAAGGCCATGAAATGTTTTCTTCTTCTTTGAACAAATCTTGTATATTACAGAAGGCTTCAAGATACATTTTTGCTTTCCTTAAGACTTGGTTTGTCCCCACAACATAGATTGCAAGAAGTAACACAAACAGTCTAAGCATATTTATCAAATTTCATATTGATTTCGCAAAATTAAAAGACTAGAACTCAAGGAACTACAAATTTCATACTGCTATCATCGATAGAGATTAGGAGGATTCGGCAATTGGAGACTCGGACTCAACTAAGAGGATTGGAGGTGTTTTAAGGTCGGATTATAGCCACGTATTATAATTGAGTTAGTGTTAGTAGGTGGACCAAGTTGCAATAGAGTTGCAATGCCCGATTTAGATAGTGCTAAATTTGGATGTTACGGAGAATTAAGACAGAAGAGGAAGGTTTCAAGAGCTAGTTCATGTGGAGAACTATATAAATCCTTGAAGATTTAGGTTACAAGAGAGAGAGACCTAAAGAGTAGGCGTGGTAGCATTGGTCAGTCTCTAGAGAGGGAATTTATCATCCGAAGAGATCATGGAAGGATCTTGGTGAAGAGGTGCCACCTCACTAGGAGGTCGGGACCAAAAGGAGATTGGCTAAGATGAACATTCAGGGATAAGATCTTAAATGACCATTTATGCCGTAGTGAGGGAATTATCACGAGACCATTTGTACTTGCATTTTTGCCTCTTACAGTGGATTTGATTCTCTGAACTTGACTTTAATGAAACACCAACAAATACAACTTCAAAATAATCAATTTAAAGAACTAAACTACCAACAACCTGTGCCAATCCCTAAACAAGAAGTATCCAATAAAAGAAAATACTAAGCAATCTGAACAATTTAGAAATAGCTTCTTTTACCATTAAAAGTAACAATTACTAAAAAAAGTCATAAATGATTAAAAAAAAATAAGAATAAGCCTTAACCCCAAAGCAAAAAAATAAATAATTATAACTCCAATAATAATTAAATTACCACACTAATGATTTTCTCCAACTCTGGTGACTGTAAGTAAGACAAAACACCTGAAACAATGGCAAAAAAAACGAAAGAAAGAACAAAATAGTAAAAGAGAAAGTACTATCTTCTTTATCGGCAATCAACATTATTTTATCAAGATGTTGGCTTCCTAAAACTCTGGTGATCCAAAGCCCTTATACTTCAAAGAAAGGCTCAAAAGGAAGAAAAAAAAAATCCAAAATAAAACTATAAAAATAAAATTACAACTTTGTTTGTTAGTAATTGGAAGTATTCTGTCATACATATGACTTTGCCCGACTTTAGCAAAAACAAAACATAAGGGCTCAAAATATAAGGTAGGGAAGTAAATCCAAGATGACAATAACAATAAGCCATTAATCTCAACTATATAAAATCAATTACATGGATCTTCTTTTCCGCATTACTCTATCAAAAACCAAAATACTAGATATACCAAGCATTGTCATACCATTACATAAAGGTTTTGCTAAACACTTTTTTAGTCTACCTTTCTCTCTTCGCTTTCACTTTTCTTATGACAACATTTATGGATCATCTAAGAACATGCCCATACTATCTAAATCAATTTTACTTTAATTTATCAGTGATAGATCCCGCTCAAAATTTATGTTAAATAAACTCATCCTTTAATCAGTAGATCAAGTGAATAATTGGACATAAGTCACTCAGCTTGGCTTAGTACATAAGACTTGCACCAGTTCAAAAAGAATTTTCACTCACCCGGAATCATACCATGTTTCAAACAATTCAGGTATCATACCATGTTTAAAATGAATAATATATTAGAGTGCACCAGAATCCATACCTAAACGAACCAACCTTAGCTCCATCGATGAAAATTCACCAGCCTATGCCACTGGAATTATCGCATAGCGAGATTTCAAATTAAACAAACTAAAAACCCTTATCTGAACAAGCAAACAGAACATGCACTAATTGGGCGCCAAAGAAACATACATCACAATGTTCTCACAGGATCACAGCCATGGGTTATGATGAAGATTTGTATTGGAAAACAAAAATAACACTAAAATTTTAACACACAAATACAGCAAGAATGAAACATCGTAGATCAGTAAAATTCCTCCGCTCTAATATTTCCGCTTCCTTATTTTGAAGCTCGATGACCGAATAACATCATCATCAGCATTGAGACTGGACTCAAGGACAGAGAGAGACTCAGGCTTGGTAAAGTAGGTAAAGAGTAGATATATACCATCCAGGTACGTGTTTGACTCTCCTGCTTTGTTCTTCTTCTTTATGCTGTAAGCTAGTGGGATCACACCACGATTAAACACCTCCACATACATTCCACCGCCAGCAACAAGCAGCTGCATGAAATTATGGTACCACATTTAGTAACTGGCTGACAAATAAATCAAAGTCAACAGGAAAACAAACAAACAAACAAATGAACTAAAGTAACACATTCATAAACTTTTGATTAATCAGATCATTGAGTTTGTTGGGCCAATAACCATGAAGTAATTGCTCAAATACTAATTCACGTACTCCATCAAATTTATCCATAGAGAACCTCTGTGATTGAGCACAGGTCTTCTCCCAGTTAGTATGGAGTTCATTGGCCCTTCTTCATTCAACATAAGCCATTGAAGGGCAGAGAAGTATTTTATTGTCTGCCTGATCTGATATACAACCTCTAAAGAAATTGTTGCCATAAACAACTTCAGAGCACCATGTCAGGCAAGAAAGATCCACGTTCTATGATGAAGTCAACAATATAGCTAGTATAGCCTGTGGAGCAATATATTGCTAGCTAATGGTATTACTTTTTAGTTTAAGATACTAAAGCTTCGATCAAGAACAGTTCTCAGAAATAAAGGTAGGAAAATCGGTAACTTCTTGAAACTGAGAAACTAATCTGGCCTAATAAAATCGTCTAAAAATGGTAAAGTATTGCATTTATCTTCTTTAATGTTGAAATCTTCCAATGTGGCTCATACCAAGAGTAAATTTCTAAAATTTCTTGCCAACAAAGAATACCGATATAGATTTTCCTAAGTTGTTCAAACTGTAGTAATCATCCATCATATGTTGCTTCATCTACTCCTAAAGCTTTATTTTGTTAAGTAATATAGTACTTTGCTGAAAGTGTTGAAGGAAATAATAGAACAATTTTTCTCAATTCAATATGATTAATTCACCAGTATAAGTATAACTATGCTCCTGGTTTATGGATGAGACTCTCATGAATCAGGGATTATCAAGCTAACTATTCAACCATATAAGTTAGCCAATGAGATTGCAAATTTTGATCGTTTCTCAACAAGGTTCATTAAACTGATGGATTCCAACATGAAACCTAACATACGGCAAGTAAAATGGTAATTTCTAATACAAATGAATGGATAAACAAGCTGACACAATCAAATCTGTATTCCTCGTATAGGATCAAATGCCTTCTCAGAACTGACTCTCCATGAGAAATTAAAAAATTAGACTGGTTTGTAATTTATACTGGCTAAAACAATCTCCTTTAATGGTATTCATGGCAGTCAACAGAACTCCTGTATCATAACATGTCAAAAAACTGCCCATCTTGTGCATAAAGTAGAGCTTTTCACAGATATTATCTGATTACATGTGCATACAATACATTAATAGCACCTTACCGATGACTTGTAATTCTGTGGGTGAATGTGTGCAGAAATGTAGACAGCAAAAATCCCAAGCAAGCGGAATAATATACACACAATATTGTTTAATGTAGATTTGAGCATGTTAGGCTCATAAAGTGGATGTTGGATGTTGTCAATGGTCACTCAGGGTCATCATTAGAAAACTTCACAAAAAAGTGAGACAACTCCCCTTTCAACTCACCGCAGATAAAAATAGGAATACAAAATAAAATGAAGACCAGTGTACTCAAACATAACCTAAGCTCTCTAAGTTTCTGTCACATGAGAAGTATCTAGTAGTGTAAAGTCTTGGTGGATTTTTGAAACTTGATAAGAAGAAAACTCATTCTTCCGCATGAAAAAAACAATGCACAGCATAATTTTAAAATTTAAGTTCTCAAGTCACTGAACATTTAGGAACAGTTGTGATGTCAAGTCTGTCACAAATGCTAGAACCTACTTGAAACATCAAACAAATCCCATTGCATAAGAACTTCATAATCCTGCATGTTCACATGTTAAGACTTTTGGAACAAATTCCAGCATAAGTAAAGTGCCCGTAAAGCCTAGTTGTCACATTTCACTTTCTGTGTCTTCTGAACCCACTTCTAACTGCACTCAGATAAGTTTGATCCATATAAGAAAATCAAGCATTAAAATGCAGGTCAAATAATGCTCACCCTTGCCACTTCCCTACACATTAATAAACATGAAATCTTAGCTTTGGTGTCTATGTAAAAGATAATTAACACCAAACTTCTTATTTACAAAAGTAGGAAAGCATGAAAAAACATATCTAAAATAAAAAACATAGATCACAGGAAGGATGGTATTATTCGGATGAATATGGCAATCACCTCCACCACTGTTCTTTTACAAGCTCTAAGTAATTAAATAAATATATTCAATAATTAATTTTAGAAAAGTTACTAGATATGTCTAAGTTTATGATGCATAATTTGCCTCCATATAAAATTGTCTCATCAACTTTACAATCTCTAATAGATATACTCCAAGCTACATCTCTACATCACTAGGCTCATTCTTAATCATTGAAAATGCCAGCCTATCTAACTTTATAAGGTTCTCACTCTTAAAATTGTCTCATCAACTTTACAATCTCTAATAGATATACTCCAAGCTACATCTCTACATCACTAGGCTCATTCTTAATCATTGAAAATGCCAGCCTATCTAACTTTATAAGGTTCTCACTCTTGATTTTATAATAATAATAATAATATAGGTATCTCACCTTCATCAAGCTATATGCCAAGTCAATCATCAGCTCAGAACTGCATTTCTGATTCCATTGAACTAATTTTAGAGCCAGATAATCTACCATTTCTTTATATGTCAACAAACCAAACTATAATGGTTAGCGTGAATTATCAAAAGTGAAGTGAATACCAATAACACAAAATCAAATACCAGCAACATCTTGTGAAATCTTTCAATCATCACACTCTTCTTAACTAGCGATTCCTAACCCAGCATTTTCATTTGCTACATGGTTTTCTTATCACATTCTTAAGAAAGTAAACTGCACAAATTAAATAGGTCATCAAGAATTTCCTCTTTCTATTTTGGCTTAGTATAGAAACAAGTCCCATAACAAGGAATGCTAATGATAGAACAAGGAATCCATAGAGAAAAATCGCACTTTAAACATTACCCAGCATATTCTGAATGCTTCTACAATAGGATTTCCTCCCCCAGTAGCATGCAGTTCACTTCAACATGTATCTAAAAGAAAATAAGTAGATAAAAAATCTTATAGCTAGTTTTCTAGTTCCAACTACATTTCAATCTTATAGCTCATTGCAATTCTTTCAACAATCACGTTGACCAATCCATCATGCAGTCAATCATCTACTCAAAAATTGAACTCCTAATTTGGCCAAACTTATTTTAGAAGCCACAAAACCTTAAGCTTATTTATGTTCCCAACAAAGCAGCATTAACCATGTGATTTCGCATAAAAATTCAACTAAATCGACCATAATACTTAGAGCAAGCTGTCCCACCTTCTGCAAATACCAATAACACAAGTTCAAACATCAGCAACAACTTATGAACTGCCCTGATCAAAGCACTTTACTTAAGTTAGAAACAACGGATTCTAACAGCTGCTAAAGGAAACTAGGTACCAGCGACCTTCCTATCACCGAACTAAACAGGTCAACAAAGATTTCCTCATTCTAGCTATGAATAATTTCGAAAGAACTTCCATAACATGGGATGGTAATCGCAGAAGGACAAATCCACAGATGCATTTTAAAACCTTGCCCAACGTATTCTGATTGATTCCATAATCCAATTTTCTTACAAAAATTTTTCCTATCACATTCCAAAGACAGCATGCTATGCGTTTCTTCACATATCTAACTGCAAATAAGTAAAATGTTGCGGCTGGCTTCTTTCTCATCCAATAATCCAAATTCTTCACCATTTTCACCTTTGCACTATAATAGTTTCAAATCCTCAACCATCCCATAACAATCTCTTTTTAACAGCTCCCTCAAACAAAAACCATAGTATTCAAAAAATTAACTGCTTCTGAAAGCTTGCAAATTCCATGTCCTCACAGCAAGCAAACAAACAAACACAAAGATTAAACCCTACCTCCTCGTATCTCTGTGTGAATGCGAGGCGCTCGTCCTCAGTCATATCAGGCCGAAGCACGGCCATGGTCTCATACTGGCGCAATCCAGGAGGGCACTGCGGCTCCTCCTTGTCCTCAAGTGCCACCACAGCAGCCGCCGAAGAACCCATCGAAGGGTCAGCTCCCTCATCCTCGCGGCCACCCTCAAAGAAAGATCCTGAGAAGTCCAATGTCTGGGAACGGACGGAGAACGAGCGGGTAGGTAGATCACCGGTCTTGGTCCAAGGGCGGAGGAACCGGTGGGCGGAGACGAAGGAGAGGAAGGAAGAGGAAGAGGAGCGCATTGATGAAGAAGGAGCGCTGGCGAGGGTTGTGGCTAAGGACGCCATTGTGCGCTTCTTGGAGAAAGGTGAGAAGGATCAGAGAGCGGGGTTTGTAAAGTGAAATGGATGGATAAGCAATGGCACATGTTATACTGTTCTGCCGGTGTATCTTAAAGTTGGACAGGATGAGTGCTTTTGTGTATTGGGCTTTGGGCTCTAGGGTTGATCCGTTAACTCCTTGTTTGGTTAAGAGGGGGGGGGGGGGGGAGTGACGGAAAATAAGGAGAGACTATAGAGAGTTCAAGAAAAAATTACGTTTGGTTTGGTTCAATGAAGAGTGTGAAGAATATTTTATTTTATTTTATTTTATTTTATTTATTTTTTGTTAAGAGTGAAGAGGACTGAGAAGATGTCACATCCCGACCCACAAGCCCACAAAACGTAATAATCGTCGCGATAATTCTAAGGAAGGGCACTCCGCCACTCAACTCTCGAGACACCATAAGGCTAAATAACAATCTGGAAACAACGATATTTACATTGTACAAGGTATAAAAGTACAATGATACACAGCAGAAGTAGCAACAGCAACAATAACAAAACTATACAGAAATAGAGCACAAATATACAAGGAAGTGACACCAACAATAACAACAAAGCTGATACACTAAGAGTTTAAGAATTGTTTAAATACAAGACCATGCAATAAAGTTTTCTACACACTAGTGGATCTATAAGTCAAACAACATGTCCATGACAAAAATAACATAGATAAATACATAAGATGGAACAGTAGGAAATACTTAGCACGCTACCACACAACCGCACCTACTACCTGCAACAAGCTAGAAGGAAGAAAGAGGGGTAAGCAACTAAAGTTACTCAGTGAGGGAAGGTTAACATAACTCTAACAGAAAATACACCAAAATACAATAAACATAAATCTTCAAAATGATATTTTACTAATAAGATAACTAGCTTAGAGCTTAAATACATATAATTGCAAACTTTAATACAATAATATAAAAAAATAAAGTCAAGTAAGCAATCTATCTCAAGTAGGGTTTTACCATTCAAAACCACAAAATACTGAACCTAGGGTTCCAAATTATGAAAACAAGCTAAACATGAAATAAATCTACCACCATAGAAAACATAAATCAAAATAGGTCACATTATAAATATAACAAATTAATTAGCATGAGTTTCACATTAAGTAATCATAATACTAGTGCCAAATTGAATTTATGGGAGATTGCCCTCCTAAGAGCGACAGCTAGGCTTCGTCTACTCACCAACAATTCGAGATAACACTACAAAGAAACACAATACTATAAATCTCAAACTCCAAAGCAAGAAAACAACAACTCAAAAGCATCCTCAACCCACAACACGCACCCAGCATGAAATGATCTAGGTACTCATGCCTTTGACATTGACCCATCGGTTTACCGTATAGTGACTCCGGCTAACCAATGAATATCCAATCATGTCTCTACACTCCCACCTGAATAGGCCCTCATAGAATAATAAGTTGGTCTACCACGCCAACTCAACAGGTTGGTCGTGGATACCACCTACTAAAGTAGAATATCACCGTAAAATTTCAACTACAAGCGAAGTTGCACACGAAGTACAATAGCCAACAATAACCATCAACAAACAATACCTTAGCCATTTCCACGAGAAAATGATAAAAGCACAAGAAAACTCAAGCTTTTAACACAAATTGATTTACAAAAATCCAACACAAGCAACAATATGTAAATTCTTTCCTTTTGACAACCCGAAATGAGTTCAAGCTTAGGTCACACAAAAATCAAAGAATTTCACAACAAATCTAAAGTTTCACAAAACAAAGATTTTTGCAAACTCCCTAAATGATTTTAATCACAAGTCAAACATGAACATTCAAACTCCAATTAAGACATTCAAGATATTTAATAATAATAACTTTTATTCACCAAAATGCCAACCAAGTAAAAACTAATGAAGATTTACTTAAGCCATGATATATATATATATACACCATCAATTCCACAAGGGGATGATGCACACCCAACTCAAAAGAGTTTAACATGAATTACTACACAATAAGCAACTTAAGTGACAACCCGGAAACCTTTCATTTGAATACAAACTTGCCTAATAAAGGCATCAAGCAATAAACATCTCAAAATCAATCATAATAACCAACAAAATCTCATTAAGCACGATAGATTATACAAACATATAAATATTGGTAATATTCCAAAAGAGTCATGCTTAATAATCTCACTCACAAAAATTGACGATTCTCTTCCTCACGAATTAATTCTCGGCTAACTCTTTGTCTCGAGCCAACACTTCACCTTCTTGCAAAACACAAAAGCAAGTAAGAAACCCTAGGTTTCTTCTACGAAGCAACCCTAATCACAATTAGGGTTTGCTCAACTAACACCTTAGGCTATTAAAGAAGTTCTAAAGGGTTTAGCCTCACTCTAACTCAAAGAAACCAAGAAAACAAGGAAAGCTCACTGTAGCTGTAGTAAACCAAAAATTCCAAGCATAAGATTTACTCATGATTCCAACAATTTTTGGGAAACAAACAAGGGAATCATAACCCAATAACCTTCTACACTCTAACAAGAAGATAATTTAAGAATCAAAGCTCAAACATGCTCATTTACCATAAAGCACTAAATTCTTATAGCAAGGATGAAGAAGACAAAGAGAAAATAAGAAAGAATATGGTGTTTACCTTGCTAGCTTCAAGAGAGGAGGAAGGAAAGATGGAGCTTCAATCTATCAAAGAAGGATTTTCATTCAAGGTCTCCTCCTCAAAAAAAAAAAAACAAAGAGGTAATGAAAAGAAAAGCATGGCTTTAAAAAGACAAGTCATGGCATAGAAATGACAAAAGCATAGCTTTGAATTGATAAGGCATGGCTTTGACATGCCAAGGCATGGCTAAGAGTATGACCAAAAGAAGAGACATGAAAAATGACCAAATTGCCCTTCTAACTTCCAAGTATGCAAAAATATTAAAAAAACAAACAAAAGAAAAAGATTAAGGTTAAAAATAGGGCATGTTATAATTACAACAGAAAAAATGTAATGTGTATTTTGCAAATTTATCTTTTTATATAAAATTGATCATAATAATTATTTTTTTTATGTATATCTAACATTATTTTGTACAAACTTTGTTAATATTAATATCAATATTAGTAATAATATTATTAGTATAATAATAATATTATTATTATTATACAAATAATAATATTATTTTTAAACTAATGCTATAATTACTTGATTTTTTATATTTATTTATCATTTTTATATTATTATTATTATTATTTTAAAAAATATATTACTATTAATCTTTAATTAACACATAAAAAAAGATAAAAAAATAATATGAAAGGTGAAATTAGATTTTAAAAGAATATTATGATAATTTCTCAAATTATTAAAAAGCAATTTAGTCTTTTTCATAAAAGTTTAAACATTAAAAGTTTTTTTAATAATCCCACCCCTCCGAAAGATTCCAATTTGGAGGGGTGAGATGATGGGAAGTGTTTGGAAGGATGAATTGAAGCACTCCTCCAAACTCCTCCTCCTCCTTACCCTCCCAACCAAAGACAGGTTACACCTCTCAACTCCTCCTCACCCCTCCAAAAACCCCCAATCAAACAAGGGAAAATTTACTTATTAATTTGTTTGGAAAAATTAATTATTTGAAAAAAAAAATATTTAATGATTAATCACTCATTATTATTTATAAATAAATATTTAATTTTAATTAATATTATGAACTTAAAAATTTTCTTTAACCCCACACTTGTATCTGTAACTAAACATTCTTTATAGTTTTTGCCCTAACTAAATATATGTGTCGTTTTGGGCCATTAAAAGAAAATTAGTGGAAAATATTAGCTAAATAATTTTGTTTATTAACAAGTGAATCCATACAAAAGGACATGTCTATAAATTTCAAACGAACAACCTATTCTGAGAAATACCTATTTTTTGAACCTTATAAGATATATTTTCTTCACAATCATTGTAACTCAATGATTCACACCAAACTATTATGCAAGAAGAAGTATGAAAGAAGTAAATTTGCACATAAGGTTCTTGGCAAACTTGGATTCACAAGACAGTGTAAATAAAAAAAATTATTTCTTAAACTAATGTAACTCTTATTAATGGTATAACTTTCGTTTAAGCTCTTACTGAAACTCCTATTTTTTTTACAAAGTGGATAAAACATAGTTTATTAAAAAAAAAACAAAGTACAATAGTCTAAGAGCAGAAAGAACTCAAAGCAACAATATAGAAACAAAGTACAGTAGTCGAGGAGCACTGAGAAAAAACACAAATGAAACCAAACCAAGGAGCATTCTAGGTTGTCGTGATTCCTTAGATGGCCCATTAGAAGCTGATCATGTTAGTCTCGTATTGATGTGCATCTCTCGGGGGCTACTTGACTCACTCCCTCTGGGTTTGATGAACTCCAAGCTTCTCCTCACAGTTTGAATAGACTCCTCCAACCTCTACCTTTTGTGCTCTGGCGCTGTAGATACCAAAAAAAAAATAAACATATAAGTGATTTTAATGATCAAGGTATGAAAAGATAAAAAGAAAGAATAACAAATGCACATATTCCTTTCGAGCCAAACATTCCAGAGAATAGCTCTAGCTAGAGTATCCCAAGTATCTTTTATTCGCCTTCCAAGATAGGTCCTCCAAAATCCCCACATGTTAGTAAGGGAATCTAGGAGATGAGTTAACCTCAGACTCCGACCAAAGTGTTCCCAGATGAGCAATGTGAAAAGGCATAGGAATATGTGATCTCTTGATTCTATTGCCTCATGACAGAGTGCGCAAGTGGTTGTTGGGAGTCAATTGCATCCTCTTTTAGCTAAGTTTTCAAGAGTTAAAATCTTATTACCCCATGTAAGCCAGGTGAATGCCTTTACTTTCATAGGATAATAGCCTTTCTAGATTACCACACTGATCTTGCAACGGATGCCACCGTCAACTAGGAAGTTATAAAGGGATTTAACTGTGAAGGTTCTATTGGAATTAAGACTCCATCGTTTTGAGTCGTTAGAATGTCCTCATAGCCTGAGGATATAGTCATCTATAAGGGGATCGACTTTTCTTACACTAGTAAGGAGAGTTGGTGCCACTTCATTAATTATGTCGAAAGGGAGAGAAGATTCAAAGAAAGCATCAGGAAAAATGTATCTTAGTGCCCTCCCTCCAAGCCATGCATCAAACCAAAATAATACAGAATTGCTATTGCGGATGATGTGGGTGAGGCACATTCTGAACACTGGGAGGCAATTAAGAAGTCCTCTACAGAAGAAGGATCTTTTTGAAGAACGCTTTAGGTGTAGATTCCAATATGGAGTTTATTGAAAGTAATTAAAATAAAGAACAAGAGCACCACACTAGTCTTCCATTGTGAGGATTTTCCACCACCATTTACCAGTAATGCATCATTAAAGTCTATCAGACTGAGTATTCCCCATTGATTGTGACAGCCGCAAGTGCACGAGGTCATCAAGTAATATCTCTTGTGCAAGCACGAGAGGGTCATATTCCCAGGGCCTAAGGAGCTACCCTTACTTCCTCTTTGCGTGTTGTCTAGTCTACAGGTTCGAGTGATTGCCCTAAACTACAAAAGAAGTAGAAAGAACTCTAAGATGGATGTCTATAGTAGAGGTGAAGTAGGGGTAAAAATTAAGGGATGAAGCTGGTTACGGATGTGCATTCCCCTAGTGTTACTAAAGTGAGAAAGATGCTAAAGCTAACATGGAGTTGGTGGTTTAGACCAAGAGATTCCTAAGATAGGTCAACCCTATGGTCACAGTAGTTGACCCCTAATCCAATACGAGTATTAATACCGAATTTCTTCTGACCAAATCCTCCTATGATTGCATTACAAGCAGGGAATTCTCTAATTAAGGCCGATACTCAAACTAGGTCCAACCCTAATGTTGGAGGGGCACAAAATACCCGATGGTCACAATGTATTTGTACATGGATCCCTTCCAAGCTAAATGTGTCTAGTACAAGGATGATGGTCACGCAACTAAGTACAACCTAGAAATCGACATACAGAGTTCTCATGAATATCAATACATCAAAGTACACCAAGCTTGAATCACAAACACACCAAATGCAATAGAGTAGATCAAAACATCTAACTACACAAGTTAACCAACATCCGATGACCTTGGGGTTTAGTTGTTCATACTAACAAAATACATGATAAAATCCACAAAAACAACCAAATAAAGTAACATAAAACTCCCTCAAGTGGTGAATGTGGAGAAACAAGTTAAGGAGAGCTTCCAATGATGCCACCAAAGGGGTGGCTTCTTTGCCTTCTACAAGCTTCTATAATGGGGAATGAAGAGAGATCTTGCTGAACCTTTCCTCTTCTTTTGATTTCAACGCCTAAGGATGTCTTCTTGAGCTTTCTTTACCCCGGATTTGGAAGATGGAGAAGGATGGCGGGAGGTAGGAGAAGATGATGTTAAATAAAACCCTAAAAAGCCTCTTTAAAGACCTTCTCAGGTTAGCTACACGGCCTCATTCAAGGGCATGAAGGAACCTGTCAGAGCC
Source organism: Dioscorea alata (assembly GCA_020875875.1). Lineage (NCBI taxonomy): Eukaryota > Viridiplantae > Streptophyta > Magnoliopsida > Dioscoreales > Dioscoreaceae > Dioscorea > Dioscorea alata. The sequence goes on from CM037027.1 coordinate 11,435,618, forward strand.
TTAGGATTCCACCAAAAATTCTGTGAAGTGCTATAGTAAAATGCTACAGTAACTGCTCGTTGTTCAACCTGTTCATAGGAGTCTTCACGACCGTTAACAAACCCTTCAACGAAATCCGAGACTTTGTTGTTTCCTAACTTCTTCATACTACAGGCTACTACATTCTGTTATAGTACCTAGCTTTAAAATGTCATTTTCGGTGTTATTTTCCTTCTCTTTCATATTGTCAAGCTCACTTGGGCATCCTCGAGACCTCTAACATGAAAAAGACCAATTAATCCACAAAAGCAACAACAAATCATCAATTTGTACATACATAGTATAACATGAATATGTATAGAATACACATATTTAGGCGTTTATCACCCACCCTCCCAAGTTTCTAGGTCTACAAAGGTGGATCCGACTACTCAAAGGTGGCTTTAACACTTCAAAAGGAGATAGCTCTTTCTACCATCTTTTGTGCAAACTATTTACAACCATCGATAGGGCATTAATTCGAATCCGACTTTTTGACAACAAAAAATAAAAATGAGTTACAATCTTTCCTAGGATACAAGTAAGCCCACAACTAGGGTAAAAAGTGAACTAGAAAGGATTTCTGAAGCATTGGTGAAACAACAGTTAGCAAAACAAAGTACACTAGCTCTAATGTCACTACTAGTTAGTCTTGCAAATCCCTAACAATTAGTCATAGATCGTCCAAAGGCATGCATCATCACAATGAATACAAAGATAACCCTCCCCCACACTTGAACATTACATTGTCCTCCATGTACAACATGTAAGCACACAAATGAATAAAAGAAGAAAATAGAGTAAATTAAGGAGAGTTATTAGGGCTTCCTTAGACACGGAGAATGATGGCATACATCTTGTAAAGCAAGAAAGGTACAACAGGAAGCTCAAATATGAAATAAGATAAACAAAAATAAAGTACAAAAATGGAAAAAAAAATAGAAAGTGGTAAGATAAACAATTTAGAAGGGGACTCCCCTTACTAACTATGACACAAAGCATACGTCCAAAATAAAACAAAATCATAAAGTCCAAATACTGAAAAGATAAAACTGAAATGATAAACGGGTGAATGCCGCTGAGTCAGACTCAGAATCCGTAGCATCAAGGTGAATAGAACCAGAAGTAGCAACGGTAGCATCAGGATGGTGATCCTTCCTCATCCCCAGAATCATCTGCACTGTCAGAGTCAGAAGAATCAGACCTTTTTAACTCTACATCAGCAGTATTGACTCCCCCATGACATGGTGTGAAGGTGGGAGAAGATAACTGGATACCGATGTGAGCAGCAATCCTCGTGACACTCCTTCCCAGCCACTAACGATAAAGTGATTCATGCCTCAACTATGGGGAATGGCTAGTGGAGGTTCGAGTCGATGACGTTGAGGGGAAGCGAGGAGCTGATAAGTGCTCGTGTTATAATAATGCGAAGTGTTATTGTCTTACATTGAGCATTACTTTTATCAGATTTTATCATTAATTGGTGTGTATTTGTGTGCTTTTGTGCATTGTAGGGTTGTGGAGCCAATTTGGAGAAAAAGAGCAAAGTTAGGTCGTGTTCGCCGTTGTTGGGGAGTTTTCGGACCAAGCAAGGAACAAGGCATGAGTTTAGACTTGTGGGTGTGTGCCAACCTCCTTTGGAGGGGCACAAAGGCAGTCACATTCACAATAAGTCTAACTCGTGTAGCATTGGAGAACTTCGCCAATAAGGAGAATTGAAGCAATTAACATGATCTACCGTTAATTATGTGCGTAATTCAACGGCCTCGATGAAAAACAATGAAATCGGGAACATTTGATGTGCGAGCACTGTAGCAGGTACTGCAGCAGTTACTGTTCACTACGCGCTAGAAAACCGAATTCAGAAAATCCACACGGCCGTGTGAAATCCTAATTCCAGCTGCAACTCAGACTATTTAAAGGTCTTTTTGGGGACTTTTTGAGTATCTTTTCGCCTATTTTCTGGAGGGTCATAGCTAGGGTCTGGAGAAGACTTTGTGGAGGATTGGAGCGCGTCATCGACATCGATATCGAAGCTCATCGGAAGATAGCTATTGGGAGAGCTTTCGTCGGCACCGATCCGGCGAGGAGTGCCCTAAGCTTGACGAGAAGCTTGGTGAAGAGACGAAGCGGCCGCACAAGACCACAGCCACGCTACACAAGGGGGTTTTCATCTATGTTTAGCTTTCTTGTTTATTCATACACATTGATGGATTTGTATAGCTCCATGAGGAGCTAAACCCCTTGTGGGTATTCGGACTTGTAAACCCTAGGATGATTTTGTTTCTATGACATGTTATTATGCTTTCTTAATTGATGAATTTAATCAAATTTCAATCTTGATTGCTTCTTATGTTGATTTTCCCTTAGATGTGACACTAGGGTTGAGAATCATCTAGGTTATCCTTTGAAGGTGTGACAACTCCTATAGGGTTAGACTACTTGAGATTGGAGAGGGTCGAGAGGGTGAATTGTGAGGTAGCAAAATATCCCCTTTCCCCTCCGGTGTAATTTTCCCTACCTCCGCGTTCCAAGAGTTCTTAGCGGTCAAAATAGAGCGAAGTGCTAGGAGATGAACTCCTCTGGGGCTTAGTTGCGCAAGCAACAGAGTGAAGGGTTGTAGTAAATCCTAGTGCTGGGGCCTTAATTGAGACTAGGTTTCTTTCACCTGGACCAAAGAGTTAGAGCTACACTTAAGAACAGGGTCTATCACTTGGAATCCCTAGAACATAATGCAATTCCACGTAGTGTGAGGCTTAGGAAGATAGACTCCCTGAGGGATTAGTTGACAGGTCAACAAGAGTCAAGAGTCGTAGTGAAACCTAATGCCGGGGCATAATGTTGGGATTAGTCACGGTTGACCTTAGGTTTGGGACCATGTGATTTAGGATGTCCACGACTCATTAAACATCAATAGAAGAGCATAATACTTAGTCCTGCACTAGAACATTAATCCTAGGGGTAGCTTGTCCGGATACCCTACTTTACATATTGATTGTTCCTCTCTTTTACACTTTTGCTTGCACTCTCCTATCTTCCATATTTCTCTTTACTTTCTTATTGCTCTTTATTTCTTTGCACACACACATTGATCTTGTTCTCACTTTCCGTACCTCACACTAGCTAATTAGCAAACTCTTGTATCTTTGATCCCTACTCCCTGTGGATTCGACTACCCTCTCACCGGGGTACTATTATTACTGCGACAACCCGTGCACTTTCAGACCCTTGTCAAGAGCCAAAAGAGATGGTGGTGAAACTGGCTTAACAGTGAGAGCAGTGGTAGGGACAAGAGAAATATGATACCTGGTGACAAGTGCTTGAGTATACATGTTTTACCTATTTGTTTTACATGTATTGAGCATCATTTTACCATGGATTATGTCTCATAAAGTGTATTTTGGTGTTCTTTTATGCAATTAGGTTGTGAAAGTATTGAAGGAGGAAAAGGAAGCAAAGATGGGTTATAAAGACCTATTGTTGGGAGTTTTTGTACAACACAAGTGTCAAGGCACGAGAGGGGATCATGCACATGAGGGTGTGTGCTAACTTCCAGAAGATTTCAAGCCAATTTGTGTGATGAAAGGGCACAAAGCAGTCACATCTTCATGTCCCTTCTTGTGTGAAGATACCTAAAGCTTCCAAATGATGGTTCGATGGAGGAGAAGTCTTATAACTCACCACATGGACGTGTGCCCGACCATGTGGCCTCAAGATAAGAGAGTTTGGATCGCGATTTATGAGAGTACTGTAGCAAAACACTGGTCATTTTTACTGTAGTAGTCCTGTAGCAGAAATCACTATTCACACGACCGCGTGGGATCTCACGTGGTCGCGTGGAGGCACATGACTAGCGCGCTTCAGGCTTATAAATAGCCCTTTTTGCCGATTCTTTTGGTATCTTTTGTGTGGCTTTTGAGAGAGGAAGCGGCTAGGGTTTGAGAAGGAGGTCTTTGCCGAATTGGAGGGCCGTTCTTCACCAACTTTGATAGTTCTTTCCTTTGTCATAGCATCGAGGGAGTCATTAGCAACCTAGCTTCGGAGAAGGATCCTTCAAGATGTTGAGCGACCCATCATGGCCATCATCACGAATTCAAGGGGGTTTACTTCCATGGTTTACATTGTTTTTCATTGTGTTATGTTTTGCTTTGTAATAAGCCCCATGGAGGGCTAAACCCTAGTAGATACTTGGGCATGTGAACCTTAGGTTTCGATTCATGTATTGACTTTCTTTATGCTTTCTTTTAATTCCAAGTTAATTTGATTTTTAATCTTGTTTAATCATTGCTTGCATGCCTTATTGATTTGTATGGTTATTTGGTATGCTTGATTTGTTGTCTTAGTAAAAGAGAGGTCTCCATTAGGGATTAGAACATACAAGGTTAAAGAGGGTTGAGAGGGTGAGTCTTGAGATAGAGAAGTGTCCCCTTTACCTTCCGATTGAGTGTTTCCTATCTCCGTATTCCCTAAGTTTTATGCATCCATATGGGGTGTGAAGCGTAAGATTGATAGATTTCTCCGCCGGGACCTTTGTAGGGGGTTAGGGATCTTTCACCTAGAAGTAGGGTTAGATCTAATTTTAGGAATCGGTTTCACTCCTAGGTATCCCTAAAGTTCATTGCGGTTATATGGGGTGTGAGGTGTTGAGATTGAGCGATTTCTCCGTCGGGACCTTGTATGAGACTAGTATCGGTGGTCTAGAGGCAGGGACCAAATATTCTTGGATTGCCTCGACTCATAGAACTCGGTTTAGAAGCATTTAGTTAGTCTTGCACTTCATGATAGAGCTTAGGGGGAGCATTGCCTGGGTATCTCATCTTCATTGATTGAGATCTCCCTTTATTTACCTTTTGCCTATTCATCTCTGGTATTAATTTCTATGCACACTAGATCACCACAAAATCACATTAGTCATTAGGCTAGATTGCAGAGAAGAAGTTAGTACTAGTAGCCCTGTTCCCTGTGGATTCTACTACCCTACTCACCGGGTATAATTATTACTTCGACAACCCGTGCACTTGAGGTACACACACGCAAGGGTGTGTCACCTGGTCCTGTGAGCAGTCTTGATCAGATGCACCATTCATATAGCCCGAAGGATGTCTAGGGTCATCAGGATGCTGCCGCCCTCAACCCTCATAGTGCGAGTCCCTGTGCAAAGTCCCATACCCCGAATGAGCTAGGAAATGTAGGGGCCAGCAAATATGACACTAGCCCTAGGATCAGCAGCCTAGTGATGCATAGCAATGGTTACTTCATATCTTAAGTAAACATGAAACCCATCGACCATACTTAGAAGGTACTCCAAGTACCTCTGACTTACCAATCCAGCAATCCAGGGATGTCTCCTTGCCTTGTCAATGTGTGGCTTAGAAGATGATAAATATACCTGAGGACAGGAGAGCGAAGGTTGGTGGCCGTCGCACAATGGGGGTCATATCTGCTAGTGGTGCTCAATCGGCACCAGCAGGATTCCAGAGTTTCTCCAAGTGATTGCTCAATCAGAAGAGCCTCATACTCTGATGTCCTAGTAAATGCCTCATCATACAATCCCAAGTGTAATGAAAATTCTATCAAGCTTATCTTATACTTGGTGTCGAACGCCTAAATTTGAATGGGCCTGCCTTCTTGAAACTGATCATTGCCCGCTCAAACTCGAAAGTGGCTATAAACTCCAATGTCAGCTCACAATAGGTAGTGTCTGTGATATCAAAGAGCTACTGCCAAGCTCTCAACCGTAAAACGTGTCAGTCGATCTCCCGTAACTCACCAGTGCGCTTCGTACATAGTCGGTTGTACTGCAACATATGTGACGGAGCACCAAACTTGATACCTGTAGGAGTGTTTTAAGAACTACGTTTGCTCCTGGCCCACTTGGGTGTGAGCCCACATGTGCATGTCTTCTACCTCTGTATAATCCTATAGTAGAGTGTAATTGACGAGTCAATACATAGGATAAACAAGTTTAGCACAGCCATGCTGCATAAGCAGCATGGTTGTACTAACTAGAAAAGAGCACAGGTGTGATGTAAACTAGGTTATGAAAAATATAATGCACACTTGTGCAGGTTAATGAGCACGATCGTGCTAATAGAATAGAGCATGGTTGTACTTTCCTGGAAACAATTTAGGGCACAACAGAGCAAGGTCATGCTTCATACGAAGCATGCCCGTGCTTAACATCTTCTAGAGCAAGATAACAGACTGTTTTCTGAAATTTAGCAAAACAGATACTTCACACGGGAGTGTGGAAATTCCACACGGCAGTGTGAAATCCCAATTCAGCCGATTTGAAGCCGCAACTCAACAGTATTTAAGGCCGCTTTTGAGAGTTTTTCTGGATCTTTTTGCCAATTTTTTTCTCTAGTTTCTGGAGGGTTGAGGCTAGGGTTTGGAGAGGACCTTGTGGAGGATCCGAGCACGTCATCGGCATCGACACTCTACGCAAGGGGGTTTTCATCTATGCTTTTGATTTGTGTTTATTCTTCTAGTTTGCTGGATTTGTATAGCTCCATAAGGAGCTAAACACCTTGTGGGTATTCGGACTTGTAAACCCTAGGATGATTATGTTTCTTTGACATGTTATTATGCTTTTCTTTATTGATGAATAAAATTGAGTTTCAATCTTAATTGCATCTTGTATCGATTTTCCCTTAGCCGAGACACTAGGGTGGAGAATCATCTAGGTTATCCTTTGGATGTGTGACAACTCCTATAGGGTTAGACTATTTAAGATTGAAGAGGGTTGAAAGGGTGAGTCATGAGATAGCGAAACGTCCCATTTTCCTTCCGGTGTAATTCTCCCCACCTCCGTGTTCCAAGAGTTCTTAGTGGTCAAGTTAGAGTGAAGTGCTAGGAGACGAACTCCCCTGGGGCTTAGTTGCGCAAACAACAGAGTGAAGGGTTGTAGTGAATCCTAGTGCTGGGGCTTAATTTAGACTAGGGTTTTTTCACCTGGACCAAAAGGTTAGAGCTATACATAGGAATAGGGTTTATCATTTGGAATCCCTAGAACTTAAAGCAATTCCACATAGTACGAGGCTTAGGAAGATGGTCTCCCCTAGGGCTTAGTTGACAAGTTGACAAGAGTTAAGGGTCGTAGTGAAACCTAATGCGAGGGCATAATGTTGGGGTTAGTCACGGTTGACCTTAGGTTTGGGATTGTGTGTTTAAGGATTTTCTCGACTCATTTATCATCAATAGGAGAGTATAATAGCATTGTCTTGCACTAGAAGCATAAATCCTAGGGGTAGCTTGTCCGGGTACCCTATTTCATTCATTGATTGTCCTTCTCTTATTACTCTTACTTGCACTCTCCTACCTTCCATAATTCTCTTTTATTTCTATTTCAATTAATTGCTTTGCAACCACACATTGATTCTATTCTCACTCTTCGTATACCTCACTAGCTAAATAGCGAACACTTGTGTCTTTAATCTCTATTCCCTGTAGATTCGACTACCCTCTCACCGGGGTACTATTAATACTGCGACAACCCGTGCACTTTCGGGCCCCTGTCAGCTGCGCGGGCACTGCATGTCCGCGCAACTCGGGGCGAATATGTTTTAAAGGAAATTAGGGCTAGTTTTGAAAGGACTTCTTCTTTTCTTGAAGGCTTCCGGCGGAGGCTACTTCACCGGACCTTGTTGAGACCAAATCCACCATTTTGGAGAAGGAAAATCGAGGGGAGAATGTCATTAGGCAAGAGCTTCATCGATTCCACCCTTTGAGAAACATAGGAGATGATGAGGGAAGCCGCCCCCATTGCGGCATTTGTGGAAGACATCCGCACCATCCTTCTTCTTCTTGTGTTCTCATTGTTTGAGGGAGTTTTTATATGAATTTATTGGTTGTTTTCATGGACTTATTTTGTGTGATTTCTTGTATGGATGGCTAAACCCCAAGGTCACTGGATGTCGGGAAACCTTGGGGTGAACTTGTGTTGTTGAATGTTTTGGATTGATTAATGCATGTAGTTGGTTTCATGGTTTAAGCTTGGTGAACTTTGATGTGTTAATTTGCATGAGAACTATGTATCTTAACTTCTAGGTTGTACTCAGCGCATGACCATCGCCCTTGTACTAGACACACCTTTCTTAATGGGGATTCATGTGTGAACACGCCGTAACCATCATGTGTTTCATACCCCTCCAACCAGTAGGGCTGGACCTAGGTTGAGTATCAGCCATAGTTAGAGAATTCCCTGTTTGTATTGCAATCGTAGGAGGATTTGGTCAGAAGAGATTCTGAGCCAATACTCGTATGGGATTAGGGATTATCGTCGTGACCATCAGAATAATCTATCCTTGGATTTCTCTTGGCCTGAACCGCTGCATGCTTAGTAATTCTAGCATTCTCCTAACCCTTAGTAGCCCTAGGGGGACCCACATTCATGACCACCCTCACTCCTTGATTTACACTTCACTTGGCATATTGATACTATTTCTTTTAACTTGTAATTCTTTCTAGTAACTATAGATCTCAACCCGATTTGGTAGGTTAGACAATAGGTGAAAAGAAAGTAAGGGTAGCTCCTTGGGCCCAGGGAATATGACTCTCTCGTACTCACACGTGAGGTATTATTCAGCAACCCATGTACTTTTGGAAATCATCATTAACCTCTCAATGAATTACTATGTTAGTCATCCCCTCTTGCCATATTTTCCAATTAATTAGACCTACTAAATCCCCAGCCTATGTGCACCTATCCTGTTGTTCCATGTAAAGTTATATCTTAAGGTGGATCCACTAGTATTTAAATATAGTTTTTGTATAATTATCACTATATACGTTCGACACTGTATTTTGAATTTGAATGTGCTTTCTCTTTAATTTCTTTATTCAAATAAGTTTTGAATAATACTCAAAAAGATTGCAAGAAGGGTATAAACAAGCCTTATGGTGTCTTGAAGATAAGTGGACATGTGGTGGCACCTACCTCAAGACAATGCAATGGTTGTCGCATGCCTAACACATGGACCAAGGTATGGCAGTTGGCATATAATATTAGATTATTCATAAATAAGGGTTTAATTATGAACTATAATTTGGGAAAAATAGTTCATTTAGATAGACGGATCTAAAGTTTAGATTTAAGTTTTAGAATTCATTCTAGTAAATCTTTTACAATTCCAAAAACCTCTTATCTAGATTGCCAAGATATGAGAATTGATGCAAATTTTGAGAATATGGTAGCAAGGGTACGAGTCTTTTCTAGTAATATTAAGAGGAGTAGAGTGTTGAATCCTAAGAGGACTATATGATGAGTGCTAAATTATACACATTTTTATACCAGATGTAAAGCACTTGGTATGTACTTTTCATCTTGTTTTTAATCCATTTGGAAGTTCAATTTTTCATTTATGAATTCAAGACCATTTGAACCCTTCTAGAGAATAAAGAATAGGTCTACAATGCTTTAGATCAATTTGGAGTCTGATATGCACTTTCCTAGAAGATCCACACCCCATCCACAAACCATTTAAGACATTGTGGACACATCACCACTTATCAAGTCAATTACCCTTTGGAGGATCAAATCCAAAAGGATCCACGAAGAGAATCCACGCCCCTTGGATGCTATACACGCCCCATGGATGGCCAATCCAAGCCCAACTCTAGGATGAGTATTTCCCCCTCATGCATGGGGTATGGATGTTCCCTATGTACCACCTTTTATTATTCAATATAAAAGCCACAAATCAAAGAAATAAGAGGAGTCTAAGGTAGAGCAAGCTGAATCCATTTAAAGAAGACAAAGATCTTTTAGCTAGGTTCACCATCACCTTTGGAGTGTTCAAGGAAGTCATCTGAGAGATCAAGAAGATGTATTCCATTGGCGTTGGCGAGAGATTGGGAAGTGGGAGAAGGGGTTTTATTGTTCTTCACTAAAGCATCAAAAGGTTTTCTTTATTATTCATATTTTTGATGTTTTCTTTAATGGATTGTATTGTGAATGCCCTTAGGATGATAACTTCAACATCGATGTCTTGGATTATATTGATGTATGTTGTTTTGTTTAAGATTCATTTATATTGTTCTTCACAAATTTATATTGATGTATGTTGTTTTGTTTAAGATTCATTTGTTTTTGCTTAAATGCCTTGGATTACTTGTATCAAGATGTCTGATGAGTGCATTCCAAGATAAGTACTTGAAAAGGGTATGAATATATATATATATATATATTCATACCCTTTTCAAGTACTTATCTTGTCTTCGAGCTTTTATTTTTGTGATTCGGTGCTATTATGGGTATTATAGTGTATTTGTGTAGGGAAACAGGTTCTTGTGCAAAAGAACAGGATTCGGCACAATTGCAGTGTTAAAAGAGGGTCAAAATACAGTGACCCAGGCAGAACACGGGCTTAACACACCTGTGTTCCTTCCCTTGATTTTCTCAGGCGAATTCTGCATCAGGTGAAGCATGGGCATTGTAGCAAAATACTGTAGCTGAGTACTGTAGCATTTACTATACCAGATCACTATAGCAAGAGTCCGGAGAAAAGCACGGTTTGCATGCTCCTAGCACGGGCATGTTCTTCCTGACACAGGGTTGTCAGTGCTGAATTTTGTGTTCCAAAATTTCCTAGGATAATCAGTGGGAATAGCACATCCTCAACATGCCTGTGTTCACCCCGAAAAGCACTTTTTAAGCCCAGATCTAAGTCATTTGAGAGTAGTCTTCATCCTCCATTCACCCTTCTTCTTGGGGGTGGCTGTTAGGCCCTTTCCCTACCACTTTTCTCAGGCCAGAGTGAAACTACGGTGCAAGATCACGATGGACGTGGGGTTAGCAAACGGAGCTCAATAAGGAAGGCGATCTTGAAAAAAAGAGAGTCATGTCTTCTCTTTTTAGATCTATTATTGTTTCTTCCTTGTTGTACCCGCTCCTTAGGGGCTAACTGGCCATAGTGTCCTTGGTTGTGAACTTGGATGCTTTGTATGCTTTTAACTATTATATCTATTGATTCTATGGAGTTCTTTTGGTCCTTGTGTTTAATCTTGTGTTTGTATTACTTGGTGTATTTGATTTGTACAATTGCTTGGGTAAAACTCAAAGTGTAGATTGTTTAGCATTTTACCACAGTTATCCTAGCAAAACTTGGTGTATTTGAGAACCACAAATACAACATTGTTTTTGAGCACACACTTGAACCATAGAATGTACCTGGTAGGTCTTAGAGGTAAAATGGAATGCAATAGTTCTTAGGAATCACCCAGAGGCACTACTCTATCTCTGTGTATATCACCTAGTTCCATTTCAGCCCTTACCTGTCATCCTTCCCCCTTTAGGATCTAGTTGTAATCATCTTACCAACTATTATTGATCGGCTAGACATTAGAGGAGAAATTAGTACTTCGAGTCTAGTCCCTGTGGTTCTACAACCATACCCCTCGCGGGGTACCACTATATTACTTGTGTGTGACCCGTGCACTTGCGGAGATCACATCAATGTCTAATCCTTATTTTTTTTATGTGTAGTGATTGACAAATTCCTTACATAGAGATCTAGCATAATTGGAGAAAATCAATATTGGTGTGTCTAGAGATAGAGAATTGTTATTCTTCTTGCTAGGATTAATTAGCAAGTGCTTTAAGCCTCAATAAAGGAGATTCATAGAGTGTTAATACAATTATATGACATTCAAGTTGGTGAGAGATCTTACTATGGTTTAGGGCATTAGTTGTTGGTACTCTCGAGAGAGATATCAACATACTTATGGAATCTCCATGGTACAAACAACCCAACCTTTGAATCAGTATAGATGGGTTGTTTGGACCTTGTCCGATTACCCTCTCTATCAATTTGATTATCACCTCGCCTTCAAATTTTGTTCTGACTGTTTTTTTTTTTTTAGAATTAGTTTAGCTTTTAGTTTTAGTACATATCAATTCACATTGATTGTTAGGATAAATAACAAGGAAATAGTCATAATTAGTTCCCTTAATCCTAGTGGGATTGACAATGTTGTATAGCAAACTTTATTACTTGACACAACATGTACACTTGTGTTTCTACCACCCATTATAATATTCAAATCTTTAGTCTTATTTTAGAAATTAAATCAATGTGATTTGCAAAGAAACTAAAATTCAAAAAATTTAATATAAAAGATGAAAAAAAATGTGTCAAGGCTTTTGAGAATGACTCCTATATGAAATAACGTTAGGGTTTGAATTTCTTTGTGCTTTTAAAATATTGGATCTTCAAGAAAAGATATGAGTTGGCATGATTCTTCATAACACATTCCAATGGAGTGACACACAATCTAAAGAATTAGTCAATACTTGTCTCTAGACCTCCCAATAACTGAGCAACTCTCTTATTTGGGGAACTCTCTTATTTGGTCTAAAACACTTCATTAACTAGACAATCAATTGGAGAATTTCAAGCTAGGCTTGACCCTTGGATTCCCTATATCCAAGCTACTCCTATATTTGAGCAACTCCTTTCATCAGATCATCCAATCAAGTCCTTGCTACCTATTTTCTAAGAGTATTAGTTCCTAAATCCTTATCTAGGCAACTCACTTCTTTAATTTATACTCTTTTAGAAATGTGCAAAGTACTATAAAGACCAATTGCTTCCTTGTCATTCTCCATTATATTAGAAAAGAAAATGAACAATAAGAGTGATATATTTAGTTCATTACAAAATTACCAAATATAATTGTTTGTATCTTGACATACTCGTTATACATACTTTTATCACATGCAATAGAACTACTTTTATAGTTCCAAACAAAACCACTTGTGTGTAGTATATCAATGATGGCAGTGGGTTTGCCTACTTGAAATTCAATATTCTACATAGCATTCAGCATGGCTTATGGAAAATTTTCCTTTATCATTTTTTAAATGAAATAGGTAACCACTTCAAAATCTATTTTTAGTTTTCCACATGGGATTCGTAGAAAGCTTAACTAAGGCTTCAATAAAGACCTTATCTTCTTTTGTTGTCTAAAAGCATTTGTTTTCTCACTGAAATGTCTGCAAGTATACAGGCCATTCAAGTAATGATGGTGTGCCCCTAAGGGCAAGGTTGTTGATCCCTCAAGGATTGATGCTCCTAATACTAGTTGTTCTTCTATTATCTAGCTGATCAATTGAATAAGGTTGAAACTAGCTGAACTAAAAGTGAAACTAAAACTATGAAGATGAAATCAAAGAGGATACCAGATTGAATGATGAGTAGCCTGGATATGGCTCCCCTTGAGAATCAGATGCAATTGAATTCTACTATTTGCTATGTTTTGAGTGTTATTGGACCATGGAGACTCCTACATTAGATTAACCTAGTTTTCAAGGTGGCTAATATCTAATCCCATATGACAAACTCTCTTTCCATACGATTACATTAAGGGTCTCATGAGCCTCACTATTTGATTTAACCCTAATACGGTGAGTTCAATACAGTACACTGTGTCTCTAAGCTTGCACTTGACCCCTATATGAAATGCAAGATCTATATATGACCAATATCTCAATCCCAATCATGCAAATCAAATATATATATTTGAAAGCTCTTACTTGAACAAATACAACCCATTAAAAATAACATAGAATATTCACAAGATGCACTTCAAAATAATCAATATGAATGAAAAAGAAATTCAATTAAAATTTCATCTCAAGGTTCACCAATCTAAGATACCAAAGATAAATTTAGCTCCTCATACAAATGAGGTTTGCATTACAATCCAAGAGATCAAACAAAAATGAAAAAAATAAAAGAAACAACTCCCTAAATGCTCCTCCTCTCACTAAGGGATGGAACTCCAAATTAATGTAGGTAGACCTCATCTATAATCGCACACTATTACACCAATGTTTCCATCTTGGATTGCCCCTTGATCGGCCCCCTTTAATCCCAAGAGAAAACTCAAACCTCTATCTTGGTATCTCTAAAAAGTTCCCTCTTAAAACCTAATTTTTGGACTTTATTTTGCACTAATTGCAAGAGTACACTCTAGTGCTTATGGTGTGTTTGAGAAACGCTTTTCATCCTGGGTACTTGGGACTCAAATATTCTTAGAATTAAAATCTCCAGGAATTAGCACATCCCTTTCCACGCCAATGCTTTAGATTGCACACTCGCGATCCTAGCTACAAAGTTCTACTTAGGGTGTGCTCAGCTACAACACACCCCGGTACAAGTTTTAGGTTGAGTTCTTCACAAAATTTATTCTGCATGCCTCAAGCATGGTTGTGCTTTGACTGTGTTCTTTGCTAGGATTTGTGTACTCTTGCTCATTTTGCTCTAACTTTCATTCCTTTCATCCCTAATACCTAGATTCTTGCTCATGATCAAAAGAAACCAAACAAAAGACTAAAATAACACAATTAATGCTGGAAGATAAACTAAGTGCATCAATTTATAATATGAAAATGTGTATAATCATACACTCATCAATCTCCTATCGTTTTATTATAAATCCAAGTCCATACTAGATAGAAAATGTAAAGCAATAAAACACAAAACAAATAGATTATATGTTGCTATTATACAAGATTTAAAAGTATAACTAAGAAGTACTTCAAATATATTTAGCACGGAAATCTCCAACATCTATATTTAAATATACAATTTCAAAACATCGATAAAAAGCTCTAATACATAAAAGCAATCATACTTAATACATGGATATCAATTATTAAAATCAACTTCACTGGTAGGTATTAACCATGTCTACAGCCATGTCAAGCCTTAATTGGGTTCACTTATCTGTTGGATAAACAATTTTAATGTTATCGATATCATCTTGACAATTTTAATGTTATCGATATCATCTTGGCCATTTTCGCTAAAGTTAAGGTATTAGCTTCATCTTTTACAATCTTTTGCTATCTTCCTTTTTATAAAATTATATTGCAAGCAACATGTATTAATAATACATAGTTTGGCGGTTATATTGTATGAAATTAGACTAGATAGAATTTTCCAATGAACTTTTAGGAGACCAAATGTCTTCTCAATCATATTTCCATCACTAACATGCTTCATATTAAAAAAATTTAAAAAAAAAAAGAATTCATGAGCCATTAATGGTTGATGTCCATTGGCCCAAGAACTCAAGGGATATCATTGGCTTTGAAAAGGCGCAAGAAAAATAGGACAATTTGCATATTCAAACTTGACCAAGTAATAAAAACTTAACTGACAGACAAATATTTATTATTAAGGACCATTTTATTAGCAAGAATGTAAAATACTGTCAATCCCAAGAGAACTGATGCTCCTACTGGTAGTTTCTCTTATATTTTCTAGTACATTAAATGGTTGGGCTTTGTTCATAAACTAATTAAAATGCTAAATAGACAAAGATAAGTATTTCACTTAGGAGTTATATTAGATTAAATGAGAGGTTCCTGGACATAGATCCCTTTGAGAATCAATTGTAGCAAAATTTCTATATCAATATCGGTTCTTAAGTGTTCTTGGACCATGGAGATTCCAAGATTAAATTAGCCTTTTCTCGAGACGAGTAATTCCTAATCCCATACGACGATCTTATTCACCCTAAAATTGTATTAAATGTTATGTGAATCTTGCTATAAAGTTTAACCATGATCAGGAGAGTTTGCACCCACACAACTTATCTTTAGCCATGCACACATCCTGTATCAACTATGGTAGATCTATATATGACTAATTTCTCAATCCTAATTGTATAAATCAAGCATTTGCTAAGGCAAATAAATTGCATCCAAATACATAGAAAATTCATAAGAAACAATTCAATAAAAAGTGATATAAAAGAAATCAAAACCACAAAATCATCCCAAGTTTTACTTATAACCAAGGACGGATCCAGAATTTCCCCACTTTAGAGAGGAGGGGAGGGGGGGCCAAATATAATTACAATTGCTCTCTGCGTGTTTTTATAGTTTGAAAATGATGCCAGATTTTTTCATTCTCAATACTACAAAATATTTCTTTTTTATATAAGTAATCAAACAATCATTTATCCGAGAATCTCCCATTCTATTGACAAGCAATTTTTAATAATCTTCGTGGTAGAAAAAAACTCTTTCAATTAATGCACTAGAAAAGGACAATATCAAAGCTAATTTCATGAGTAAGTACACCAACGGGTACACAGTGTGCTTCTTTGTTTTAACAACTTTTATAGAAAGGTCATTGATACCTTTCAAGCTTTTAACTCATCATGAGATTTTAAATCAATAATGTAAGTTTCAAGCTGATTATCAAGAATAAGAAGTCCAGTCTCAGAAAACTCCGATGTATAAAAATGAATAAGGAAAGCCCCAAAAGAATCACAAAGACTTAAAGAAGCCACACAAAAAAGTAACTCCATATTCACAACATTGAATCAATTGTTGAATTCATGAAGTTGCATATCAATAACAGTGTAAAATAACTCAACTCAATAATGATGCAAATTTGTCATTGCATTGGTGTTGCATCGTGACCTTCCTCAAGGTACAAATATATCATCCATATTTGGGACAACAATATTGTTCTTTTCACAAAATGAAAGAGATCTCATCATATAAAGATTTCCATCCATCATCATGCATTGTTTGTAGTCGTTGCTTAGTTACTTAACTAGAGCCATTGCATTCACAATATCTTCATCTCTTCTTTGTAATGACATCAACAATTCCTTTGTAATCCCCAAAAAAAAATTTCATTAAATGCAAATTGAAGACAAACTCAAAAAATTGCACCAAATCTAGCAAGGCATAAGCTTTACTTATTTGCTCCAAGCTAATACCATCTTCCACAATAATTTCAAGCACATCAATAGTGGAACCAAACATAATGATAAAATTAATCAAAAACCCATAATGTGAACCCCATCGGGTATCACCAACTTGTTGAAACTTGTTTCTTGATTTAGACCTTTTCCAGTAGAACTTTCACCAACTCGTAATGCCTCCACAACCTTATTAAGTTGTTTTTCTCGAAGAGCATCTCTACATTTACATAAAGTACCAACAATATTCACTACACTCATGACAATGTTAAAGAGCAATGCAATTTGAACATGATTCTTTGCCAAAGCTAGAAGTGCCAATTGAAGTTGATGAGCAAAACAATGAACATAATAAGCAAATGCATTCACTTTCATTATTAAAGTTTTAAGGCCATTAAATTCTCCTTGCATGTTACTTGCTCCATCATAGCCTTGCCAACATATCCTTGACATACTTAAATTATCCTTAGAGAACGCTGCCTCAATAGCTACTTTAATAGATTTTTTCATAGAAGTTCTTAGACAATTCTTTAATTGCTATTATTTAGATTTTATTTCTTGGTTTTATGGGGGAAATTGAAAAAAAAAAACAATATTATATAATGGATTTCTCAATGTTGAGTGGGGGCAGCTACCCCAACTCTATATCCAAAGTACATGATAAGTGCTTGCTTATACATGTTTTAATATCATTATTTGAAGCACTTTATTTGTTCTCAAGGATAATTTGAGTATATATGGTATTTAAATTTTTTTTCTTTCATATTTAGGCCGATAGTGATGTACTTGGAGCAAAAGAAACAAATTTAGAGTAAAATGAAGTCAATTAAGGTTAAAATGAAGGGTTTTGTTGTCCATTTAACCTCCACCCTGGCCATGTCAATAGGATATTGGTAACATCTCAAGATTTGAAGTACATCAAAGTAAAAATGGATTTGGGCTTTGCACTCCATATAGCCGTGTGGAGACCATGTAGCTCCTAGGTTGCACTGTTTCAAGAAATTTCAGGATTTTCAAGCTAAAGACTACATGGTTCTTCTGCACCTCATGTTGGCCCCATGTCTAAGCATAATTTTCTCGACTATAAAAAGCCCAAATAAGATTCTTTGAGGAGCTTTTTGTTAGCCTTTGATGGTTCTTTTCCATTTTAGGGTTCTGAAGAGCAAGTTATGAGATTTGGAGCTATCTCCAAACCTCAAAGGAACTCTTTAAGGAACGATTTGGAGCTATTTTGAGCAAGATATGAGATTCTGGATAGATACACACATAGATCGATGCTTGTGGTTTGGCACACATGCTAGTGTGTGGGATCATGTTCAATGATACTATAGCAATGTATTATACCAAAGCCGGAAACTATAGCAATGTTATTGTCATAGTGCTAGAGAGATTCATGGCTGTGTATTAGGTTGTGTGAATCTACACACCTGGCCACATGACCTTGAAGATTTAGCCATGTTTTAAACTGATTTCTAAGCTATAAAAGATGGAAATTAATGTTAGGAGTTTGGAAGCTTCTTCTACACTTCTTTCAAACCCTTTTTTGAGGAGCTTTTGAAGGCGCATCTTGGGCTTAAAAGAGCCACTTGATTAGAGATACTGGTGACTACATCAATGAGTCTATTGGGAGATCAGGGTGTGGATTGGAAAGAGGAGACACCTCCTTGGAGTGGATCCATCAACCAAGAGGATTGCGAAGTTTCAATATGGTTTTATCGTGTTTTCTTTTATTTTTTATCCATTCTTAGTCTTTGATGTGAAATTATCTATGATGAGGAAAAAACATTCTTGGATCTCCAAATATTAGGAAGACCAGATTATCATCAGATACTTTTCATATTAGTTATTAGATTTATTTTGTGATTTATTTATGTACATCTTTGTGCATGAGTTATACACACACATAGAAAGAGCGTTAATTTATGCTTGATTTGCATGTTGAGATTGAGAAATTCTTCCCGTATAGATCTAGCACAGCTGAAGGGATTTGTAGATATTCAGCATCATAACTATTTCTAACTTGAATTCTGTATTTGGATTAGAAAATGCCATGGTTATGTAATTTTCTAGAGATTATGATAAGCATAATATTTGGGGTACATTAGTAGATAATTCCTACTATGAAGCAATGAAATCAAAAGCCTCGCCCCTTAAAAACCCTTCCTTTAGAGGCCTGCCTAGAGTGATGGATATATTTGGTAAAGGAGAGAGTACAAGAATAGTAAAAAAGAATTAACTATTTTTCCTAGTGTGCAACATGTTAGGGAAAAAATGAACATTAGGGTACAACTCATTAATCACTTGTATAGTGCTGCTAAATCAAAAGTAGTGAAAATTATGGTTAGTGGCCTCATAACAATAATATCTAAAGCCCTAGGAAGTACAAATCTAGGAAGCCTTGTTAGAGGCAATGAGAGAATTTATCTTTAAAATCTTGTTTCCATGAGAATGGTAACCAAGTTTTGTGAAGGATGGTTTCTTCAAGATAATGAAAGTGATGATGATGATGATGATGATGATGATGATGAAGAAGAAGAAGGTGAAGAAGGAGCTTAACAAGATTAAATAGAAGAGGCCCTATAACAACCCGGCATAAAGCTTTTACCCATATCAATGGGACCCTCAGCCTCATCCTTGATAGAATAACACGTTTAGAAAATTATATTAATTCACTTTTTGATCATATCAAATCCTCACAATCACACTTCAAGGTAAGGGTAAGAGCTTTAGCGTCAAGGATAGAGGATCTTATGATGAGGATATAGCCAACATGCATCACCATAAAGATCATATGACTCAGGGATTTTACTTTTCTTTTAAATAATTTATTTAATTTTTTTTTATTTTTTGGTTTTTTGTTTTTGGAATTTTCAACATTGATTTATGTTTTGAGTTTCCTTGTATTGTGTCTTGTTTAGTTTAGTGTTTTTTAATTCCATACTTGTTTCTTGTTTGCTTAAGTTTTTGCTAGTTACTTAGAGTATAAGCCAAAAAAAATTCTTTTGAACTTTATGATTAGAGCTACATGTAAGAAACTTTTTAAAATTCAGGTGCACATATCATTCAAAATAATAAAGTGCACAATCAAAACAAAGTCAATCTCACAAGAAAATTGAGTCCTAGCTAATAACGCATTTCCTATTATCTAGCTGATCCAAGGATGAATATTTAAAATCAAACAAAAAAAATAAACAAGAACAAAAAAAAAACAATTACAAGATATCAATTAAGTATCAAGAAAAGATTATTATTATGATAACAATGCTTAGAACAAGAATCCGCTCAATTGTTGAGTAATAAAGACTTCAAATATGAATTCTTAAGTCTAATTTCCTTGATCATTGAATGGAGAAGATTCCCCTACTTATGCTATCCCTTTTCTCTAAGAGGCTAACACCTAAACATAGTAGGAAATCTCTCATCCAAATATAGAACTAAGAGAAATAAGTGAAAAGAGAAGAAGAAGAAGAAGAAGATAAAAAGAGAATTAAAGATCTCTCATCCTAAATTATGTTTTAGGGGCAAAGAAGTGAATTTGGGGACGTTTCAAAGCAAAATGGACTAAGTAGCTGAATCAGAGCTTCACCACTGCTCACAATGACCATGGTGACATCTCACCATGACCGTTGTCCACTCTCAATACTGTTGTTATCAAGCCTTGGCAGTGTGGAACCACCAGGAGTAACACAAAAGCCACAATGGCTTCACCACAGTAGTTGTGAATCCATCACAATCGTGATGCACCCACACAATGCCCAGAGAAGACATGCCAAGATGCAACTTGGAGCCCACGTAATAACTGACTTACTACAAGTATCACAACACTTGTGGTAAGGCTGTGGTGAACTCGAGATTATATAAACCCTAGGTTTTATATTAAAGGGTCATTCTTTTGCCAATTTGGGTAAAGCGACTGGAGTTATGGAGATCTGAGTGACTGGAGATGAGTTTCATCAAGCTTTTAGCATATTCCGGTGAGTTTTCCAAGGGAGATTCAATGTGCATCAATAGTGGAGGGTACATGAAGAGATTCGGCACCATCTTGACGATCTTGGGATTCTCTTAACCTCAACCTATGGAGATCTATTGGAGGGAGTTAATCTAGGAGTTCTTAATTCTTTATTCATTGTTTCTATTGATTTATCTTTATTTATATCCCCATTCTTGATCCATAGGACCCCAATTTGAGGGTTTTATATGTCTAGATATTTTGATTATTACTTGTGAACTTTGATTGATAATTTCAATAAATCTCTCTAGTACTTTGTGATTCATTGCATGTTGATTGAATGCTTATTATGCATATGTGATGCGGAAGATATGCCCTTGCATTAGAACATACATCCCTTGTTAGATTTAGCATGCTCTAAGAAAATAGGCATGCCTAGGTTTCTGGATTAGGGTTTGATCACCCCTTAGGCTTAGGGTTTGATTTGTCCCTTCTAGAGGAATTCCTGAACTTAAGGGAAACATAGGAAACTATGAAAGGAAGAGATTCTATCTTAAGTTCCTAGTGATTTAGACCTAGTTGCCAAGAGATTGAAACCAGTAGGCCTCTGAATTCCCCTGATCAAATACTAGAACTTGATTGTCATAACTCAGCGCATATCATAAGTAATAGTTAAAAAAACTACCATACGATTACCAACTATTTCTAATTGTGCTTAACAATCCTCAACTATATTGCTTAAATAAATTTATAGAAGTAAACTTAAAAACACCGTAGATGTTTAGACTATTGATTAAGTGACAGGGGCCCGAAAGTGCACCGGTTGTCAAAGTAATAATATACCCTGGTGAGTGGGTAGTCATATCCACAGGGAATAGGGATTTGAGATACAAGTATTTACTATGTAGCTAGTGCGATGTGTGGAAATAAATCAATGAGTGAGTGTGAAAGGAATTAATAAAAACAAGAATAAAAATAGAAGTATGGAAGGTAAGAGAGTGCAAGTAGGGGTAAATAGAGAAGGACAAGCAATGAGAAAAGATGAGTACCCGGACAAGCTACCCCTAGGACTTATGCTTCTAGTGCAAGACATTGCTATTATACCTTCTTATTGATGTTAATTGAGTCGAGGATATCCTTAAACACACGGTCTCAAACCTAAGGTCAACCGTGACTAACCCCAACACTATGCCCCGGCATTAGGTTTTCACTACGACCCTTGACTCTTGTTGACCTGTCAACTAAGCCCTAGGGGAGTCCGTCTTCCTAAGCCTCACACTACGTGGGATTGCTTTAAGTTCTAGGGATTCCTAGTGATAAACCCGATTCCTATGTATAGTTCTAACCCTTTGATCCAGGTGGAAGAACCCTAGTCTCAACTAAGCCCCAGTACTAGGATTCACTTCAACCCTTCACTCTGTTGCTCGTGCAACTAAGCCCCAGGGGAGTTCCTCTCCTAGAACTTCACTCTATCTTGACCACTAAGAAATCATAGAACACGGAGGTAGGGAGAATCACACCGGAGGGGAAAGGGGACGTTCCGCTACCTCACGACTCACCCTCTCAACCCTCTTCAATCTTAAGTAGTCTAACCCTATAGGAGTTGTCACACCTCTAAAGGATAACCTAAATTGTTCTCAACCCTAATGTCAAGACTAAGGGAAAACAATTACAAGAAACAATTAAGATTGAAACTCAAATTTATTCATCAATAATGGAAAAGCATAATAACAATGTCAAAGAAACATAATAATCCTAGGGTTTACAAGTCCGAATACCCACAAAGGGTTTAGTTCCTCATGAAGCTATACAAATCCATCAAAATATATAATTGAAAACATATTGAAAGTATCGATTAAAACTCCCTTGTGTGTGATGTGACCGTGGTCGATGAAACAATTAAATATATAATCCTAGGGTTTACAAGTCCGAATACATCGATGACGCGCTCCAAACCTCCATGAAGTCCTCTCCAAACCCTAGCCGCGCCTCACCAGAAGTTAGGTTAGAAGAGAGCCAAAAATATCCAAAAACAGTCTCCAAAATGGGCTTTTATAATGCTGAGTCAGGACTTTAAATTGGCTGAAATCGGGATTTCACACGGCCGTGTGGAATTTCCACACGCCCATGTGAAGTTGCTGATTTGCTGATTTTCGGCAGGCAGTAAACAGTAACTTGCTACATTTTTCCTGCAGTACTTCTACAGTGATTGTGCCGAAACGCTCCCGGATTCATCGTTCTTCATCGAGACCATTAAATTGGGCACACAATCAACGGTAGACCGTGCTGATTGCTTCAAGTCTCCTTATTGGCGGAGTTCTCCTTATTAACACGAGCTAAACTTATTGTGAATGTGACTGCCTTTGTGCCTCTCCAAAGGAGGTTGGCACACACTCACAAGTCTATGCCCATGCCTTGTTCCTGCTTAGTCCGAAAACTTCCCACAACCGCGAACAAGATCTAACTTCGTTCCTTTTCTTCAATTTATCTTCACAACCCTATAATGCACAAAAGTAAACAAATGTACACTTTTTAGTGATAAAATCTGATTAAATCAATGCTCATTGCAAGATAATAACACTTCGCATTACTATAACACGAGCACTTATCATTAAGTGAAAATGAATTAATAGGAGCCTCTCGTCGTTGCCTGAGAAATATGATCCTCGTGTTCAGCCATGAGATATTATTTGACAACCGGTGCACTTGCGATACTCACAGGCTTAACCTTATTTACATATTTATATACCACACTATAGAGGTCTATCAACATGCGCACTCTAGGCCACACAATCACCTGGCCATGCCATGTAGCCAGTCGTGTGGGTGCACGGCTAGGCTGCATAGTCCCTAGATAGGCCAATGTGGGCTACCTTGTGGGGGCTCGACAGGCTGTATGGCCCACTGGCCATGGTGCACCAGCAAACGTGCGAGCACACGCTTATCCATGCAAGTTGAGAACGACACCAAATGGGCTTTTTAGCATTCCAAACTACTCAGTAATCCTTACTGAGCCATTTACAAAGAAAACTCAACCAAAGTTTTGAGTAAATACACAAAAAAAGGTCAAAATACCATAGTGTTTCCATCTGAAAATGATATCACTTTATATTGAGCTGTGTTTAAAAACATGATTGTGTTTTTTGGGCTTGTTCTCATCAAGTTCTTTATTAATTTCTTCGCCGATTTGCCGTAAAACTTGCCAAATTTCATTTCTTTAACTTCAAAACTAGTAATGTGACTTTGGAAATAATAACATAATTAAACATCAAAAGTTATCAAAAAAATTAAGGATCAAGCAATATGCTATGAATCGTTAATATGAAAAACATGTATCAACAAGCACTTATCACTTTAGGGGCGAGAGAATCGTGGTATTTTAGTTATCTGCAAAATGTCATGATATACTTAATTCGAGGTAGAAGTTGGACCTAAATGCTTGATAAGATGTTTGAGATAAGGACCCATTAAGGTTTACTAGTTCGACACTATCTAGCATTTTATCATAATGACAAAGGCAAGACTTTTAGAGTAAAACATGAATGCAACAATAAGAAAAAAGGGCCAAAAAAAAATAGAAAATAGAAAAATAATGTGTATATGCTAGCTATTTCAATGCTATATATTTAGAAGTAGGGTCAATAAGCCCAGTGTTCACACTCTACAAAGCAATGTTGTGAGTACGAATATGCCAAAAATATCGTATCATAGATTGCTATGTAACTAGGACTTGGCACCAAAAATGTAAACTTTCACGTAAAAAGGTAATTCTACAAACATTCATTTACTATGTAACAGCATAAAAAGGTAATTGAACTATTTGAGGAAGAGTTTACACATTGAAAGAAAAAAAAAAAAGAATGTTGATCTCAAGTCATGATAATTAGTACCAAAAGTGGTAGCGAAGATTTGGAGTGTTAGGGTTTTGAGTATTGAGATCCCCATTGAGATGTATTCTAGGTTTAGTTTTCTCTCGAACACAAGAATTGTTGTGCATTATGAATATAATCTAGAATTACTAAAAGCTTGAACTCCTTTTGTTCATTAGGATTAATCAAGGCTGTTTTACTCTAGTACAGGAAAAAGCTTAAAGTTTGAGATAGTTGATGAATGTCAAATATATAGTGGTCTTAAATATTTCTAGTATCATATGTTAATGGAAACATAGCTCATTTATGGTAAATCTTCATGTTTATAATCAAATTACATATTTATAAAACAAATGCTTTGAATAATTTTACGGCATATACAAAGGAAAAGAGTCCTGACGAGTGGAAAATCATACTTAAGTAAGCCTTGAAGTATTCATGGGCTTGGATATTTTGTGTTATTTTACTAAAATGGTTGGATCTTCCTCATTCCTAATTAGAATGGAATGTTCATGGCCATGTTGAAAGGTAATTCAAAGCTCTGCAAGTTTAGTATTCAGAGTTTTTGAGAATCAATGTACATTATAAAGAAAAATACTGAAGAAATCTAGCCAGCTTGCAGGACCTGATTGGGCCAAAATCCGAGCCCAAGGCTCCAAAAAGGTTAGGAAATCAGTTGTACTAGCATGTTGATTATTAGCAAATGGCTTTACTAATTAATTAAAGTAGTTATAATGGCAAAAAAAAAAATTGGATTTAGACAACTAAAAAATTGGAGGATCACTCTACAAGAGTGCTTGTTTGGCTAATTTTTAAATTTTTGGATCTTTGGAAAGGCTTGGAGAAGGAGGAACTCCATTGGAGTGGAGATCAAGGAATTCGAGAAAGAAGCTTGAAGATCACCATCAACCCTTGAGTTTGACCTTTTTTTTCCCTCAATTGTATGATGTTTTTCACATTCAACCCTTGTGCTTCATGTGTTTTCGATCTTTAATCGGATAAATGTATACAATTAGTGTATGATGCTCTTTTATTTTAATCTTTCATGGGATATCAATGTTTAATTCTATTTTGAAATTCATCCATTGCACACAAGATTATTTTGCCCGAAGGAGAGAATCGAAGTCTTGGATTGTGATTTGGGAATAACTAGGATACTTCTGGGGTAAAAATAAATTATGTTCGATTTGGGGGTAAAAATAAATTATGTTCTATTTCTAAGTGTATTAAGATTGGGTTATCCATAGTTGGAAATCGAATTCTCTAACTCATTTGGTAAGTCATCTTTGACACCCGAAGTAGGGATCTTGGAACCATAGTGATAAGTGCTCGTGTTATAGTAATGCGAAGTGTTATTATCTTGCAATGAGCATTAATTTAATCAGATTTTATCACTAAAAAATGTGCAATTGTTTACTTTTGTGCATTGTAGGGTTGTGAAGATAAAATGAAGGAAAGGAACGAAGTTAGGTCGTGTTTGGCGTTGTTGGGAAGATTTTCGGACTAAGCAAGGAGTAAGGCGTGAGCATAGACT
Organism: Dioscorea alata; assembly: GCA_020875875.1. NCBI lineage: Eukaryota > Viridiplantae > Streptophyta > Magnoliopsida > Dioscoreales > Dioscoreaceae > Dioscorea > Dioscorea alata. The sequence goes on from CM037027.1 coordinate 11,461,713, forward strand.
TGTGGGTGTGTGCCAACCTCCTTTGGAGGGGCACAAAGGCAATAGTCACATTCACAATAAGTCTAACTCATGCCAACAAGGAGAACTTCACCAACTAGGCGATTCGAAGCAATCGACACGATCTACCGTTGATTGTGTGCCCAATTCAACGGCCTCGATGAAGAATGACGAATTCGGGAGCGTTTCGGCACAATTACTGTAGCAAATAGCTGTAGCAAGTTACACTGTAGCAGTCGGCCGAAAATCAGTTTTCCAGAATTTTCACACGGGCGTGTGGAAATTCCACACGGCCGTGTGAAATCCCGATTTCAGCAAATTTAAAGCCGCGACTCCACACTATAAAAGCCCGATTTGGAAACTTTTTGAGACAATCTTTGACCTAATTTTCTCCTCAACTTTGGAGAGGACTTCGTGGAGGTTTGGAGCGCGTCATCGGCATCGTCATCGACGTCCGGCGGCCGCACAAGACCACGGCCACACCATACGCAAGGGGGTTTTTCATCTATGTCTTTACTTCTTGTTTTATTATATACATTGATGAACATGTATAGCTCCATGAGGAGCTAAACCCCTTGTGGGTATTCGGATTTGTAAAACTCTAGGGTTATTATGTTTCTTTGACATTGTTATTATGCTTTTTCATTATTGATGAATAAGAATTGAGTTTTGATCTTAATTTTATCTTGCTATTGTTTTCCCTTAGATGTGACACTAGGGTTGAGAGCAATCTAGGTTTTCCTTTGGAGGTGTGACAACTCCTATAGGATTAGACTCTTTAAGATTGAAGAGGGTTGAGAGAGAGAGAGTTGTAAGGTAGCGATGTACCCCTTTTCCCCTCCGGTGTGATTTCTCCCTACCTCCGTTTCCTAGATTTAATAGCGGTCAAGATAGAGTGAAGTGCTAGGTAGATAAACTCCCCTGGGGCTTAGTTATGCGAGTAACGGAGTGAAGGGTTGAAGTGAATCCTATGCACTAGGGCTTAATCTAGACTAGGGTTCTTCCTCCTGGACCAAAGGGTTAGAATTACACATAGGAACAGGTTTAATCACTAGGAGTCCCTAAAACTTAATGCAATCCCACGTAGTGTGAGGTTTAGGTAGATGTACTCCCCTGGGACTTAATCGTGCAAGCGATAGAGTGAAGGGTTGTTGTGAATCCTAATACCGGGGCATAGTGTTGGGGTTAGTCACGGTTGACCTTAGGTTTGGGACCGTGAGTCTAAGGATTTCCTCGACTCAATTAGCATCAATAGGAAGGTATAATAGCATAGTCTTGCACTAGAAGCATAGATCCTAGAGATAACTTGTCCGGATACCCCACTTCATTAATTGTTAAATCCTCTTTAATCTCTTTTCTTGTGATTTCTAATCTTTCATCTTTCTCTATTTAATTTCCTGTCTTTAGTATAATTGTTCTCGCAATTCACACACAAATCGATTACTACTTTTTCGTACTTCGCATAGTTTTAATAGTGAAATCTCGTATTCTAACTCCCTATTCCCTGTGGATTCGACTACCCTCTCATCGGGGTAACTTTTATTACTTCGACAAACCCGTGCACTTTCGGGGATCCTGTCACATAGCTAGGTAGATGATCAATCCTATTGAATCAAGCCATATAGTCATAGAGTCTCTAAACTAGGATGCTCAAAGTATAAATTCTAGGATAAGAGGAACTCTTAAAATCAATTGCATAGTATTTCAAGTCTAGGATACCCGAAGTAGATATCTAAACACTTGCAATAAGGTTTATAGGGATAACTAGGTTACTCATAATTGAGAATCTAGGGTTTAGGTTGTAGAATTTCTCGTTACCTTTGAATTTGACTTATGGATTTCCAAAATAGAATTCTATAGCTTGATTTGAATTTCCATTTTAGATTCTTATTTTTTCCAACTTAGTTTGGGATGCTTCAAGTAAAAATCCTTAGTTTAGTTTAGTTTAGACCTTTTGAGAATTACCAGCTCACTAATCCTTAACATTGATGATCCAATTCTTCAAAGCACAAAAGGACATCAAACTCTTAACATTTTCATTTGATAGAGAAGTCTCTCAAGGCGTTTAATTCAATTCTTTTTTTTATTAATTTTCTGACTTTTTCTAAAATTTTACTTTTCTTGCTATAATCAAACATTCGATCTCTCAAATACTCTACGCATCTCTTTTTTATTTGTATGATTAGTGCACTTGTTAGGAATCTCTAATCCACTTTATTATCTTTTAGATATTTCTTAATTGATGAATTTTAGTTAAAAAATGAAAGGTTATGTCACTTGCTATCATGAATTTTCAAGATCATAAGTATATATACCATGGGACTTTTTCTTGTAAATTCAATTTCAACATTGTTTTGTGTAAACAAATAAACAATAAAGCTTTTAAAATTTTTAGTAAAAGTTCTTTGATGTAGAAAGAGTATTTTCTCCATTTTCATCAATTTAGACAGTAAGGTGACTAGTACTATAAAGTTATATTTTAGATTAATATGAAAAAGTGAAGATGTGCATCTCTTATTTGCCCTTTAAATTCTTAAGAACCTCTGATAAAACAAGCCATATCATGATGTCTTAGAGCACACATCCATAAATCAACTTAGTTTAGGGAGTTAATTTTTTCCTAATTATATTTTTTTCATCAATTCATGATGGTAACTGTCACACTCTAAGGCGCCGACCTTACCGAGCATGCGAAAAAGCCCTGTGACAATAACCACCAGAATTTCACCTGTCAAAAAGGTTTATTTTTGGGTAAGGAGGTGTTCTTACTGATTACTCAATTTGACCTGATCTATATACATATACACATAGAAGTAGCATGTATTCACATCCAAGTGAGCATCAATATCCTCTTAATATAAAGAAGTTGTAGTCAAATTTGTTGAAACATCTTAAATTATTTTCTTGGTTATTCCACATCATCGCAGTCTCATTATTTACAATTAATAATTTCCATGATTCTCATTGGATTGAACAAGTAATACTAGATTTGTTTGATTTAACAAGCTCCTTATTTTTTTTTATAAGTCAATCTTTCTATAGGTAATATTTAAGAAGTGGAAAATTGCAAGACAAAAATGCCAAGCATTTGAAAAGATGGCCATCAACAACTCAATCCATTCAGATAAATGTTGAAAAAGTATGCGTTCTTCCATAATTTTTGCATTAGTTTACATTCGAAATTCATCGTCCTACTCATTCAACATCTTTATTCATTCGTCTCGTGTGCCCGAAATCTTTGCATTGGACATCAATGTGCTTCCACCAAGAAATCATGAGGTGATGTTTGGCTTTAACATGTTCATTCATCCAAGAAACATTTTGACCAATAAATTTGTTCTTTGGAAAAAAAATATATATATGAAAATGATGTTTGCTTTATGCAGGTAACTTGGTAATGTATATTGTTAGCATCGACCAGAAAGAAGTTATATAATTGGAGAAATTTCTGTGGCTTTCTTGGAATTTTCTCTTTGTACATTACGTTTGGCTTTGTTCATCTCAATGATAATGAGGGTAAAGATTGGACTTACAACTTTTAATTTATGGTTGCAGTTGATGCTGATTATGTATGATGTTCATGGATCTTTGGTATTAGAAAATGTGGGGATGTAGAAAAATAAAAATAAAAAATGTGGGTTTTATTGTGGACTTTAAGGTTAATGGATAGTGATTTGGATCTAATGTTTCATCATTTGAGAGGCTGATTCATCAATATTATTTTATTAGTGTTTTGGTGTGATCTATGCCAATAGTGGATAATATTTTGGGAATGTCATTCTTATTTCCAAGTTTATTTCCATGACTATAGTTTGAAAATATTTCAGACTAAATTTTTTAAATAAAAATGAACACTAACCAGGAAAATTATAAAAAAAATATTTCATAAATTAAACACTGACTAGGAAAATTATAAAAAAATATTTCATACAATGACTAAATTTTTTAAGTAAAAATGAACACTAACTTCCTACGCATCAAGGATTTGACCCCTCATTTTCGCCCATACATAGAAGATCCAGTGTTAATAGGCTAAAACACCATTAGCATGATCAAATATATCTCTATGTAATAGTTTACATATGCATAATAAATTTATTTAAGTTTTTTATTTTATTATTTTTATTTTGAGAACTAATAATTAAACCTTAATATTTTGGTTTAAAGAAAAAAAAAAGTTGTTACTTACATAATAAGAAGAGGATTCCCTTGAATTAATATATATATTCTTACCAATTAAAATTAAATATATCCTTGTACGAAGTGATTTAGTAATTTATTATTATTATTATTATTATTATTATTATTATTATTATTATTATTATTATTATTTGTTATAAAGTGATTTTGGATGTAATCTGACATACGATCTCCAAAATATGATTATATTATTCTTCTGCCGTAATCAACAGAGTAAAATACATGCCCCTTTAGGTTGTATCTATCAAGAATACCATACATAAATTATTTATAAAAACAATCTAAATCCACATCCAACTCAACGAGCAATCAAGTAAAATTTCATACATGCATTATAGATAAGGATTTGTCTTCTTTCTTAAATAAAAAAAAGTTAAATAATATATATATATATATATATATATATTTAAAAAAGCCCCAAAAGTTCAACTTCTACTTCACATACAGATACAAAAATCAATGTGATTATCTTATCCTGCAGGCCTAACAACCAAGTACATTGACTCCACCGCAAATGTATCAAACCACCTTGTCAGTATGGTAGCAAAATCAAACACACGAAATGAATGTGCACATTGAAAAAGACACACTAAAGAACAAAAATAACAAGATAACATCATTTATTGTTAATTCAAAAGACAGCCATCACATATTCACAATAGATTCTCTAAGCAAAATCTTATACGAATGAAGGCTACAAGACATGCAAACAATTCATAAATAAGTAAAGAAAAACAACAATAACACCACCACAAATATTCACAGAGGAAATCCTTGCAATGTATTACCACTTGCTACTGCATAAAACTAATTTTTCTGCATTTCTTAAGCCTCCTCAGTTCTTATTTTTGCCTTGATGCTCAAAAAAACCGAGCTGCCAAACAAGAGTATGTTGCTGATTCTTGCATGAATCACCGTAACTAAGTGAGACATGGCCGAAGATTATAACTGTACCAACAAAAAGTCAGAGCTTATGAATGGGCTTTCATCCCTCGGTTTTCGGCTCCTTTTCAAGAGCTACAGCAGCAACTGAGTCACCTGTTTCTTGACTCTCTATAGTTGAAATGTGAAGCTTGCTCCTCGGCTTCATCTTCTTCACTTCTTCGCTTGTGTAGATAAATATCTTCCTTACCATTTTGCAGAATTCCCTGCTCATATAAGATATCATTCATCAAGTACTTGTATTGATATCTAATTAATCCAATGAAAAAGAATGCAAGTTAGCATGACATACAGCCAAGGATCATCCCCTACAAGCATCATGTCTCCCTCATCATCAGTGAAAACAACTTCCCATTTATCTCTATGTCGAAGTTCTCCTTTGATATCAAACATCTGTTCTAGCTCCAATATGAGCTCATCATAGCCTTCAAGGATAGTCAGATCAACAGCCCGACCAACCGCTATGCCTTGCATATGCACCTAATGAAAATTCATTCAAATTTGTGAACCAAACTGATCACATTATCGAAGTACATGTATACTAAAGCATCACCATCTACCTTAGTCCTGCTTCTTGTAGAACTGTTCTGCCTGCTCTGGATCTCCTTTGTAGAGATATGTGTCCCTTGTTTATGTTCTTTTGAAGCTTTTGAAAGTGCAGACTGTTGATCGGAGTCTTCCACTGATAGCGTGGCAGGAGCTGGAGGGACATCCTCAGTTGCAGCACTTGATATGCTTACAGGGCTGACCAATGGCTTCTCGACTGTGTTGTTTGAATGATTAATCAATTCAATACCAAACAACCGACAACTACCACCAAACTCAGCCTTCTTCAACTTTTCAATGGAGGTCTCTGCGGACCACAAGGGAACAGGAGAAGTCTTTGGCTCTCCATTATTATCTTGGAACAGCTTCAATGAAGTATGGGAGGAGTCCTTTAACCAACCATCAAATCCTCCTAATTTCTGCGAGCTCTTATTACTCATTTGCTCATTCTTCCAGTGAGGCCATACTTGTGTTTGTGCTTGTGTTTCACAACCCTGCCTGTCGCTGCCGTTTACTGTACCTAATTCATGTGATTGTGTTGTTCCAGGATACCAAAAGGAAGCAGTGAACTCTGTACTCCAAGAAGACATCAGTAATCAGATGAGAGACAGAAAACAAAATGACGTACACCATACATGGTTAATGTTGTAGTCAATTGTTTACCATGATTTGGGAGGTCTGGGAGGTCTACAGGTGGCCTAGGCCTTTTAGCAGCCTTAACTTGAGTTGTTTGTGAAGGAGCATTTACAGTAGGGGGTATGGCAGTGAAAGGCTCAATCTCCCAAGGAGAAACTCTCTCTGGCCTTTGAATGTTTGCAGCATCATCCCATTGAACCTGAAATTGTTAACTCCTTTTAATTTTTTACATGTTCTTTATCCATTCATGAGGATGAAAAGCAGTAAAAAGAGTAAGAAAAGCAACCTTCAGTGATCGCCATTTAGAACTTGTCCACTGAGATGAGATATCTCCTACATCGACTATAGTTCCGCTAAACCTGAGTGTTTATATAGACAGTAAATTAAAAGATGGAGATTATAAGTTTACTGTCTATATATAACCAGGAATTCACCTTTTCTCAGGAACATCTTCACCCTCAAATCTCATCTTGAATCTCATACCGACAGTGAAGCCATGATTAACGGCCTCCAAGAACTTGTTCACACCGACAATGAATTGACTAGTCCTGATTTATCAATAGAATTAATCTTAAGAATGAATTAAGCATTGAAAAGAATGAGAATCCATGGAAATCTTTTCCAAACCTTGGTTTGTAGTAGACAGTGAAGAGAGTTTGTGTGGTGACAGCATGAGAAGCGGTAGCAAGAACTCCGAGGTGCATGCTCCGGCTTGAGATCACAGATGATGGCATAGTACTCTGCTGCCGGGCTAATCGTCTCACTCCCACCCTCAATTCTCCATTTTCGCCTCTACACAAGCATATACAAATGAAAAATTTCAGCTCATAAAGATCACAAAGCAGACATTTCAGAGTCTCACTCTACCTTAGGAAGACAAACGCATCTCCGGCAACCAATCTTTTTGAGGTAACAAAGGTACTCCATCCAGTAGTGAGCAAATGCCTCCTAGGTTGGCCTAACAATTAAAGAAGGATTACATTAGTTAGTAGAGATGAACAACAAGAACATAACTCATTGAGAAGATGAAATTCAGAAACTCAAAGTCCATAAAAACCTCTAAAAATATGCTTGAATCTCCATTCAAATCCATGAAGGTCCTTAGCAGCAAGTTCTTGAGTAGGAGTAGCTTGGGTCATATCCTAAAACACACAATAAAAACAAAAAAAGGCATCAGCTTTAAGAATCAAAGACATGCACTGATCCACAAAATCACAAGACAACCACCAACCAGAGGAGGGAGACAATCGTTGGCGTGACGACGGAGAACAGAGAATCCACCATGGGTGCTCGTGTCGGAGGCTGTCAAAATCTTGCAAAACGAGTGCACTGTTGGCCTTGGAGGCTCCGGCACAGCCATGTCTGGGCTTGTTAGTTCCGCTTGCTGATAACCATAACACACGTACACACATCAAACCCAGAACTCAACAAACAAACAAAGGACATCAAGAACAGGAACAAGAATAGCATACTGAGTCTGGTTGAAGTGTGATTTGAGCGTAGACTTCATCAGTTTCATGCTCAGCCTGTTCCACATAATTCCAACAAAAACCATATTTCATAGATGGACCAAACAACAAACACAGAAACACAAAGAAGAAGAAGAACAAACCCGCAGTTGAATGTTGACAACACGGCAGAGGATGTTAGGAGGCAAGTTATTGAAAGGAGGGATAAGAGCATCAAGCTCTTGGTTTGTAGATGCCTCCAACTGCTCAAAACACCAAAATCACACCTTTGAATTGAATTCAACCAAAAATCCGAATAAAAGATACAGAAAAATCAAAAAAAAAAAAAAAAAACACCTGTTCAATATGTCCTTGAGGAAAGTAGAACACCCTCTCTCCAATCCTGGGCACATCAACCAGTGGCCCTGCACACCCCCTCCACAACTCCTCATACAACTCATCATCTCCAAATCCTTCATTCAAGCATACATCAATGAATTCAATAACCAAAAACATAAAAACAAAGAAAGAACAGAAAACAAAACACTTTGCTTTGCTTTGCTCTCTACTACCTTTCTCCATCTCCACCACCACCAACAACAGCAGCAAACAGTAGAACTTTCTTCCTTCTCTTTTGCACTATTTATTCAAAGCTGTCTCTCAAACTTAGCTTTTGTTCTTCCTCTCTTCCCCTTCTTCTTGGCACTACTACTACTTCTACTTCTACTGCTACTACTATTCAGACCTCTCTTTTCTAGCTTGCTTTTGTACTAGTTTTGGGAAACGCGATTCACCATGATCTTAAACTGACCACCGGGTGACCGCAAGCCTCAGAGGTAACTAACGGCTTTTCCTACACGAGAGTGGCACCGTTACCTGACGCCGTTACATCTGTGTCTGCCCAGCGGCAGGCAAGAGCCCTCATGCCGGTCAGCAAAGTCATTGAAACAGAATTCAAAGGAAAAAAGAGGTAATAAATATAAATCAATAATTTAATAAATTCTTTTATAAAAAAAAATTGGGGAAAATTATTAAAAAAAAAAAAGAAGAGACGTATTTTGTGGTTATTTTACTGTTTTGCCATGCAAGTGGGGGCCCCGTGCGCACGTGGGAGGACGATTGCGAAGTAGGGCCCACCCGGGGAATCCTGAGGATATGGTCTTTGGTGGGTCACATTAGGGGACACAGTGGGGTTGCGCGGATGGGCGAGGCACACGTCAGCGGAGTGGAGCTCTTCTGTCCTGTTGCCACGTGGAACGGTTCATGTGTGGGTCCCATTATCGCACGTGATGATGATCACGATGGGATTTATAATCCGAGTTGGGATGTTCACATCCCGAGGCAGATATAGGAACTGTGTTGGCTTTTCGCTATAGATTGGTACTTATTCTTGATTGGGAGCATCACCGCCGGCTCTTACCGCGCTTTCATTTGTCAAAATTAAATTAGTTTTCACTTAGACCCCTGGAAAACCTCATAACTATTTTCGTAAGTAATTCTAAGGTGTAGCTATAGCCTATACCACTTTGATGGATGATTTAATTAGCTTTTTTTAAATTCAAAAATTAATAAATATAACTTGTTTAAAGGAAAATGAATTATAAATCTTTAACAATTTCAAAACATCTCATTTAGACCCTTACATTTGAATTTTTTATACCTTCCTTTTTTTATTATATATATTTTTTTTCACTCCAACTTACTTTGTCAAATTATTCTACCCTTTTTTTTTTTATTATACTTTTTTTTTTCACTACAGCTTACTTTGTCAAATTATTCTATCGTATAATATGTACTCCCCACATAATATTTATATTTTTTATTTAATATTGTATGTTTACGTGTAATCATATAAGTTTTTCATTTAATATGATATTTTTTTGTTTAATATTATGAGTTTTCCTTAAAATCAGAAATTCCCGTTAAAATTGTATGTTTGTTTAAAAAATTGAGAGTCAATCTTATCAACATTAACTACTTTTAGGTTAAAAGGTTGAAAAGTACCATGTTAGACAAAAGAAAGACCGTTTAAGAATATTCAAAGTCATGAGATTTTTTTGTAAACATCTTAACTTCTGAGGGACTATTTGTTTATTATCAATTTTTTAAATTACAAAACACAAATAGTGTCATAAAAAAATTATTATATTTAAAATATTTATTTGACAAAATATTTTGTTTTTTTTTTTTTTTTTAACAAATGTGAACAAACCAAAGTCATGAGCGTGTAAAACTATGAAATTAATACCTCAGCTTCTGAGCAAACCATAAACATTCATGAGCGTGTAAAACTATGAAATTAATACCTCAGCTTCTGAGCAAACCATAAGCATTCTATATCGGCTATTCAGAGACAATAGGTTAGAGATGGTTGGCATTTATTTCATTAAAAAAATTGAATTTATAATAAACAAAGAAGAATGTTTACTATCGCAACATGTGTTTTTTCCCAAAGTCCAAGTGCTTGATAATCAATGTTTCATTACAAGAAGCATTCGCCTTTATTTTATTTACATTAATAATAAAACATTGACTAAACATGATCAATAACGTCACCATTCAAGTCCATCGTATACCATTAAATATTTAATAAATCTTTATATTTAAATTTTTAATATTAATTTAATTTTTTTAAAAAAGAAAAATTATAGTTAATTGTTGTTTTTATAACATACAAAAAATCCATACGGATATAAATTGGATTTAGCACACAAGTATGGCTATTTTTGTAAGGAAGGATTAGATTATGATTAGGTGTAACAAATATATTAACTTATAACAAAAATGAACTATTCATTATTGTTTAGGCCGGTTGGATCTAAGCTAGACATGGTCCCACTAATTAAGGATTCAGTCAACAGGGTTTTTTTCGTAAAATTATCTCTAATGACAATTGTTTAAATTATTAAGGTCTTTTCATATATATACACGCATAAAAACAAAATTTTATTGAAGAAGATATTTAAAAAAAATAAAAAGGTGCAAGATATATAACAATAGAACTTTTAGATAAAAATTTATTTATTTTTATTTTAAAATAAACTTTTTTCAAAAAGTAATGTTGAACATCAAATTGTGATATATGCATTTTTCGATACATTTTACTTTGCATGATGGCAAGAAATAAGAATATGAAATATCTCAATGTAAGGAAATAAAAAGGTAGTCTGAACACATAAAAAATTGTATGTTAATGTTCACCGATTTGACGCAACTATAAAAACTAACTATTTGATATAGTCAATATGTAAATAAATATATTAAAACATATACTTTTTACATATATATATATATATATATATATATATATATATATAGAAGAAGAAGAATTAATGAAGAGTAATAAGCAAAGTAAAAAAAAAAACACAAATTTAGGTCAAAAGTTTAAAATCGGGAAACATCAACAAGACAAGAAGGATACGATTTCACTATGATAAAACTTATTAAGTAAAATGATGATGATTTAATTTAATAAAACTTCTCATCATAATAAAACCCTTGCAATATGTTTAAATAAGTTTTATATTGATGATAAATTAGGTTGGCCTAGATTCTATTTAAATTTTAACCTGACTCTATTTTTTGAAGTGTGATTTAGTCATCTAATTTTTTGGAAAAAAAATCTATACCAGAGAGACACTTCTTTCACAATCCCAACATTTGGAATAATGAAGAATTTATGAAGCAATATTATAAGCTTAAGAAAAAGAAAAACAAATAACTCTAGTGGAAGTAGGTTTAATATTTAGAGTTATATTATTAGGTAGCATAGGTTAGTGGTGATAACATAGTTATTTGTTTAATTAAAATACTCTTAAGTTGATATAAGAACTTAATAAAGGGATCAATGAAGAAGCAAAAAGAAAATAGATGCGAGTTCTCTCTTTCAATTTGGAAAGTGACTTTTTTTTTTAATTTCTTAATTTCAAAAAGCTTAGAGCTTTAACAAAGTTGTGATTTTTTTCTTGATTTTTTGCAATTTTTTATTTCTATTTTGTTCTAAGAATCAATCCACATTAGCAATTAATTAAAAGGAAAACCCTTCGGGTGCCTTATGGTCGTATATTATCATTTTTTGTTTCATTTTTCTTGAAAAATGATTTAGTTTCTATAAATATTTTATAAACCAATTGTGCTTTGAAAACCTATTTATTATTAATATTATTTATAGTTTTTATAAAATTTGTCCAATTCTTTATATATTATTATAATCAATTCAAAAATAGTTTGTTAAAATAGTAATTAAAATTTCAATTTTAACTAATTATGTAATACCGGTGAGATCAGAATCCTTGTTTGGGTGTGCTCTCTCGTTGTCATTCTGGCCTTCTACAAAATATGACTGTAAATTATCATGATAACTATTTGTAAACTTTGGTTAAATAAAATTTATATCTTTATTTATTCATGTGAAAATAATTAAAATTAACAGCTATTCATCATTAATTTAATTATTATAATTAAATCAAATTTAGGCAACTCCACCACGAAGCAATTTTAAATTCCAAATATAAAAACATTTCTTTTAATTCAAGGGACGAGCCGCACTTATAACTTGTGTCTCCTTACCATTATTGTTTCAAACAAGTCTTGAACTAAACATCTTTTGAATTTTTCACCATTGTTTTTTCCAATAAAGTCAAATATCACCGGACTATGAACTGTTTGGTATTAAAAAAAAATTATTTATTTATTTTTAAATATGTTAATTTCTTCTATCAAAGGCCATCTTTCATCTAAGATAAAATGGAGATGATATTAGCAAATTATCTAACAATCTTTTTAAATATTAAAATTCCCAAAATAACTAATTGATAAGGTTTTATAATACCTTTTAGACAATTACATTTGGCTTAAGGTCTTTTAAATTTACAATTATTTTAAAATCCTTTAAAAAAGAGTTTTAAAAAAAACAATGAATAAATACCAAAAATATGATATGGTTGTATACATTTTTTTAACTAAGTTTGAATTCTAATAAAGTACAACCATTGCACTGCCTAAATGATCAAAATCATTTTCACATGAGATTCTTATAAAAAGATGTTGGAGGTTAGATTTCTTTTAATGCGTAATTGACATATAAATAGAATATATGCCGTAAAAAAAAACAAAATAAAATGTAATAAATACAAAAAAAACAACAAACTATGTTTTCCTCGACGTGGTGTAAAGAAAAATAAAATTTACTCCAAGATTTCGTATTTTGACTGATCATCATATATGATTTTGATGATTGTCAAGCAGAAAAGAAAAAAAAAAAAAAAAAAAAATTGGCCCCCCACATTCACATGTCATTGACTATCTCATTTGTTTCTACTATTTCTCCAAAGACCAAATAAGATCCATTAAACCATCAATCAATTCTCATATCAAATCAATCAAAGCACAATCTCATGTGCATAATTATTTACTTATATATTTATTAATTGCTCCAATTTTCAGGTTAAAAAATTACACACGTGTGATAAATTTCAAAGGGCATGCGCACGTGCAGGGGTTCCATAGCCGGCAGCAACCAAATGCAAAGGAGAATAAAGAAGGGATTTACAAACAATATTCAATGCCCACCAACACATTTGCAATTCAAAATTTTTTTATTTTAATTTAATAATTATTATTAATTAATGGTGGCTATTTATTAGTGCTTGGTCTTTTTGGTTGCTTGTTTATGGAGGTTAGCAACCGGCCACTTATTATAATTTCCTTATTTGTTTTTTCTTTTATTTTCTTTTAATTGGCAACCGTGTAGTTAGATCTTGTTTAGCTGTAAGATGGCAACATTTTCTTTGTTTTATAATTATTTTAATTAAATTTCCTTTTATACTGAAAGTGCGGACATCCAGCCAATGGTTCAATTATGTATACTAAATCTTTGATATTTTTTTTTATATCAGGGTACCAATAAATCTTCTATATTATTTTATATTTTTATCACAATTTATATATACACATATACATACGGGTCCTAAATTCTAATGAAAATTTGTAATAATTGAACAGAAAATACTTGACTTTTAAAAATGGTTTAATTCGTGATATTGTGAAAATATGCAATCAGACGGTGATATGAATATATATTATCATATTTGGTTGATACATAATAATTAAAAAAATATGTCATATTGACTTGTCACATTATTAAATTATATATTTATATATATATATATATATATATATATGTGTGTGTGTGTGTGTGTGTGTGTGTGTGTGTGACAAATGGTTTTTGTAAGATTCTAATTTTATTTACAAAATTACTTTCAATAAAACATCTTTTTTTCTTTACTATATATATATATCTGTACTTTCATTTTTGTCAAAATCCAAAATGGTTGCTTTGATTTAAAAATTAATTTATTACTATTATTTAATTATAATTTTAATAATATTGAGATTATTTTTGAAACTTTACTTTTAGTTTTAGGGTAAAAAACAGTTATGTGACAAGCAATATATTTTATAGATAAAAAAATGCACTCTAATGTTCATTAAGAATAAGTTTGGTATAAAGTGAAAAATACAATATAAATGTATATGCATATAGGCCATTTTGATGCGTTGCACTTGACACTATAGTTTCTTTTATATATATATATATATATATATATATATATATATATATATATATATATATATATATATATATTAATATAATATAAATAAATAATTGCGTGTAAAATTTAAAGTTATAACATTTTTTTGTTGAATGTTATCATCATTGGTATAAGTTTAATATGATATAAATAAAGTTTTGCATGTAAAAATTTAAAGTTTATAATACTTTTTGTTGAGTGTTATCGTCATTAGTATAAGTATATATAAAATTATTTAACAACACCATGATAAAGATGAAATATGGAAAAAAATGAAGATGACCAAAGGATCAAAACAGATGAGTGAAGGATGTGAGAAAACACCGAGTAAAATATAGGTACAGAAAGGATGAAGCTTGGAATGAAGATATTTTGAATGATTTTTTAATTAATTTTCACTTCTTTTTAAAGGGTTTATATTCCCCAATTTAGGATTTTTGGGTTGTTGTTTCTCAAAATGAGTTCTTCAGCTATCATTACTTAAATCCCAATGATACTATTGAAGGGGTTTTTTATGTTTGTAAAAAAAATTATTTATTGTTTTAGTGCTTACTCACAACTCATTTTAGAATAATGTACAAATTAATGATAAAGATTAAACATTACCTCAAGAATGCTCTAATGATGGATTTACTTAATTATTACTTATAATAGAATGAAAAATTAAGAGCAAAATTAAAAACTTACCGTGAATATGAGAAAATATGATAAAAAATAAAGTTTATTAATAGGATTTTAGTACTCTTTCATTGAGGAAGAATGATGTGCCTAAGGTGTTAATACTTAAGATTATTGTTAGAGCTAAGCTTTGTAGTTGGCATTATTTGACACATAATCATGATGAAGTGGGAAAAATAATGACATGGCAATCAAGATGACATGGCATGCAAGGTGAAATGGTAATGAGATGAGGTGGCGCACAATGAAGACATAAATGTTATTATTAGAGGCACTATTTTAGGCAAGGAACATCAAGGTGAAAGGATCTCTCTTGAAGAGCAAGCCATGAAGAGAAAATCTAAAGTTATGATTTAATCTATTTTTGATGAGATCCAAGATGATAAAATTTATCTTTGGTAACTTTACTTCTCATAAGAGATTTATTACTTGGAGGCTAAGATTTGGAGATATTTAGTTTAGTGTAAAGTTTAATTGAAGGAACAAACTAAGAAAGGCAACACTAAGCTATCAAGATTCTCAAGACCATAATCAGCTATTTAACTTGAAGAAAAAATCCGAAGCTAATTATAGAAGGAGCTGCTGGAAGCACAAGCTATTTTTGGCAATAGCATATATTTGGAGAAGATTGTTGACCCAAGCTTGGATGAATGAGAATCATGCTTGGAAAATATTGAAGAGCTAAACTCAGATGATAGGAGATCAAGTTTAGTAACAAAAATATTGAAAAACAAACTTGAATGAATGAAAATCAAGTTTGAAGATTGTTGAAGACCAAACTTGGATGAATGGAGATCAAGTTTCGAAAGAAGATTTTGAAGATCTTTGATGACCATCTTTGAAGATCTTTGAAGACTTGCTAATATGATGTGAGGAGGCAAGTTAGTTGCTGGCAGGAGTAACTCGGAGGAATTGACTATATTGACTTGGACTAGCACGACTGGGAAGGTTGGAGGTGTAGCAAGGTTGCGTTGCAGCGGAAGCTAAAACTCACTTTGGATAAGCAGGTGGGCTATGTTGCAAGCTTAGTTACAATGTCTAATTTTGGAAAATGTTCAAATTAGGAAGCCGAGGAGATCTAAAAGCGAAAGGCGTTATATTTGGGACGTGGAAGAGTCTATACAAGAGACTGTGCTCTGAGATTGAGGATGTGCCACGAGTGAGAAACCCAAGTGTGTGGGTTGAAGAGAGTGGATATCAAGCAATCTATAGAGGGTTATTTTTTGGTATTGTGCGAGGGAGAATGAATGTTCTACTCTTCTTTCTTTCCATCTTTTAGTGGATTGTTCTCTTTAGGGTGTAGGCAGGTTGTGCCAAGCTGAGTAACCAATTCATATGTCTCCTTTCTCTGATATGTTTGATTTTATATTGAGTGTGTGTGATTACATTACATGAAAGGTTGAGTGAAAATTTACCACACTACTACCCCTCCAGACCCAACAAGTATGAATAAAGCTTCATCCTTGTTAATATTTAATTAATATTACAGTCTAAGTTGCCCAAATAAAGACTTATGTCAAATCGTTTGGGAATAAGATTTTAGTTTTTTTTATAAACCCTTTAAAAAGAAGTGAAAATTAATTAAAAATCATTCAAAATATCTCCATTCCAAGCTTCATCGTTTCTGTACCTATATTTTACTCGGTGTTTTCTCACATCCTTCACTCATCTGCTTTGATCCTTTTTATCCGTGTTGTTAAATAATTATATATATATATATATATATATATATATATATATATATATACTAATGACGATAACACTCAACAAAAAAGTATTATAAACTTTAAACTTTTAAATGCAAAACTTTATTTATATCATATTAAACTTATACCAATGATGATAACATTCAACAAAAAAATGTTATAAACTTTAAATTTTTACACACAATTTTTTATTTATATTATATTAAATATAAAAAAAAGAAACTATAGTGTCAAGTGCAACGCATCAAAATGGCCTATATGCATATACATTTATATTGTATTTTTCACTTTATACCAAACTTATTCTTAATGAACATTAGAGTGCATTTTTTTATCTATAAAATATATTGCTTGTCACATAACTGTTTTTTACCCTAAAACTAAAAGTAAAGTTTCAAAAATAATATCAATATTATTAAAATTATAATTAAATAATAGTAATAAATTAATTTTTAAATCAAAGCAACCATTTTGGATTTTGACAAAAATGAAAAGTACAGATATATATAGTAAAGAAAAAAAGATGTTTTATTGAAAGTAATTTTGTAAATAAAATTAGAATCTTACAAAAACCATTTACAAAAACCATTTGTGACATATATATATATATATAATTTAATAATGTGACAAGTCAATCTGACATATTTTTTTAATTATTATGTATCAACAAAATATGGTAATATATATATGTTCAGATTACCGTCTGATTGGCAGTAATATTTTTACAATATCACGAATTAAATCATCTTTAAAAGTCAAGTATTTTTCTGTTCAATTATTACAAGTTTCAATTAGAATTTAGGGACCTGTATGTATGTATGTATATATAAATTGTGATAAAAATACAAAATAATATAGAAGATTTATTGGTACCATGATATATAAATAAAGTATCAAAGATTTAGTATACATAATTGTACCATTGGCTGGATGTCCGCACTTTCAGTATAAAAGGAAATTCAATTAAAATAATTATAAAACAAAGAAAAGGTTGCCATCTTACAGCCAAACAAGACCTAACTACACGGTTGCCAATTAAAAGAAAATAAAAGAAAAAACAAATAAGGAAATTATAATAAATGGCCGGTTGCTAACCTTCATAAACAAGCAACCAAAAAGACCAAGCACTAATAAATAGCCACCATTAATTAATAATAATTATTAAATTAAAAAAAATTTTTGAATTGCAAATGTGTTGGTGGGCATTGAATATTGTTTGTAAATCATCTCTCGGTGGTGGAGTCTACAAAGTAAGAGTTCAAACTTATAAACCAACACTCTTTGGAAACTCCATCTCTTTTCTTCTCTTCCCACCATAAAACCATCCTTCTCTTTCCTCCTCTTCCTCCTTCTAACACAGAAGGAGAGAGAGAGAGAGGTGTAAGGTGTGAAAGAAGGGAGAGGAAATGGCTGTGGTTTCTAGTAGTACTAGCATGGGTATGAGCAAGCCCATGATAGGGGAAACCAGTGAAGCTTCTCCATTGAAGCACTACAGCGGTCTGAGGCCATCGTTAGGGAGTTTGCAGATGGCTCTGACCAAAGCAAGAGGGTCCATCTCTTTCTCACCATGTTAGTCTCTTTTACCTCTTCTTTTCAATTCATGTTTTTCATTCATCTCTGAAAGTTTTCTACTTTATGCGCTTTGATTGGGGAAATGAATGAAAGATGGTTTCTTTCAATTGTGTTTTTTGTTGAGAAGGTTGCATTTTAGTTTTGGCTTGTGAATTGGTGGGAAAAATTTAGGTTTTTATTTGGAAGCTTGTTTGTGGTCAGTTTCGTAGAATATCTTGTCTAGTTTGACTCAATTTTTTGAAAGAACTATTTGTGATCAGATGAATGACAATATCACTGGATTGCTTCTTCTTGATTTTGTTTCTATTTGGACCAAATGTATTTTCGTAGTGCATTGGAACAACCCTTTTCTTGGTATTGCCGCAAGGATTCACCAATTGATAGATATAACATACGTAAAATAAATAACATAATTCTTATTTGAGTATGATTTTTGCTTTCGATTTAGCTGTTAAATTTAGAAAGATCAGAGCTGTTGCTACTTCGAATGTTTCGGCTCCAAAACGAGAGATTGATCCCAAGAAGCGTATAGTTGTGACCGGCATGGGACTTGTGTCTGTTTTCGGGAACGATATTGACTTATTCTATGACAAGCTCTTAGGAGGACAGAGTGGAATTAGTCTAATTGATAGGTTTGATGCTTCTAATTACTCTGTGAGATTCGCTGGTCAAATTAGAGATTTCTCTTCCAAAGGATATATAGATGGCAAGAATGATCGCCGCCTTGATGACTGTTGGAGGTATTGCATTGTTGCTGGCAGAAGAGCTCTTGATGATGCCAACCTCGGTGTAGAAGTTCTGCAAAGTGTAAGTCCAATTCCATTGTTTAATTGATAAATTTTTTTAATGTGGTATACAAATTGTAATGATATCAAAAACTGTCTAGTAAGTAGTACAACACATATAAATGTGAAGAAGCAAGAATTTAGATTAAATTTAGCGCAATATATTAAAAATTATAGTAAGGATGATTTAAAATAAACTTACGTTGAGTTGTTTCACTATACTTGGTGTTCAAATAGCAAGCGAAGATTTCTTTGCTAGGAATTAGATAATTATCTAGTTGGTGTTTTCTTAAATTTAATGATATCATTGCAATATGACCGACATATGCAAGTTCCAGCAGTTGACGTGAAACACATAATCTTGCAAGTAAAGGGCTTCTTGCCTATTGTCATAGTTTGTGATATTTATATGAAGATTGCTATTCTAAATAAAAACCATATTTTACATTGCTGTGGTTATACTTTGCCTATTTTATTCATTCGGATCGTCTTGTTGATATCACAGATGGACAAATCAAAAATTGGTGTGTTGGTAGGTTCTGGTATGGGTGGTTTGACAGTATTCAGTAGCGGAGTTGAGGCTTTGATCCAGAAGGGATTCAAAAAAATTACCCCTTTCTTTATCCCTTACTCCATTACAAATATGGGATCGGCATTGTTAGCTATAGATACTGGCCTAATGGGCCCGAACTATTCCATTTCAACAGCATGTGCTACGGCAAACTATTGCTTCTATGCTGCCGCAAACCACATTAGAAGAGGTGAAGCTGACATTATGGTTGTTGGAGGCACAGAGGGTGCAATCCTCCCAGTTGGAGTTGGAGGATTTATTGCATGCAGGGCATTGTCGCAAAGGAATGATGAACCAGAAAAGGCTTCGAGGCCTTGGGACAAGGATAGAGATGGTTTTGTTATGGGAGAGGGATCTGGTGTGCTGGTAATTTCATCACCTTTGATCTTGTAGTTAATCTGAATTTCTATGTTCTTTTTTTTAATGGTACAATGCCTACTTTGACACCTTATGACATTGTTGCAAATTCTAAGCAGAGTGCTAGCAATAATTAAGCTATAAAAAATAGTAACAAAAAACATCTTTAAGTTCTGTTGTTAATGTTTGAGTTTCTTGTTATTCTGGTTGCAAAAACACTTGATCCAATGATTGACTATTGATTGATTCTCATGCCTATTCCTTTCTTATACCGTTTTTTCATTGAATTATGAACACAATGTGCTTGTACATTATCCTTGTTAAATTTATTGGATATGAAAAAGGTTATGGAGAGCTTGGAGCATGCAAGAAAGAGGGGTGCAAACATAATTGCTGAGTATCTTGGAGGTGCTATAACTTGTGATGCACATCACATGACTGACCCCAGGTCTGATGGACTAGGAGTTTCATCATGCATAATGAAAAGCTTGGATGATGCTAGAGTTTCACCTGAGGAGGTTTGCTAGAATTCCCTATTGTGCTCTTCTTTTAAGCATGAATTATGGACTTTTGTGTATTTCTTGATTATGATTCAACATTTATGTTTATAATCTAACAGGTGAACTATATCAATGCCCACGCAACATCAACACTTGCCGGTGATTTAGCTGAGGTTAATGCCATCAAGAAGGTCTTCAAAGATACTTCTGAAATCAAAATGAATGGAACAAAGGCAAGCTGACGGAACTCATATTTACTACAACCTTTTGATATCATTTTTTTCCCCACTAGTGTTTCCTAAGATGTGAGACATGGGTTCCATATACAATATTTGTGAGAACAATATATATATATATATATATATATATATATATATATATATATATATATATATATATATATATATATGAAATTTTGTTATTGAATGTTTTTATTGTTTTACTTCAGTCGATGATTGGTCATTGTCTTGGAGCAGCCGGAGGATTAGAAGCTATAGCAACCATTAAAGCTATCACTACAGGATGGCTACATCCAACAATTAACCAAGATGTATGTACTTCAAAACGGACTCTCTTTTGATTTTCACTATTGTTAGCTCTGATTTTGCTTTTTTTTTTTTCCATCGAACAGGACCTGGAACCGGTGGTTGACATTGATACCGTCCCCAACATCAAGAAGCAACATGAGGTTCACGTTGGTGGGTATCAAATTCTTCATGGAACATTATGAGATTTTAATTCATCAACCTTATGCAAATTGAATTTCTTATAACTTTATCTATGGTTTTGCAGGTATATCCAACTCTTTTGGCTTTGGAGGTCATAATTCAGTGGTGGTTTTTGCTCCTTTCAAGCCATAAGATAGCGAGTGATGAACTAGCTTCAATGATGCTAGCTATTTTTTGAAGCTTGGAACGAATAATTAGCATATATATCTGATTTGATCCTAATAAATTTTGCTGAACTACCTGAGACTTTTTATTCAATGTATATTTCATCAATTGACATTTCATGATTAGAGATGAGTGTGTTTGGCCAGTTATGAATAAAACCATTGGGCAATTCTTTAAGAAGATGCAGCCATTTCTTTTCCATTCCCACTAACATAGTGGAAGCATTTTATTCCAATTGAGGATTAGATTAGATTTTTGATTTGATAGCTAAAAATGGGAGAGAGGGAATCAGAGAGCTAGGTTCCCAAACTTCATAAGGTTGTCAAGTAGGGTTTGAATCCACTTTTTAAACATCAACAAGGTATGATGTGATAGATTATATATTAATGGAATTAAGAGTCTCACATGAAAAAGAAGATTTGTTGAAGTAGCAGGTTGGTTCATTCCAACCTATAAACTAGTGATGCCATAAGAGTGCAGAAATGGTGGATTGGTATCCCCATACAGATGTTTGTATTGTCACAAGAAAAAGCTAGAATGCTACTTAGGGCCAGTGTCTATAGAATATACTTTATTTTAAAACATATAAATAATCAATTGTTGTGTTAGTGCAAAAGCAATTTAATTAGCATGATTTGACACTAAATTAAGGTGATGTAGCATCCAATGTAATGTGGCATATATGATGACATGAAAAGTATAGTGACATAGCAAAAGTCCTTGGCTTGAAGGCTAGAAGGCGGCAATTGTCTTGGAGATCTTGAAGGTGCTACCTTTGGTAAGTGATGCAACTTGAGGAGTAACCATCAAGGGGGCTAAATGAAGATAATTGTATTTTTGACAAGTGGATCAAGCAAGTATCAAGACCATATTTAGGAGATTTAATTGAAGAATAATTATAGATGGTTGGTATTTAAAGAAATACCTATCAATGGTGTTATTTGAGAGTTACCTAATTAAAGACATACATATTGTTGATATGATTAGCATGATTGATTGAAGATCCATTTCTGGTAAGATTTGATGATCCAAACTTGGATGAATGAAGATCAAATTTTGTGAAGACACACAAAGTGGTGCGCCCTTTGCAAGGGGACTATGTGGTGAGGATCTAAAGAGATATGCTAGTTATTGGTAGTCGGAATCGAGAGATTTAGCTGCATCGACTTGGACTAAGCATGACGGGGAGGTTGATGGGTCTTGAGGTTGCTTCGCAACAGAACCAGAACGCAGCCAAGTTAACAGTCAGGGCCATGTTGCAAGTTCAGTTACAACAGGAGCTGCAATACCTAATTTTAGAAGGTTCTTAAGTTGGTAGCCACGGAGATTCTTAAAGAGACATGAGCTATATTTGGGATGTTGAGACGTTTATATAAGCTATCTTGCTCTGAGATTGTGGGGTGACGACTAGAGCTTGAAATAGTTCAGGCACTAGACAATCTATAGAGAGTAGTGATTTTTATTTGTGAATGTAAGTAACAAAGTGATGGTACTAATGTATTTTCACCTTTTTTAGGAGGGTAGGTTGGAGGAGTGGGGTATGTTTGGTTGGAGGATTTTGAAGGAGGAGTTTGCAGGTGTAAAGCACCCCTCCAAACCGTCCACACTCTACTCCTCTAAATTAGTGTCTTTTGGAGGAGTAGTTGGTTTATATTTTTTTTTGACCAAAATACCCCCCCTCCCCCCTCATCCAAATATATTACCAATATACCCCCTTTAATTTGAGTAACCTAACCATTGAAACCGTTCCACCTCCTCATCCAGTTATCCCTGTCCATTATCAAGCTAAAGATGGAGTACCTATCCATCAGCCGTTTCCTGTCATCAAATTTGAGCCAAATTTCCTCTCTCTTATCTCGCCTATGATCAACCCTCACTTTCATCCCTAGCCATCAAGGTATGTGCTTCAATTGATGGATCCTTAGCCTTTTACATGCTTCAATCCTCAGCCACTATTTCACTCTTAAAGCAATATTATTTAATTTTATTATGATTTATTCACCCTTTATTTACTTATTTTATTTATGTTATTAATTAATCTGCAACCATTGTGGTTCATCATTTACTTATTTCTTTTCTTAATTAATCTAATTTTTTAATGCCTAGTTGGTATTTTGAACATCATGTTGATGCTTTTGTCGAGTTGGAATTGTAGGAGACAGTGTTTTTGATGAGTAGTTGTTTTCTCTAAATATTGATAACATTTATCAATGTTTCTTATATAATCAGTAGTGGAATCCATGTTTTTTTGTTGATGACAAACTTAATTTCATTTATTCTTGAATGTGCAGGTTCTCAGAATATGCAAGTATCCATGTTGCTTATATGCGTTAATATCCATGTGTTCAAATTGTGTGTGTAGGTTTTTAGAATGTTGATAGCAAATTTATTTTTCTTTGATTGTAAAGATAAGATTTTTGAATGAAAATAAACACCCCATTTTTTTTGTTTTTCGAATGATGGAATCCATGTTTCAAATTACAAAGAAAAATAAAAATAAATAAATCTATCTATCTCTTTCTTTCTCTCTCTCTCTCTCTCTCTCTCTCTCTCTCTCTCTCTCTCTCTCTCGCTATATATATATAATGATCATAAAATCAAATTAAAAATAAAAAACAAAGCAATTGTATAATAAATAAACCAAAGTAATAATAATAGACGTAATATTAATAAATTTTGTATATAAAAATATAAAAATAGAAAAATGTAAAAAGAATGATCATAATGCATTTTATATAAAAAGGGTAAATTCATCAATATATATTACACTCCTCACTCCATTTTCCAGCCAAACAAAAAACATAAATTGCCCCTCCTCACTCATCTTTCCAGCCAAATGAAAAACATAGATTGCCCCTTCCTCACCCCTTAAACGAACCAAAAATGCATATTTTGCCAAATCCTCCATCCTCCCCCTCCTTTCCCCTCCCTCCCCCTTTAAACCAAACAAGGGTTAAAGGTTAAGGGTCAATTCATCAAGTAATAATGAGACAATGGTGTAGCATGCCTCAAATTTATAGAAACTAACTACCATTTCTTTTTACTTCCAAATCTAAATCCGAAATGAGCAATAAAATATGTATATCCAATTGGTTGATTAAAACTCCAGGTGTTTGATGTGAGAGGAATTCTATCAATACTCTTTAAAAGTCCTTTTCAATTTACCCTTCTCATGATCATACAATTTTATGCTATCATTTTTTTATTGTGTTTCTGGGCATTGTTCCATGTTGTTGACTCATTGTCTTAAGAATACACTAACCCAAAAGCCTTCTATCATATTGAATGAATATTTATGTGTTGTGACCATCTTTGTTGTTATAGCTATAGAATAAAACCAAACCAACATCAATTTTCCATTGGTTTTCATGATGATCTTGTTGAAGATGCATTGTTCCATACACATCTTCAAACTTCCACCCTTTTTATATAAAGAGAAATAGCTCTGTGCAGTGCCATGATGTGTTTTCAAAAGCTAATCTAATTCCTTCACAAATCTGCAGGTCTATATATTTTATACACTAAGCCTATCATGTTGATGGTCTTTGTCCAAGCTTAAGTTCAATCATTTAATCAATCATAGCATCATATTTTAGAACTCTACAAATAGTTTAACGCATTGTATGGGAGAGCTTTAGCATATCTATGACAATAAAGATTGGCTCTACCTTTTTGAAAACTTACTTAATTTTGATAGTTTGTGAAAGTTTCATATTTCCTTCACCTATTTTATGCGATAACCTGATTAACAAGGAAGATTTCCCCTATATAGAAAGTATCAAATAAAGATATAGCATTAGGCCCAAGGCTTATAGAAATTCTATCCCCAAAATATTTGAACGTTATAGAAAGGGAATGTCTATCAAATTGATCTCGCCTCTCTACACAGTGAGTTTTACATCATTGTTGAATTTTGTTAAAGACAACGCCTCAAAATTCACCAACGTCATTTGAATTAGATCTTTCTAATTAAATTACAATTGGCTTTCTTCTTGGTGAGAGATAAACTCTATATGGTTATAAATCAAGTTTTCGTAATGTTAATCTTAGCATTTAATAGCAAACAATAGATGAAGGATAATACAAGTTTCCTACTTATCGCCCTTACTTCCATAGTTGCATTCTACTGGCTTAGAGGCTTACATCATATTCAATGCTTATTTATGTGGACAATTTTCTACTTGTTGTGATCAGTTCTAATCAACTCTCAATATGGCTATAATACCTTTAAGAAGGTTTCCTTTTCTATAGAAAGTTTCAATTTAGGACCCATATGGAACTCATTTTATTTTTGCTACCCATAGCTCAACCTTTTCTAATAATATTTTAAAAACATACTTTCATTCACAAAGTAAAATATGAATTGTAGATCAAAATATATCTAAACCAAAAAACGTATTAAATTAGATCTTTTAGCTTACAATGCTAGTCAAGTAAAACATTGAATTTCCACATCTAGGAGTTGTTGGTAACCACAATTATGTCATCAACATAAATGATCAAGATAATAAAAGAAGAGCCTTTCCTATGGATTAAAAAAGGTTTGTTAGTAAAAGATTAATGATAACCAAATGTAAGATATGTACTTAAAGTTTCAAAAACCTCTATGTAGGCCATGCTTGAGGTTGTAAATTAACTTAACTTCAAAAATATAAAGGATTAACAGCTTGAAAACTAGAAACTATTTGCATATATACTTATTCCATATCACTATGAAGAAAAGCATTATTGAAATAGAGTTTATATAAATACTATTGGTTCTAGCAACTAGAGTAAGGGCTATTACAGTGGTAGCCATCTCCACTACAAGAGAAAAAAGTCTCTATATTATCAATTCCTTCATACTGGCTATACGGGGTTGGCAATAACGAACGTTGTATATGCCTCAATATCTCCATCAAAATTGTGTTTAATCTTACAAACCAATTTGCACCCCATTGTAACCTTTTCCAACAATAGAGACATAGCATTCCATATGTTGTTCCCTTTACCTGCACTGGCTCCAACCTTCAATACATCTTATATATGGGAGAACTTTACAACTTTACAGTAAAAGTAAACTTATCAATATGTGCCAAAATATAGGATTTATAGAAAAGGGAGAAAGTTGATGAAAAGATAACAAAGGACTTTGCAAAAATAGGATAGAAGAAGTAGGTTTACTAATAGTTATAGAAGCATTTTGAAGAGAAGTTGATAAAGAAATAGCAAAGAACTTAAAGATAAAAGGATAGTAGAAGTAGGCTTACTAGCAGCCATAGAATTATCCTAAAGATAAGCATTGAAATGAGCAAGGTTATAATGGAAATCCTGTAAACAACTTAGAGTTCTTCTACCTTTTATTAAGCTTCTAAAATTAGGAGGAAGGGTGGAAATCTACAAAACTTGAAAGAGGCAAAAAAGAAAATGCAGCTAACAATTGGATTAAGAGGAGGATTTGTAGAGCAAGTTAAAGGTTAAGAATGAAAATACAGAAGAGGATGAGGAAGTATTGGGCCCAATTGAACTTATTAGTGGAAAAGATTAGTGGTAGGTTGAAGAGAGAAGATGTGCTCATTAAATGCCACATTACATGATCGGAAAGTGATATTAGATTAATAATCATATACTTTATGACAATTGATGCCATAAGAGAAACACATAAAATAAAAAAAGAAAAAAAAAAGAAGAAGAGTCAAGTTTTGGCTCTTAGGTTAAACTTAGATTGGTCATGAGTGAGGGTGCACGCATAACATAAACACCTAAATATGTTTAAATGGGATTAAGATGGAGAGTGCTTATATGATTTCTAATAAGATGTTTTTATAGAGAATGGAAAGAGTGTAGTTGCTTAGATATACCACTGTGAACTACAATAACAACAAAAATTCAAGGGTAATAGAGGCTTGAAATTGAAAATTTCTTGCTACACTCGAAATATTTTGGTGCTTCTTTAATTTCAACCACATAATTAAGCTGTTGTGATGATGTGCATTAGGTTCATATGCTATCTTATCATGGACATGAACCTTATACACTTAATTGCTATAGTCAGATATTTGTGATTATCAAAGTATTGACATATTTCACCTTGGCAACTTACTTTTGAACTTTTTATCTTCTAGTCATATGTTATCTTAAACATCATATTATTGGCCTTATTATTGGGTTTCCTATTTAAACATTTTGTAAATTGCAAATGATAATTATCATATAAGGGCCATATGGAACTCAAATATTGAAGATTCACATGGTGTTATATGAATGTTTGGTGGTAATCAACCCATTAGTAGTACTCCTAACAATGTATTAGTTCAATTTTAGGCAATTGATACCTTATTGGGCATAACTAATGCTATGTTGTCAAGTGCCCTACTTTTGTGATGCCATATCCTTAATTGTTCATTGTCCCTCAATATTATTCCTTTGGCAAACTAATGAAGACTTTTTTAAATGAAATTCTTGTGAACCTTATAGTACCACTAATTCTCCCTCAATTTTCAAAGAGGTATTATAACACCTTGAATTTCGAAGGAATTTTTTAAAAGAGCCGTGAATGCCTTATGGTGGGGATGACATTTCAAAAGAGATAACTGTAAAACCTATTGAAAATTTGATGGATTTTATAAGGCTTAAAGATAAGCTTGAGAATAATGTTTGGGTAAAAGAATTGTAGAGAGATAATGGAGGCTAGAGATTGATAAGAAAATTGGTAGAGTGATAAGGTGAAAGAGAAAGAAGATAAAATGACGACAATAAAGGAGGTTCTCGAAGAGACGAAAAGAAGACTCCACAAAGAAGAGGATAGGATAAAAGTAGGAGATAGTGTAATTGAAGGTTGGAGAAAAAAGAGCGTGAGAGAAAGAAGATAAGGGTCACTGAGGAGTGAAGGAAAAGACCAAGGTGCAAATAAACATCAAATATGCCCATGAAGCCCTGATACGCTCCTTGTGTATCTGCAAGTACACAGGGCATAGGAAATAGTATAATGTCCCTGAGTGGATCGGGTAGTCAAATCCACAGGGGCTGGAAAGCTCTCGATACTTATAAATTTCCTAGTATCAAACCGAATAGAAAGGGTTGTGAGAATTCTATCTAAGAAACTAAAGTAAGAAGAAAAGAAGAAAAATTAGACAGAGACTAAATTCTAAGTTAAATATCAATGGGAAGAGCAATGCCCCAGACTACTCCCCAAGACAAATGTAATGACTCCTATAATGACTATTCGATACGTCTCCTTGGACGTAGGGTAAAACCCTAAAACTGAGGGTTCGGCACCATATGCCCTATATCTAGGCACGCACTTGACCTCTTTCCCCTATGTTTACCCTAACTAGATAGATTTCTCAATTGTCACCTAGCTAGCGGAGATACAACTATGACAAACATGCGCATCAAGTATTGCCATTACAACTAAAGTAGGAATACACATCGAGTTTTGCTAACGCAACTATGGCAACCTGCACATCGAGTTTTGTAACTACAACTATGGCAATCATGCACATCGAGTTTTGCATCACAAGATAAAATATAGAAGGAATCACAAGGAAACTCCATAGTCAAAACATTAGGAAATTCAAGCATTATAAGTTGAGGTTCATAGCCCGCGGCACCGAATGACGGTTAGCCCCTCATGCTCTTGCAAATCAAATAAATATGAAGGATGACAAACACAAGAGAATCCATGAACTCCCTTCTTGCTTCCCAAATCTTGTCAAAGCACGTCCAATGAAGTTAGCGCTGACTTTGCTCCACTCCCGCGGTGTTCTCTCATCCAGATCTAACACCAATTGTTGCTAAGAGCAGTCCCAGCCATTATCCCAAAAAAATAGAAATCTAATCCCCTTTATAACCCTAACTTTGGGCTTAAAAAGGTTGTTCCCGATGGAAGCATAGTCGTGCTCTTAACTGTGCTCTTTACGGGATGAGTAGCCAACCTATAATCTGCATGGGCAGAGGCACAGGAGTGCTTCCCAACCGTGCTTCCGATGCATGACAGTTATCAGAGCCCTAATCTCGTGCTTCCATTGTTGTTTGTATTAAAGATGATGCTAAGGAGAGAATTCTAGGGTTAGAAATATGCTCTACATGTTGTTTATCTTACTTTAAGGATATCCAATGTTGAAGCTGGTGATGTCCATTAGTTTTGTGTTATTGTATTATCATGAATATTTATCCTGTATACCTGACTATTAAATTCTAATATTTATGGTTATTAGTGTTGGTAAGCATTACCCTAATATCTTAATTTTATTGCTTTATTTTTCTAATGTTTAATGTTTTAGCTAAGTGCTACAATAAAGATCCAAATATTGTATTTGTAATTGGGTTAACTACTAAGCTTTTTGTATAGTACAAAAGGTTGCTATATGTAAGCTTGTGAAGCTCAGGTACATGAATTTCGCATTGTGTTACATGCTCATTTGCTAACAATCAACCCCTCAATGGAACTCTAACAGCATAATCAATTTGCTATCAAGCATGCTCTTCATTCTATCTCACATTATCCATTATAGCGATTTAATGATAGTTCTCACATATGAAATTATCGCAATGTTGATGTGGACTATGTTTTAACAGGTCATATGCTGATGTGGGAATGCCAGTGAAGAGCTTTTAATCCACATCACCTATAAGAGAGCCATCTCACCCATTTTAATCCATTTCACCCTGTTTAATCCACATCACCAACTCTTTTATAGCTACATCGGCATCCTGCCCTTCCTTCTTTTCTCCCTCTTCATCTCCTGATCTTCTTCTTCTTCACTCAAACTTGAACATAGAGTTATAGCGAGGGCACATTCTAGTATGGTACTAACTTTTTTGGAGGCTTGTTGTAACCATAGCCAATCCTAAACAAGAATTTTGACGACTGGTTGATAGACCAATTCTAAACAAGCATTTTGATTTCCATCAGCCTTGTCCCTCTCTATCTCTCTATCTCCCTTTTTCTACATCAGTGTACAAGATATTCTCAATTCAATTTTTGTTCATGTGAATGTTGTAATAAGTATTGATCCCTTGGTGAAGGTTCCTTTTAGAATAGCGTTTCATTTTGTAGTTGTTCTGCTTGCAGGTGTGGGGTTCCATTGCAGAGGGTTTTGAATGTTGTAACAAGAGTTTTCTTTTTAACAAAGATTGTATTTGATGAACACAAATGATTTGTTTATAAAGAAGCACATCAATAATTATAAAATCGATTGTTAAGTATGTTCCAATAATTAAAATAAGGTTTGAAATATGGAACCCATAGTATACATCAATAATTCAATATGAATTTGTGTAAGTCAACACTTGTTGATTTAGATTAAATAATTTTCATATCATTAGCTTTGAAAATAGGAAAATATATTCATAATGAAGACATTGTTGTAAAAACTTACATGTTCAGTTTATAACAAATAAGGCATATTCCAAAATTAGCAAGCTTGCTGCTTTGCACATAATAAGGAACATAATGTAAATAGACTATACAACTTTGCACATAATCCATTAATTCTTTTATCTCAAAAAAAAAAAAAAAAAATCAAAAACAGTGTTTTCTGACACTAAAAATTTTTTGGCACTAGGATACTGTTGATGACATACACAAAATTTGGCAGCATATACATGAGCAATCTTCAATATGCCTCATTGGGTACCACCAGAAGCATCAGACCCTCCGACACCAAGTGGCACCCATATTTTATTTTTCTTTGTAGCAACCCCATCTTTATCATTCACATGAGGCCTTGGCACATGAATTCTTGCAGTTGATAGAGTTTTCTTCATTTGAGATTGATTTAATTGAACCATATCCCAACCAGAGAACCAGTATTGGCATCCTTTTTGCCTTCCCTCGTTGGAAATATATTCCTCTTTTGCCTTCTCTCAGTTATAATTGTTTCCCCAAGAGGAGCCTACTAACATGTGTCAATAACCTAGCATATTAATAGATCTTTGTTAAATCTTGTTAAGATATCCAATCCTGATTAAAAATAGCATCATTAATGTTGCATCATTTAAACAAACTTGTGATACAACTTCTACTTCAAACTATTGTGAGAGTTCTCTAGATTCAGTGTTTCTGTTGAGGAGATCCATCTTTCAATGTTCATAGAAAGCCAATTACTTTCATGTAATACAATTGGATGGCAAAAAAAAAAAAAAAAAAGCAAAAGAAATTTAATGATAAACCTAAACAAAAAATGATCCTCAAGAACTTGGGGATTAATGGTTGCCATGGGATCATTGCTTTCACCCTAGTAAGCATAACAAAATTAATTAAGCTGGACAGTTGCAAAATATTTTAAATTGAACATACCTGCACACCATGGAACCTCTTGTTATGACTGGGCTTTCTACAAATATTGCATCTCATTGGAATCCTTTTCTTGTATACTCTCCCATTGGTGAAACCGACATTTTTCTTATCTGCCTTTCTCCTTCTAAGAAAAGGCTTCTTGTCTCTCTTCCTATATATTGCTCAGGTAGAAGTGGAGTGGAGTGTGTGTGTGTGTGAGGGGGGGAGGGGTTAGATCACTCTTTGGCCAACAATTCGTACCCTGTGTTGGGTGTAGAATATAGCCATATGTTTTAAGGCCAGTGGAGACTTTGTAACATTCATCCAAGTAGTTCTCGGGCTTATCCTTATTATAGTAAATTGTTGATATTTCATGACTACAAGGAATTCCTGCTAGTTGGCATTTTCTACAACTGCAACTTCTTTCTTTAATGTCAGCCACAAATTGATCATCTTGCCCTAGAATTTGATATTTATCCCCTCCAGACCATGTTGACATGTATATGTTACTCATTTCCTTCAATTTCTCTAACTTTCTGAGAATCCTAGGGCAGTGTATGGTTTTAAATTTCTCTATTGCATCTCTTTTTTTATCTTGTATCCTAACAATTTGCTTTGTTCTAATAATTTCATTCATTGAAATTATGCCTTTTGTTCTAGCTTCCAATATTTGACTGTTAAAACACTTACATAAATTGTTCAAAAGTATGTCACATTTGAATTGAGTTTGGAAATGAGACCTACTCCAATGTTTTAGGTCTATGTTTTTCATATATTGGTATGCATCGAAAAACATCACTTTTAAATCTTCCATTGCCTTCTCAAAAGCTGGAATGTAGCTAGACCTAGCACATGTCCATAACTGATCCTTAAGGCCTTACCCTTAAAATTTTTCTTTTGAGTTTTTGTGGATATACCTCACACCAAATCTATGTTCACTATTTGGGAATAAGTGTTCAATATCAAGTATGAGGCCCTATACTAATGTTCCCATTTCATACACCATAGCCAATCAACAAAGGAGGACAAGACAGACACCAAAACAAAAATAAAATATAATTAGCGGCATACTAGGTTTAGAAACATAATTAGCAGTCATGCTTGTCCAATCAGTGTGTAGAGAAATATAATAAGCAGTCATACTTGTACAATCAATAAGCAAAGAAATATAATTAGCTTTGGAAATAAACATACTAGGTTAAAATGCACTTACTTTTTATCTATCAGTCATAAATACCCAATGGTAGCTATTATTTGTTCCTATGCCTTCAGCCAGTAACTCTAAGAACCATTACCAATTTTCATTGTTTTCCTTGGTCACCACAACCCATGCCAAAGGATATATATTGTCATTGCCATATATCCATACAGCTAAAAGTAACTGACCACCATAAAAGACCTTTAGGAACAACCATCCAAGGAAATTATGTACTTGCAACCCTCCAATAATCCAACTTTGAGTGGACCTAAACAAACATATATGCCTGCAAAATGAATACTTAAATGGCAATTAGTCATCATACATTGCAATTCTAGACTATAGCTATAAATACCAATTAGTCACAAACATACCTGCAAAACCCCTTCATTACATTTGACCTTCACTGCTGACATGGCATGTGTTCTCAATAATTCCAAACTATAGTCATAAACCTTGGCAATTTGTGGTTGTTCATTACCATTCACCATCCTTACATAGGATAAAATACATGTTATATTTAACCAAATACAAAATATATATATATATATATATATATATATATATATATATATATATATATATATATATATAAACCCATAAAGATACTCATAACCCTTAAAGAAGAAAGAAGAAAAAAAAAAAAAGAAAAAGCAATCACCTAAGATCAATGCATTTGGCCCGCCATGCTTTAATCTTGCTTATATCAGCATGTTGGTTAAGCCTGACATCTTGGATAATACCTGCAACTTTCCAAGTTGGATCAGATCTAAACTGCTCCAAGTAATTGCTAGCTATCCATTGTGCACTCATATGCCTAATATTATGATCTCTTGTGCATTCATGCTTCAGGTGCCTAGACGTAATTGAAAGAGTATTTTTGTCTTTAAACATGGGAGAAGCCCATAGATACTAAGGGCAACCCAGTTTGCATAAAGCTTTGCACCTTTTCTTGTTATTTGGCTTGAAATTCATGACACATTTTTTTTATCGTACAGTTCCTAATAGCTTCCTCGAATTGTTTAAAGCTTCTGAGTTGCTTGCCAATTACGAATTCAAGTTACTTCATGTCATATTCTTCATTAAACTCGACATACTTGGGCCTTGTAGGATTTAAATCTTCCTCATTAGTGATGGAGCATGATTCAAAGTCTTCAAAGTCAACAATTTCAGAATCATCATGGTTAGAATTACTTTCAGCCTCCTTTCCCACTACTATGGTTGTTCCTCAACAGTTAGTAAATTGTCTTCCTTATCAGGGCCTTCCTCTTCAAGATCTTCATCTTCATGGTCTTCCTCTTGAGGGTCTTCAAGTTCATCACTATAGAAGCTGTAATCTGAATCATGTAGGTCACTTGTCTAAGACTCACTTTATTCGTCTATTTCTTTTCATGTGTCCTTTGCACCGAATACAATGTCTTATTTAAGCATCTTCACCAAATTCTACTACTGATGCACCATCCTTTTCCAATACTTCCAATCCAACAAAAGTGCCATCACGACTAATTTCTTCCTTCCTAATAGCTTCAACTACACCATGGACATCACTACTACTACATCCTCCATTAAATACCTTGGCATATACATTCATAAGCCTTCTACCTCATTGCAATTGAAAGAGCATCCAAGTTTTTTCTAATTTCTACTAGTGCCTTTTTCCCTCCATTAACATCCATCCACCAAAAAGTAGTACCCTCCACATGTAAGTTCAACCCTTTGGCCATGTTAATAATTTCTAGATAAGATATTTTATTAGCAGAACAGTAATCAATATGCCCTGCTATTTTATAGTCAACCCAATTGTACAGGTCACCATATGTGTAATACATGTAAATTGTGAAATGCTTTGAATTGTGTGATGAAATAGAAAATGTTAAAATGTTTATTAATTACTAGCCACCAGCAAAGTGAATGCATAAATACCAATTAGTCACAGATAGTACAATTCCCACTGATATGTGAAAATAATGGAAACAAAATTGAAGAAATAATTTCAAGTAAATAACTAAACTACTGTATAGTAAATGAGAGAAAAATTATGCAATTGAAAGTTGCTAAATCAAAAGGATGGTATATAGAAGAACATGTTATCATAACAAAGATGCTAAATTGTGATAACCAGTAAATTATGTCTAATCAAAGTAAATGTTTACACAATTATATAACATAACATGTTATCTTCTCTTAACAAAGATGCTAAAGTATACATCAAATTATATGACTACACTTGAATATGCTAACTAAGTGCATGGTAAACAATTATATTATGATGTAACATACACTAATTTGATGTGTGAAGCATGAATGATTACATAATGTAATTATGCAAGCTTCAAATATCAAAGTGTATGTTACAACATAGCAAAATTGAGATGTGAACCATTATATAACTTAGACTCATCATAAAGAACAATGGTAGTAAAGAACTAGACTATTGTACAACAAAGGGTGAGGTGCTAAATAGCTATTTCTTTCTGTAACCATAGATGTTAAAATGATGAATTGATTAGGCTATATGTTATCTTTTGTAATAGTTAACTCTACCTTAATAATATTTTAGTTACATGAAACCCTATTAAAATAACTGCAGAATGTTTGTGCCATTTCTAAGAACCATTGCAATTGCCATATTTGGTTTAAAAAATAATAATGATGATGAACCTCTTCAATTGAAGGAATGTAAAATACCCATCAATTCAATTGAAATGGGCAATTGCTCAGCAAATCAATACTCTTCAATATTTTTCTTGCATTAAAAAGTTAAAATAATTATCCAAAGATGCATGTATAAAGGTTTCACCAACTCTTATATGATTTGCTGACAACAAAGAGAAGAGATTGAAGAAAAATGAGAGCAAAATTATGCAATTCAAATTAATCACACAAAACAATGATCAGTTTTAATCAGTAAGTTATGTCCTCCTGTTAACAAAGATGCTAAATTCATAATTAGCAAACTCATAACAAAGATGCTAAATTACAAAGATGGCGCATAGCATGACATGTTATCATAACAAAGATGCTAAATTCATAAATGGTAAACTCATTACAAAGATGCAAAATTCATTTTGTAACCATAGATGTTAAAATGACTGCAGAATGTTTGTGCCATTTCTAAGAACCATTGCAATTGCCATGTTTGGTTTAAAAAATAATAATAATGATGAACCTCTTCAACTAAATGAATGCAAAATACCTATCAATTCAATTGAAATGGACAATTGCTCAATAAATCAATACTCTTCAGTATTTTTCTTGCAGTAAAAAAATTAAAATAATTACCCAAAGATGCTAAACTAAATTATGTATTAAGGTTTCAACAACTTTTATATGATGAGTTCTCATGGGAAAAGATTGAACTAAAATGTCATTAAGCTTACTTACCTTATGGCTCTTCATCCCTGGAAAACCCTAGTTGTATGGCATAAATCGAAGCAAAACACTCAAAAAACACCTCAAGTAAATTTCATTTCCAATATATCCACTTACACAAGGCTGATTGTCAACCCTAACTACAATGGGGTCAAAGCTTTTTGGGTTGAGATTGAGAAGATCCCAAGAATGTCAAGACGGCACCGAATCTCTTCATGCGCCTTCCACTAGCAATACGTGTTTAACCCCTCTTGAGAAATCTACTGGAATTCATTACTTAAATCCCAATGATACTATTGAAGAACCTCAGGTAATGAAGACAATAACAACAAAGCTTGTACTTTATCATCAAATTTAATATCTACCGAGACCAATCTCGATAGTATCAAATTAAATTCGTTTACATAATCTGTAACATAAGCACCTTCCTTCATCTTTGTGTTAACTAGTTAGCGAATCAAGAATACTTGTTTAAAGCAAATGATTTTTCATGCATATTAGACAATGCCTTGATCAAACAGTAGGCAGTTGTCTCCTTAATGATGTTGTAGGAAACATTTTTAGCCAGCATTAATTAGGCCATATCCAGAGCCTACCAATCCAATAATTCTCAGTATTTTTGACTCATCTAATCTAGCTTCTGCCCTAACAAAGGTTCGTGCAACTTCTTCTGATATAGGTAATCTTGGATCTAATCTTCCAAAACCCAAAGCCACTACCATCGAACTTGTCAATCTTTACTTTCCCTTCTTCAGCCATTGCTCCCTCTCATCTAAGAACCTCTCTCTGATACTAGTTGTCGAGGATTAAACAACGAGTAATGGATCTAAGCAATTGCAAGAAAATAAAACCAATCACACAAAGAGACGTGGTATTTTATGTGGTTCGATAAAAAAAGACCTAAGTCCACAGCCGCACTAGTATCAATTCTTTCACTCATAATTAGGCTTTACAATTATAGGGCTGTTTATAGTGAGAAGAGTAAAACGAGTCAAAAAATTTTCATATTAGTCTGGGCCTTAAATAACATTTTCCTTTTAGGGGTGTTGCTCATGAAAAAAACCTAGAAAGACCCCCACTAAGGCGCTTATACCCTTGGACTCCCGCAAGAGACGCAGTCATATATCATCAGGGCATATATCAGACTCCATATGGGCAACACAGACTTCACTCTCTTTTTACTTAGATTAGGCTATGTAAATACAGAACTTATTAGACTCTTAACACAACACAATCTTTTTCTTTTCTTTTATTTTTTTTTGGAATCTCAATCAAAATAGAGTAAAATACCCAAATAGTGTTTTTTGCTCCTGTATTCTAGACAATTTTAAAAATAATCGCCAAAACTCTATCATCTAAATAGGTCCTTATTCATAAAAACTTTCTTTATGTCCTTTGATCCCTACATAAGAAGGATTGTGTGCTCAAAAAGTAAGCTAGAAAACCAATAGCATAATAAACTAATAGTAAAACGCAAAAGTAATTACTCAATGGATGTTATTTTTCTAGACAAATAAGTTCGTAATCATTGATATGAAAAGCTTTCATAGGCCTATACTAAACATGTATTCAAAGGAGTAAGAACTTTTCTAAGTCCTAATACCCATTCTTCACACTTAAAATTGTACCTTATCCTACAGTATATAATAAGCACAAATTACAACAAGCAAAAAGCAATAACAACCATTAGGAGGGTGTCAATTAAAAGAATTGATACTTCTCCGGTTCACAAAACAAAAATTAGACTATTGAACCTTGAACATGGGTGTACATCTCCCTTATTCGACTGTGGTATGGAATACATGGCCTCCAACACTAGAGAGTTGGTAAATGTGCTGCTCCTTATTGAATCAAATTCTATCTCTCTATTCAAATTCTTTCCACTACAACAAAAATGACTTATTGTGACATTTTTAAAGTAGCATTTTTGGTAAATGTCACTGGAAACCATTAAAATGACTTTTAAGCGATAATTGTAAGTAATGTTGGTATAATTTTATTTATTCCTACGTTTATAATGGCATTCACTAAAAGTTTTTATTTTGTAATATTTTTGAAGATTTTAGGGACATTGAAAGAAATGTCGGTACAATATTATTTGTTAAGACACTTGTCAATATGACTTTAATTGCATCAATTTATTATGACATATTTGAAAATGCCATTTTCAGTTAGGATATATATATATTTAAAAAATATGAAAGATAATTTAAAATTGAAAAATAGGTATTTAAGGACAAATAAAAGCAGCATTATTTTGATTTTCAAGAGCTCAAAAATTAGACGACAGTTTTTTTTATGAGTGCCAAAACCTATGCGGCTTACAGATTCATGATCTATGTATAAGACAAGGAAAAGCCCTAATAGTACAAATGACCAAGGGTCTGTTTGGTGTTTTGCAGGGATATACTTTCCCAACAAAATCTTTCCCCGCAAAATCTTTCCTTGTAAAGTGTTTCATTGTAAAGTTACATTATAACATTTGTTATGTTTCCAAAAAATTGTAATCTAAACGCATGCGAAGTTAATTCATCCATTTGGTGTTAGCAGACTTTCCAAGCAAAGTTATGATTATTGTCAATTTTACCCTTATTAGTTATTTTAGTAAGACAAAGCCCATAATTTTTTTTTTATTTTTTTCCATTCTCTGGCAATAAAGTCATATGTGTGCGGTCAACTATTTAATTATTTTAAAAATTATTCATATTAATGATTATTTAATTAATTTTTAAATTTTTTTATCTAAAAACAAATTCAAAGATTAATTATAAAATATTTTTTTTAATTTTTAATATCAAATTAATTTGTTATCTTAAAAATCATGTCATGGAAAGCAATTTTTAATTAAAAAACTAATTTTTAACAAAATTTAATCTTTTTGTGATTATTTCATTAATTTTTTTATTATGGAAAGAAAAATCTTTTTAATAGAAAAAGAAAACTTCATTTGGGTAATTTGGTCATTTAACAAATGTCACAAGATTACATCCCACGATGTAATCTCTTTCACACCCCCTTCCTTATGAATTACTTTTATTGGTTAAAGGGAAAGTGATTACATTTTGACCATTACTTTACGTACTTGGTTTATAAACCAAACGGATGAAAATGATTCACACATGTTACTTTCCCTTTTATCAAACGGGCCCAAAAAGTAAAGTTTTTGTTCGGAGCTAAATTAAGTATCTCAATTTTTGTTTATTCCATAATATTTTTTAGCATTGTTTTCTTGTAATATTATTTAAATGTTTAACTTGTTATTTATTTTGGTAGATGATTGATGGTTGATTAATTTTTTTAATTATTTTTGTTATTAAAACAAGTATGAAAATTTAATTAATATACTCCTAGGGTTTGAGAATATTTTTTAAAAGTAGAAAAAGAAGAAGATTGAATTTAATTGGGATGAGATCTCCAAAACATCCTTTTAATGTTGAAAATTAAAATATGTTTTGGTTTTTCTCCTTGCCGACAGTGATGATGGGGTAGTCATCATATGATGCAGTGGTTTTGGCATGGATCTAAGGCTTCAATCCTTGAAATTGCCTTTTTGTTTTTTTTTTATTTAATCCTAGTTTTGTTGAAGTTTTACAATTTGTCTTTTTTTTTTTTAATTTTTTTAGTGTTCTTGCTATACTTAATGAGACACATATAGCTTTGGTGAAGTTTACAATTTGCACCCTTATATAATTTTTATTTTTATAGTGTTCTTGTTACAATTATGACACACAGCTTTGTTCAAGATTATATTTCATCCTTTTTTTTTTAAGTTAAATTATTTAAAAATTCTTATTATAGTTAAGACACACACATATATAAATTGAGACAAATTATATATTCTTCTTTGATATAAAAATAGTTTATTTGTACTCTTTTTTATGCAAATATAGCCTCCACCTAGTTTTTTTTTTAACTTTAAATTTGTATTATTGTTTTTTTTAATTTCAAATTAGTATTATTGATTCCAATATATCATATATGTTTACATTTAATTTAATTTAACCTTTATTGTTATATTTACTTGTTTTATTAAATATAAAGATTATTGTAGGCTAGAGATACCAGAAGTAATGTGTGGAGATAAGTCGATGACGAGCCTCGTCATACATTCGTATTACAACAGAGAATTGGGTATAGTTTGGCCATCTCATCTCCTTGAATATGTTGAACTGTAACATGTCTTCCTTAATGAAGCTAGTAATTGTCTGATATATCTCAAACATGCTAAAGACCTACAAAGTTAGTTGTTGATACGATGGTTGCTTTATGGCAAAGAATCTACCCGAGCACCTAAACGAAATGATGTCCCTAACCTCCTATGCCAACCAAATCTTCTTTATGATTACCTAATCAATACTTTAACTCTCACCAAATTGTCGAGTCCTCAATCTATCATATCTCTCTTGGTGGTGAGGTATAGTAAATTGGAGGTTAAAGGGAGTCTATCACGAAGAATCCTTACCTCTTTTCCCCTTCAGAGGTCAATATGTAATGCTCTTGGATCTCGACACTTCCTAAAACCACACAATAATAGAAATTATCAAACAAACCCCATAATTGTGGCCACCCTGGCCTTCATCAAGGCTATAGTTCTCAATGTGTTGGTCGTAGTGAAGGTCTCTATGGTAAAAATGCTATTTTTTTTTTTCTCTTCTTCATGAATATAGCCTCTGTTCTCTAAATGCATTAAGTGCATCACATTCTAAGCATGAAATAGAGCTGGAAAATAGAGAAACTTGGAAGAACTAGATCACCTCAAACAAAAATAATTGAATAGTGAAAACAATCTAAAAGCTGTTGAAAACTTGAGCAATCCGAAGAAAAAACCTAACAATCTTCTCAAAACTCACAAAGAAAGGTACAAATGGCAATGAGCATGCAGAGAGACAAAGGGAAATGTTGGAAGAAGGAAATTATGACGTAAACACTCAAAAGACACGGGTGTGGTGATAAACTAATAGAATATTGGCAGATTTACTGGTGTAGTTGTACTCATGGCTATTAGGAAAATTGAATAACATATACTTGGGCTCACCATGGGTGTGATGATACTTGTTGAATTACCTACTTTGGGTGTGCTCAGTAGGATTTTGTTTGGTCTGGAGAGTACATGGCTGTAAAATAGTCTTTGTAATCGGGTTTTGGCACGGCATGCACAACCCGGCACCGCCTATCCCATCTTTAGACATGGATTTGCTTAGTAGGTTGAAGTCATCACAACCCGTACGAATCGGCACAGCTTATACGAGTTCTAGCTCATAAGTCATTTTGTTAGGCCTAGATCCGCACAGTCAGTGTGAAATGGCACACCTTATCCCAGACCGCACACCCTGTGCGGAATTTTCCTATACCCTCTTTCTTGATATCACAAGGGTATTTTCATAATTTTCACACCCTAAACCTTTTTATTCCTCTTCTTCTCTTATCATTCTCTTAGCTTTCTCCCCTTTTAAAAAGGATCTCCACCTTGAATCCCTTCATCCTCATCCTTGGAAGAAGCTCCATTGGTCCCCTCTTCTTCTCCTTAGTGCTTGATGAAGTATGCCATGTTTTTTTCTCCTTGTTTTGCTCCATATTCTTCATCCCTGGTAAAATGAAACTAGGGTTATTGCTCTCTCCTTGTTTGTGAGAGGGTAGGATCATTGATACAAGATAGATCCTTCAATTCCTCCTACTTTTATTTCATTTCTTGAATGCTAGATGTAGGGTTTATAATCGTTGAAATTGGTGAGTTTTGTGTTTGCCCATATTGTTTTTGGATTTTAAAAGCTTGAGTGGGGAGTGTGTATTTCCTCTCCTTCAATCTTATGGGATTCATGAAACTCCATTGTGTTTGAAATCTAGTACACTATAGCAATATTGTAGTGCTGGTGAATCCTACTTATTTCTCATATTTCCTTGGTCTGGAATGGAGTTGATCTCTATGGAAATTCCTTGGAATTCATTGAACTCAAGTTTGAGTCAACCTAAGCTCTTATCAGAGTTGCATTGCATAAAGGTT
The DNA here is from genome assembly GCA_020875875.1 of Dioscorea alata. Lineage (NCBI taxonomy): Eukaryota > Viridiplantae > Streptophyta > Magnoliopsida > Dioscoreales > Dioscoreaceae > Dioscorea > Dioscorea alata. The sequence goes on from CM037027.1 coordinate 11,503,969, forward strand.
TAGGGTTTTTCTTTCATGCATCTTTTCTTCATGTGTTTCTTGTTGCTTATCTTCTTGTTGGTTGGGTTTTGTTATGTGTGTGTGTCTATGTGTTGGTTAGATGGTGAAAGCTCGGCTTGAAGCAAGCAGCCGAAGGAGGAGTATCACCCTTGGGGAAAACCTAGTGTCCTAAGTATGTTAGTGAGTTTAGTTAAATTACATGATTCTAATAGGGCCTATAAATATTTTTAATCATTTGATGAAACTATTTCATGGCTTTATCAAATTTAAATTAATGTTTTGATTGATTTGAAATCGATTACTATGTTATTGACTTTTATATGAAAAACTTCTAGATGTGTGAGTGGAAATGTTGATTTTAATGCATGGTCTTCTAGATTTAAAATGGTTCATTCATTTGCCTATGTTTTTATAAATCCACATGGTAAACTTTATAATTATTTCATGTTGAATGCTTAGTTTGATTGATTTTCTTTATAAGAATAATATGTTCATAATTATATTTCATATTCGGAGTGTTGATGACTTGCAATTATATACTCTTGTGTATGCTTATAAACTTATATTTCATGTTTGTGAGTAAATTGAATGATTTGTCGAATATGGTTAACTTTGTAAAACATGGTTGATGTGCGACATTGAACCGTAGATTTTAATTGGTTAGTTTTTAAATGTGAAAACCTTGCTTGAGGTATTCTGGCTGATAAGTGCTCATGTTATAGTAATGCGAAGCGTTATTATCTTGCAATGAGCATTAATTTAATCAGATTTTATCACTAAAAATTGTGCATTTGTTTACTTTTGTGCATTGTAGGGTTGTGAAGATAAAGTGAAAGAAAAGAACGAAGTTAGATCGTGTTCGCCATTGTTGGGAAGATTCTCGGACTAAGCAAGGAGCACGGCATGAGTATAGACTTGTGAGTGTGTGCCAACCTCCTTTGGAGGGGCACAAAGGCAGCCACATTCACAATAAGTCTAGCTCGTGCTAACAAGGAGAACTTCACCAAATTAGGAGATTTGAAGTAATCGACATGATCTACCGTTGATTGTGTGCCCAATTCAACAGCCTCGATGAAGAACGACGAATTCGGGAGCGTTTTCTGAGAGTACTGTAGCAAAACTGTAGCAAGCTACTGTTTATTTTCGGCCGAAATTCAGAAAACCAGAAAGTTCACACGGGAGTGTGGAAATTCCACACGGCCGTGTGAAATCCCGATAAATTCAAATTTCAGCCGCGACTCAACATTATAAAAGCCCATTTTGGAGACTATTTTGGGTATCTTTTTGGCTTTTCTTTGCCCTAACTTCTGGAGAGGAACGACGAGGGTTTGGAGAGGACTTCGTGGAGATTTGAAGCGAGTCATCGGCGTCGACATCAACGTCCGACGGCGGCACAAGACCACGGCCACATCGCACACAAGGGGGTTTTCATCTATGCATTCAATTTGTGTTCTTATTATTATTTTGATGGATTTGTATAGCTCCATGAGGAGCTGAACCCCTTGTGGGTATTCAGACTTGTAAACCCTAGGATTATTATGTTTCTTTGACATTGCTATTATGCTCTTCCGTAATTGATGAATAAAATTGAGTTTCAATCTTAATTTCTCTTCTTTTATTATTGTTTTCCCTTAGCCGTGACACTAGGGTTGAGAACAATCTAGGTTATCCTTTGGAGGTGTGACAACTCCTATAGGATTAGACTACTAGGGTTGAAGAGGGTTGAGAGGGTGAGTCGTGAGGTAGCGGAACGTCTCCTTTCCCCTCCGATGTGATTCTCCCTACCTCCATGTTCCATGATTTATTCACAGTCGAGATAGAGTTAGATGCTAGGAGATAAACTCCCCTAGGGCTTTATTGCACAAATACCAAGGTATAGAGTTGAAGTGAATCTTAGTGTCGGGACTTAATTTAGACTAGGGTTCTCTCACCTGGACCAAAGGGTTAGAACTACACATAGGAACAAGGTTAATCACTAGGAGTCCCTAGAACTTAAAGCAATTCCACACATTATGAGGCTTAGGTAGATAGACTCCCCTAGGGCTTAGTTGACAGGTCAACGAGAGTCAAGGGTCGTAGCGAAACCTAATGACTGGAACATAGTGTTGGGGTTAGTCACGGTTGATCTTAGGTTTGGGACCGTGTGTTTAAGGATCTCCTCGACTCAATTAACATCAATAGGAAGGTATAATAGCATTGTCTTGCACTAGAAGCATAAGTCCTAGGGGTAGCTTGTCCGGATACCCATCTTCTCCCATTGCTTGTCCTACTTTTCTACTCTTACTTGCACTCTCTCATCTTCCACACTTCTCTTTTAATTCTTGCTTTTACCAATTATTCTCGCACTCACTCACTGATTTCTTTTCACACATCGCGTTAGCTAAATAGTGAATACTTATATCTTAAATCCCTATTCCATGTGGATACGACTACTGGTAATGCGCTTGAATCGCTCACCCGCAAGTGCACGGGGTCGCCAAGTAATACCCCTCGCGCGAACACGAGGGGGTCGTATCCCCAAGGGCCCGAGAAGCTATTCTTACTTCCTTATCACAATGTTGTTTGACCTAATCAATCACTTGGAAGAAGAACTACCAATAACCTACTAAAACAAAGAGCATGCAAATAGCAAGTATAAATACGGAGGGGAAAAATCAAGGTGAGGGAATGGCCACGGATGAGGATTCCCTCGGGGGCTACTAAAGTGCTAAGGATGCCCTAACTAGCATGCACGTGGGTGGTTTGGACCAGGAAACCCTAGATTAGACCAACCCGATGGTCACGGCGTTGGTCCCTAATCCAATACAAGTATTGGAATACGGAATTGCTTCCGCCCAAATCCTTGTACGATTGCAAAGGGTTTAGTGGATTTCCCCAAGCTAGGGTTGAAACACAATCAAGGACAACCCTAACAATTGGAGGGGTACAAATACCCGATGGTCACTGCGTATTCGTACATGTATTCCCTTCCAAGCTTGGTGAGCCTAATACTAGGGCAATGGTCATGCAACATAGCATTGTCTAGGAATTGACATATAGAGTTCTCATACATATCAAGGCATTCAAGAACCACCAAACAAGGATCACAAACCAAACCAAGTACATAAACTAGAAAGTAGCATCCAAAATACACAAGTTCACCCCCAAGATTCACCTACATCCGGTGACCTTGGGTTTAGTTGCTCATGATCACAAAGTAAGCGAGCAAATACATAAAAACAACCAAAAGCATAATGAAAACACCCCTTGAAAAGATCAAGGCCGAATGACGCTTCCAAAGACGCCACCCAAGGAGTGGCTTCCTTTGTCAAACTTCCTCTCAAATGCAAATCGAAGGCGTGGATTCGTCGTCTCGTGCTCTCCCCGTCGTCCTCTCCTCAAGAAATGCCTCCAAAAGCCGGCCTCAAGCTCCCAAAGAAGATGGTGAAGTGTAGCTTTTCTCAAGACCTAGCCTCCTCTCCTCCCAAATGGACTCAAAACCCTTGAAAACCTTTTCCAGTGGGTTATGCGGCCCCGCATGCGGGGAGAGAAAATTCCCGAAATCGCGTAATTTGCTACAGTGCCTCTACAGTAGAACTGCTACAGTACCGTATGCGGCCTCTGCAGTGCCCGCATGACAGCCCGCATGAACCTCCAGACTTAGCCATTTTGCCAAAGGGTTCGTGCTACAGTAGTCGCTACAGTACCCCCCTCAGAAATAGTGTTTTCGTCACCGATTTCTTCTCAAATTCTATCAACAAGCTCGAAGGGGTCACATCAGTACCTGTAACACGAAAGAAACCAATTCAGACCAAAAACGGGCGTCAACTCATAGAAAAATACGTAATACATACACCCGAATACATGGAAAATACGTATGTTTAGGCGTTTATCAACTACCCACTCACCAGGGTATTTTATTACTTCGACAACCCGTGCACTTTTGGGCCCCTGCCACTGGCCTATAGCTATATATACATTTTATTTTGTTTTAATGATAATCGGGGGCCTTTGCCCCAGAATATTGGTGTTTTTGACATTTATGGTTATGAAAATGACTTTTATTCATGAAATACGAATACTCGTCCTAAAGGTGGACATTTTGATATGCTTGAACTTGAATTGTATTATTCAAACACTCGTGAGTATTGAACATATACACGAAAGTGTTAAGCAACAATCTTGATATTCTGACCAAGTTTGATTTTGATGGTGATGAGGTTACTTACCCACTATTGTAGTAGTGGATCCTCACGGTCTGGCCTGTAAAGGTGGCATGATGGACTCGGATCATGTTTGTTTCCCTTTCAGAGGGCAGAGAATGTCCCAAATGGGTGTTATTTCATTCAAAATCCAGGGTCACCACATGAGGTCTCGGTGGGCCAACGTCAAGGGTATGAAGACCTTCACACCTCTCAACTTAGTCTCGACAACAACTAAGTCAGAAGTTTCCAGGCTATTGTGTTTGAGAATGGTGTTACATTTTAATTCTTGCAAAACTATAATTTCTTGAATTGGTTCTTTGAATTGTGAACTGCTTATATATCTTTAAATATCCTTTTTAGAAGGATGGTTTTATTGATGAGTTTTGAGGCTTTCGATATAATTTTGATTGCATTAAGGTACATTGTCAAAAGCTTCCTTGTAAACCTTAAAGTTTTTATTCATTTTCGGAAAGCCAAAATTGTTATTGGTGAATATTAGAAGCTTCAATTGATCAAATTGATTCTTATGCTTATTATGAAACCTAATATATATATATATATATATATATATATTGAAATATTTTGAAGTTATATATACTTATAAAAGCTTGTTTATTTGGATTTAAATATTGTTTATTTAGGGGTGTTGCGATGAGGCAATGTGCTTGGTAGCTACTTGTTTTTTCATTCTTCACACCAAGTATTGGTGTATGCCTATTTTTAAACATGGTCGCATTACATAAGGAACATTGATCCAGTATCTTTGACTCTATGATCATGCATTACTTGCACACTTGTCTTTCTTTTTGAAACCTTATTTGTATTTTGTGACTTGTATATCTTCTTGAACTCTATTGGTAGGCTTTATGAAATTCTTTCTTCCTTGTGCTATTATTGTGTTCCCTGCTCTTTACAATCTTCACTTGTGATTTGTGTATAGTGTTATTAAAACCAGGAAATTGTAAGCCTTACGACGACTTGAGGGTTGGGTAGTATGTATCCTTCGTCGGGTTTTTACATGCCGGTTCAGTGGGACTAGACATGATAGTTTTAGTTTTACCCTGGTTAATTTCTATTTGTGTTAAAAATTCACCGTGGTGTGAACCACAGACATGAATATTGATTAACAAGCTAGCATTACATTAATACTCTCTCCTACATCAACTAATACCTTATCATTAATTAAAATACCAATCAAGCAAGGAATAGCAAAACTCACTGATCCTTAAACTTCCACTCCTCAAGGTGATTGCCTTCAAATGTTCCCTTAGATTAGTTTCTATATTGCTTGGCAAACTCCCTTGGAGCCTCTTTGAGAGCATCTTTACAATTTGCCTCACTCGGTTCTTGAGGTTGTGAAAGGACATTTATTGATTCCTTAAAGCTGCCGTGTTGGCTTGGAATCAAACTTTAGTTGATCACACAAACTTTGTTATTAGCTCTTCTTGGCTTGAATTCTTTTTTTGTGATGGTTGCTGATGAACTCTCCGCAAGTGCACGAATCGTTACCAGTAATAAAGTGGTACCCCACAAAGGGGTAGGGATGTCGAGCCACAAGGACTGGACTTCTAGTACTAGTTGATCCTCTAATGTTTAGTCAAACAAAAAGTGTAATAAAGGAGTCAAAAACTAAACAAGACTAAGGAATGAAGGGATGGTAGAACCAAGTAGACTAGGGTTGAGTTTTGATAACAAGAGAGCAATGTCCTGGGATGATTTCTATGTGCTCAAGATACCAACTTGAGTCTAATGTCTACCAAGGTACATTCTAAGATCCTTATAGATGCTCAAAAGTTTTGTTGCATCTACGACTATGAAATACATCAGATATGCAAGTGTAACTATGGGCTTCATACACGCCAAGTTTTGCAACTACACTAGGTAATCACAACCACTGTAATTCACACACGTCAAGTTTTACACAAGCATCTACGCAAATCAAGCACGCCAAGTTATGCAACACGTGAATAAACATAAGAAAATAATATAACTCTATAGGCATTAGAACTCAAGTAGTCAAAGTATAAGAGACAAAATAGTTCATAATCCCGAGGCACCGTGGAACGGTTAGCCCCTCGTGAATTCGTACAAATGAGAGAAGAAGATTAATATAAGGAAGAAAGACATCTAGACTTCCCTTTTTCACAAGATCTATTTAAATGTACTTCAAGAACTCCATGAAATAGGTAACTCCACTTTTCCGCCATCAAACTCACTCTTGATCACCTTAGCTCCTGTGGTGATAGCTAATTGTTATTCTCTTGAGACCTTCCCTTATGGAGAAGAAGACTCATGAACCAAAGATAGTAAGAACTCCTAAATCTGGGAGTTAAAAAGGAACTTTCGGGTTCCACATGGTCTGAGCACGGTTGTGCTCATACGTTGCTCTTCTTGGAGCTTCTAAGTGAAAAGAGCTAAGTGTCATTCAGAGATAATCACGGAGGAGAGCATGATCATGCTCTATCGTGCTCAGCTTGAGCACGCCCATGAAAGAAGCACGCAAACCATGCTTCCCCTGAAAACATAAGCCACTGCTATCCCGAGATAATCATAGGGAGATAGCACCGCCGTGCTTCGCCCGTGCTCTTGCTGAAAAATAGAGAAGTCCCAGATGGAAAAAACCATAGGGAGATGGCACTCTCGTGCTCTACCTGTGCTTGCACTGGACACTTAGAGAAATTGTCTTCTTTGGTTGATTTTGTCCCTGATTTCAATCCTTTTGCAGTTATGAGCCATAAAAGCTTGCACCAAAGATAAGTATAATTAGAATAGCATTATTCATAAACAAAAAGTGCTAAAATACGAGCAAAAGTGTGCATTGGAGGTATGTAAAATATGATATGAAATGCACTCATCAAATATCCCTAGACTTGAATCATTGCTTGTCCTCAAGTAATCACAATCAGTTCAATATAAAGAAAAGGATGAGTGCAAGACCTCTGATCTCATTAATATAGAAAACTCTAAAGTCTAGAGGAATTAAAGGCAATTAAAAACAAGATCATGAATGCACAAATAAAAACCTCACTCTCATTTCAAAGACCTTATGAGTGTGTGTGAACCTAAGTCGAGTGCCCCATGTGTTACCGGGTCAACAAAATGAATAAAGACTTTAGTTCTTACTAAACTAACCGGGTAGTAGCTTCATACACCTTGAAGGTAGCCTTTTCTCCTGGTAGGTCATCAAAGGTACACTTGTATTACCCAAAATTTGACTACTAAAGAGCGGCTTTCACTCTTTTAAGGCGATAACTCTTTCTGCCATCTTTTTACTCAATATAAACAAGTAACCAGTAAGGCATTCCATGAGGAATTTGACTTTCCAGTGTTTTTTTTCTTTTTTTTTTTTTAACAATGACACACTCCTTGCGTGTGTGTACCGCAAGTGCATGGGTTGTCAAAGTAATCAAATCCACAGGGAATAGGTTTTAAGAATAAGTAAAATTGCTAAATAAGCTAGATGACAAAAGATTGGTGAAATGTATTTAGATGTTAACAATTTATAATGTAAGTGAATAAGGCAAGCAACAGATAGGAGGAAGAACAATCAGTAGGAAAGTAGGGCACCCAGACAATGCTACCCCTAGGTTATTTTTGTTTCAAGTGTAAGACTAGAACTAAGCTTGAGATTCTGAGGACTATATGTCCAAAAGCACACGGTCCCAAATCTAAGGTCAACCATGAATAGCCCTATACGTGTGCTCTGGTAGAAAGAAATACTCTTAACACCTCACACTGGGTAAGACTGCTTGAGGTTCTGAGGACTATAGGTGATGAACCCTATTTCCAAATCTAGATCAAACCCTTTGGTCAAAGAGAAAGATCCCTAATCACAACTAAGTCCTAGCGAAAAGAACCACTCACGCCCTCACTCTGTTGTGCCTGCACAACTAAGCCCAGCGGAGAAGGTCTATTAACACTTCACTTTGTTGTGATTCCAAAGAACTCTTAGAATGTGGAGATAGGATAAATCACGTCAGAAGGGAAAGGGGGTGTTTTGCTACCTCTCAACTCACCCTCTCAATCTTCTTTAGCCTTACCAAATCTAATCCTAATGAAGCTGTCACTCATCAAATTGATGATTATATGGATTCTCAAACCTAGTGTCACTCTAAGGGAAAATCAAGCAATAAGCAAACAAGATTGAAACTCTATTAAAAACTCAATCAAAGGACAAAGTAAGAGTCAATAAAACAAGTAAAAACGTAGGGATTACATGTCCAAGTGCCCAAAAGGGTTTAGCTCTCCATGGAGCAATACATCTTCAAGAATGAAATTAAATGATAACACAAGTATTCCATAAAGAAAACCCCCTCTATTCACGCGATGATGATCTTCACGAACAACCTTTCCTTCTCCAAAGATCTCTTCATCAAGCTTAGGGTACACTCCGGGGAAGAAAGGCCATCAGTGGCTCCCCCAATAGCTATCCTCTGAAGGTGATCGATGTTGATGGTCGGATAGTTTCCCCTAAACCTTGCAAAAATATCTTCTCAAACCTTGCCACATCCTCCTCCAAAAGTAGAAAGGAAGATCCCCTCTAAACCCTTTAAACAAATATTTAAAGTCTGAAATCGGGTATCCACACCTGCGTTCACATGGCCACATGCCCTTGTGGAATTTCCTCACAGGCCACCACACGGCCATGTGGAATTTCCACACGGCCGTGTGAACTCTCTGGAATCCAACACTTAGCAAAAACTTATCTTAGACCTCACTTCTCTGTTTACTGAAGCCACCTGGGCGGGCACACGCTCGTGTGGTAGACTGTGTAACCTTTTTTATCTTCAAATTCATTGGAAAACTCTTGCACAAGCTGGGTCATGAATGTGTGACTACCCTAGGTGCCTTTCCAACTCTTGTTTAACTTGTAAATCATTGAAAGTCAGCACACACCTTCATGAATAACACAAGCATTGTGTCTTGTTCACTCTATATTTGCAAGAGAACTCCAAATAAATGCTCCACAGACTATTTTTGTTTCTTTCTTCCTTAGAACATCCTCACAACCGTATACACATAAAAGATCACAAATACACAAGAATGAGCTATAAAATATGATAAAAGCAATGCTCGTTGTAAGTAAAACTTATTCAATAATATGCATATACAAGCACTTATCAAACAATAAACACACAAGTCTTCTGAAAAAAATTCAACCCCAAAACAAGTTGCTCCATGACTAGGGTAATGCGAACTGATTTAGGTTTTCAAAATAAGAGTGAGTAAACAATTTGGCTCATAATAAGGACCTTAACAAACACAATCTTCTCTAGACTTAAGAGTTTCTATCAACACAATCATAGATCATCCTAAGTCATGCAATCATTCATAAAAGTAAAACATGAACCCTTCCTCACAGTTGAATAGTGCATTGTCATCAATGTACAAGTATATGCAATAAAATTGGAAGATTGAGAACCAAAATAAAGAGGGGGTTCACACGACTTTCATGAACACGGAGAGAGATGTGGCCGCTCTCAATGTGCATTCCAATAGCTATATAACCACAAATAGTTCTGAGATGAGATACGAGGCACATAAGTGAAACTCCACATTCCAAACATCAATAAAAAAAAATAAGAACTAAAAATACAGAAAGAAAGTGTAAAAAAGTAGATAAACCAAAATGTTAGTGTAGTAGGGGACTCCCCTTACTAACTGGACTCACACAAGTCCAACAACATAAGAAAAGAAATACAAGTCTAGATACTGAAAAATGACAAGAAAGGTAGCTTCATGACGATTAGAATGGAGTGCTCTCAGAAGAAGAAGAAGAAGCATCGTCGGATGAAGATGAAACAGAGTGCTTGGCCCTAGCAGCAACGTTCATCCCCCCCTGAGATGGTGATCTAATGGGGGAAGATGGCTCAAGAGACAGATGAACCCCAAGTGCTTGGTAATCTTTGTGACATTCTTCTGAAGCCACTGGAATGCTAAAACTGAACAAATTGCCTGGTTAGTGTGGCTCGAGGATGTACATGGTGATGGTGGGGATCTTTGTCGAGCAGCAACGCAGGAAGAGGAGGAAGAGTAGGGGTAGTAGTAGTATCAGTAGGGCATCGTACACGGTACTCAACCCCTCGTGTAGTGTAAACCCACTGCAACATCTATTGATTCCTTAAAGCTGCCATGTTGGCTTGGAATCGAACTTTAGTTGATCACACAAACTGTCATTAGCTCTTCTTAGCTTGAATTCCTTTTTTGTGATGGTTGTTGACGAACTCTCCACAAGTGCACAGATCGTTACCAGTAATAAAGTGGTACCCCACAAGGGGATAGGGTTGTCGAACCACAAGGATTGGACTTCTAGTACTAGTTGATATTCTAATGTCTAGTCAAACTGAAAGGGTGATAAAAGAGTCAATAACTAAACAAGACTAAGGAGCAAAAGGGTAGTAGAGCCAAGTAGACTAGGATTGAGTTTTGATAACAAGAGAGCAATGCCCCAGGATGATTCCTATGTGCTCAAGATACTGACTTGAGTCTAATGCCTACCAAGATACATTCTAAGATCTTTGTGGGTGCTCAAAAGCTTTTTTGCATCTACGACTATCAAATACGTCAAGTTCTGCAAGTGTAACTATGGGTTTCATACACGCCAAGTTTTGCAACTACATTAGGTAATCACAACTAGTATAATTCATACACGTCAAGTTTTACATAAGCATAAGCCATGCTCAGCTTGAGCACACCCATAAAAGGATCACACAAACCATGCTTCCCCTGAAAGCATAAGTCACTTCTATCCTGAGATAATCATGGGAAGATAGTACCCTCGTGCTTCGCCCGTGCTCTTGCTGAAAAATAGAGGAGTCCCAGACAGAGAAAACCATGGGGAAATGGCACATCCGTACTTTGCCTGTACTTGCATTGGACACTTATAGAAATTGTCTTCTTTGGTTGATTTTGTCCCTGATTTCACTCATTATGTGTTATTAGCCCTAAAAGCCTGCACCAAAGACAAACATAACCAGAATAGCAACATTCATAAACAAAAAGTGCTAAAAGACGAGCAAAAGAGTGCATTAGAGGTATACAAAATATGATATGAAATGCACTCATCTTCTGCTGAAAACATGGTGGAAAATTGGGCCTCTGCTGCCATTGATTCTTGCAGGAAAAGTTTGGGTGATTCCTCTATCATGGGTAATACATATTACTATTAGGTTGTTTTGCTGTTAGATTGCATTACCCAAGTAATCCACTTGTCCATAGGCCTAATGTTCCATCAACTAAAGGACAATTTGTATTCATATGACTTCCCCCATAAGTGTCATAGTGCATAACTGGTGTTGGTTGTTGGAATCATGATAGTCTATTAATTCTTTTTTGGGGAGCCTCCACCTAAGCTACAAGAGTTGTAATGACATCTACATTATAAACACAAACTCCCTTGCTATGCATTAATCAACTGCCTTATAGATTGGTTCAACCCATTATTAAACATTTATAATTGCATCTAATTGAGCAAACCATGATGTGGACGCCTCATGAGGAGATCCTTAAACCACTCCTGCATTTCGCAAAGTATTTGCATCTTCTATTAGCAATAGGAAGAGATCTCGTTCCTCATTTTCATGATGAAATTCTTACTGATAGTTGGTTGTATTCACCAATGGAGGGAGGGAGGAACACTTTCCAAGTAATTTCTTGGCCATCTGTTCCCATGTTGTGATAGATTCTTTGGGAAGGGAAGTTAACCATTTCTTGGCCAAGCCTCATAGTGAAAGGGAAATAACCGATGTCTAATTACATTATCCATGGCTTTTGTTAATCTAGAATGTATTGCAAATTTCATGAAAATTTCGATGCATATTAGGGTCCTCATCTTGTACACCATTGAACTCCACAATTTGTTTTACCTTTGGATCACGTTAGGCTTAATCTCAAAGTTATTTGTTGTTATAGTTGGCCTAATAATACTACAATTTGTCTTTGTTGATGATGGCCTAGCATACTTAACATCGTTCTTTGTTGCTTTGCCATGGTCACTGACTACTCGGGTTCAGACTCTTAGACGTATCTGCCTGTTACAAGAATTTTTTTCCTTAATCTCCTACGCAAAGTGTGCTTAATTTCAAGATCTTCTTTTGGTAATCATTGAAGAATTTTCTTTGGCCATGTGCTACTGCTAGCATAAAATTAAACAAAGAAAGAATTGGAAATCGAATTGAATAAATCAAGAGAAAAAAACACATAAATAAAATAATGGTGAAATTAATAAATTCTTAATGTTCCTAATTTCCAAGTCCTCGACAATGGTGCCAAAAACTTGAATGTGTGCTCACTTGATATAGCAACCTTAGCAAGTGCACATGTTGTTTCAAGTAATAAAGTATGCAAAATCATAAGATATTGACACAAGGAGGACTATGATTATTAAAATTGGCCATTCCTCTATTATTAAACATATCAATCAATGGTAGTTTCAAGAATACAATTAAAATAAAACTAAATCACACAAACTATAGAGGGCGATAAAGGATTGGGAGATAATAAATCATAAAAGGGAGGTATCCAAATAAACAATCCCCTAAAGATTTCTTAAGTAATAAGACGATAATATCAAATTGGTGAAAGAGATAATTGGATAGTGGAGACTCCTAAATTATACTACTTCTTTTCTTAACGCAACTAGAAATTAATCTTATATGAAGTTTAGATTAAACTCTCTTTCTAACCCACTCTCTTTATGATTGTATTAAATCGCTCTATGAATTTCACTATTAGGTTTAACCCTAATCCAAAGGATTTGTGACACTATATCTCTAGGCAAGACTACATCCCCTTTCAATTATACAAGATCTATATGCGAGGATTTCTCAACCACAACACATAAATCAAACATGGATTAAAACTCGCGCTATATCTATAATCCAAGGCAACATGCACACATAGTTGATTCTCAATCTATCTCTAAATAGAACCGATATCAATAGTCAAATTACAAGGACACTTAGTTCCTCATCCTAGATAAGTTTGCATCAAAATCAAAGGAAAAAAATAAACTAAAGAAAATATAATGGAAGAATCCCCCTTTTTGCTCTACATCTTCCTTAATTGATAGGATTCTCTCCAAGGAGATGCTTCCTTTCCTTCAATATGCTCTAAGCCACGCCAATATCATTGTCAAGATCTCTCCTTAAGGGCTCTATTAAATCCTAGTAAAGCCCTTTGAAATTTCTCCCCAAATCTAGAAAAGGACCACATTTTTAAAACTCTACCAGCCACGTTTAAGTTTGAAAACCGCATCTCACCATAGGGGTTACCATAGCCATGGACCAGGCCTTGTGCATGCCATCTAGGGCAATGTTTTCTCAATGATTGCTAGAAATGTGGATTTGGATATGGTCTAGACCATAGATGTGGATGTGGATGTGCTTCCAACCATGGTGCTCCCAGGAAATCCACACACTTAGGAAATATCAAGTTGAGCAAGCTAATGACCACACAACCATGGTCACGACAATGGATTTGGGCACATTTTTCTTAAAACTCTGAATCTTCTGTGAAAAACTTTGAATCACCCCAAATTAGCTCATTTTGCTCTAAACATGCCAATTGTGACCTAAATCCAAGATAGTACAAATTAGTATCAGATACACCCAAATTAATCAAATGTACATGCAAAATACTCCAAATAATAATGTAAAAATATGTTTAATCAAACACTTATGACACGGCCAACTTATGGCACCTTCTTTGGTTAGAGGTGACTCACAGACTTATAGGCTTGTTTTTCTCCCAACATAAAGACATTGAAGATCTTTTTAAGCACAAGCATGGACAGCGTTGACTTAGTTCACAACTTAATGTCCTAATCCCAATCTCTGCATATTTGTCAAGAGTCCTATTCCTGATCTAACACAATACGGTTGCGCTATGGGAAGTATTACAATGTCTTTACTTCACTAGTATGGATATTTGTTATGTCGCTAATGTCTTTCTCAATTTGATCATTGCCCTACCAATCAATATCCACGAGCTATCAAATGGTTACTTTTAGAGAACTAGTTACCATAGTTCTTTTTTAATTTTATGATTAGGCTCTCCAGCCTTCCTAAGATGAAAAGAAAATGAAGGCTTTCTATTACATTTTTCATATTTTGAGGAAAGAGCTACCAGGTAGCTAATTTATTAAAAATAAAGAAGAACAAGAACAAGAAAGCTGAATTACAAAGGACCAGTACAAAAGCAAAGAAATTGAGAAAACACGCAAAAGCAGACGAAAAGAGGATTAAGTAAGAAAGCCAAAACTAGATATCAGATGCATGAGCCAACGAGGCTTTTCAAGGCCCTAATGGTACAATGAGAGCTGAGTATCAGAAAAACTTCGACCCGCAATAGCAGCAGCCAACTTGTTCCACTCCCATGGAATGAGATCAATATGAGAATTGTGTATATGATTAATCAGCTGATTGATATCATTAACTCCCTGCTCCAACCGCCAGTTGATTTCAGTATCAAAACCATGCAGAGCTCGCCACATACCCTGGTCGCTTATGAAGATTCTGGTGCCACTGCTGGACTCGCTAGATAGCCAATTTAAAGCTGCAACCAGTGCAGCACCAGTTGCCTCCATTTGAGAAGATACTAATATCTAAGCAAAGCCTACACAGATAGCAATAGCATTAGAATCTAAAGCAATGAAACCCAAGCCAGCCTTACCTGAATTGCTCCTCCAACAACCAGCAACATAAAGATGCAAATGTCCAGCGTGAGGCTTATTAGCATGGAAGAACTATAAACCTTTATGAGCTGTTGTACAAATAGAGAAATCTTTAACATGATCCACAACAGTTTTAGCAATACTAATGAAATTTGGGCTTCGATTTTTGAAGATCCGATCACATCTACATTTCCAAATGTACCAACAAGCTGTGGCGATTAGCGAGGCCATATATTTAGAGGAATTGTCATGAGAGTAATCTAACCAAAAACCTAAAGTAATAGAGTCAAGACCATGCAGACTAAAACCAGAAAACTCAACAATTTTAGTCCAAACCAATTGAATTTTAGAACAGTGGTTAAACAAATGCTCAACAGTTTCAACATGAAGGTCGCAGAATACACAATTTTGAATGGGATCCAAGTTCATGGCATGAAGAAAGGCGTAGGTTTTAATCTTGTTTTGACAAAGAAGCCAAACAAAAGTCTTAACTCTAGGAGAAGCATTGATGTTCCACAGATTTTTCCAACCAATCCAATTTCCAACCTGACAATGTCTGCTATTTAGAAAGCTGTAAACAGCAGGAGAAATTTTGTTAGTATTAGCATGGGGATACCAGACCCAATGGTGATTTCCATATGGATCAATTCTACCCTTGCTTAACACTAGAGAATCCAAATTCAGGCCAAAAACATATAAAAACATATGAGTGTTCCAACCAGAATTATTGTGGAAATCAAAAAGAGCAAGATTTTCCCAATTCACATCCATATTCAAATAGGTTGGCTTGAAATTCAAAGGGATCTCAAAAATCCAAGGGTCCTGAAGAATGGAAATTTGATCAGGATTAACGACATTAATCCAAAGATTAGCTTTGATAACATCTGCTGTTCTGCAAAGACCCCTATAAAACCAAGAACACTTAGGAGGAGCCGTGCAAGTCCAAGGATTATACATACCATATTTTTTATGAACGATATCAACCGAGATATAATCGGCTTTATTGAGGAGATTGACAACATTTTTGGCCATTAAAGAATGCTTGGCTAGTCTTAAATTCCGGAGACCCAAACCCCCATCAGGTTTATCAAGAGTAGCATTGCTCCAACCAACCATTGGCATGCCACTACTATTGCTGCTATTAGTCCCATAAGAGATTTCTAGCAGATTGGGAGGTTTTATCAAGAGCATAATCAGGAATTGGATAAACTGATAAATAATAAGTCGGGAGAGCCAAAAGAGAACTATTAATCAGAATAACTTTCCCAGCTTTGGAGATTTTAGCATTGTTCCAATTAGAGGCAGCCTTGTTAACCTTCCGAATCATGTTATCAAAGTGGGACCGGGCCAGTTTCTTAGGGGAAATCAACACACCCAGGTAAGTAAAAGGGAAACTGCCTTTCTTAAAATTGAGAATGCGACAAATACTTTTGGCAACTCTATAATTGAACCAATTAGGAAAGTAAATCTCAGATTTAGACATGTTAGGTTTTTGACCAGTCAAAGAAGAGTAAATGGCTAAACACAGGATGTCATTTCTTGCCGTCTTTCTAGTGGCAGAGGTAACCAAGATGAGATCATCTGCATACATGAGGTGATTAAAATCGTAATTTAGGTCCTTAGAAAAACCGGGAATCATTCTCAAGCACCTGGCTCGATTAAGCATATTCGTCAAAATTTGGGAGACCATAATGAAAAGATACGATGAGATAGGATCTCCCTGTCTGACGCCACGAGAAGAAGAAAACCAACACGAAGGCTGGCCATTAATCAAGAGGGAGAAAGAGGAAGCTCTCAAACAAGTATGAATCCAAGAAATCCACTTGCTAGGAAATCTCATTTTACCCATAACAGCAAGAATAGCATGCCAATTTAAAGTATCATAAGCTTTTTCTATGTCTACCTTAATAATCATCCTTAGGGGGATAGAGGAATCGTGATTAATAGAATGGACCATCTCTTGGACCACAATAATGTTATTCGTAGGAGTACGTCCAGGGACAAAACCACATTGCTCTTTACTAATCAAATTCCCAATAATACCTTTAAGATGATTAGCCAGCAATTTCGTAATGATTTTATAACAAACATTGCATAAAGAAATAGGACGATAATCAGTAACTTTTTTGGGATGATCAATCTTAGGAATTAGGGTCACATAAGTTTTACCCCAGGCTTTGGGCATTCGAGTAGTTTCAAAAAAATTCCTGATTGCGGGGTAAAGATGGTCACCAATCTCAACCCAAAAGAATTTAAAGAACTCAGAATTGAAACCATCAGGGCCAGGACTTTTATCAGGGGGAAGGGAATTTAAAGTGAGAAAAATCTCCTCCTTAGTTATATCCCTAGTTAGAGAGGCACAATCACTAGCAGAAATGGTAGTCAAATCATCAGGGAGGGCTTAAAGGATGTAATCAAAAGAAATTAAATTAGAGTCCTGCCAAAGCTAGGTAAAATGATTGACAAAAGTTTGGCTTATATGATCTTGATCTGTGAAGGTATTGCCAGACTTATCCACAATGTGAGAGATATAATTGGAATGTTTTCTAACTCTAGCACAATTGTGGAAGAAGGAGGTATTAAGATCTCCATTAAGATTCCAATTAAACTTAGCTCTTTGAGCCCAATTTTTAGCATTTTGTTTGAGTAAAGCCCTGTGCTTGTTATACAGAATGTTTAAATTAGTAATATGTGTCATCAAAATAGTTATTAGAATCCTCAACTTCCAAAGCCTGGATATTAACCTCAGTGGCCTTAATATCCTGATCAAGATTACAAAAACCTTTGGACCTCCAAGAAAATAAATTAGAGCGAACTCTACTTAAAATGTGGATAAAAGCATTCATAGGAGAGGAATGGGCATGAAAATTTAGAGCATTTATAATAGTAGCAAGACAGTCATTATAATCCAACCAATGATTTTCTAAACGAAAAATGCTACGGTTGTGAATGGCAATGCGAGATGCAGTTAAAAGCATGGGAGAATGATCTGAAAGAGTTCTAGGAAGATGCAAAATGTTGTAAGATCTGAACATGGAAAGCCTACAAGAATTTACTAAACATCGATCAAGTCTGGCCCATCTTCTCGCACATCCAGAGTGACCATTGCACCAGGAGAAAGCAGGGCCGATAAAACCAATGTCGAGCAAAGAGTTTCTAGAAATAAAATTAGAGAAAAAAGGCCTTACGATTATAATAAGAAAATCGACCTCCTTTGTGCTCGTCAGCAGAAACAATTGCATTAAAATCCCCTATGATGCTCCAAGGAACGTCAAGAGGAGTCAGTCGCTCAAGTTCGCCCCAAACTTTTTTCTAAACTTGAACCTGCTGACTGTTATAAACAACAGAGATAATCCAAGTCTCAAGGTAAGGAGTAGAGAGTACCAAATGAAGGATATGTTTTGTTTTCACAATTGGAGTGACACGACCAGTCCCCTTCTTTCAAAGTGTGATGATGCCTCCTGAATACCCGTCAGCAGCAATAGCTGCCCAATCCCATCCTCTAGAAAACCTAGAACAAAATCTAAAAACTCTCTCAGAGTTAGCTCTGGTTTCAATTAAACAAATAAGCATAGACTTGTGCTTTTGAGACATCAAACGAATCCGGTTGAACTTATTAAGCCCAAAAGCTCCCCTACAATTCCAACAAAGAACTTTTAGATCACTCATCATAATTAATTCTAGAAAAAATCAGAAAAAAGAAGAACTGAAACAGTCAAGAAGACAAGAAGAGAAAGAAAAAAGGAATTGAGCTAAGGAGATGGACACAGGAGAAGAACTCCTAAGCCTCGCTTCTTCCTCCCTCTACTCTCCCTATTTTTGGGGAGATGTCTTGAAGCAGACTGCCTTTTCGAACTAAAGCTTCCTTTCAGATTTCCTCCTGTGCTTGCCCCAATGTTAAGTCGTCACCTAGCTCATCTTCCATGTCATCATCTTCATCTGACCACTCCGATTCAGACAAAGCTTGTTCTGAATCAGAGGAAGCCCTATCATTTGCTAGCACGTTCTCAACTTTGTCGACCAACATACTATGAGGATTGTTATCTTCCTCCAAAAAATCACTTGATTTTTGTTTCGAAGAACAAAGGAGAAGAGGGCTTTTCTAGGCCACCTCCACGGTGGTGGATGCCAAGTCTTTTTTCAATTTAGCAAGCTGCTGTGTGGGTCCCAAGGAAATAGCCTTCTTTGTTGTAACTCTCTCTGTGCTCAGATCCCCATGCAACACCACTTGTTTGCCTTTTCTATCATCTTTATTGACATTAGTAACTGTGGCTGCGTTGAAGTTCTCCCCATCAATCAGTTCAGAGGGATGTTGAGAAGATATCACCAAACAGTGTTCTTCCAGTTCCTTGTGTGAAGGATCAAAAGAAAGATGTTGACGAGACGACACAACTTTTCCTCCCCTTCCTCTCCAAGTAGCACGTGAACCACCACGGAGGGTCCTGGATGAAGACGCATCATGTCGTGGTTGCATTGGAACGAGGGCTCGGCTACCATGTAATTGATTGGAATCAACGGCTCGAAATTCACCCGTTGCGTTTCCATCTCTCACATGCGCAACACGTGACACTGCGTCTCCCGCACCACTGCGACCACGGCCGTGCTCACGGCCACGACGTCGAGAAACTACCATCCAAGCACCAAAATCTTGCTCCTCTGGAATGATTTGCTCCACATCAAGAGTCGAGCTGCTGGAACCACTCAATCTTGTAGCATTACCTGTAGGTCCCTTCTCTGTGAGATTAAACTTAGGATCACAATCCACTCCATTGCCAGGATGCACAGTCCCAGCTTCGTCCCAAGGAACAGATCCTCGTCGGTGACTGCAAGTGTTAGTACCATGTCCAACCATCCCGCATTGATAACAGAACGTTGGAAGACGTTCATACAAGATGAGGACGAAGACCTTTCCATCATCACCCTCAAGCCAAAATCCTCTCTTCAGTGGATGAGCTAAATCAATCTCCAAACAAACCCTGGCAAACCTAGTTCTAGATAGGGAGGATGTGAACTCATCGACCTTAAGAAGGCGTCCCGAAGGTTCGGTGATGGATTCCAAGGCGTCTCCTTCCCAGAATTCCACTGGGAGATTGTGCAGTTGCACCCAGACCATCGCCTTTGAAAGTTTGGTTGTCGTTGGCTCAAAATATGGTTGCCACGGGGCAATCTGGAGGGTCATCCCACTCACACTCCATGGACCACCAAATATAATCTTCTGTTTCACTTCATCACTCTCACATCTAATTAGCATGATACCATTTGACATATCAGATATTAGTATCCTTCCAAACTCTTGCCATTGGCCCAGTAGAGTGGTCTTGACATATTCGAAAGTAGGAGCTTTGCCAAACAGCTTAGCATACAAAGCATGCTGGAATCGCATCCTTACCCTCAACTTGGTATCCTCATCCACATGGAAGACATCAGTAACACTCTGTTTCAGCTTCTCCAGGATGGCTCCATCAACTGGCAAGGCTGAGTTCATTTTAGATTTGGAAGCTCTTGCGATTTCGGCCCAGGTAGGCGCCGGCGGGGGCTCCCCAGAATCCGGAGGTCGTGAAACGTTCATTGCTCCAGTACATTTTTCATATGCTAACGGGTAGCAATAAAAAAGATCTCACAGCCACAAGTGCTTACATTTTCTTGTTTTGCAATCACTCCAATTTCCAGAGCTCTAAGAAATAATGGATGGTTGCACAATCTTTTACTAAAACAGAATATGGAGTAGCCGCATCGAAAGCAACAAAACTTCATTAGTTTAGATCATTACTTGCGGAACTTGGATAAGTAGTACTGTCTATATCTGTGATTTATTGTATATAACTTGAGTTCTATTTATCTCTATGGAAATATAAGTTTTCACTCTTATATGAAGCATATTGAATTCGACATTCATTTTGTTCTAGATTTTGTTCAAGAATTACAATATGGGTCACACATGTTTAAAATAGAAGCCAACTTGCAAACATTTTCACAAAATCACTGTCTCACACCATTTGCAAAGTATTACATCCAAGATATGTGTGTTTGATTGACTCACCATCTTACAAGAACATAGCCAGAGTATTCTAACTATGAAAGTCAAATATCCTCCAACAAATTACTCATCCATTAAAAAAGAATCACTTAAAGATTATTGAAATTCTATTCTACGGTAAACCAATCAATAACTGTACTTTCAGTGTTAATACAAAATATTGATTTTCATCCTATTCTTTTTATTGTGATAAACAGATGCTCCTTTTATTGTGATGGAAAGATGCTGAGTATAGAATAATACATTTTGATTAATATATTTATATATTCTAATTCCAAACATTCTGTTATCGTTAGAGTAAACACATTACACATGTGCCCAATTTCCCCCTTTCTCATTGGATGCTAACGCCAAAGTGGCTAATCAATTTATGATGCCTGTCCAATTTTCAGATTTACGACCCTTGGTTTGTTTGAGAACTGTCATGCTATTTATCACTTTAATTGTTTATATTTAAATTATTTATTATGTATTTTTGTGATTATAATTGTTTATATTTGAGTGATGCTATTTTTACCTAATAGATTTACCGAATAGATTTCCCGAATGACGTGGATGCCCAACTTGTCATCCACATCCTCATCCACGTCATTATTTTTTTTATATAAAATTCAAATTTAAACGTTAAAAATTCTTAAATTCTTAAAATTTAAAAAGAAATTATAAAACTATATCTAAAATCTTAAACCTTAACTACAAAATCTATACCCTAAAAATCTAAAAACTTAAACCCTAAATAATAAATACTAAACCCTAAACCCTAGACCCTAAATCGTAAGCCCTAAGCCCTAAACCCTAAATAATATGCTCTAAAACCTAAACTGGAAATCACAAACCCCGGCATGGGGTTTGTGATTTTTAGTTTAGGGTTTAGGGAGGGGGTTTTCGGTTTATCATTTACAGGTTTATCTTTTACGATTAAATATTTAAATTTAGGATTTAGATAATAAAGAGAAATTATTTTTTTTAAAGAAGAGATAAAGAAAGAATGACGTGGATGTTGATATGGATGCCAATTTGACATCCACGTCATTCGGGAAACCTATTCGGTAAAAATATCAGTACTCTTTATATTTAAATAATTTATTATGCATTTTTTGTTATTTTATGTTGAATTCAATATGGAATCACACATTTCATCATATATGTGTGACACTCTCCAGCAATATATTTTAATTCAGTATATCTAATTTACCTTTTAAACCCTATGTTTTCTAAAGTTTCTATAAAGATTTATTATCCTTATATTTAAAAGACCCTCCAAAATATTTTACATTTAATCTTTTTATTAATACAAAAATTTGTATTTACAATTTGTTAGATACCAATTAAACTGTAATCATCATTTGAATTTTTAATTGTTAATTTACTTCTCAGATTAAATTATTATATAAAATTATCATCATTGATCAATCATTGCAATTGATTTTATTTCCTTTCTAGCCTCAATAAATGGCCTCGTGGGGGTTGGTTTCCTTGCTTTCATATTTTTTATATGAAAAATTCTTTATTGTTATTACAACTAATTTAAAACTTTATTATATTTATTATAAATCATCTTGTGATAAAATTATCGGTATTTTATCATCTTGTGAAAAAATAGTTGGTATTTTAATATTTTTTTAATTCAAAAAGTTGAGAATTCAATTCTTTATTAAAAAAATTGAGAATTCAAATTTTATTTGTGATTTGTTTCTATTTTTTTAATATAATATAATATATTATATTATATTATATTATATAAATTTTAAAAATTGCAACTACTTCACTTACATATTAACTACATAAGGCATTAAATATTTTAAATAAAATATACGCATTTCACATACATAGTAACTGAATGCCATGTGTTCTAACATAGTAATTCAATACAATTATTTTAAAAATTAATTTTTGAATTTTTGAACAAATTATTCTCAAAACTATTACCAACATACGAAATTTTTACCTTTCAGAAATTTATATATTTTATAATTTTTAAGATATTAAAATTATAAGGCTAATACAAACAATTAGTTGTATTATTATTATTATTATATTATATTATATTATATTATATTTTTAAATTAAATCTTTAAAATATAATCTCTAATTTGAGCCAAAGTCGTTTGGTTCAAGTGGCTAGTCGCGATAAAAATAAGTTTTTGACATGTGAAATTTTTATTGGAGGAATTAATTCATGAGTTATGAATTAATTTTTTTCTTCTTATCACTCATCACTGTCCAAGTTTTCTTACAAAGCCATCAACTATATGATTATATTTAGATTATTTCTAAATACATAAAATTTAATAATATTTGAAGAATATCATATTATTGACATCGCATCACAGAGAAAATATTTTTATGCAGTTGTTGTAGATTACTATCCTATTTTTTTTTAAAATGGAATGTTCAATCATTTTATTTTATTTTTTACTTATTTATTTATTTATTTGTTTGTTTGTTTGTTGGCATAGAGAGACACATTCTCTCTCTCCCTCTTTCTTTCTACCCACCCATGACTATGTATGAAGAATATGCTTTATTATTTGGAAGGTTTTCAAAGCATGTGTGGTCCAAATCCATAATGGACGCGCCGTGCATGCATGACTTTGTTGGTGAGCCTTCTTTGAGGAGTTGTTGTGTCCTAATGGTCCGACATGAATGGTTGGGAGAGGCTAAGGACCCTAATGTGATATACCCAAATATGGCAATTAAACATTTATTAAATGAGTACATTTGGATTCAGAAAATTATAAATGTGATGAATTTCAAAGTAAAAAAAAAAAAATTGTATTTATTATATTTCTTTATTTTGCACTTTTATAGTGAAATTGTTTTACCTTTTGTGTTTAATTACTTCATTACTCTATTATAATATCATCTTCAAATAAATAAATAAATAAATAAAAATGATTAAGGGGTTCACATTAATTAGATTAATATGATAATTTTCATTTTGACAGTTAAAAACTATTGTCTAAAGGAGATGCCTTATCCATCAAATAGAAGGATGTAAGATGATAAATATAGATTAAAGAAATTAATTATAAATTACTAAAATGCGGGGCTATTAAATTTAATACAATTGGAGTGCATGAAATATATGTGAATGAATGAACGAATGAATGAATGAGGGATGGAAACTAGCCCCTCATTGCTTTGGGGCCAAGAGGCTTTATGAAAGAGGAGACATAGATGGGCATCCATCCCACCTAAAAAATGAAAAGATATATATATATATATATATAATTTATGATTATTTATTTTAAAGGCAACTTTTTCATAAAAATGTTTATATTTTCTATTAATTAAGTCTGATTCCACCTTTAAGAGGTAGTTGTTTTACCTTTTTAATACTCTAATTAATTCTGTTTTTAGTGGATATATGACCATCTTTATCTTGTATCAAGTCTCTTATATTATTTCTTTTTTTGAATTTTAATAAAAAATTTATTTATGAATTTTATGTATTATAAAACCATTATATTATAATAAATTTTTTTTGCCCCTTATATATATTGTTATTATTTTTAATAATTGATGAGAGAGAGAGAGAGAGAGAGAGAGAGAGAGAGAGAGAGAGAGAGAGAGAGAGAGAGGGGGAAATAGGGTTTAATAAGAAGGGGCACAAAGATGGGCATCCATCCCTTCCAAGGAATGGAAAGAATCCAAGTATGTGAACCAACTTAACTTGAAAACATAAATAGCACATGAGGTGACTGCTGCCATGAGTTATTTCTTGGGGGAGCACCATTGCCATGTGGTAACCAAACTTGTGTTTCCTTCTTGCTGTAACCCTAATTGTGTGAAGCACCCCACAAGCCCCCAAGCTCCCCACCAACAATGTTGCCTTTTCCAACTCCCATGGCATTTTTAAAACATGCATCTCATGTGAAGACATCTTTTGTAAAATAATAAGTGGAGTCCTTCTCAATCTTTGCTTCTGTGTATATATATATATATTCTCCACCACTAGGTAAAATGTCAAACCATTTCTTACTTTTAAATGGAAAAGTAAGTATTAGTCTACGTAAATTTGCTTTTCCTTAATGGTGGCTATGCATATGTTTATCATCCAAAATATATGTATATTAGCCATATATATATGTATACATGTATTTATTTGTTACATATCTCTATTTCATGAAATTAAAAAAAAAAACAAGTTGAATAGTTATTCAACATTTAAGAAACAAAACAAAATAAAACTAATAATGGAAGGCAATAACAAGGGGGCCATGGTTGTATTTTTCTTTGTTTTTCATTTAGTGGGTTTTTGGTCCCCTCATGCACCATAATATGACCAACTTTTGACCTAATTCAATGGCTTCCTTTGCTCCATTCCCTAGTCCCTGACATTGGTGCTCATGGACAAAGCATCATGCATGATCTTGGACTAAGAAACTTTGAGCAAATTCATGATCATATTATATCCATTTGGGTGTTCCTTCTAGGATCCTTCCTCCTCTTCCTTAGTGTGAAACTTAATAAAGTTTTATGTCACTTGACAATACAGCTCAAGATGAGGACAACTAAGTCATATGTGGATGTTGTTGGCATTTCTATGCTTGTAGTTTGGGCCACACCACCTCACAACTTTTCTTTCTATAATTTATCTTATATATATATATATATATATATATATAAAGTTAGTTAAGCACTCTGGTTCTCTTGTGCCTTAAAGTGGAGCCACCCAATACTATGTCTCTTAAACATTGTTTCCCATAAACAATGCTATTTGATTATGATTGCAAAAATTTGGAATCATGAGCCAACAAGGACCCACCTTTGCTAATAAGTAGGTCCTATAATCTAATACCTTCTTATGGTGGTCCTATCTCTATTGGCCATATGCCTTTTACATGGCTCAAAGGGTAAGAAGAGATCATTTTGAGGAAGGAAAACAAGAGGAATCTAACACACATTACCTTCGTGTAATTTATTTATTTATTTTATGCATGCCAAAAAGTTGACGCTTTTGGGATTAGCCATAGTACCAGAATTAAGTAAAAGTAAATAAATGGCATGACCGCATGAGTAGTGAAAACAAGACTAGGTTAATTATCTAGTTTTACTAATTAAAGAAAAGAGATAATTGTCTAATTATCATGGTCAACAAATGTATTTACATTGCTTTGTTCCATTTTAAAGTGTTGTCATCTCAAATCATCCATCTCCGCTCGTAATTAATCGTTTTAGAATTATTTATTTTATTAAGCACAAGAGGTTGGTAAGTGTCAATTTCATCCACTGCATGCATGTGCTTGTGTAATGAAAAGCATTGCAACTTTCACTTCAAATCATACATAAAATCTTCTTCCATATATGCCACTATATCCTCTTTGTGTTGTAGTGATGATATGGATACATGAATTTATTCCCATGTAATTTATAAACTATGAGCCAGAATATGCTTGATGTAAAATATGGCCCATGGTGCATGATTTCTATCATTCTCACATGAAATATCTTAAAATATGTCATGCAAAATCTATAAAAAATGTGCAAAATTCTGATATTCTTCTTTCCACCCTCATTTACTACATAATAATAAAACAACGAATTATTCTACTTGATTCATAAATAATTTGAAATATATTAATCAGGATATGTAGTTCAAGTATATATGTGAATCCAAATTAATAGAACCAAACACACACACACACACAAGATTTAATCAAATTGATTAATTAAGACCATATAAACTCTTAATAATTAGAAAAAAAGCATGATAGTAAAAAATAAGTGAAGAGGAGGGAGGTACAAACACAAATTGTGTAGTTCATACCAATCAATGGGCTGTCTACAAGAAGTTCACATCAAAACCATATGGAGCCCATTGATTGACAGCCCACTTGCATAGAATGTTGCAAGATTCTTTATAATTAATTAAGAAGTTAAGTGTGTGTGTGCATATATAAATATATATGGTTATTGATTGACCATATAATGGGATACTAAAACCAATAAGTTATCTATTTCATTTGGTTGCCAATGATTATATCCTTGTGTTATAAGCTTTGAAGCATATGAAAGATTCTTGGTTAAAGTAAGGCTTTGCATTATATCTTTAAGAATGGAATGATCATTAGACCATGTTCTTGATTAGGATTAGCCCTTTAATAGTAATGCCTTTATTGGGTATTCCCAAAAGCGCCTAATAAATGGTTTGGGTTTGTGATGGTATGCTTAGGTGGGAAGTCATCACAAGATTTTTTTTTTAAATGTTTTTTTTATATATGCTTATCGTATTGTAGTGTTCACTGTTTGTAAAACAAATATGAATGATTTATTCTAATAGTAATATTTATTTATTATATTTTAATGGCGATCTCATGGATTTTTTTTTCTCTAATTGGTCCTGGTATGTTTGTAATAAAAATTTTCAATTGTTATTAACACTAAAATTACTAACAATGTATCATGACTTTCTTTTTGGGCCTTACACTGAAATTATCCATTTTTTTTTAGTTTCTTTGCAACTATATATAATGATCTCTATTGGGCATTAAAGTGGTTTTTAATTGGTGATGTTGCAATTGCTGTTGTCTTAACAAGTGGTACCCTATACCCCATGATATGTTGTTGGGCACTAAAATGGCATATTTTAGTTTTTATAAATATTTTATTTATAAAACATCTTCTAGGAAAATTGTCATTCTCAAAAAATTCAAACTGCAACATTCAAGACTAAGGTACAAGTTTTGCGTAGATATTTATTTATTACTTATATAATTAAAAATTTTAAGGTTTAAAAATGAAGTTGTGTTAAAACATATGGACAACTATTGGATTTTTTTTTATTGAACTTATCAATTGTTTAGCTCATTTGAGATTTTACGTACTTGATCTTATAATAATGACTAAAATATTTAGAATTCAATTTTCTAATTTTACTATGATTTTATTTATTACAAAATTATAATAATAATTTTGTATATTGTTTAAGATTGTTTATAAAATATATTTTAAAATTTTTAAAAATAGTTTAAAAATCAGAAAGATTTTTTTTAAAAAAATTAAAGTTCACATTGGATCATAAAAGAAATGGTATATAAAGTTAATTTTGTTTAGATTTTTTATATATGTTTGACCTCCTACAGAAGCCGATAGTGTTAGAACCAGGACTAATTATAAAAATAGCGTGAAAATATAAATATATTATATGAACATAAACCACAATTAGAACTATTGTTATTATCGGTGCCGAGCGTATGAGGTATACAAGTGAGAGGAGGTAACTACATTTGGTAGGTATGCCTGAGCCTAAGGGAGGGGGTGAAGTAGAGGTGGGCACGGGCCGGTTAACCGGCCTGGCGGGCCCGATCCGCCGGGTTGCGGTTCACCGGCCCCCCGACCCGGACCCGGCCCGGCATGGGTCTAGAACCCGCCGGGCCGGGTTGACCCGTGTGACCCGGCGGGTCTGGGTCACATGAGGCTGGGCCCGGAACCGGCCCGGCTTCATTGTTGACCCGCCGGGCCGGCCCGGCCTGGCAGGCCGACCCGCCGGGTGGGCCCGGCGGGTCAACCCTGCGGGCCGGGCCGGTTGGCCCACGCAAGAATTAAAAAAATAAAAAAATCAGAAAAATAGAAAATAATAATAAAATATTCAGAAAATTAAAAAAAAAATAGAAAAAAATTCAGAAAATTTAGAATAAAATAGAAAAAAATTCAGAAAATAAATTACATTAATTAACAAATATTTAGAAAATTTCAAAACACCCTAAATTAAAAAATAAATGGCTTGCACTTAATTCGTTTACTTATCGAATTAAGTTGCCTACGTATCCTTCTGGCGAGAGGAATCAAAGCCAACGTAGTTCTTTTACATTGTATAACTGTTGTCACCCACTTACCTATTCGTCATCATCTGGGTCTTGGTCGGACTCATTGGCTGTTGTCGCGCCAGGTGTGCTCATCATGTTATCTGTGTAGAAGAAATCACTGCCATCTGGACTTTGTCGTTCTGCTTCTTGTTGCCGAACTTGAGCACGCTTCTAATCATCCGTGCAAACTTGAATTTCAATATTTTGTGGGGTCAACTGCGAACGTGTCGTGTCCAACATGTTCCCACCGGCACTGAAGGTCTGTTCGCATGCTACTGTAGACATAGGGCACGCAAAAATATCCTTTACCATTAGTGAAAGTATAGGGTATGGGTTTCCACTACCTTGCCACCACTGTAGGACGTTGAAGGTCATGTCTATGTTGATTTCTTCACAGAACCGGAATGTTGTGTTCAAGTACAAGTCGAGCTCTGTATATTGTGATCCCCTTGGCTTCTTCTTTGCTTGTCTCTGCCGGAATGATTCCCCTCCACTACTGCTTGATTGTCCTATTGGCTCTTGTGCAACCTGTGGGACTACATGGCTATATCTAATACAATAGCTATCATATAATTCAATAAGTTGATTCCTAGTATCAGCAACAATTTCATTGACATCCACAATGCTGTCTGGATCTGCTTCGTCATCTTGGGTATCCACTTCGCTCATGGGCAAGCTCATAGCAAACGGTTGGGAATCTTGTCCTCCATTGAACCCTAAAAATTTGTAATATGTTTCCAAATATGCTTGCAAACCCTCTAGCTTCTGCCTTGGATCAAGAACAAATGCAACTAAAGCAATCGGAGGTATATCCTTGTAATAAAGCAACCATTTAATCCTTATAGGGATCAATGCCATAAACAATTGTGGATCAGATCTATACTTCCAAAACTGTTCAGCCACATCAACAACACCATATAAAAACAAATGGGAAGTAGGAAAATAAACTTGCGAAAACAAATTAGTACATGTGTCAAAAATCGAAAGAAAATCAATAATACGAGCAATAATCACCCATTGATACTCGTATAGATGGAAACCAACCAACGAATCATTAACAAAATTAGTCAACAATGTCCTATAGGGAAATGTTGCACTAAGAAGTCGATAAGTGGAGTTCCATCTTGTTTTTACATCTTTAGGGAATTTTTTAACCCTCATGTTGTGTGCTTTACAATAGCGAGCCCATTGTTTCATGAGGGTCATGTTTTTTCCCAAATAAGCTACGACTTCCCTAACAGGAAGTACGTATTCTTTAAGCTCTTGCAAACCAGTTTGGACACATAAGTTCAACACGTGACAAACGCATCTTATATGAAAATATTTGCCACCACATGAAGGCCTCAAAAAATCTTCTAGAGGTCTAATTGAGGCCGTATTAGCGGAGGCATTATCAAAAGAAATCGAAAAAATTTTGAACATTAAACCAAAATCTTCGATAACTCCACGAATAAGTCTATAAATATTTTCGGCGGTATGAGACTCGTTGAACACCCTAAAAGCAAGAACACGCTTTTGGATATTCTACTTGTCATCGACCCAATACGCCGTAATACCCATAAAAGAATTTTCATGGAAAACATCGGTCCATACATCGGAACATAAAGAAATTGATGAATTAAAAGTTCGAAAATACTTACAAAGTTGTTCTCTACCATTCTTATATTGTTTGAAAATTGTTCTTTGAATTGTCCTTCGTGAAACCTTCTTGCATGCCGGTTGCAATGTTTCATTAATGCATTCTTGCACTTGGCACCGTTCAGCGAAGCTGAATGGCAAGCGCTCGACGGATATTGTCTCTGCAATTTTATCCTTGTATTTTGCTTGCGAAAATGTAAATAGTGATGAGTGAGTACCAGTACCTTCGTTCGTAGTGAATCTAATTTGGGATTGTGATCGACTATGTCCAAGTTTGTCCGGGTGCTTCTTCTCCATGTGTCTGTTGAATGTGCCATATCCTCCACCCTTACAATGCATAAACTCCGAACCACAATAATTACATTTACCATGTGTTACAATGCCATCATTATTATTACAAACTTTGGTAAAATGAATTTTAAAAATGTTAGACTTGAGGGTGGTTTCCGTGGAGTTGTTTGCTTGTCCGGTTTGTGATGGTGCATTAACCGGTACGGATTGTTGAAATGGACTCTCATTATCCTCAAATGGATTGCTCTCTTCAGTAGGTATGGGAGTGGAGACTGAACCAACAATGCTTTTTCCTCTAGAGCTTCCACCACGTGAAGCCATTTTTTCGATGTCTAAAAATACAAGTATTAATTTTGTGTAATTTATTTAAAAATACAAGTTCATGAAAAGTAAAATACATACAAAACAAGTGTATGATGTTTTGTGATATCAACTTCATACAAATTTTACAAAAAAAAAAAAAAAGTAGAGGCTCCACAAATAAATACTATCACAAGATTCACAACAATTAAACTAAGGTATTTATGAAAACAATATTAATTTCATGCATTTAGAAAAAAAAACAAGTAGAGACTCCACAAATAAATACTATCACAATAATTATGCACATCCAAGTAGTGCATAATGTTTTGTGATATCAACTTCATCCAAATGCATTTAGAAAAAAAAACAAGTAAATACTATCACAACAATTAAACTAAGGTATTTATGAAAAATAAAATACATACAAAACAATATTAATTTCATGCATTTCAAAAAGAAAAAAAAAACAAGTAGAGGCTCTACAAATAAATACTATCACAATAATTATGCTAATAATTTCATGAAAAATAAAATACATACAAAACAATATTAATGATGTTTTGTGATATCAACTTCATGCATTTCAAAAAAAAAAAAAAAAAAAAAAAGTAGAGGCTCCACAAATATATACTATCACAACAATTAAACTAAGGTATTTATGAAAAATAAAATACATACAAAACAATATTAATTTCATGCATTTCAAAAAAAAAAAAAAAACAAGTAGAGGCTCTACAAATAAATACTATCACAATAATTATGCTAATAATTTCATGAAAAATAAAATACATACAAAACAATATTAATGATGTTTTGTGATATCAACTTCATGCATTTCAAAAAAAAAAAAAAAAAAAAAAAAGTAGAGGCTCCACATATAAATACTATCACAACAATTAAACTAAGGTATTTATGAAAAATAAAATACATACAAAACAATATTAATTTCATGCATTTCAAAAAAAAAAAAAAAAAACAAGTAGAGGCTCTACAAATAAATACTATCACAATAATTATGCTAATAATTTCATGAAAAATAAAATACATACAAAACAATATTAATGATGTTTTGTGATATCAACTTCATGCATTTCAAAAAAAAAAAAAAAAAAAAAAAGTAGAGGCTCCACAAATAAATACTATCACAACAATTAAACTAAGGTATTTATGAAAAATAAAATACATACAAAACAATATTAATTTCATGCATTTCAAAAAAAAAAAAAAACAAGGAGAGGCTCCACAAATAAATACTATCACAACAATTAAACTAAGGTATTTATGAAAAATAAAATACATACAAAACAATATTAATGATGTTTTGTGATATCAACTTCATGCATTTCAAAAAAAAAAAAAAAAAAAAAAAAAGTAGAGGCTCCACAAATAAATACTATCACAACAATTAAACTAAGGTATTTATGAAAAATAAAATACATACAAAACAATATTAATTTCATGCACTTCAAAAAAAAAAAAAAAACAAGTAGAGGCTCTACAAATAAATACTATCACAATAATTATGCTAATAATTTCATGAAAAATAAAATACATACAAAACAATATTAATGATATTTTGTGATATCAACTTCATGCATTTCAAAAAAAAAAAAAAAAAGTAGAGGCTCCACAAATAAATACTATCACAACAATTAAACTAAGGTATTTATGAAAAATAAAATACATACAAAACGATATTAATTTCATGCATTTCAAAAAAAAAAAAAAAAAAAAACAAGTAGAGGCTCTACAAATAAATACTATCACAATAATTATGGTAATAATTTCATGAAAAATAAAATACATACAAAACAATATTAATGATGTTTTGTGATATCAACTTCATGCATTTCAAAAAAAAAAAAAAAAAAAAAAAAAAAAAGTAGAGGCTCCACAAATAAATACTATCACAACAATTAAACTAAGGTATTTATGAAAAATAAAATACATACAAAACAATATTAATTTCATGCATTTCAAAAAAAAAAAAAAAAACAAGTAGAGGCTCCACAAATAAATACTATCACAACAATTAAACTAAGGTATTTATGAAAAATAAAATACATACAAAACAATATTAATGATGTTTTGTGATATCAACTTCATGCATTTCAGAAAAAAAAAAAAAAAAAAAAGTAGAGGCTCCACAAATAAATACTATCACAACAATTAAACTAAGGTATTTATGAAAAATAAAATACATACAAAACAATATTAATTTCATGCATTTCAAAAAAAAAAAAAAAACAAGTAGAGGCTCTACAAATAAATACTATCACAATAATTATGCTAATAATTTCATGAAAAATAAAATACATACAAAACAATATTAATGATATTTTGTGATATCAATTTCATGCATTTCAAAAAAAAAAAAAAAAGTAGAGGCTCCACAAATAAATACTATCACAACAATTAAACTAAGGTATTTATGAAAAATAAAATACATACAAAACAATATTAATTTCATGCATTTCAAAAAAAAAAAAAAAAACAAGTAGAGGCTCCACAAATAAATACTATCACAACAATTAAACTAAGGTATTTATGAAAAATAAAATACATAAAAAACAAGTAAAAAAAAAAGGTGAAGTTTATATTTTAAAAAAATTAAATATGAAATCATATATGTGAAAATAAATACGAATTTAATATTGAAAAATAAAATAAATAAAAAACAAGTAAAAAAAAGGTGAAGTTTATTTTTTTTAAAAATTAAATATGAAATCATATATGTGAAAATAAATACGAATTTAATATTGGAAAATAAAATACATAAAAAACAAGTAAAAAAAAGGTGAAGTTTATTTTTTTAAAAAATTAAATATGAAATCATATATGTGAAAATAAATACGAATTTAATATTGGAAAATAAAATAAATAAAAACAAGTAAAAAAAGGTGAAGTTTATTTTTTAAAAAAATTAAATATGAAATCATATATGTGAAAATAAATACGAATTTAATATTGAATAAAAATTTTTATCATTTCACAAATACAAAGGTATTTTTGTATTAGTATCAAGTAAGATTGTACATTTAATTCTCATTTGCAAAAAAAGACCAAAACAAACAATGGATCTAATTATTATTTTATAGGACAAAAAAATTTCTCAATATTTCTATTTGTATATAATCTTTGTTTTATGTTTTTATTAAGATTTAATAAAACCTCTTCTATTACACAAATATCTCCCCCACAAATATCTCCCCCACACAAATATACGAATGAAAATATATGAAAATATAGTAAAATAAATATATGAAAATATATGAAACAATAGTAAAATATAGGAATTTGTAAATATATGAAAATATAGTCAAATAAATAATTAGTTCATACACACATGTTAATGGCATAATTTACATCTATTATTAATTCATATCTTAAAAATATAAATACACATTACACACATCCATTAATAACAAAAAAATATAAATTATTACCAACCTTGTTAATAATCACTTCAAAGAGAAAGAAAATAATAGATGTCCAAACTCCAAGTTGCTCCAAGCCTCCAATCCTCCAAACCTCCAAGTATCCAAGACTCCAAAATATCCAATAATTGAACCCCAAAGTATTCAAGCCTACGAAATTACAATTAAAAAAATAATTAGTTCATACATTATTTAACAAAAATCACAATTATTTAACAAATTTAAACTACTAATTTAAATAAAGAAATCATTGCTAACCTTGTTAATTGGAGACCTTGATCCAAAGCTCCAAGAATTAAAATTCAAGACTCCAAAAATATACCCAAGTTGGAGTTTGGAATGGTTGAAAACATGAAATTATGAGAGTGAAAGTAGATGTAGAGGTTGAGAAATGTTGAGATTAAGAGAGAAAGAGTTGGGGGGGAAGAATGGTATTTGGTAAAAAAAAAATTGGGTAAGGATGTGGGGATATATATAGGGAAGTTTATTTAAAATTTAAATTTTGAATTTTTTTTTTTTTACTTTTGAAAATTAAAAACTAAAAAAAAATCATAAAAAAAAACCAACGGCTATAATAGCCGTTGGTAATTTGAAAATCAGCCGTTGGCTGATTTTCAAACTCAACCCGGCGGGTCAACCCGCCGGGTTGAAATTTTTTGAAAATTTAAACCACCGGGCCAAACCCGGAGGGTTGGCCCGGCGGGTTGACCCGCCGGGTCAACGGGTTGGGTTTCCCCAACCCATAACCGGCCCGTCTACAGTACGGGCCGGTTACGGGTTGGTGAACCGGCCCGCCGGGTCACTGAACCGACGGGCCGGTTCCGGGCCGGGCACGGGCCGGGCCGGTTTTTTTTTGGGCCCGTGCCCACCTCTAGGGTGAAGCCCCCTCTCACCCTTCTTGGTTCGGCTCTTGGAAGGCGAAGGGAAGTGTTATATCAAATTAAGTTGCTTTTATTATGTTGAAGTTTTGGTCAATCTGTCTGCCTATTGTGTTTTATTTGTATATTTATTAGAAACACCATTAGGAGTGGATAGGACAAGTTTTCCATTCAAAGATCCACACGAGTATCATATGTCTAAATCACAAATGAGATATGTAAGTGATTGGTGAAATCAGGGCAAAAATTTTAGGAAAATTGGGCATTAAAGCATGGGAAAACCAACACAATGGGAACATTGTTAGTGGCATTCATAGTGTATAGGAGAGAAATTGGTGATGACCCTAGTTTGTTGAAATATAAGGCTTGGGGGAGAAGCATCTTAGTGAACATTGAATATAGCTTATTGAAACTTAGGTAATGGTCCTCACAGATGTAGTTAGCTCATACACATTGATATTCTTGGTGGGTATTATTTTGAAAAATACTATCTAAAACATTAAAAGTACCTTGTCTTTTATCTTATGTTTGATGTTTTAATATGATAATCGATAATCCACATTTAAAGCAAAATAAAAAAACCAAATATTACCACTTAAAAAATTTACATAGAAACAATAACAAAGATATCATTGATAATATATAAATTGTCTACAACTGCCTCAGACGAATTATTAATGAACTAAATTATTAAAATACTAAAGGATAGCTCATTAAAAAAGAACCTTCAACAACCTAACAACTTTGGCTTGGTTATAAGTGGCTTTATTGATATGGCTAGGCAACATGAGGCAGTTAATTTCTTGTTGGGCATAGCTTTGATGCCGTGACTTGATAAGTGCTTGAATATGCATATTTTATACATCATTTGCACTACATTTAGCAAGAAGTCTTATATGTTTAGTACCAAGCTAGTATGAAAATGCATTCTTTCATTCACCATGGGCTTTAAATGAGTTTTAAGGCCAATGAAGCAAATATTGGGGGTGATTGGAGGCAAATCGGACAAAAACACAACCAACATAACATCGCAATGATCTCACCATGGCCATGGTTTGATCGTGCCAGTGTTCAAGACCACAGGAAGATGTCACCGAAGGCGCAACAGCTCTCACAATGGGGTTATGATAGAAAACGCCCATAGCATAATCATGCCAGGATGGGACTTGAGACCCAAGAAATAAAATTTGATCACAACGGCCTTCACAACGGTTGTTATGACCCCATGGTGGCCTCCAATCTTTAAATAGCCCTAGGTTTTTATTATTTAATGAGAGGATTCTTTTGCCGAAATTGGTTAGAGGCAGTATGTTTTGTGGAGAGCACTGTAGCTGGAGATGAGGATCAACCCTATTTCAATGGATTCCATTGGATTTCTCAAGAGAAAGTCAATGCATATTGATAGTGGAGGGCGTGCGAAGAGATTTGCCGCCGTCTTGACATCATTGGGATCTTCTCAACCTTAACCATTGGAGATCTATTGGAGAGAGTTAATTTTAGGATTCTTTATTCCTGTCTTGTAGTTTTTATATTATTCCATCTTTATTCTTTATCCATAGGACCCCAATTTGAGGAGAATTATATGTCAATGTACCTCAATTCTTACTTGTGAATTCTTATTGAGAATTCATTAATTTTTCGCGTTACCTTGGATTCATTGCATGATTGTTTAATGCTATTTTGTTGATGTCAGGAGGAAGAGATCCCTACTCATTAGAACACTCATGCCTTGTTAGATCTATGCATGCACTAAGAGATTAGGTATTGCTAGATATCTGGATTAGGGTTTGATTAGCCCTTTTAGAGGAATTCTTGATTTTAAGGGGAACATAGGAGGCTGGGGATGGAAGAGATTCCATCTTAAGTTCCTAGTTCTTCAGACTTGGTTGCCAAGAGATTAGGACCATTAGGCCTCTGAATTCCCCTGGTCGAACACTAGATCATAATTGTCAAATCTTATTACACATCATAAGTAATGGTTGAAGGGATTCCTATATGGGTGCCCCAATCCTTCCAATTGTACTTCATGATCCTTAATTGTATCTTAGTAACTAATTTATAGAAGTAAACTTAAGAAACATCATAAACGTTAGGCTATTGATTAAGTGAAAATGAAGTAATAGTAGCCTATCGTCATTCTTTGAGGAATACGACCCTCATACTCACCTATGAGGTATCACTTGATGACCCATATACTTGGGGTGTTACATGCACCAAACCGTTCGCATGGTTGGTGTGCGTCATAACTCAACTATGGAGAACTAAATGATGGGACACTCTTCACATACATTGATGGGTAAAATACTATTTAAAGTTAAAGGCTACATGAAAGACAATGAGGATCTTAAACTGCAACTATTGTCATGAGTTTGTTAAATAATGTATAGACCGGATATGATGTTGAATAGAGATAGTGCGATTCAAAGTAGCTAAGATAGTTGGTATAACAATAATGATTGCATCTTTAATGGCTAGCAATCACAACAAGAAAAAATGTTATCTGTGACACATAAATTTGTGACAAATAAAAGTGTAGCAAATTTGTGACACAAATTTCAATAATGTGCT
This sequence comes from Dioscorea alata, assembly GCA_020875875.1. Taxonomy (NCBI): domain Eukaryota; kingdom Viridiplantae; phylum Streptophyta; class Magnoliopsida; order Dioscoreales; family Dioscoreaceae; genus Dioscorea; species Dioscorea alata. The sequence continues at coordinate 11,541,788 of CM037027.1, forward strand.
ACAAAAAACCAAAAACATTGTAGAAAGAACCAAACTACATCACAAAAAAATGACCATCCAAGAACTTAGCAAAATGTATTGCAAAATTATTGGACCCAGCATGTAATTAGTTTGCAACATAGATTGCAACACATTATTTGCAACGATCTATTAGCGTCGCAAAATGTGTTGCAAAGTTTAACAATAAAAAGTTATATTTCTCCCAGCCAAATAAGGTGGGTTTTGGTTTTGGGGTAATGCAAGACAACTCCTCCATAGACACCTTATTTTCTGCCCTTTACCTTCACTCTTCTTCACTTCCTTCACAAGTTTTGAGATTTTTTGACAAAACATGCATGACTATTTGGTACTAGTGCCTCCAAAACTTTATTCTTTGTGATTTAAGTTGGTATGCCTCTCTCTCTCCTCCACTCTCTCTTGAATTTGCTTTTAGGGTTTGATTTAGTGTATTTAGCAATTTTGTGATGATTTGAGTTGTGAGCGTTGCATTAATTGACTTATGTTATACATTATTGCTTAAAATTTGTGATGATTATAGTATTATTGTATTAGTTTGCATCATTTGTTGATTATAGTATTATAGTGATGTATTAGTTTGCATCATTATAGTATTATTGTATTCATGTGAGCGGGTCTCGTCATCATTTAAGACCTTCGATGGTGGCATGAAGTTGTCCACTCTGTCATTCTCTCATCTCTCAAAGGCTCGATTTTTCCCTTTTGCAGCTCAACCTTCTGTTGCTTCTTAGTCTTAATAGTGGTGATCTTTCACGGTTTTTTTAATATTATTTTTTAGGGGGTTATTTGCAGTTTGTATTTGGAATATATTTTTTTTTGGGTGTTAGTAGCGAGGAAAGTAAAAATATTCTTCTCTTGGTTTTTCTAGTTGGAATTTTGTAGTGCTTCTAGCACTTGCATTATTATTATTATTATTATTATTATTATTATTATTATTATTATTATTATTATTATTATTATTATTATTATATTCCAATAAAATCCAAAGCATTATTGAAAATATCAATAATGCATGAATAACAAGGGAAGTAATTTTCTGGAATCTATAAAGGATGATGGGTGCTTGGGTAGTAGTGAACTAATTAATTAATTACTTGACAAACCTTTATGGAAAGTAATAAAGATAAAGAAGTTCAAATGAAAGTGAGATATGGAATTTGTTTAGAGTGTGAAATAGCAGAGTCCTATTAATACCTAGCCCATCTTCTACTGAACCAGGCCACACGCGCGCGCACGCACACACACACACACACACACACACACACTCTCTCTCTCTCTCTCTCTCTCTCTCTCTCTCTCTCTCTCTTTCTCTCTATGTACACTGCTCCCTCTTCTTCATCCTCCTTCTGTTCGTCATCTCCAATTTCACTTTTCCACCGCATCTGACACCACTGTCCCCCTTCACTTCCATCCATCCATCCATCCATGGCGTCTCTATTTGAATCCTTGTGGCAGGCATCATCTCTAGCGCCATTCCCCGCTTTCGCTTCCTTATTATGTTCATTTTTAAACACTAATTAATATCCAATGTGCTTCTACTTGGGTTGTTGATGATCAAATGTTTGTGAGGGATTTTGAGTGGTGAATGTCTGATTTGTGAATCTTTGATTGTGTTTAGGTCATTTGTGTTGTGATTTTGTTTTGTGATTTTTTTTTAGAGGTGAATGTGTTTACAGTGAGTTATTGTTTTGGATTTGGATGTTTTGCTGATTCTTTGGCTTTTCCTAACTATTGAATCAAATGAGGCATTTTAGGTAGTGTGGATATATCTGTTGATCTCTGGAGCAACCAGGTTGGTTAGAGAGTGTTTTTGCGAACCAGTATTGGATCTACAATAAGGCAGTTTAACTCAAATTAGGTTTGAATTTGAGTATTCTTTTATGAATATCTCGAGTGTTTTCTATTTTCCTTTGCATTTGTGATTCAAATAGAGGATTTATGTATCTTGATCATAATTTCTTGGTTGTTTTCCTTGTCTTGGAAGCTCTTTATTGATGTTCTTTCAGAATTGGTGGGAAGATGCCGCAGATGATGGCTACTGGTGACTGATGAAGTGAGTTAATATTTAGAATTATTATCTTCTGTTCTGGGCATAATCCATGCAAAACAATATTGTCAATTTATTAGAATCTTTAGGATTATATATTGTCAAGTAGTCTGCACACAAACTATTTTTTATGTAGTTCTTTGTAATGGAATTTGGTATGTTACTTTTATAACATTAAGCTTGACAAATTTGAATTGGTTGCATGTTAATGTTTCAGATGGTTGTTGTATTCATGGTTGTTAGATCACTCCCCTTCTTGTTTAGCTAAATAGGGCATCAAATAGATCTAGGTTCTCTCCTTTTCTTTGTTCAGGGACTTCAGATAAAAAAGACTTAATTTATTAATGTTGCTATTTATTTAAACTCTTATTTTATGTTTGAGGACCATGACTTGGATAGAGCAAACTCCATTATCACAATAGTAATAGTGTTTCCAATCTATTTAGCTTACCTTCATCTCGCTCCTGTTTCAGAGTTTAGATTTTGGTTTAACAAAGAGCTAATTAGTTCTTAGTTATTCAAAATTTTTCTTTTTAATCCTTGAACAATGTGTAAGCCACTTTGTCATCAAATACTTACAATTCATATATGAAAACAGAGTAAAGTAAAGAAAAATTATTGAATTTTGTATGAAGCTAGTGCATCTCAAATGCTAAGGATGTCAATAAAAACTGAATTTTTTTTATATAGTTCTTGTCTCATGCATTAGCCTTCAAACAAAAAAAAAAAAAAAAAAAAAAAAAAATCCAACTACTATATATATAATTAGCTTGAATTCAAAATAGGTTGATAATTACCATAAGAATGGCCAGCATTCAGATCTATTATAAACCCATAAAACTTTGATATAATAATAACAACTAAACTAATTAATGATTAAAACAAAAATATCAAAACTAAACCTGGGAAGAGAACATCCATGAGGTTGCCATCTCTAATGTTGATATCCTTTATCAGGACATCCATGAGTTTGACATGTTAATTGAGGTTGAATATTAAAAAGAAAAATTTTAAAATAACTAAGAACTAATTAGCTCTAATACTTGGGTGAAAATTACAGTTTCCATGCCACATTCTCTCTGCTTTATTGTATATTACCTCCATATCTTAGATTTAAAAAATAATATATAAATCTAGACATATGGAGGTGGCCTGATTAGAGGAGATTCTATACATAGTTGCCATCTTAACTCATATATTAGCAGGAAATATTTATAGAAAACAAAATTAAAGATACAAATCCCAAATTGAGCATGGGTGAATGGTACCCAGGGAACCAAAAAAAAAAAAAAAAAAGCAAACAAATGGACTAGTATGATTGTAATTTTTTTTATTTAGAGAAAACCAAGAAATCCAAATAGCAATTAAAAGTCAAAGGATAAAAGGCTTGCATATTTGAAAATCAGGGTGATTTAGTGGGGAAGGATGCTCAAATGTTTTTATTTATGATAAAAACTAGGAATTCCTATTGAACATTGTGATTTGAGGTTTAAAAGTTGTTTAGAGCACACTTAGACTTCCATTTTTGGTCATTAATATCTGCCACGGTGTAGATTGAATGATCAATAAGAATGACATTTTCTTTGTCACTCTCTTTAGATTTAGAGAACATGAAGTAACTTTCATTGAACCAAGCTGAATATGTGAAATATGTATCAATTAAAAATCTACAAATTGAATCAAAAGAAGCATATAATGATAAAGTTACGATTAATAACCTTCTTTGTTCATTTTGAAACTATCATTGAGAGATTGTTTGACCCATACTTCTGCTAATCTTGTTTGTCTGGTGTTTCTTTCATGACAACTGAATTAGGAGAAAGTCAAAGTTTCTCATCAATTGGGACTCTAGTATTAGCAAGAAGAAGCTTCTCAAGTTTTACTCCTTTATCTTACTACAAAAAAAATTTAATGTCACTTAAATATAAATTGCTCATCATGAGAACATTTTCGAACTTTCACTCACTGTAGAAGACAATGAACAATCAGCTAGAGGGACCTTTCCTATCTTTTCTGCTTGATTGACAGCTGACCTAGTGAAAGCTTTAAATTGTGAAAGTTTTAAATTTGTCATGGTGTTTAGCCTTTTATTTGGTGTTACAAGCTTTAAATTGTTACTCTTTTTATGCTCACCATTTTATTTTACACTAGTCATTAGTTAATACAATTGTGAAAGTTTTAAATTTGTCATGGTGTTTAGCCATTTATTGAGTTTATGAGTTTCTAAAGCTATTATTAGAAGCTTAATCTAAATCACTATGAACATAGTTGACTGTGGGATCTTAATTTTTTTTTGTTTGGAACTTTTATGACACTTGATTTATTAGGTCCTCTTTAGAGTAACAATCTTCATTAATTTTCTTTCCGCTTCAGACACCAAAGTTTTTCTCTCTTTTTTATCTATAGTGAATAATGACAATCCTACATGATATTTTATAGACTTGATTGTCTTTATTTGTAGGGAAATGGGACGAAAAGCATGTTGCATCATTTATTTATTCTGATTTTAGGCAAAATACTACTATGACTCCACCAGCTTCTCATCCATCTACTGGGAAAGTACCTCTAAATCTCGGGAGAACTACGAGCTTGGGATCCCATTCTCCAGCTGCTCGACTCCATCTACTGGGAAAGTACCTCTAAATACTACCACGACTCCATCGGCTTCTCGTCCATCAACGTTATATAACAATATAACTTTCTATTGTTATATTAGATGTCTATACTATATTTTGTATTGGATTATCCTATTAGATGTTTGAATTATTACATTTTGTATTGGTTTGTTGTAGTAGATGTTTGGACTATTATATTTTATGTTGGATTGTTATTTTTATATTTATAAATTGGAATATTTATTTTGCAAAATATTATAAACATTATTGTTTAGGATTGTAAATTAGGCTTTAAAACAGGGTTGTAAAGAATGTTGAAAAAATTATTGTAAATAATTGCAAACTGTGTCGCAGTTTTGTTTCTTATAAATAATTAATTTGCAACAATAAAAATGTGTCACAAAATGCATTACAAAGTTGCAACATAATTTGAGACACAATTTGCGACAATCAAAATGTGTCACAAGATTTGTTGCAAAAAGTCTCGCATAGTTGCAACACAATTTGGAACACACAAAAGTTTTGTGACAATCAAAATGTCTCACAAGGAATGTTGCAAAAAGTCTCACACAGTTGCAACACAATTTGCGACACAAAAAATGCGTCGCAAAACAATGTCGCATATCGTTGCAAATTGAATTACAAACATTGTCGCAGATTATGTTGCAGATTGTATTTTGTGACACATTTTGGATTTTTGTGTCCAAAAAATATGTCACAAATAGCATTTTTTGTTGTAGTGAATTATGCCTAAGAATGCAATAGTACTTCCTCCCAACAAAGCATTAGTTTGAGGGCGTAGCTATAAACCACTTGCAACTATCTTTAATTTGTGTGCCTTGCAGGATGTTTACTTTATATGTAGAATTTTTTGCTAGGGTTTATGCACATGCATACCAAACCTCTGCATAATCAATAGTAGAAATTAGAACATTTCTACAAGAATCAAGTGTTTATGAATATTAAATAATATAGCTACCTAAACATTAAACTGATGTAGGGATAATATCATAGCTTATATACTAACAAAATATGCTAAACTAATTAACCAATCAAAAGGAAATATTGAGTTATGGCTGGCCGCAAATATAAATAAAGAAAATTATGAAAGAAGTGATAGGTAAAAATCCTAAGACGACATCAAGGCAAATATCAAAATCGATTCTGAAATTCAATTTGTTTTTTTTTTTTTGGATACCACACTTTGATTGGCCTTCAACAAGAGGGTACCCGGCCATTTTTGGTGAGAAATTATCTATGTGTACGTTAGAACGACCGTGGGGACTATGTTTTGATAGGCCATATGTTGACGTGGGAACGCCAGTGAGGAGCTTTTAATCCACATCACCTGTAAAAGAGCTACCTCACCCATTTTAATCCACCTCACCATGTTTAATCCATGTCACTAATTTTTTTGTGGCCACATCAGCATCCCGTCCTTCCCTCTCTTCTTCTTGTTGTTGTTGTTGTTGTTATTCGTTTTCTTCTTCTTCATTTTTTTTGCTCAAACTTGAACACAGAGTTGTAGCAAGGGGAAGTCACTATGCACATGATTTAATCAAAAGCAACTTATAGTGCGAGGTCTAGTCTGTACAACATGGAAGTTGATTGGGCGATAAGGCCTACAAACCTAGAAGAACTAGAATACCATAAGTGCTTCCTCTTCCTCTACTTTAGGGTGCTAGGGATACAAATATGGTTGAATATGGATGGTGATATATTGAGTGAATTTAATTTTAGATTGAATTTTTGATGAAAGATTGACCCCATTGTAGTTAGGGTTGACAATCAACCTTGTGTCAGTGGGTATCTTGGAAATGAAATTTACTTGAGGTGTTTTTTGAGTGTTTTGCTTCAATTTGTGCCATACAACTAGGGTTTTCCAGGGATGAAGAGCCATAGGGTAAGTAAGCTTAATGACATTTTAGTTCAATCTTTTCCCATGAGAACTCATCATATAAAAGTTGTTGAAACCTTAATACATAATTTTGTTTAGCATCTTTGGGTAATTATTTTAATTTTTTTACTACAAGAAAAATACTGAAGAGTACTGATTTGTTGAGCAATTGTCCATTTCAATTGAATTGATAGGTATTTTGCATTCATTTAGTTGAAGAGGTTCATCATTATTATTATTTTTTAAACCAAACATGGCAATTGCAATGGTTCTTAGAAATGACACAAACATTTTGCAGTCATTTTAACATCTATGGTTACAAAAAATTTTTTGGATCTTTGTAATGAGTTTACCATTTATGAATTTAGCATCTTTGTTATGATAACATGTTCTGCTATGTGCCATCGTTGTAATTTAGCATCTTTGTTATGAGTTTGCTAATTATGAATTTAGCATCTTTGTTAACAGGAGGGCATAACTTACTGATTAGAACTGATCATTGTTATGTGTGATTAATTTGAATTGCATAATTTTACTCTCATTTTTCTTCAATCTCTTCTCTTTGTTGTCAGCAAATCATATAAAAGTTGGTGAAACCTTTATACCTGCATCTTTGGATAATTATTTTAACTTTTTACTGCAAGAAAAATACTGAAGAGTATTGATTTGCTGAGCAATTGCCCATTTCAATTGAATTGATGGGTATTTTGCATTCCTTCAATTGAAGAGGTTCATCATCATTATTATTTTTTAAACCAAATATGACAATTGCAATGGTTCTTAGAAATGACACAAACATTCTGTAGTTATTTTAGTAGGTTTTCATGTAACTAAAATATTATTAAGGTAGAGTTAACTATTACGAAAGATAACATATAGCCTAATCAATTCATCATTTTAACATCTATGGTTACAGAAAGAAATAGCTGTTTAGCACCTCACCCTTTGTTGTACAATAGTCTAGTTCTTTACTACCATTGTTCTTTATGATGAGTCTAAGTTATATAATGGTTCACATCTCAATTTTGCTATGTTGTAACATACACTTTGATGTTATGATGTAACATACACTTTGATATTTGAAGCTTGCATAATTACATTATGTAATCATTCACGCTTCACACATCAAATTAGCGTATGTTTCATCATAATATAATTGTTTACCATGCACTTAGTTAGCATATTCAAGTGTAGTCATATAATTTGATGTATATTTTAGCATCTTTGTTAAGAGAAGATAACATGTTATGTTATATAATTGTGTAAACATTTACTTTGATTAGACATAATTTACTAGTGATCACAATTTAGCATCTTTGTTATAATAACATGTTCTTCTATGTACCATCCTTTTGATTTAGCAACTTTCAATTGCATAATTTTTCTCTCATTTACTATACAGTAGTTTAGTTATTTACTTGAAATTATTTCTTCAATTTTGTTTCCATTATTTTCACATATCAGTGGGAATTGTACAATCTGTGACTAATTGGTATTTATGCATTCACTTTGCTGGTGGCTAGTAATTAATAAACATTTTAACATTTTCTATTTTAGCACACAATTCATAGTATTTCATAATTTACATGTATTACATATATGATGACCTGTACAATTGGGTTGACTATAAAATAGTAGGGCATATTGATTACTGTTCTTCTAATAAAATATCTTATCTAGAAATTATTAACATGGCCAAAGAGTTGAACTTACATGTGGACGGTACTACTTTTTGGTGGATGGATGTTAATGGAGGGAAAAAGGCACTAGTAGAAATTAGAAAAGACTTGGATGCTCTTTCAATTGCAATGAAGTAGAAGGCTTATGAATGTATATGCCAAGGTATTTAATGGAGGATGTAGTAGTAGTGATGTCCATGGTGTAGTTGAAGCTGTTAGGAATGAAGAAATTGGTTGTGATGGCACTTTTTTTGGATTGGAAGTATTGGGAAAAGATGGTGCATCAGCAGTAGAATTTGGTGAAGATGCTTAAATAAGACATTGCATTTGGTGCAAAGGACACATGAAAAGAAATAGAGGAATAAAGTGAGTCTCAGACAAGTGACCTACATGATTCATATTACAGCTTCTACAGTGATGAACTTGAAGACCCTCAAGAGGAAGACCATGAAGATGAAGATCTTGAAGAGGAAGATCCTGATGAGGAAGACAATTTAGTAACTGTTGAGGAAGAACCATAATATTGGAAGAGGAGGCTGAAAGTAATTCTAACCATGTTGATTCTCAAATTGTTGACTTTAAAGACTTTGAATCATACTCCATCACTAATGAGGAAGATTTAAATCCTGCAAGGCCCAAGTATGCCGAGTTTAATGAAGAATATGACATGAAGTAACTTGAATTCGTAATTGGCATGCAATTCAGAAGCTTTAAACAATTCAAGGAAGCTATTAGGAACTATGCGATAAAAAAAATGTGTCATGAATTTCAAGACAAATAACAAGAAAAGGTGCAAAGCTTTTTGCAAACTAGGTTGCCCTTAGTATCTATGGGCTTCTCCCATGTTTAAAGACAAAATTACTCTTTAAATTAAGTCTAGGCACCTAAAGCATGAATGCACAAGAGATCATAATATTAGGCATATGAGTGCACAAGGGATAGCTAGCAATTACATGGAGCAGTTTAGAGCTGATCCAACTTGGAAGGTTGCGGGTATTATCCAAGATGTCAGGCTTAACCAACATGCTGATATAAACAAGATTAAAGCATGGTGGGCCAAATGCATTGCCTCTTAGGTGATTGCTTTTTCTTTTTTTTTTTTTGTTCTTCTTTCTTCTTTAAGGGTTATGAGTATCTTTATATATATATATATATATATATATATATATATATATATATATGTATGTATGTATATATATATCAGTTTGTATTTGGTTAACTACATGTATTTTATCCTATGCAAGGATGGTGGATGGTAATGAACAACCACAGATTGCCAAGGTTTATGACTATAGTTTGGAATTATTGAGAACACATGCTATGCCAACAGTGAAGGTCAAATGTAATGAAGGGGTTTTACAGGTATGTTTGTGACTAATTGGTATTTATGGCTATAGTCTAGAATTGCAATGTATGATGACCAATTGCCATTTATGTATTCATTTTATAGGCAAATATGTTTGTCTAGGTCCACTCAAAGTTGGATTATTGGAGGGTTGCAAGTGCATAATTTCCTTGGATGGTTGTTCCTAAAGGTCTTTTATGGTGGCCAGTTACTTTTAGCTGTAGGGATATATGGTAATGACAGTATATATCCTTTGGCATGGGTTGTGGTGGCCAAGAAAAACAATGAAAATTGGTAATGGTTCTTAGAATTACTGGCTGAAGACATAGGAATAAATAATAGCTAACATTGGGTATTTATGACTGATAGATAAAAACTAAGTGCATTTTAACCTAGTATGTTTATTTCCAAAGCTAATTATATTTCTTTGCTTATTGATTGTATAAGTATGACAGCTAATTATATTTCTCTGCTCACTGATTGTATAATCATGACTGCTAATTATGTTTCTAAACCTAGTATGACTGCTAATTGTATTTTATTTTTGTTTTGGTATCTGTCTTGTTCTCCTTTGTTGATTGGTTATGGTGTATAAAATGGGAACATTAGTATAGGGCCTTATACTTGATATTGAACACTTATTCCCAAATAGTGAACATAGATTCGGTGTGAGGTGTATCCACAAAAACTTAAAAAAAAATTTTAAGGGTAAGGGCCTTAAGGATCAATTATGGACATGTGCTAGGTCTAGCTACATTCCAACTTTTGAGAAGGCAATGGAAGATTTAAAAGTGATGTTTGTAGGTGCATACCGATATATGAAAAACATAGAACTAAAACATTGGAGTAGGTCTCATTTCCAAACTCAATTCAAATGTGACATACTTTTGAACAATTTATGTAAGTGTTTTAACAATCAAATATTGGAAGCTAGAACAAAAGGCATAATTGCAATGAATGAAATTATTAGAACAAAGCAAATGGTTAGGATACAAGATAAAAAAGAGATGCAATGGAGAAATTTAAAACCATACATTGCCCTAGGATTCTCAGGAAGTTAGAGAAATTGAAGGAAATGAATAACATATACATGTCAACATGGTCTGGAGGGGATAAATATCAAGTTCTGGGGCAAGATGGTCAATTTGTGGTTGACATTAAAGAAAGAAGTTGCAGTTGTAGAAAATGCCAACTAGCAGGAATTCCTTGTAGTCATGCAATATCAACAATTTACTATAATAAGGATAGGCCCAAGAACTACTTAGATGAATGTTACAAAGTCTCCATTGCCCTTAAAACATATGGCTATATTCTACACCCAACACAGGGTACGGATTGTTGGCTGAAGAGTGATCTAACCCCTCCCCCCCACTTCTACCTGAGCAATAAATAGGAAGAGAGACAAGAAGCCCTTTCTTAGAAGGAGAGAGGCAGATGAGAAAAATGTCGGTTTCACCAATGGCAGAGTATACTAGAAAAGGATTGCAATGAGATGCAGTATTTGTAGAAAGCCCGGACATAACAAAAGGTTCCATGGTGTGCAGGTATGTTCAATTTAAAATATTTTGCAATTGTCCAGCTTAATTAATTTTTTTATGCTTACTAGGGTGAAAGCAATTATCCCATGGCAACCATTAATTCCCAAGTTCTTGAGGATCATTTTTTGTTCAGGTTTATCATTAAATTTCTTTTGCATTCTTTTGTTTTTTTTTTTTTTTTGCCATCCAATTGTATGACATGAAAGTAATTGGCTTTCTATGAACATTGTAAGGTGGATCTCCTCAACAGAAACACTGAATCTATAGGACTCTCACAACAGTTTGTAGTAGAAGTTGTATCACAAGTTTGTTTAAATGATGCAACATTAATTATGCTATTTTTAATCAGGATTGGATATCTTAATAAGATTTAAAAATGATCTGTTCATATGCTAGATTATTGACACATGTCAGTAGGCCCTTCTTGGGGAAACAATTATAACTGAGAGAAGGCAAAAGAGGAATATATTTCCAACCAAGGGAGGCAAAAAGGATGCCAATGCTGGTTCTCTAGTCGGGATGTGGTTCAATTAAATCAATCTCAAATGAAGAAAACTTAATCAACTTCAAGAATTCATGTGGCAAGGCCTTGTGTGAATGATAAAGATGGGGTTGGTACAAAGAAAAAGAAAATATGGGTGCCACCTAGTGTCAGAGGGTCTGATGATTCTGGTGGTACCCAATGAGACGTATTGAAGATTGCTCAAGTATATGCTGCCAAATTTTGTGTGTGTCATCAACACTATCCTAGTGCCAAAACTTTTGTAGTTTCAGAAAACACTGTTTTTGATTTCTTTTTCTTTTTTTTTTGAGATAAAAGAATTAATGGATTATGTGCAAAGTTGTAAGTCTATTTACATTATGTTCCTTATTATGTGCAAAGCAGTAAGGCTTGCTAATTTTGGAAATAACCTTATTTTTTATTGAGATGACCCCTTGCGTGTATCCCGCAAGTGCACAGGCTAGTCGAACTAATAAATTTACCCTGGTGAGTGGGTAGTCGAATCCACAGGGAATAGGGACTTAAGACACGAGGTTTCACTAATTAGCTAAGTAATGTACGGTGGGTGTGAAAAGAATTAATGAGTGAATATGAAAGCAATATAAAGAAACAAGAAATTAAATAGAAAGATGGAAGGTAAGAGAGTGCAAGAACGAGTAAGTAGATAAGGACTAGCAATGGATGAAATAGGGTACCCAGACAAGCTACCCCTAGAACTTATGCTTCTAGTGCAAGACTATGCTATTATACTTTCCTATTGATGTTAATTGAGTCGAGGATATCCTTAAACACACTGTCCCAAACCTAAGGTCAACCGTGACTAACCCCAATACTATACCCCGGCATTAGGTTTTCACTACGACTCTTGACTCTTGTTGACCTGTCAACTAAGCCCTAGAGGAGTACGTCTTCCTAAGCCTCACACTACGTGGGATTGCTTTAAGTTCTAGGGATTCCTAGTGATAAAACCAGTTCCTATGTGTAGTTCTAACCCTTTGGTCCAGGTGGAAGAACCCTAGTCTAAATTAAGCCCCAGCACTAGGATTCACTTCAACCCTTCACTCTGTTGCTCGCGCAACTAAGCCCCACGGGAGTTCCTCTCCTAGCACTTCACTCTATCTCGACCACTAAGAAATCATGGAACATGAAGGTAAGAAGAATCACACCGGAGGTGAAAGGGGATGTTCCGCTACCTCACGACTCACCCTTTCAACCCTCTTCAATCTTAAGTAGTCTAACCCTATAGGAGTTGTCACAACTTTAAAGGATAACCTAGATTGTTCTCAACCCTAGTATCACGGCTAAGGGAAAATAATTGCAAGAGATAATTAAGATTGAAACTCGAATTTATTCATCAATAATGGAAAAACATAATAACAATGTCATAAAAACATAATGATCCTAGGGTTTACAAGTCCGAATACCCACGAGGGGTTTAGCTCCTCATGGAGCTATACAAAGTCATCAAAATATATAAGAAAGCACAAATTGAAAGCATTGATGAAAACCCCCTTGCGTATGATGTGGCCGTAGTCTTGTGCGGCCGCTGGACGTCGGTAACGATGCCGATGACGCGCTCCAAACCTCCACGAAGTCCTCTCTGAAACCCTAGCCGCGGTCTCCAGAAGTTGGGAAGAAAGATAGGTCAAAAGATGTGTAAAAAGTCTCCAAAACGAGCTTTTATAACGTTGAGTCGCGGCTTTAAAATTGAACTTATCGGAATTTCACACGGCCGTGTGGAATTTCCACACGCCCGTGTGAACTTTCTGGATTTCTGAATTTCGGCCGAAAGTGAATAGTAGCTTGCTACAGTACTGCTACAGTGCTAGTCGAAACGCTCCCGAATTCGTTGTTCTTCATCGAGGCCATTGAATTGGGCACACAATCAATGGTTGATCGTGCCGATTACTTCAAATCTCCTATTTGGTTAAGTTCTCCTAAGCTACACGAGTTAAACTTATTGTGAATGTGACTGTCTTTGTGCCTCTCCAAAGGAGGTTGGCACACACTCACAAGTCTAAACTCATGCCTTGTTCCTTGCTTGGTCCGAAACTCCTCAACAATGGCAAACACGATCTAACTTCGTTCTTTTTCTTCAAAATAGCTCCACAAACCTACAATGCATAAGAGTACACAAATGCACACCATTTAGTGATAAAATCTGATAAAAGAGATGCTCATTGTAAGATAATAACGCTTCGTGTTATTATAACACAAGCACTTATCAGTTGTAAATTGAAGATGTAATTTTTTACAACAATGTATTCATTATAAATATATTTGCCTATTTTCTAACCTAATGATATGCAAATTATTTAATCTAAATCAACAAGTGTTGACTTACACAAATTCATATTGAATTATTGATATATACTATGGGTTCTAGATTTCAAACCTTATTTTAATTATGGGAACATACTTAACAATCAATTTTATAATTATTGATGTGCTTCTTTATAAACTCATCATTTGTGTTCATCAAATGCAATCTGTATTAAAAAGAAAACCCTTGTTACAACATTCAAATCCCTCTATAATGGAACCCCACACCTGCAAGCATAACAACTATAAAATGAAACCCTATTTTAAAAGGAACCTTCACCAAGGGATCAATACTTACTACAACATTTACATGAACAAAAATCGAATTGAGAATATCTTGTAAGCTGATGTAGAAAGAGGAAGATAGAGAGACAGAGAGAGGGACGAGGCTTATGGAAATCAAAATGCTTGTTTAGAATTGGTGTATCGACCTATCATCAAAATTATTATTTAGGATTAGCAATGGTTACAACAAGCCTCCAAACAAGTTAGTACCATACTAGAGTGTGGGCTTGCTATAACTCTGTGTTCAAGTTTGAGCGAAGAAGAAGAAGAAGAAGAAGAAGAAGAGGATCAAGAGATGAAGAGGGAGGAAAGAGGGAAGGGAAGGATGCTGATGTAGCTACAAAAGAGTTGGTGATGTGGATTAAATGGGGTGAAATGGATTAAAATGGGTGAGGTGGCTCTCTTACAGGTGATGGGGATTAAAAGCTCCTCGCTGGCATTCCCACATCAGCATATGACCTGTTAAAACACAGTCCACATCAGCATTGCAATAATTTCATGTGTGAGAGCTATCATTAAATTTCTATAGTGGACAATGTGAGATAGAAAGAAGAGCATGCTTGATAGCGAATTGATTATGTTGTTAGAGTTCCATTAAGGGGTTGATTGTTAGCAAATGAGCATGTAACACAATGCGAAAATCATGTACCTGAGCTTCACATGCTTACATATACCAACCTTTTGTACTATTGACAGGAAGCCCGAAAGTGCACGGGTTTGTCAAAGTAATAAAAGTTACCCCGGTGAGAGGGTAGTCGAATCCACAGGGAATAGGGGGTTAGAATATGAGATTTCACTATTAAAACTATGCGAAGTACGGAAAAGTGATCAATTGATTCGATGAGTGAATTATGGAAATAATTATACTAAAAGATGAGAAATTAAATAGAAAGATGGAAGATGAGAGAGTGCAAGTAAAAGAGAATAGAAAGAACTAGTAATGAATGAAATAGGGCATCCGGATAAGCTACCTCTAGGGTCTATGCTTCTAGTGCAGGACTATGCTATTATACTTTCCTATTGATGTTTAATCGAGTCGAGGATATCCTAAGATTCACGGTCCCAATCCTAAGGACAACCGTGACTAACCCCAACACTATGCCCCGGTATTAGGATTCACGTCACCCTTCACTCTATCGCTCGCACGACTAAGCCCCAGGGGAGTCTATCTACCTAAACCTCACACTACGTGGGATTGCTTTAAGCTCTAGGGATTCCTAATGGTAAAACCTGTTCCTATGTGTAGTTCTAACCCTTTGGTCCAGGTGGAAGAACTCTAGTCTAGATTAAGCCCCAATGCATAGGATTCACTTCAACCCTTCACTCTGTTACTTGCGTAACTAAGCCCCAGGGGAGTTTATCTGCTTAGCACTTCACTCTATTTCGACCGCTATGAAATCAAGGAAACAGAGGTAGGGAGAAACTACGTCGGAGGGGAAAGGGGTACATCGCTACCTCACAACTCTCCCTCTCAACCCTCTTCAATCTTAAGTAGTCTAACCCTAAGGAGTTGTCACACCTCCAAAAGGCAACCTAAATTGTTCTCAATCCTAGTGTCACATCTAAGAGAAAACATTAACAAGATGAAATTAAGATTGAAGCTCAATTTTATTCATCAATAATGGAAAAGCATAATAACAATGTTAAAGAAACATAATAACCCTAGAGTTTACAAGTCCGAATACCCTTAAGGGGTTTAGCTCCTCATGGAGCTATACATGTTCATCAATGTATGAAAGAAAGCACAAAATAAGGACATCAATGAAAACCGCCTTGCGTATGGTGTGGCCGTGGTCTTGTATGGCCGTCGAACTTCGGTGACGATGCCGATGACGCGCGCTAAACCTCCACGAAATCCTCTCCGAAACCCTAGCCGCACTCCCCAAGTTGAAGAGAAAGATAGGTCAAAAGATATCCCAAAAGGTCTCCAAAATTGCCTTTTATAGTGTTGAATCGCGGCTTTAAAATTTGACTTATCGGGGGCTTCACACGGCCGTGTGGAATTAACACACGGGTGTGTGAAGTTTCTGTCTGCTAAAAAATTAATTCACACGGCCGTGTGTTAATTCCACACGCCGTGCGAATTCACAGTGTTTTACTACAGTAACAAGCTACAGTGCTGCTGCAGTACTCGCCCGAAACGCTCCCGAATCCTTCGTTCTTCATCGAGGCCATTGAATTGGGAACACAGTCAATGGTAGATCGTGCCGATTGCTTCAAGTCTCCTTCTTGGTGAAGTTCTCCTAAGCCACACGAGTTAGACTTGTTGTGAATGTGACTGCCTTTGTACCCCTCCAAAGGAGGTTGGCACACACTCACAAGTCCAAGCTCGTGCCTTGTTCCGTGCTTGGTCCGAAAACTTCCCAACATCGGTGAACACGACCTAATTTCGTTCTTCTTCTCCAATTTGGCTCCGCAAACCTTCAATGCACAAGAATACACAAATGCACACCATTTAGTGATAAAAACTGATAAAAGATATGCTCAATGTAAGATAATAACGCTTCGCGGTACTATAACACAAGCACTTATCAAATCCCCCCACACTTAAGCTTTTGCTTGTCCTCAAGCAAAATAGAACGTGCAAGTACTTGGGAAGAACAATTGAAAGTGCTCGGCCTTAGGTTCACCAAAAGTATGCAAAAGAAGCATTCTACAAGTAAGGGGAAATTAAAACATTGCATAAGGTTACCATTGCTCTAGCTAAAAACTCGAATCAAAAAGGAAGAAGAACTCGAAAATGTGAGTGTGTGTGAATTCACTCAAGACAACCAACGAGTACTCCTCAAACTTTTGTTAACAAGGACTTATTTATATACGAAAAGCAAGAAAGGAAGTAGTAGCTTCACACAACCTCGAAGGTAGCCCTTTCCTAGGCGGCCGCCAAAGGTCGCTTTCACACTTTCGAGGAGGTAGCTCTTTCTACCGGGGTAGTAGCTTTCACGCATCCCATGAGATAGCTCTTTCTCTCATTAGGGCATAACTTGTATCCGACTTATGAGAGTAGCTACATACTTCATAGGTGGTAGCTCTTTCCAACCCAAATGCATGATAGGATACAATGTTAAAAATTCTCCTAAACTATAAGAATACAACCGTTGCAACTAAGGTGAACCGCCATAGGCTACATGAGCATATGCATTTGAACGCACAAGTAAATGTGTGTGCAATGTGAACTCCCCCCCACACTTAAGATATACATTGTCCCCAATGTACGCATGCAAGCACAATTATAAGTAGCAAATAAAAACAAATAGTGTGGGAGTGGGCAATTGAAACATTACTCCCCTGAACTCCAAGTGTTGCGTTTGATGGAGCTAGGTCATTGAGAGTTGAGTCTAAATGGTTTGTGGAGCACACACGGTCCTATGACCGTGCCAATGACTGTTCCTCAAAATCCTTACATCCAAGACCATCTGCGCACACATACACAAGGGTTCAGTATAGCTCAATAAAACTCGAGTATATAAAATATGAAGCAATGAATACAACTCGAGATAAAAGAAAAGCAAAATAAAAGATAAACTCAGAAGGATAATCCTTTCTGAGTACTACAAGTCCAAAATAAAATAAAAAGTACAAAAACTGAAAATCAAAAGCAATAAAAACTAAAACTAAGACGCCTCAGCGTCGGTGTCCTGGATAGTGGCCTCTGGTGCTGCTGGAGGCTCTGGAGATGCAGGTGGATCTACTGATGCTAGAAGAGATGGTGGTGGAGGAGTGGGGTCTCTGGGTCGAGCCACAGATGGTACTGACACGGCCTGCTCTAGAAGTCTTTGTATGGTGTCAAGCCGTGCCATAGTCTCTGCGTGCTGTGCAACCTGTGCGGCCCTGATCTCGGCCTGCTCTGCCTGTAGCACGCCCACTGCGCTCTCGAGGCGCTCCAACCTGTCCTGGCCCCGAGAGGGCGAGAACATGCGCACCGGAGGTGGCTCCGATGCTGTGGGTGGTGCCTCGGCCTTTGTGTCTGTCGGAGGTGGCTCCAAGGCTGCCTGGGACCCCTCGGCCTGATCTGTCTAGGGAATGATCCATGTATATGTCCCCGATCCTGCTCTGCGGATCAACCCCATCATCCTCAGTGTATCTGTGCCCAGAGGAGCTGGTACACTAGTCTTCTCTGCCCCTCGCACTCCGTCTCTGAGACTCGTCCCGATCAGAAGTCTCGAAATGTAGGGACCTGCGAAGATCACTCCAACCCTAGGGTACTGGCCCTGATGGCGCAAATACTCTGCTAGGATGTGCCCTAGGTGGAGTGGTACCCTCTGAGCCATAGAGTATAGATAGAGAAGCTCCTGCCGGCTCAGAACTCCAGTGCTATCACCCCGACCACTCACTGATCTACTCAGAATAGCATGTACGTATCTGTAGGCCGGGCGGGATAAGCACATGGCCTTCGAGACTCCTGGCTCATACCGGCCCTCTCCGCACAAATCCCTGTAGGCCCTCTGCGGAATAAGACTGCCCGAGTAGTCGGTAGGAAGACCCTCATACTCCTCTGTCTGTGTATAGGCCTCATCATATAACCCCATATGGATCGAAAACTGGGTCATGCTGAGGCTAAAATTTTGTCCTAATATCCTGAACTGAATCGCGTCAGGAGTAGAGAAGTCTCTGTAGGATTTGTCGAACTCGAACGAGGCCAAGAACTCAAGTGTCACTCCTCGAATGGCTGGATCCCTGATCCTCAGTAATCTCTTCCAACTACCCACCGAGAGTAGCTCCTCAACCTCGTCGGCAATGCTGTCACCCCCCTGAATCCCTCTGATAATGCTCAGGTCGGGGTATCGTGACTGGCCAAAACGGAGCTGTGATAATCGCTTGAACCGCTCCCTATGCTCTGGTATTGAGAAATCTGTCTCCTCGGGAGGTGGGGTGGGCTCACGGTGTCGCTTCCCTGCTGATTTCCTAGACCTAGAAGTCATATCTGCAATGTTGCAAAAGAAAATTTTCAAAAATCAGTTCAACAGAACAATCTGCAGAAATCCACACGGGCGTGTGGAATTTCCACACGCCCGTGTGGAGCTTCTGGCGGATAGAGCCCACGGCCATGGGACTAAAATTCCAAAATTTACAACTAAATTCGTTCTATATTCATCTAAAACATGTTCGCAAACATCATAAGCATTTAAAACAAGCGAAATCATCCAATAGAACGAATCAAATTAAGAATTAACGAAGAAAAAGTCTTGAAGTCCTTACCGACGAAATGGATGAAGAAATGTTTTAAAATCGGCCGGAAAAACTCCAATAACACCTCACAAATCCTTTGAGACGGTCGGGCAAGTAATAGAGAGGGTAGAGAAGAGTTTAGAATGAAAATGTCAAGAGGCACAAGTGAAAACTTAAAGAAATCGCGCGGCTTTTGACGGTCGGGCAAGTGCACGGGTTTGTCGAAGTAATAAAAGTTACCCCGGTGAGAGGGTAGTCGAATCCACAGGGAATAGGGAGTTAGAGTATGAGATTTCACTATTAAAACTATGCAAAGTACGGAAAAGTAATAATCGATTCGTGTGTGAATTATGAGAACAACTATACTAAAAGACAGGAAATTAAATAGAGAGAGATGAAAGATTAGAGAGTGCAAGAAAAAGAGATTAAGGAGGATTTAACAATGAATGAAGTGGGGTATCCGGACAAGTTACCTCTAGGATCTATGCTTCTAGTGCAAGACTATGCTATTATACCTTCCTATTGATGCTAATTGAGTCGAGGAAATCCTTAGACTAACGGTCCTAAACCTAAGGTCAACCGTGACTAACCCCAACATTATGCCCCGGCATTAGGATTCACAACGACCCTTCACTCTATCGCTCGCACGATTAAGTCCCAGGGGAGTATATCTACCTAAACCTCACACTACGTGGGATTGCATTAAGTTCTAGGGATTCCTAGTGATTAAACCTGTTCCTATGTGTAGTTCTAACCCTTTGGTCCAGGAGGAAGAACCCTAGTCTAGATTAAGCCCCAGTGCATAGGATTCACTTCAACCCTTCACTCTGTTACTCGAGTAACTAAGCCTCAGGGGAGTTTATCTACGTAGCACTTCACTCTATCTTGACCGCTAATAAATCAAGGAAACGGAGGTAGGGAGAAATCACACCGGAAGGGAAAGGGGTACATCGCTACCTCACAACTCTCCCTCTCAACCTCTTCAATCTTGAATAGTCTAATCCTATAGGAGTTGTCACACCTCCAAAGGAAAACCTAGATTGCTCTCAACCCTAGTGTCACATTTAAGGGAAAACAATAGCAAAATAAAATCAAGATTGAAACTCAATTCTTATTCATCAATAATGGAAAAGCATAATAACAATGTCAAAGAAACATGATAACCCTAGAATTTACAAGTCCGAATACCCACAAGGGGTTTAGCTCCTCATGGAGCTCTACATGTTCATCAATGTATGAAATAAAACACAAAGTAAAGACATAGATGAAAACCCCCTTGCGTATGGTGTGGTCGTGGTCTTGTGCGGCCGCCGGACGTCGGTGACGATGCTGATGACACGCTCTAAACCTCCACGAAGTCCTCTCCAAAACCCTAGCCGCACTCCCAGAAGTTGGGGAGAAGAATAGGTCAAAAGATGTCTCAAAAAGTCTCCAAATCAGGCTTTTATAATGTGGAGTCGCGGCTTTAAATTTGCTGAAAACGGGATTTCACACGGCCGTGTGGAATTTCCACACGCCCGTGTGAAGTTTCTGGAATTCTAATTTTCGGCCGACTGTGAACAGTAACTTGCTACACTGTTTTGCTACAGTACTGCTATAGTATTGTGCCGAAACACTCCCGGATTCGTCGTTCTTCATCGAGGCCATTGAATTAGGCACACAATCAACGGTAGATCGTGCCGATTGCTTCGAATCGCCTAATTGGTGAAGTTCTCATTGTTGGCATGAGTTAGACTTATTGTGAATGTGACTGCTTTTGTGCCCCTCCAAAGGAGGTTGGCACACACTCACAAGTCTATGCTCACGCCTTGCTCCTTGCTTGGTCCGAAAATCTTCCCAACAATGCCAAACACGACCTAACTTCGTTCCTTTCCTTCATTTTATCTTCACAACCCTACAATGCACAAAAGTAAACAATTGCACACTTTTTAGTGATAAAATCTGATTAAATTAATGCTCATTGCAAGATAATAACACTTCGCATTACTATAACACGAGCACTTATCAATCTCCAACCCTCAAGGTTAATTCCCCGCCATCCATGTCTATGAGTAACTTGGAGGTGCACAAGAATGGCCTCCCAAGTATCAATAGAACCTCGACATCCTCATCAACATCCAACACCACAAAATCCACAGGAATGATGTACTTGTCGACCTTCACAAGCACGTCTTCAATAATACCCCTCGGATGTCTAACTGATCGGTCAGCTAGTTATAGTGTTATCCGAGTGGGTCTAGGTTCTCCCAAGCCTAGCTTTTGAAAGAATGTGTAAGGCATGACATTGATGCTTGCTCCTGAATCCACCAATGCCTTTTCTTCGCCCAAGTTACCAATATTACAAGGAATGATGAAGCTTTCGGGGTCCTTCTTCTTGCTCGGCATATTCTTTTGAAACACTGGCAAGCAAATAGCATCTAAGATTACAGATGCACTCTCCTCCAATTTGCTCTTGTTGGTCAAGAAGTCTGTCAAGAACTTTGCATAGCGAGGCATTTGAGACAACGCCTCTACAAATGGGATGTTGATGTGCAACTGCCTGAATAGACCCAAGAACTTCTTGTATTGTTCATCATTTTGGTCATTCTTCAACCTCGAAGGATAAGGAATTCTCAGCTTGTAAGGTGGGGGTGCCACCTCCTTCTCCTTAGGTATCTCCTCAACCTCCATTTCCTTGGGTATTTCATTCCTTGTTTTCTTAAGGGGAAGTCTACTCTCAACTTCACGACTACTTCTTAAAGTGATTGCCTTCACTTGTTCTCTCGGATTTGTCTCCGTGTTGCTAGGTAAACTCCCTTGAGGTCTTTCAGATAGAGACTTCATAATTTGACCAACTTGGTTCTCCAAGTTGTGCAACGATGCCATATGATTGTAAAATGTGGCTTCAACTGATTGAAATCTTGCATCCGATGATTGGACAAACCTTGTAAGTGTCTTTTCTAAATTGGTCATCTTGTTCTCCAAACCCGACACTCTGTTCTCCAAATTCGGTGCATGTTGTTGGAAGCCCGGTGGTGCATTAGTCTTTTTTTGTTGTTGTCCTTGATTGCTCCATGACAAGTTTGGTTGATTCCTCCACCCCGGATTGTAGGTTCCACTATATGGATTTCCTTGACCTTTCATTGCATTACCTACAAAATCCACTTGTTCCACTGAAGTATTACCACCAATCGCAATAGGGCAATCACTAGGAGCATGTCCTCCCCCGCATCCGGTACAACTCATAACGGCCACCACTCTAGGAGAAGTTAGAGTGTCCAACTTCTTACTCAATTCTCAACTTGGGCCGCCAATGAAGTAACTGTATCTATCTCATGAAGTCCGGCTACCTTCTTCCTATCTCTTGAGTTCCATTGATAGCTATTTAGAGCCATCTCTTTAATGAGGTGTCTGGCTTCTTCGGGGGTCTTACTTCCTAAGGTACCTCATGCTGCAGCATCAAGTAGTTTCTTTGTGCTCGGATTCAACCCATTGTAGAAGTGTGGATAATTATCTACTCGGGAAATCCATGCTGTGGACATCTCGGTAGAAGATTCTTGAACCTGTCCCACGTATCAAAAAGAGACTCCAATTTTGTCTGAACGAAGGAAGATATCTCATTCCTAAGCTTCGCAGATTTTCCACGAGGGAAATATCTGGCCAAGAACGCTTCTACCATCTCTTCCCAAGTAGTGATTGATGTTCTAGGCAATGAGTGTAACAAATGCCTTGTTTTTCCCTTCAAGGAAAATTTGAAGGCTCTCAATCTGATAGCATCATCCGTTACTCCATTAATCTTGAGCATGTCGCACACGTCCAAGAAGTTCTCAATATGGTTGTTTGGATCCTCGTCGGCCAACCCATTAAATTGTGCGGACTGCTGTAGCATTTGGATGAAGCTTGGCTTAAACTCAAAATTTTGAGCCGTAAATGATGGCCTCACAATACTCAATTGTGTACCCAAACCTGTTGGTCTTGCAAAATCAGAGAGTATCTTCTGCTGCTGCTCATGTTGTTATGTCATAGTGTTAGACCCTTCAGTTTCTTTCTCTGCTTGGTTGGACAGTTCTTGCAAAGGTTCTTTTCCCCGTCTATGAGTTCTTCTTCCAATTTTTGGATCTCCTTCAACAAAAGTTAAAGGGTTACCACGGGTCATAACTTGGAGCTGAAATCAAAGAAAGAAAAGCAAATAAGAATGATGGAAGAATAAGAAAGTATGAAATAGAATGAGTGATGAATAGCTAAAATAGCAAAGTGCAAATGTCTTTAAAACGCTATTCCCCGGCAACAGCGCCAAAAACTTTGACACAACCCTTGCGTGAGTGTTTCGCAAGTGGACGGGTCGTCGCAGTAATAATATTTACCCAGGTGAGTCGGTAGTCGTATCCACAGAGAATAGTGCTTAGAAACAAGAGTTATCACTATTTAGCTATAGAGAAAATAAATGGTGAGAAATCAATATATGAATGCGAGGGAAAGTAAAAGAGCGCAAAAAGAGCAATAAAAGTAAAGAGAGGTGATTGATGGGAAAATGGGGTACTCGGATAATGCTCACCCTAGGACTATTGTTTCAAGTGAAAGACTAATATTATACCTCCTAATTGATGTTTAATGAGTCATGGAAATCCAAAGACATACGGTCCCAAACCTAAGGTCAACCGTAACTAGCCCTCTACACTATGCCCCAGTGGAAAGGGATACTCTCAACACCTCACACTGTGTGGGATTGCTTGGGGTTCTGGGGACTCCAAGAGATAAACCCTATTCCCTAATATAGTTCTAACCCTTTGGTCCAGGAAAAAGAACCCTAACACAATTAAGCCCCAGCACTAAGATTCACTACAACACTTCACTCTGTTGCTTGCGCAACTAAGCCACAGTGGAGTTCATCTCTTAGCACTTCACTCTATGGTGACCGCAAAGAACTCTTAGAATGTGGAGGTAGGATAAATCATATCGGAAGGGAAAGGGGATGTTCCGCTATCTCTCGACTCACCCTCTCGACCCTTTTCAATCTTGCTTAGTCTAACCCTAATGAAGTTGTCACACCTTCAAAGGATTACCTAGATGGGTTCTCAACCCTAGTATCACATCTAAGAGAAAATCATATAATTAACATTCAAGATTGAAACTCAGTTAAAATCATCAATTAAATAAGCATAATAAAAGTCAATGAAACAAAATAATCCTAGGGTTTACAAGTCCAAGCACCCACTAGGGGTTTAGCTCTCTATGGAGAAATATAAAGTCAACAAAAATTTTGAAATCATATGCATAGAAACCATAAAAGAATCCCCCTTCTAGTCCGTATCAATGGTCTTGTGGAGCCGCCTCGTCTTCTCCAATGGTCCCCTTGTTAAACCTAGGGTACACCTTGCTGAATTGATGCCGACAAAAGCTCCTCCAATAGTTCTCCTCCAAAAGAACTCGATGTTGATGCCGTAGAACCACTCCAAAAGCCTTGCAAAAAAACTTTCCAAACCCTAGCCGCGCTCTCCCCAAAACCTGGGTGAAAGATAGATAAAAGATCCCCAAATAAATCTCAAATCACGATATTTATAGGGTTGAAATCTGGCATCTACATGGCCGTGTGGAATTTTCACATGCCCGTGTGGATTCTCTGGAATTCTGATTTTCGATGCACTGTGAATAGTAACTACTACAGTAAATTGCCGCATTGCTTTCTTATAGTAACTGGTATAGTACTCTTGCGAAAGTTGCTCCTGACTTCATTTTCTTCATCGAGGCCGCCAAGTTGGGCACACAACTACGTGGTAGATCATGTCGCTTCTTGCTTTCGACACATTGATGAAGCTCTTCGATGTTACACAAGTTGGACTACATAAGTGTGACTGCCTTCGTGCCCCTCCAGATTGTATAATCCCTTGAGCACTTTGGAGCTTGGCACATACTTACATGTCTATAACTTATGCCTTGATCCTTGCTTGGTCCAAGAGTCTTCTCAACTATTGCGTCCATGACCTATTTTTTCTTCTTTCCTTCCAACTCATCTCCATAACCCTTTATGCACAAAAGAACATAAATACACACAAATCAATGATAAAACCTAAGAAAAGTAATGCTCAATGTAAGGAAAGTATACTTCGTATTACTTATACACGAGCACTTATCATTGGGACTGCTCTTGGCAATATCTGGTGTTAGATCTGTGCTGAAAGAACACTGTGGGAGTGGAGCAAAGTCAGCGCTAACTTCATTAGACACGCTTTGACAATATTTGGGAAGCAAGAAGGGAGTTCATGGATTTTCTTTTGTTTATCATCCTTTATATTTATTTGATTTGTAAGACCATGAGGGGCTAACCGTTATTCGGTGCCGCGGGCTACGAACCTTAACTTGTAATGCTTTAATTTCCTAATGTTTTGACTATAGAGTTTCCTTGTGATTCCTTCTATATTTTATCTTGTGATGCAAAACTCGATGTGCATGTTTGCTATAGTTGTAGTTGCAAAACTCGATGTGCAAGTTGCCATAGTTGCGTTAGCAAAACTTGATGTGTATTCCTATCGTAGTTGTAATGGCAAAACTTGATGCGCATGTTTGCCATAGTTGTATCCCAGCCAGCTAGGTGGCTATTGAGAAATCCATCTAGTTAGGGCACACATAGGGGATAGGAGTCAAGTGCATGCCTATAGGTAGGGCATATATATGGTGCTGAACCCTCCATTTTAGGGTTTTACCCTAGGTCCAAGGAGATGTATCAAATAGTCATTATAGGAGTTATTGCATTTGTCGAGGGGAGTAGTCTAGGGCATTGGTCTTCCCATTGATATTTCACCTAGAATTTAGTATCTGTCTAATTCTTCTTCTCTTTTTCTCTTCTTCTTACTTTAGTTTCTTAGATAGAATTCTCACAACCCTTTTTATTCGGTTTGATACTAGGAAATTTATGAGTATCGAGAGCTTTCCAGTCCTTGTGGATTTGACTACCCAACCCACTCAGGGACATTATACTATTTCCTATGCCTCGTGTACTTACGGATACACAAGGGGCGTATTAGGACTTCATGGGCATATTTGATGTTTATTTGCACCTTGGTCTTTTCCTTCACTCCTCAATGACCTTTATCTTCTTTCTCTCACGCTCTTTTTTTCTCTTTTTTTCTCCAACCTTCAATTACACTATCTCCTCCTTTTATCCTATCCTCTTCTTTGTCGAGTCTTCTTTTCATCTCTTCGAGAAGCTCCTTTTATTATCATTTTATCCTCTTTCTCTTTCACCCTACCACTCTACCAATTTTCTTATCAATATCTAGCCTCCATTCTCTCTCTACAATTCTTTTACCCAAACATTATTCTCAAGCTTATCTTTAACCCTTATAAAATCCATCAAATTTTCAATAGTTTTTACTGTTCTCTCTTTTGAAATGCCACCCCCACCTTAAGGCATTCAAGGCTCTTTTAAAAAATTCCTTCGAAATTCAAGGTGTTATAATACCTCTTGAAAATTGAGGGAGAATTAGTGGTACTATAAGGTTCACAAGAATTTCATTTGGAAAAGTCTTCATAAGTTTGCCAAAGGAATAATATTGAGAGACAATGAACAATTAAGGAGATGGCATCACAAAAGTAGGGCACTTGACAACATACCATTAGTTATGCCCAATAAGGTATCGATTGTCTAAAATTGAACTAATACATTGTTAGGAGTTCTACTAATCGGTTGATTACCACCAAACATTCATATAACATCATGTGAATCTTCAATATTTGAGTTCCATATGGCCCTTATATGATAATTATCATTTGCACTTTACAAAATGTTTAAACAAGAAATCCAATGATAAGGGCAATAATATGATGTTTAAGGTAGCATATGACTAGAAGATAAAAAGTTCAAAAGTAAGTTGCCAAGGTGAAATATGTCAATACTTTGATAATCACAAATATCTAACTATAGCAATTAAGTGTATAAGGTAAATGTCCATGATAAGATAGCATATAAACGTAATGCACATCATTACAACAACTTAATTATGTGGTTGAAAATTAAGGAAGCACCAAAATATTTTGAGTGTAGCAAGAAATTTTCAATTTCAAGGCTCTATTACCCTTGAATTTTTGTTGTTATTGTAGTTCATAGTGGTATATTTAAGAAACTACACTCTTTCCATTCTCTATAAAAACATCTTATTAGAAATTATATAAGCACTCTCCATCTTAATCCCATTTAAACATTTTTAGGTGTTTATGTTATGCATGCACCCTCACTCATGACCAATCTAAGTTTAGCCTAAGAAACCAAACTTGACTCTTCTTCTCCTTTTTTTTTATTTTTTTTATTTTGTGTGTTTCTCTTATGGCATCAATTGTTATAAAGTATATGATTATTAATCTAATATCACTTTCCGATCATGTAATGTGGTATTTAACGAGCACATTTTCTCTCTTCGACCTTCCACTAATCTTTTCCACTAATAAGTTCAATTGGGCCCAATACTTCCTCATCCTCTTCCGTATTTTCGTTCTTAACCTTTTACTTGCTCTACAAATCCTCCTCTTAATCCAATTGTTAACTGCACTTTCTTTTTTGCCTCTTTCAAATTTTGTAGATTTCCACCCTTCCTCCTAATTTTAACTTCTAGAAGCTTAATAAAAGGTAGAAGAACTCCAAGTTGTTTACAGGATTTCCATTATAACCTTGCTCATTTCAATGCTTATCTTTAGGATAATTCTATGGCTGCTAGTAAGCCTACTTCTACTATCCTTTTATCATTAAGTTCTTTGCTATTTCTTTATCAACTTCTCTTCAAAATGCTGCTATAGCTATTAGTAAACCTACTTCTTCTATCCTTTTTTTGCCAAGTCCTTTGTTATCTTTTTATCACCTTTCTCCCTTTTGTATAAATCCTATATTTTGGCACATATTGATAAGCTTACTTTTACTGTAAAGCTGTAAAGTTCTCACATATAAAAGATGTATTGAAGGTTGGAGCCAGTGCAGGTGAAGGGAACAACATATGGAATGCTATATCTTTATCGCTGGAAAAGGTTACAATGGGGTGCAAATTGGTTTGTAAGATTAAACACAATTTTGATGGAGATATTGAGGCATATACAATGTTTGTTATTGCCAACCCTGTATAGCCAGTTTGAAGGAATTTACAATATAGAGATTTTTTTTCTCTTGTAGTGAAGATGGCTACCACTGTAATAGCCCTTACTCTAGTTGCTAGAACCAATGGTATTTATATCAACTCTATTTCAATAATGCTTTTCTTCATAGTGATATGAAATAAGTATATATGCAAATAGTTTCCAGTTTTTAAGTTGTTAATCCTTTATATTTTTGAAGTTAAGTT
Source organism: Dioscorea alata (assembly GCA_020875875.1). Lineage (NCBI taxonomy): Eukaryota > Viridiplantae > Streptophyta > Magnoliopsida > Dioscoreales > Dioscoreaceae > Dioscorea > Dioscorea alata. The sequence goes on from CM037027.1 coordinate 11,570,507, forward strand.
AATTTACAACCTCAAGCATATCCTACATAGAGGTTTTTGAAACTTTAAGTACATATATTACATTTGGTTATCATTAATCTTTTACTAACAAGCCTTTTTTAATCCAAAGGAAAGGCTCTTCTTTTATTATCTTGATCATTTATGTTGATGACATAATTGTTGTTACTTGTTACCAACAACAACTCCAAGATGTGGAAATTCAATGCTTTACTTGACTAGCATTGTAAGCTAAAAGATCTAATTTAATACATTTTTGGTTTAGATATATTTTGATCTATAATTCATATTTTACTTTGTGAATGAAAGTATGTTTTTAAAATATTATTAGAAAAGGTTGAGCTATGGGTAGCAAAAATAAAATGAGTTCCCTATGGATTCTAAATTGAAACTTTCTATAGAGATGGAGACATTCTTAAAGGTATTATTGCCATATTGAGATTGATTATAAAGTTGTTATATTTCAACTCATCTTGAAATTTTCTATAGAATGTAGGTTTTAAGTGTCTAGATAAGGGAGATACAAAATCCATGCTAAATTACCATTTTTAACATTGTGTTAGGAGCCCATGAACAAGAAAGATGTGGAGACCTCTCAAGGAAATAACAAATAATTTACTTATTATGTAACTGATCACAACAAGTAGAAAATTGTCCACATAAACAAGCATTGAATATGATGTAAGCCTCTAAGCCAATAGAATGCAACTATGGAAGTAAGGGTGATACATAGGAAACTTGTATTATCCTTCATCTATTCCTTGCTATCAAATGCTAAGATTAACATTACGGAAACTTGATTTATAACTATACCAAGAAGAAAGCCAATTGTAATTGAATTAGAAAGATCTTATTCAAATGATGTTGGTGAATTTTGAGGCATCGTCTTTAACAAAATTCAACAATGATGTAGAACTCACTGTGTAGAGAGGCAAGATCAATTTGATAGACATTCCCTTTTATAAAGTAGAAATATTTTGGGGATAGAATTTCTATAAGCCTTGGGCCTAATGCTATATCTTTATTTGATACTTTCTATATAGGGGAAAGCTTCCTTGTTGGTGATGTTATCGCATAAAATAGGTGAAGGAAATATGAAACTTTCATAAACTATCCAAATTAAGTAAGGTTTCAAGAAGGTAGAGCCAATCTTTATTGTCATAGATATGCTAAAGCTCTCCCATACAAGGCGTTAAACTATTTGTAGAGTTCTAAAATATGATGCTATGATTGATTAAATGATCAAACTTAAGCTTGGACAAAGACCATCAACATGACTGGCTTAGTGTATAAAATATATAGACCTGCAGATTTGTGAAGGAATTAGATTAGCTTTTGAAAACACATCATGGCACTGCACAGAGCTCTTTCTCTCTATATAAAGAGGATGGAAGTTTGAAGATGTGTATGGAACAATGCATCTTCAACAAGATCATCATGAAAACCAATGGAAAATTGATGTTGGTTTGATTTTATTCTATAGCTATAACAGCAAAGATGGTCACAACACATAAATATTCATTCAATATGATAGAAGGCTTTTGGGTTAGTGCATTCTTAAGACAATGGGTCAACAACATGAAACAATACCCAGAAGCACAATAAACAACTGATAGCATAAAATTGTATGATCATGAGAAGGGTAAATTGAAAAAGACTTTTAAGAGTATTGATAGAACTCTTCTCACATCAAACACCTGGAGTTTTAATCAACCAATTAGATATACATATTTTATTTCTCATTTCATGGATTTAGATTTGGAAGTAAAAAAGAAATGGTAGTTAGTTTCTATAAATTTGAGGCATGCTACACCATTGTCTCATTATTTTTTTTACGCAATTTCTAATAATTTCTCATAAAAGGGGTCAAAGGTACGTTTCTATAATTACTTTGGATAATGTATTAAGTAATGATTTGCTACTAAAAATTTAAAACATAATTTTGAATTGAGAAGGAAGCTTCATTTTAAAGTAATTTTTTTAAATATTTGTTATTGTGCGTGTATCTTAAATTAAATGTTCAAGATTGCTATAAGGAGATAGAAAATGCTCTTTACAATATAAGGGATGTGTTAAATACTTGTTGAATTGACCCTTAACCCTTAACCATTGATTGGTTTAAAGGGGGAGGAAGGGGGAAAGGAGAGGGAGGACGGAGGATTTGGCAAAATATGCATGTTTGGTATGTTGGAGGGGTGAGGAAGGGGCAATCTATGTTTTTTTCATTTGGCTGGAAGAAGGAGTGAGGAGGGGTCAATCTATGTTTTTTGTTTGGCTGGAAAAAGGAGTGGGTAGTGTAATATATATTGATGAATTTACCCTTTTTATATAAATCCATTATGATCATTCTTTTTACATTTTTCTATTTTTATATTTTTGTATACAAAATTTATTAATATTACGTTTATTATTATTAATTTGGTTTATTTATTATACAATTGCTTTGTTTTTTTATTTTTTATTTGATTTTATGATCATTATTATTATATATATTGAGAGAGAGAGTAGGAATAGAAGTGGGGGGGGGGGGGGGGGGGGGGGGGGGGGGGGGGGAATGGGATCCCCGTCCCCATCCCCGCTCTCCACGGGGCGGGGATTCCCCGCCTCAAAATTCCCCGCGGGGGAGAAATTCCCCCCACTCACTCCCCCGCGGGGATCCCCGCGGGGTCGGGGAATCCCCACCCCGCCCAAAATATTGATCCAAAAATTGTAATTAAAAACCATCAAAAATTTTTATTTGGCCTATACTTAAACTAAATATAATGAAATTGTTTTTAATTTGTAATTATACCCAAATATTTTTACAAAAACCAAGTCAATTCAAAAAAACTTAGTCAACACAAATATTTGATTAATTAAATTTATTAATAAATTTTCTAAACAAAGAGATGTGATAAAATTTATTTTCATTCACTAATCAAATCCCCCCCCCCTTTCAATACCACCAATTCACTTAACTCCACCACATAAACATGAATAGGGTTTATTTTAATAAGTAATAACTAAAAAATATTATCAAATATATATATTAATAACTAAAAACACTTATTAGTTATATATATAATATTATATTAATCTTGAAATAATTTTTAATAAATACACTAAATATATATATATATATATATATATATATATATATATATATATATATTATATTTATATTTTTTTGTTGGGGAATCCCCGCTGGGCGAGGAGAGCATTCCCCGCCTCCGCCCCACCCCGCTAGGCGGGGAGGAATTTTTCCCCGCTGCCCGCCCCGCGGGGGGAGTGTTTCGGGGAATCCCCGCCCCGTCGGGGCTGGGGCCCGCGGGGAACGGGATTCCCTGCCCCACTTGCATCCCTAAGAGAGAGAGAGAGAAAGAGAAAGAGATTTATTTATTTATTTTTTTATTTGTAATTTGAAACATGGAGTCCATCATTCGAAAAACAAGAAAAATGGGGTGTTTATTTTCATTAAAAAATATTATCTATACAATCAAAGAAAAATAAATTTGTTATCAACATTCTAAGAACCTACACACACAATTTGAACACATGGATATGAACGCATATAAGCAACATAGATACTTGTATATTCTGAGAACCTGCACATTCAAGAACAAATGAAATTAAGTTTGTTATCAACAAAAAAACATTTATTCCAATACTGATTATGTAAGCAACATTGATAAATGTTATCAATATTTAGAGAAAACAACAACTCATCAAAAACATTGTCTCCTACAATTCTAACTCGACAAAAACATCAACATAATGTTCAAAATACCAACTAGGTATTAAAAATTAAATTAATTAAGAAAAGAAATAAGTAAATGATGAACCACAATGGTTGCAGATTAATTAATAACATAAATAAAATAAGTAAATAAAGGGTGAATAAATCATAATAAAATTAAATAATATTGCTTTAAGGGTGAAATAGTGGCTGAGGATTGAAGCATGTAAGAGGCTGAGGATCCATCAATTGAAGCACATACCTTGATGGCTAGGGATGAAAGTGAGGATTGATCACGTGCGAGACAGGAGAGAGGAAATTTGGCTCAAATTTGATGACAGGAAAGGGTTGATGGATAGGTACTCCATCTTTAGCTTGATAATGGACAGGGATAACTGGATGAGGAAGTGGAATGGTTTCAATGGTTAGGGTTACTCAAAATTTTTAATGGGGGTATATCGGTAATATATTTGGATGAGAGGGGGTATTTTGGTTAAAAAATATAAACCAACTACTCCTCCAAAAGACCCCAATTTAGAAGAATAGGGTGTGGACGGTTTAGAGGGATGCTTTACACCTGCAAACTCCTTCAAAATCCTCCAACCAAACATACCCCACTCCTCCAACCTACCACCCTTAAAAAAGGTGAAAATACATGAGTACCATCACTTTGTTACTCACATTCACAAATAAAGATCATTACTTTGTGTAGATTGTTTAGTGCCTGTACTATCTCAAGCTCTAGTCGTCACCCCACAATCTCAGAGTAAGGTAGCTTATATAGACGCCTCCACGTCCCAAATATAGCTCATGCCTCTTTTAGAATCTCCGTGGATACCAACTTTAGAACCTTTAAAAATTAGCTGTTGCAGCTCCTGTTGTAACCGAACTTGCAACATGACCCTGACTGTTAACTTGGTTGAGTTCTGGTTTTGTTGCAAAGCAACCTCAAGACCCGTCAACCTCCCTGTCATACTTACTTAGTCCAAGTCGATGCAGCCAGATCTCTCGATCCCCACTACCAAGAACTAGCCTATCTCCTGAGCTCCTCACCACACAGTCCCCTCGAAAGGGCTCACCACTTTGTGTGTCTTCACAAAATTTGATCTTCATTCATCCAAGTTTGGATCTTCAAATCTTACCAGGGAAAGATCTTCAATCAATTATGCCAATCATACTAACAATATGTATGCCTTTAATTAGGTAACTCTTCAATCATACCATTGATAGGTATTTCTTTAATTATCAACCATCCGTATTTAGTCTTCAATTAAATTTCCTAAATATAGTCTTAATACTTGCTTGATCCACTTATAAAAAATACAAGTGTCTTCATTTAGCCCCCTTGATGGTTACTCCTCAAGTTGCATCACTTACCAAAGGTAGCACCTTCAAGATCTCCAAGACAATTACCTCCTTCTAGCCTTCAAGCCAAGGACTTTTTCTATGTCACTATACTATCCATGTCATCATCTATGCCATGTTACATTGGATGCCACGTCACCTTGATTTGGTGTCAAATCATACTAATTAAATTGCTTTTGCACTAACACAATAATTGATTATTTATATGTTTTAAAATAAAGTATATTCTATAGACATTGGCCCCAGGTAGCATTCTACCTGTTTTTGGTGACAATACAAACATCTGTATGGGGATACCAACCCACCATCTCTACACTCTTATGGCATCACTAGTTTATAGGTTGGAATGAACCGACCTGTTAGTTCAACAAATCTTCTTTTTCATGTGAGACTCTTAATTCCATTAATATATAATCTATCACATCATATCTTGTTGATGTTTAAAAAATGGATTCAAACCCTACTTGACAACCTTATGAAGTTTGGGAACCTAGCTCTCTGATTCCCTCTCTCCCATTTTTAGCTATCTAATCAAATATCTAATCTAATCCTCAATTGGAATAAAATGCTTCCATTATGTTAGTGGGAATGGAAAAGAAATGGCTGCATCTTCTTAAAGAATGGCCCAATGGTTTTATTCATAACTAGCCAAACACACTAATCTCTAATCATGAAATGTCAATTGATGAAATATACATTGAATAAAAAGTCTCAGGTAGATCAGCAAAATTTATTAGGATCAAATCATATATATATATATATATATATATATATATATATATATATATATATATATACTGGTTATTCATTTCAAGCTTCAAAAAATAGCTAGCATCATTGAACTAGTTCATCACTAGCTACCTTATGGCTTGAAAGGAGTAAAAACCACCACTGAATTATGACCTCCAAAGCCAAAAGAGTTTGATATACTTGCAAAACCATAGATAAAGTTATAAGAAATTCAACTTGCATAAGGTTGATGAATCAAAATCTCTTAATGTTCCATGAAGAATTTGAAACCCACTGACGTGAACTTCATGTTGCTTCTTGATCTTGGGGACGGTATCAATGTCAACCACCAGTTCCAGGTCCTGTTTGATACAAAAAAAAAAATAAAATAAATAAAATAAATTAGAGGTAACAATAGTGAAAATCAAAAGAGAGTCCATTTTGAAGTATATACATCTTGGGTAATTGTTGGATGTAGCCATCCTGTAGTGATAGCTTTAATGGTTGCTATAGCTTCTAATCCTCCGGCTGCTCCAAGACAATGACCAATCATCGATTGAAGTTAAACAATAAAAATATTCATAACCAAAATTTCATATATATATTGTTCTCACAAATATTGTATATGGAACCCATGTCTCACATCTTAGAAAACACTAGTGCGGAAAAAATGATATCAAAAGGTTGTAGTAAACATGAGTTCCATCAGCTTGCCTCTGTTCCATTCATTTTGATTTCAGAAGTATCTTTGAAGACCTTCTTGACGGCATTAACCTCAGCTAAATCACCGACAAGTGTTGATGTTGCATGGGCATTGATATAGTTCACCTGTAAGATTAAAAACATAAATGTTGAATCATAATCAAGAAATACACAAAAGTCCATAATTCATGCTTAAAAGAAGAGCACAATAGGGAATTCTAACAAACCTCCTCAGGTGAAACTCTAACATCATCCAAGCTTTTCATTATGCATGATGAAACTCCTAGTCCATCAGACCGAGGGTCAGTCATGTGATGTGCATGACAAGTTATAGCACCTCCAAGATACTCGGCAATTATGTTTGCACCCCTATTTCTTGCATGCTCCAAGCTCTCCATAACCATTTTCATATCCGATAAAATTAACAAGGATAATGTACAAGTACATTGTGTTCATAATTCAATGAAAAAAGGGTATAAGAAAGGAATAGGCATGAGAATCAATCAATGGTCAATCATTGGATCAAGTGTTTTTGCAACCAGAATAACAAGAAACTCAAACATTAACAACATAACTTAAAGATGTTTTTTGTTACTATTTTTTGCAGCTTAATTATTGGCAACACTCTGCTTAGAATTTGCAACAATGTCATATTGTGTCAAAGTAGGTATTGTACCATAAAAGAATAGCATAGAAATTCAAATTAACTACAAGATCAAAGGTGATGAAATTACCAGCACACCAGATCCCTTGTCCCATAACAAAACCATCTATACCCTTGTCCCAAGGCCTCGAAGCCTTTTCTGGTTCATCATTCCATTGCGACAATGCCCTGCATGCAATAAATCCTCCAACTCCAACAGGGAGGATTGCACCCTCTGTGCCTCCAACAACCATAATGTCAGCTTCACCTCTACTAATGTGGTTTGCGGCAGCATAGAAGCAATAGTTTGCCGTAGTGCATGCCGTTGAAATGGAATAGTTCGGGCCCATTAGGCCAGTATCTATAGCTAACAATGTTAATCCCATATTTGTAATGGAGTAAGGGATAAAGAAAGGGGTAATTTTTTTGAATCCCTTCTGGATCAAAGCCTCAACTCCATTACTGAATACTGTCAAACCACCCATGCCAGAACCTACCAACACACCAATTTTTGATTTGTCCATCTGTGATATCAACAAGACAATTCGAATGAATAAAAGAGGCAAAGTATAACCACAACAATGTAAAATATGATTTTTATTTAGAATAGCAATCTTTACATAAATATTGCAAACTATGACAATGGGCCAGAAGTCCTTTACTTGCAAGATTATGTGTTTCACGTCAACTGCTAAAACTTGCATATGTCGGTCATATTGCAATGATATCATTAAAATTTAAGAAACCACCAACTAGATAATTATCTAATTCCTAGCGAAGAAATCTTCACTTGCTATTTGAACAATAAGTATAGTGAAATAACTCAACATAAGTTTATTTTAAATCATCCTTACTATAATTTTTAGTATATTGTGCTAAATTTAATCTAAATTCTTGCTTCTTCACATTTATATGTGTTGTACTACTTACTAGACATTTTTTTGATATCATTACAATTTGTATACCACATTAAAAAATTTTATCAATTAAACAATGGAATTGGACTTACAGTTTGCAGAACTTCTACACCGAGGTTGGCATCATCAAGAGCTCTTTTGCCAGCAATAGGGCAATGCCTCCAATAGTCATCAAGGCGGCGATCATTCTTGCCATCTATATATCCTTTAGAAGAGAAATCTATATTTGACCAGCGAATCTCACAGAGTAAGAAGAAGCATCAAACCTATCAATTAGACTGATTCCACTATGTCCTTCCAAGAGCTTGTCATAGAATAAGTCAATATCATTCCCAAAAACGGACACAAGTCCCATGCCGGTCACAACTATCCGCTTCTTGGGATCAGTCTCTCGTTTTGGAGCTGAAACATTCGAAGTGGCAACAGCTCTGATCTTTCTAAATTTAACATCTAAATCAAAAGAAAAAAATCATACTCAAATATTAAGAATTATTTTATTTATTATACGCATGTTATATCTATCAATTGGTGAATCTTTGTGGCAATACCAAGAACAGGATTGTTCCAATGCACTACGAAAATACATTTGGTCCAAATGGAAACAAAATCAAGAAGAAGCAGTCTAGTAATATTGCCATTAATATGATCACAAATAGTTCTATCAAAAAATTGAGTCAAACTAGACAAGATATTCTACGAAACTGACCACAAACAAGCTTCCAGAGAAAAACCTGAAATTTTCCCACCAATTCACAAGTCAAAACTAAAATGCAACCTTCTCAGCAAAAAACATAATTGAAAGAAACCATCTTTCATTTATTTCCCCAATTAAAGCTCATAAAGTAGAAAACTTTCAGAGATGAATGAAAACAGGAATTGAAAAGAAGAGGTAAAGAAGACTAACATGGTGAGAAAGAGATGGACCCTCTTGCTTTGGTCAGAGCCACCTACAAACTCCCTAACGATGGCCTCAGACCACTGTAGTGCTTTAATGGAGAAGCTTCACTGGTTCCCCCCATCATGGGCTTGCTCATACCCATGCTAGTACTACTAGAAACCACATCCATTTCCTCTCCCTTGTTTCACACCTTACATCTCTCTCTCTCTCTCCTTCTGTGTTAGAAGACTACAGGGAGGTGGAAGAGGAGGAGAAAGAATGATGGTTTTATGGTGGGAAGAGAATAAAAGGGATGGAGTTTTCATGGAGTTTTCAAGGAGCGTTGGTCTAAAAGTTTGAGCTCTTACTTTGTAGACTCTGCCACCGATAGATGATTTCTATGCAAACCACCATCATTTGTATTTGCTAAACTGTGTTCCACGATTTTTCATCAAATGGTCCTTTTTTTTAGAAAATTATTTATTAATCCTTGCAACATTTCAAATATCCCCTGTAGTCCCTGTTTTTTCAGTTTACTTATTTTTCAGTCCATGCATCAGTTTATTTTATTTAAATATCTAATTTTTCTCCGCTTACAAAATGTACTTTCTGTTTATTAAATATATTTTTTATTTAATATTATGTGTTTCCATAAGACTACATAAGTTTTCATTTAAAAAATAAATTTGTTTAATATTTATTTTTTAGGTTTAATATTTTAGTTTTTTGTTTACTATTTTGTGTTTCTATTTAAAATTAATGAGGGGCATTCTTGACAAAAATATTGAAAAATAAGCTATCAAATGATGTCAGAAAAATAAAGAACTTTTTGGGGATATGAAATAGTCCATGGATTTTTTGATCAAGTGAGAAACTATAATCAATTTTTTAAAATTTTTATTTTTAAATAAAAAAGACTTAGTCCTAGTTTTTCTTTTATTTTTATTTTTATATTAGGGTAGATGACGCAAATGGTTAGTACACTATACGCAAATTCTTATTTTGGTCACCGAAGTAAAAAAAATTCTTTTCGAGTCACTAAACTTATTAAATCCTTCCAATCAAGTCACACAGGCAGACGATGTTAATAGAAGGCTGAGTTGGCTTGCCACCTCAGCTACATTTGCACGTTGTTCATCCCTCACTATTCCCCTCTTGCATCCAAACAACTCATTCATTTCCTTCCAAACTCCTAAATTTCTCTTCTTCTCTATCTTCTCCATCTCATTCTTCATCTCTTCAATCTTCATATCCTCTTCCCCCATTATCATCACTTTCTTCTTCCTCTCCTTCTCACTACTACTCAGCTCATCTCCATTAATGAGCACCTCCCTTATCCTCATCTACCGAATAAACAACACTTGATCTACAAACCTCATTAGTAACCTCTGATTTTGTGCAGCATGCACACAAGTCTCTTCAGGCATTCTCTTGCAATTCAACACACTGCAAACTTCCTCCTTTTCCCTCTCACTCAAATCCTCATGAGCATCCAAGTATATATCCATCACTCTATAAATTTCATCATATAACACCTCCCCAAAAGATTCAATAACATTCTCATTCTATCCATAAACCCACAAACTTATCCTTCCCCAAATTACCTTCTGTTGCCATCTCTCCTGCCTACTCCTCCATGATCTCAATCACAGCCTCTGCTTCTTTGCATTTGATTTAGTTTCACTGCTTGCAATGAAGTGACCAAGTATTCTCTTCATGCACTCTATGTCATGGGTTAAAAGATCTTCAATGGAGACTTCAGTAAGCTGGATGGCTATCATGGACTGAAGCCTATGAATGTATGCCTTATTTACACGTATGCCAATGGCGACATATAGAATTTGAAGGAGATTTGATGCATGAATTGATCCTCTCTTGTTTGGTATTAACCCCACAATTAATTCAATGATCTTCTTGTTTTCGCTTCTCTCATAAATTGAGTTTGTTTCTTGACAAGCTTTGTTGGCATACCGAAAAAGACAGCGATCGATATGATCAAGTGGGATGCTGGAAAGTGATAAGTAAGTGATTGAAAGCTCAAATAGAGGGAGAGATAAGCTTGTGATGTCTTCATTGGAGGAAGATGACGAGGAGGAGAAGAGTCTCCGACAAGCCAAAGGCTTGGTATCAAGAGGAGAAAGTGGATCGAGAAGGCTAGGATCAGCGAAGGCCTTACCGGAGATTGAATTAAGGCAGGCATTAATAAGGCCAAGCTATTTGTTCATGGGAAATAAGTGGTTCAGTGCTATCAGATGAGAGGTTGCCAATGAGGTTTGTTGCTCAAGTGTTGTTTATTGGACAGATGAGGATAAAGGAGATGCTCATTAATGGAGATGAGCTAAGTAGTAGTGAGAAGGAAAGGAAAGAGAGGAAGAAGAAGGTGATGATAATGTTTGAAGAGCAGATGAAGAAGGAGATGGAGAAGACAGAGAAGAAGTGAAAGAAAAGAGTTTGGAAGGAGATGAAGGAGCTGTTTGGATGTAAGAGAGGAATGGTGAGGGATAAACAATATGTGGGTATTACTGACGGGGCGAGCCCAATGGTGAGGTGGCAAGCCAGCTCAACTTTCCGCTAACGTTGTCTGCCTGGGTGACTTGATTGGAAGAATTTAATAAGTTTAGTGACTTGAAAAGAATTTTTTTTTTACTTTAGTGACCAAAATAGAAATTGCCGTATAGTTTAGCGACCATTTGGGTCATTTACCCTTTATATTAATCACAATAGTTTATTACTATAATAAGGCGTGAAATGTTATGTGTTAAACATTGTTACAACAATTTACAATTATTGTATTTGGTTAGAAACTTCTATTACTGGCAACATTTTTATTACTGTGTTTGATTGATCATGATAATTAACATAAAAAATTGGTGAAATTTGTATAATACATTTAAATTTAAATTTTTCACAAAGTTCAAATAGAATTGGAATAAAATTTTCAAGTAAAATATAATTAAAAATATAAATAAAAATTAATATACATTATATGTTGCATAGTCAATACATATAATTATTAAAAAATGAATACAATAAAGAGTAAAAATGTAAATTTAAAATAATCATTAAAAATTGAGAGTAATCTTTTCTTAAAAAAAGTTAGTTATATTGTACAAGCAAAATTGTCTAAAAACTTTGACTTGAATAACCACTAAGTAGAGGTAATGTGTGATTAGTGACTTTTTTTTTAAGTAATATTTCACTGATGGCATTATCATATAGTATCTATCTAAATTAAACTTGAAAAAGTTTTGATATCTAACCAAATCAATTGAATTACATGGTACAATAGTTTTTAAAGCATTGGTGTATTTTTGGAACATATTTGACATTTTTATATCTTTAGTGAGTTTATGTTTATTGGCTTTATGAGGATGTGTTGAATTTGAGAAGTGAAATTTGAATAAAATTTAGGAGAGAAATTCTTGCTTAAATTAGATACAGGGCATTGTAACATTTAAGTGATTCAAATTTAGTTTTATTATTACATAATGATTTAAATTTGTGTGTATATAATTAGGGTAATTAAAAAAAAATGATCTTGAATGTATGTATAATCTTGCCACTTAAAATTTTAATATGTATTATATGGATACTGTCACGCCCTGACCCGCAGGCCCATGGGACGCGACAACCGCCGCAGCAATCCCGAGGAGGGATCCAGCGCCACTCAGCCCTCGGGACGCCGCAAGGCTAAACAACAACCTGGAATTCCACAATCTTTATCACCAATGCACAGGGTAGAGACAGAGTGATACACACCAAAAATAACAACAACAACAACAACAACAACAACAATGATACACAATAATAAACAAGGTCTCAAATGCATAGGGAGGCTATAACAACAGTAACAAGTCTTAATACACAAGAGTTTGAAAGTTAAATAGATACAAAACCATGCAGCAAGGTTTACTACAAACTAGTGGATCCATAAGTCAAGACTACATGTCCATGTCCAAAAAAAAAAAAAGAAACATACATGAAATAGGAAAGATACACAGAAGGTAGAACAACAACAAATGCCCAACACATTGCCGCCCTGCCTCACCTACTACCTACAACAGTCTAGGAGAAGAAAAAGGTGTGAGCAACTAGCGTTACTTAGTGAGGGGAGGTTAGCACAACCCCACCAGAAAATACCAATAACAAAGATAATAATAAAACATCAAGATAAGTATTTTACCAAAAATGAGATAAACATTTAGAACATACTTACACATAATAGCAACCTTTAATATAGCATAACAAAAAGATAGGGTTAAGAAACCCTTTTTACCTCAACAAGATTTTACAACTTCAAATCTATTAAAAATACTGAACATTGGTTCAATATAAAAAGGATAAGTAAAACATCAAACCAATCATCAACATCAACTCATAAAGCTCAAAATAATTTGAAACATCTGCAACTTGATAAGAAATGCGAATATCAAATAAATAATGCCAAATAAAATTTATGGGAGACTGTTATCCATAGAGTAATAGCTGGGCTTCGCCCCCTCACCATAAATTCAGGATGACAACAAAATAAAATAGAACATATTAAATCTTGAATAAATTATAAGAAATACCAGCTTGAGATTACTCAACTCTCGAGTCAAATCAAATTTGTGGGAGACTGTCCTCCTAGGAGTGACAATTGGGATTCACCCCCTCACCACAAGTTTGTAATGACCCAAGGTAAGTAACTCGACAGAAATAAATCTCAACCTAGTATAAAAATAATACCCAGTACTCACCCAGCAACTCAGCAGCATAAAGTGATTTAAAAGCTTCCCTTAGCCTTCGCCATGGCCACGGCTAGGTTTAGGGCCGTCAAGGTACTCATGCCCTTGACGTTGACCGACCGCTACACTGGTTGGTGACTCCAGCTTCCCGGTGAGTGTCTAATCAGGGTTCTTTGGTCCGACCTGAACTGACCCTCGTAGTAATTAATTCGGTCTACCAAGCCACCTCAATAGGCTGGTCGTGGGGGCCGCCTACCATAGTAGGGCATCACCACACAAACCCAACAATAACACAACTCCACATGAAACACAATAGCCAACAAATACCCAACAATCAGTAACATCTCCGCATTTCCACGAGGAAATGATAAAAAGCACAAAAGAAGCTCAAGCTTTTAGACACAAGGCGATAAACAAATACCAGTACAAGAGACAACATGGAAAAACCTCTCAACCATTCAAAATGAGTTTCAATCCTTAAATTCCACAAAACCAAACATTTCACAACAAACCCCAAGTTTCACACAAAACATGGATTTCAAACTCATTGAAGTGTATTAATCACAAATCGGCGATAACAATATTAAATATCACATAAAACATTCAAGATCTTTCTCACTACTAACTATCATTCATCAACATGCCAAACAAGTATAAATCAATAAAACCATACTTAGAACATGATATAAGTGTAGATATATGTATATGTGTGTTTATATCTAGCTATCGGCATTCTTCTAATAAAGCTATTCATAATGATCCCATTCACTGAATTGGTGATTCGCCTCCCTCACAAGCTACTCCTCGGCTAATCCCTTGCCTCGCGCCAATGCGTCTTCTCCTTGCCAAAGCACCACAAACAACAATGTTAGCACAAGCCACACAAGGAAACCCTAGGTTTCCATACCAACGACTCTACCTAGCTCTAGTGTTTCTTAACTAACCCTAGAGCCTACCAAAGAAGTTCTAAGGGTTAAAGCCTCTCTCTATAACCAAAGAAAACCAAGAAAACAAGGGAAGATCACTGGAGCTACAGTAGCTCAAAAAACAAGGAAGAAGAACACTCAAGGATTTCTTGAGATCAAAGTCAAACAATCAAAGCCAAAAGCTTCTCTCAAGATTCACCAACAATAAACAAGGATTAAACTCCACTCAAGGTTACAAACTAACCCTAGACTCATCATCCAAAGAAGAAAAAAGAAAGAAGAAAGAAAGAAGAGGAGAAGATCTTACCTTGAGCAAACAATGGGATGATTTGCAAGCTCCACAAACCAGCCCACAAACTCCTCCAAAACCAGCCCTAAACTCTTAAGAATGATGGTGGAAGAGAGGAGGAAGAAAAGAGAAAGGTTAAGGAGAAGAAATGAGTGAAAAAGGAGTTGAAATGAGGGTTTTATGGCCAAAACACGCGGGTGTGCGGCATATGTGCGGGCTGCACAGTGCCCGCACACCCTAGACAGAACAGTGTGCGGGCTGGTGTGCAGAACGGTTTTATGGCCTGTGTACAGCCCGCAGGCCCTAAAGTCCTCAAAACTCCACTTAGAACCCTCGAGCCTCGGCAAGCCTCACCAACTCAAAACGAAGAAGAACTCAACCAAAACTTCAAACGAACAAATATGGAAAAAGCCGAAAATACCAACCTACTTAAGAAAGAAAAGCCCGAAATACTACAGATACTTCTACAATGCTCCTATAGTACTCCTAGCTAGATTTTAATATAATTACAAAACTTATCTGCTGATTAGAATAGCCAATGCTTCAATGGCATATGTCAGTCCAATTCCCACTACCATGAATATTTATAACAAATTAAATACCCATTTTACAAGTGGATTATGTAAATCATTGGTAGATTTATTATTGAAATAGTCCATGGAGTCTTTTTTATTTATTCATTTTAATTAATTTATATATATTAAAAAAATTAGTTAAAGTAAGGTTGTAATCTAAAATTTATAAAAAAATATATTAATTTTTCACGATTATCCATATTTAAGATATGGTTTAAGAAAGTATGTAGTTAAATATGATTTATTATTAGAAGTTATGGGAGTACTTTAAATATTAAAAGTAAATTTGAAAAAAAAATATTTAATAGTTCATAGATTTTTTAAATGGATAAGTAGAAATGACAACAAAAAAAAAAGCTAAAATGACACAAGTAAAAAGGACCGGAGAGAGTAGTTTGGATGATAATTTTTATTTATTAAATATATTTTAATATTTAATTTATTTGTTTAAAATATCAATTTTATTCATTCAGCAACAAATATAATGCTTAATACAATTTTATTTTCATTTTTTTTATCTGAACGGAAAATGTTATCACACTTAGTTTCTATTTATAAATATGATCATGCAATGGCTTTTGATGTAGCAAATTTGATATCATATTTGA
Organism: Dioscorea alata; assembly: GCA_020875875.1. Classification (NCBI taxonomy): domain Eukaryota; kingdom Viridiplantae; phylum Streptophyta; class Magnoliopsida; order Dioscoreales; family Dioscoreaceae; genus Dioscorea; species Dioscorea alata. Next base: position 11,586,577 of record CM037027.1, read on the forward strand.
AAAAGTGTAAATTAGTTTTTTGAAGAACAATCATAAATATCATTTGTTATTTCAATTAATAAAATTTTAATATTAACATAACACCCTTTTTAGTAAAAATCATTTTCTAAATGATATGTAGCGGTTTTAAAAAATAATAGTTATTTTCTTATTATTTAAAGGTTAATGCAATTATAGTTTCCAAATTATTCTTAGAATTCACCAAACGTATTAGGAAAGATATAAATTTCTCCATGCTTATATTCTATAAATATTCATATGTCCCTTTTATTTGTACTTTAAAGTATATTTTTATGATTTTTCATTAATTTTAAAAATATCTCTCAAATAACTTCTTGGTTTATTGGCACGAGGTCTCCTGCATGGAGTATTTTTGTCTTGTTATGGGAGTGGGTTTGAATTTCAACTCACATGAGATGGGGGCACAAACAATGGCGGATGTAAGGGGAGAGGGGAGGGGGCCGAGTGGGGCCTATCATCCCCTACCTTGTAGATGTCCCCATAGGATTTAAGATTTTCAAAACTTAAGGAATTTAACTTTATATGTAAATTTAAAGTTTATAGGATTTAGTTGCAAAATATCAAAAATAAACCACCTATTAATTTTTATTTCCACTGACTATCTTGCTTCTTGTAGTTGTGGTTTTTGTAGACATTGTTTTGAATTTTTTATAAATTTTATTGCTTTTAGAGTGAGTTGTTGTTGATTAATTATTTCATATGTTATTGTTTGTTAAGGAATTTTATATTTATATGTCTGTGTTGAGAATTTAGGGTTTAGGTCATCAATCATTATATATATATATATATATATATATATATATATATATATATATATATATATAGCTATCAAACTGATTAAATTTATCCTACTTTGGCAAAGTGCGATAGGATTAGATACTTAGTTTTGAAGGTATCTTAGGAATTAGGATTGACAAGCTATTTTTCATGGCAACCAAAATATTGAATTTGAGATATACTACAAGAAAATAACAATTTTCCCATGGATGATTCTGTGGATAAAACTATAAAAATCCTTGTGTAAACATATTTACTCAGGGATTACCCACAGATCAGAGTTCACAACTATTGGGCTCAAGGGCAAAACATTACCCACGGTATTTTAATCTTTGGGTAAATTACACAAAGATAAATCCTTGGGTAAATAATTTATAGCCCTAGGTAAATAATTCGTGGGGTTAATAAAAGACCATAGATTACTCATGAACATACCCTAGGTAAATGGTTTATATTCCTGGGTGAATAATTTCTAGGATGTGATAAAAAACCACGACTTACATAGGGATAGGTCTTGGGTAATCACTAGGTAAATTTTGTAAAACTTTACCCAGTCAATCATACATCGATAATCCCCTAGGGAAATATTGTCATGTTTGTTGGGTAATCCCTCGGCATTTGGGTGCATTTCTCTAAAAACTAAAAGCCTTCAGTGATCCCTGGGTAAATCTCCTATTAAAAATAAGCAATCCCTGGGTAATACCTAGGTAAATCTCCTGTTAAAAAAAAAATCCTTGGGTAATCCCTGGGTAAATCTCCTATTAAACATATGTAATCCTTAGGTATTCCCTGGGTAATTTTAATATTAAAAATAAAATATTCATGGATAATTCATGGGAAATTCATTGAACTTATTAATCCAATATTCACAAATTCAAATATATTAAAAGATAACAATCTCTCACATTAGAAACAACAAGTAACACAATAAAAGTATTTAGAACATTTACTAAAAGTAACCCAATGTAAGTATATAGCACATTAACCAAAAGTAACACAACATAAGTATCTTTACTTGAACAAGCAAAATAAACTAGTAAGTCAAGCATAAATATTTAACTAACTCCATGATCATTGTTATCATCTCCATCTTTTGTGCCTTCATGTTCTTCAGGTTAACTATTACTTGTATTTTGAGATCCAAGTGGAGGAGGTATACCGATGTGGTTTGCATAACACTTTATTCTATAATTATAAGAAAAAAAATTGTTAATGACTACGAATAATCATTGAAAGTTAAAATAAATAAATTATATTGATTTAAAAGACTTTTAAAACTTACATTAAGTGATGTAGACCTTTCATCAATAAAAGTTTGCCCATCATGCTTCTTTTTATAAGTAAAAAAGAAATAACTCATGTGATGCAGGCATTCGACCCAATGAAGATGCCTATAAAAAGAACAATCTATAAACTTTAGCTATGCCAATTTAATTATCATTAAAACATATGAAATGTGAGAGATATTAAAAATATATTTAAACAAAATATATGAGTCAATGTATTCAATAACCACAAGCCTATTAAGCATGTAAGCAAAATATATATATGCTACAACAACCACAAATCAATACAACATGTTAATAAATCATTTGTATACTGTAACAATTACAAGCCTATTCAAAATGCAAAAAAAAAAAAAAAAAAAAAAAAAAAAAAAAAAAAAATTCTATTCATTTTGAAACAAACACAAACTTATCAAACACTCAAATAAATTCTATTTATACTTACAAGCCTCTTCACATGTTCAACATGGGATATTGATCCTCTAGTATGAGATCCTGGCCATGCAACACTCCATTGCTTTTTTGAATATTTTCCTCTTTTCATTTTATAGGTAGGAGTCTCCCAAGTAGCTTTCCAATGTCTCCAATCATCTTCTATAACACATCCCTTGCTTGTGTACCCCGCAAGTGCACGGGTTGTCTAAGTAATAAAATACCCTAGTAAGTGGGTAGTCGTATCCACAGGGAATAGGGATTTAAGACATAAGAATTAACTATTTAGCTATACAGTGTATGATAAGTGTGAAGAGAATCAATGAGTGAGTGTAAAAGCAATTGTAAAGAGCAAGAAATAGAATAAAATATAGAAGGTAAGAGAGTACAAGTAGGAGTAAATAGAGAAAGACAATCGATGAGTAAAGTTGGGTACCCGGACAAGCTACCCCTAGGACTTATGCTTCTAGTGCAAGATAATGCTATTATACTCTCCTATTGATGTTAATTGAGCCAAGGAAATCCTTAAACACACGGTCCCAAACCTAAGGTCAACCGTGACTAACCCCAACACTATGCCCCGGCATTAGGTTTCACTACGACCCTTGAATCTTGTTGACCTGTCAACTAAGCCCTAGGGGAGTTCGTCTTCCTAAGCCTCATACTGTGTGGAATTGCTTTAAGTTCTAGGGATTCATAGTGATAAACACTGTTCCTATGTATAGCTCTAACCCTTTGGTCTAGGTGAAAGAACCCTAGTCTAAATTAAGCCCCAGCACTAGGATTCACTTCAACCATTCACTCTGTTGCTCGCGCAACTAAGCCCCAGGGAGTTTATCTCCTAGCACTTCACTCTATCTCGACTGCTAAGAAATCATGGAACACAGAGGTAGGGAGAATCACACCGGAGGGGAAATGGGACGTTTCGCTACCTCACGACTCACCCTCACGACCCTCTCCAATCCTAAGTTGTCTAACCCTATAGGAGTTGTCACACCTCCAAAGGATAACCTACATTGTTCTCAACCCTAGTGTCACGGTTAAGGGAAAATAATTACAAGATGCAATTAAGATTGAAACTTAATTTTATTCATCAATAATGGAAAAGCATAATAACAATGTCAATGAAACATAATAATCCTAGTGTTTACAAGTCCGAATACCCACAATGGGTTTAGCTCCTCATGGAGCTAACAAATCCATCAACTATGAAAGTGGAAACAAATTGAAAGCATAGATGAAAACTGCCTTGCGTATAGTGTGGCCGTGGTCTTGTGCGGTCGCTGGACGTTGATGGCGATGCCGATGACGAGCTCCAAACCACCACAAAGTCCTCTCCGAAACCCTAGCCGCAACCCTCCAGAAGTTGGGAGAAAAGATTGGCAAAAAGATGTGAAAAAAGTCTCCAAAACGAGCTTTTATAACATTGAGTCGTGGCATCAAATCGGCTGAATCGGGATTTCACACGGCCGTGTGAAAATTCCACACGGCCGTGTGAAAATTCCACACGCCCATGTAAAATTTCTGGAATGCTGATTTTCAGCAAACAGTGAACAATAACTTACTACAGTACTTTTGCTACAGTAACTTGCTGCAGTGCTTTTGCCGTAACGCTGCCGAATTCATCGTTCTTCATCAAGGCCGTTGAATTGGGCACACAATCAACGGTAGACCGTGCCGATTGTTTCAAATCTCCTTATTGGTGAAGTTCTCCTATACTAACACGAGCTAGACTTATTGTGAATGTAACTGCCTTTGTGCCCCTCCAAAGGAGGTTGGCACACACCCACAACTCTAGACCCATGTCTTGTTCCTTGCTTAGTCCGAAAACTTCCCAACAACGGCAAACACGATCTAAATTCGTTCCTTTCCTCTAAATTAGCTCCACAAACCTACAATGCACAAAAACACACGAATGCACACAATTTAGCATTAAAATCTGATAAAGATAATGCTCATTGTAAGATAATAACACTTCGCATTACTGTAACACGAGCACTTATCATTCTAATATATACTACTTTTTCTTCAGAATTTATTATGTCCTTCAGAAAGTCACTATATCTCTGTGAAGCTTTTACAACAAATGCCATCTTCACTTGTGTCTCCATAAAAGATCCCATATACAATGCTTCTGAAAAATAATAAAATTATCACTATTCAATTATGAAAAAAATGCAAACAATTGAATTAAATACAAAATAAATAATAATACCGTAAAATCATCAAAATAAAAGTCTTTTGTAGTTTGTGAAATTGTCTTCCATGTGTAACCCTCACTAACTACCTTCTGCTTAAGCACTTTGTTATCACCTGTGAACATATACTGGAGGGTTCTAACCTGTTACAATTTTAGATATGCAAATGAAATAATATCTGATAACATATAATCATGTATTTATTTATGAATACTTACAATCTCATCATAATTTAATAAAATATTTCCTTCACATGATTCCATCTCATCTCCATCATCATTACGAGGCACCTTTCTTGTTTTTGTATTAACATGAGACTTAAAATAATGGGAATAAAATATTGATGCTTCTTCAACCAAGTATGCATTACAAATTAAACTTTCAACTCTTGCTTTGTTAGTTATTTTCAATTTCAATTGCTGCAAGAACCTAAGTCATGGGAAAAAAAATATTTTTGTTAATTTATAAATTAACATTACTCTAAATTTAAATGCCAAATTTAAACTTTCATATACCTCTTTGAAATGATACATCCATCGATATTGAACCGGTCCTCCAACTCTTGCTTCATCGGGTAAGTGAATCGGAAGATGATCAGTAGAATTAAAAAAACTAGGTGCTCTCCAATTTGCACAAAATTAGAGGAATGTCTTCTTGAAGTCTAATCATGTCTTCCATTCTAATCGTTGTGCATGTAAGGTCTCTAAAAACACAAGCTCAACTCAGTTAATACTTTCCATATTGACATTAGCAATAATTCAGAAAAAGCAATTGGAATTAACCACTACAAAAATACATGACAATCATAGCTTTTTATTCCAAAAAACTTATACTTTTGCATGTCTACACACCTTGCCTTATTAGAGACATACCCATCAAGAAACTTAAGTTTTGTCACCCAATCACATAACTTTTTTTCTTGTTTGCCCAAGCCATAACAAGCTTTGGGATATTTGCTGGTTGATTCATTTTTCTTCAACTCCTTGTGCTTGCAATAAATTTTATGTCCTCCTTGCCTTTGCATTATTTTTTATTTTTCCTTCACCATCCATCACTGTATTAAACACATTCTCAAAAATATTTTTCTCAATATTCATGGCATCAAGATTATGGCGAATGAGAATAGTACCCCAATATGACAAATCCGAAAATATACTACGTTTGTTCCAACCACAATTCTTGCAAATTGGAGCATTCCATTGTTCAGCACCATTTTCTGTTATTTTCTTCAATTTCAAATTCACTATTTGTGTTACAATCTTTTCCCCGGTCAACATCAATGGAGGTGGGGACTCCTCAATTCTATTCTTTATGATGATATTTTTATTTCTTCTAAAGGTATGATGTTCGGGTAGAAATTGACGGTGACAATCAAACCACGAAACCTGTCTTCCATTCAATAGGCAAAAGCCTTTGATTTCTCCATACAATATGGGTAGCCTTTTTTATTCATTGTACTCCATCCAAATAATATTCCATATGCTGGAAATATAACGGTGGCCCTCATATGAAAATTGTGCTTCTTGGAAACATCATATCTAAGTACCCCAATATTCCAAAGATCATTTAATTATGCTATCAAAGGTTGTAAGTACACATCTAACTTCTTTGTTGGATTTCTTAGGCCAGGAACAATAATAGTTAAAAACATATTAGGTTCTTTCATAACATCCATGGTGGCAAATTATATGGTGTAAAAATGACAGACCAACAAGAATATTGCTTACCATACTATCCAAATGGTTGAAACCCATCTGTGCATAATCCCAATCTTACATTTTTAGGGCTTGTTTGGATCAGCTTATAAAAAAGTGCTTTTTTTGGCTTTTGTAGAAGCACTTTTGGGAAAAGTACTTTTATAGTAAGTTAAGTGCTTATGCATATTTTTTTCTTTGGATGTAATAAATTTAGAAGTACTTTTGGAGTTGAAAAAATGATTGGGATGCTTATTTGAAAAGTGCTTTTATAGTGAGAAATTACTAAAATGCCCACTTACTGAATTATGATAATTACTTCATGATTACACATTACTCACATGTCTTACTTAAGAAATAAATAATATTTGTCACTATTATTATTATTATGATTAAATGTGTTATTATTATTATTATTGTTGTTGTTGTTGTTGATGAAAGATTTTTATTTTTATTATTATTGTCGTTGTTCTTGTTGACGGTATTATTATTATTATTATTATTAGTATAAATGCTATTTTTTTTATTATCATAAATTATTTTTACTATATTATGATAATAAATATTCAATAACTTATATTTTCTACAATAGAGGAACAATATTGTTAATTATTAGTACAATAAAAATGACATTAACATCGTGCAAGTATATTGCATATTTTAGCATAATAACAACAACCAATACAACAATTAATAACAAGAATACAAATGGTTTTCAAACAGCCATGATAGCCATAACAATATTTTTACCAACATTACAAAATCAACTCGTACATTGATTGGAGAGTTGATTACGAATAGTGTTTCTAAGTATGATCATTTGTTCAGTGTCTTCATTACTCGGTTGTTGCCATGAACTTTCACCATCATCCTCAAAGCCCCATTCTCTTTCTTGGAATTGGTTAATGTCTTCAAGATCCTCAAGAGCATCTAAATCATTATTTCTCATTCTTCGAATATAATTATGTAGAGCAAAACATGCCCATATAATTTGAAATTGTACTTTCGTCTTGTAAGTGGTCATATTTTGTGGGATTCGCCATCTTTCCTTATAAACCCGAAATGTTCTTTCAATAATACTCCTCAAACTAGAGTGATGATAGTTGTTGAATACTTCATTAGGAGACCTAAAAGCATGAGACATCTTAAATTGTGGAATGTGGTACCTCGCACTCTTATATGGCCCTAGAAACCCTTTCATGGTAGGATATCCAGAATCCACAAGGTAATATTTCCCTACAAAAAAATATAATTAAAAAATAAGAAACTAGAAGTAGAAATTAAAATTAATTTTAGGCAAGTAAAAACCGTCTGGTGGTTGAGGAAACTTCATAGATGGATTTCGTAAAATATCAAGTAGAAAACGCGTGTCGTGCACCGATCCCTCCCAACCAATAAGTGCATATGTGAAATACATATTGAAGTCACATGCAGCTAAAATATTGGTTGATGTGTACCATTTTCTATTCATGAACGGGATTTGTTTGTCAGCAGGAACATGAATTGCCATATATGTTCTATCTATTGCTCTAATGCAATCTTTGAAATAAGGCCAATATCGATCATCACCCCAGATGTGCTCCTCTACCTCTCTGAAATTCCTGCCTACTGGTCTAATGATATCATTTCCAACTTTGTGGACAGCTTTCAACACTCGATGAAACTGTCGATGCGCTGTCTCTCCAGAATATTGAAACCTCTCTTTCACATTTCTACAAGTGACTCCTTGTCCAATCGTGTATAAGAATATTAGGACTGTTTTTTCAGTTGTGACATTTCTTGTATGTTGTAGACTATACTTTTAAGTATGATCAGTTACTAAACTCCTAAATACAGACTTTTGCATACGGACTTGCTCGAAGAACCTAGTTATGGATCCATTCAATATCTCATTGACCCATATGTGACCAGTCAAGGAAGATGTTCTTTTCTCATTCTTTAACATTAACTTCATATATTTATATTGTGCAACTGCTGCATCTACATACATTCTTCCAAGTTATTCACGTGAGAATTCCAAATTACCATCTCCATCTTCTGAATCAAATATCCTTTCATTCGACTCTATATCTCAGTCGGACACAAAATCCATTGTCTAGTTATACCAACATAAACCATAAGAAATTATAAATACAATAAACACATAAGGCAAGCACGTAACAAAAGAAGTCCAACAGATAATATACCATAGGAATCAAGTTTAACACAACAAATGTTTGTAACAAATATTCAACACATTAAGTTCATTGTGTTCTACTAGCATGAGAACTATGTTCAAAGCAATAACTTCAACACAAAAACAAACTATGTTCAACATAACTAACAAGTGCTAACATATATATATAAGAATAGATGCACTATTGTCGAAGTTAAAATCGGTCAATGTTGTCCAAATTGAATGTGTTCATCCAGCCCTTAGCAAGTGATGGATCCCTATCCATTAGGTGCACGAAAGTCTCTCTATAAGTTTTCCTTGCAAACATCCTGACCATGAGGTAGTATTCTGGACTCCCTCTTTCAACCCCTGGCATCATGTCCAACAAATCCACGCATTTGCCAATACTGTAGAGATCCTCATTATGAGCTTTTGAACTAGTTGAACGGGACATATTATCCATCCTAGAGATAAGATGGTCGAATGATTCTTGTAATTTGTCTGTTGCACTTTTTCTTTCTTTTCGTGAATTTTTTCGTCTCTTCTTATCTTGTGTTGTGCTAGTTTCAGCCCTTGGGGTATCATTACATTCTTCAGGCGTTGCACCGTCAACATGAAAGTTGTCTGCATCGGTTTCTCTTTCATTCATATCATTTTGAACATCATGATTAGAAACTTCATTGTCAGTAGAAGGAGTTAATTTTTTGAACAGTCACTCAACTTTGCCTTATTTTCACTTCAGTCATCCAACTTCAAAACATATCAAAATGATCACTCAAGTTTTTAAAAACATTCACCGGGCAGTCACCCCGAGACTTTCAGGCACCCAGAAGCCTACTTGGCTACCGTAAGGCTGAGTCATCAACATATGTCCACATCACCAGGCGTACTTGCTTGTCCACGTGTGTTTAAGTTGCTGACTAGGCTAAAGAACCGACACGTCAGCCCTTTTTTCTTCTTCTTCTTCTTCTACTTCTTCTTTTTTTTTTTCTTCTTCTTCTCTTCTCTAGTTCTTCTTGGTTCTCTGCCGTCTTCTTCTTCACGCCATTGTTCTGGAGACTTGTAAGTTAGTGCCTTTGAATGTATGAACTGGTGATCGGGAGGAGAGAAGCGTTGCTTTCAGCTGCGAAAGTAAACAAGAAACATTTAGTCGGCCATAATGTCAATCGATTGGGAGATCCGACAAGCTGGGAAGGCACCGCCTGACTATTGTAAGTAAAACCCATATTTGATTCTATTTTATTTCATATTTGGTTTTGTAGCATTGCACTCCACCATAGATTAGGAGTTAGGGTTTTCACTTTTACTGTGGATGATGTACCAAATGTGGGTTTTTATGAATTGGTGATGTTGTAGAAGTGTTAAATTAGGAGTTGTAGGCAAAGAGAACACAACTTAGATATAACATGTGGAATGTGGGTCTAATGTGGAATATAATATGTCCTTCTTGTGGTCCCATGTTGACCAGAACGACAAAGATGCAAAAACTTTGAATTCTTGTATATTCTATGGTTTTTTTCTTTGTATATATATATAATCACAAACTTTGCTTTCTTTGTTACTTACTTCATCAAATGATCAATGCCATATGTGTATATATTATTAGTTATCTCATCTTTGAACCAAGGCTTTGTAGATTATCCTTAATTTATAGGAAGTTGTTTACCATTTCCATTGCAGACACTATTTCATTATGCAAAAGGCCATAAATGATCATAAAACAAACCTTTCACGAAGTATTGTACTACATTAATTGAATGAGCTTTTCTTCTTAGAGAGAAAAGCTAATTCAATCTTTACTTAATCTTCATTTGACACCAATTGGCCAATGATTAGTGGTTTTTACAAATTTCATTATTGTTGTTCATTATTAATCTTGCAAAAAAAAGCATTTATAAAATTCTAAAATGTTTCACAATGAGATGTAGAACTGTTTGTGTAGATGTACTTAAATATATATTGCATTCACCTTCTTGTTCTGGTCTGGATGTATTTATTTTCTCTGTTTATAATTGTTCCAATGGGGATAAATTTCCAAAGTAAAAATTTATAAGTGTATGTGTTATTAATTGTTTATTATAGCTCTTACAGTTAGGTCAGAACATTAACTATAAAAGTTGTGTTTTATTCCAGTACCCACAGCAGAGTTGTTTACCATTAAGATGCATTATAGAATAGGTGGTGTAGAAGATTAGCTGGTTGGCTTAGTGGATTACTATAGTGCAGATCAAATTTCAAAAATAGAATTGTTATCGATGGGTAGGAGTCTTATGGTAGATGTAGAATGTTGCACCATATGGCGGTTGGATATAAGGCATGGAGGCAAGGAATTAAGAGAAATTAAAAATGACCAAGATGCACTAAATATGGCCATGGCAGTAGATTCAGTAAGGAGGTCTGTGTGTTCTTTAGGAGTGGATGTTGTGTTAATGATGAAGGTGGCCCCAGTAAACTCAGTGCAAAGGACAGTATAATAGGTGAGGATATTGAAGATAAATCAGACAATTTGGAGGAAGACAATTCAGAGGAACCAGAGGATGTAGAAGAAGATCTGGAAGATACAATTATTGGAATGGAAGGTAGAAGGAAAAATGATGGAGAAGATAGTGATCTCCATGATTCTGATTACAATTTCAGTGATGAGTCAGTAGAAGATCCTGATGAAGACATTGAACTAGCTAGGGATATGACAGTGGTAAAAGAACCTGAAGAACACAATAGTGAGGTGCATATTGACTCAGATTATGCTGATTCTGATGACCTGAATTCCTGCTCATCAATAGATGAAGATGAACTAGTATCAAAAAGCCTAAATACTCAGAATTCAACGAAGAATGTGACATGAAAATCCTCAATTCAAGATAGGAATGAAATTTAGGAGCTTCCAACAATTTAAAAATGCTGTCAAGAACTATGGGATAAAGAATAGATATGTAATGACATTTAAGCCCAATTCCAAGAGAAGGTGTAAAGCAATCTGTAAGAGGGGGTGCCCATTTTATTTATGGGCATCACCAATGGTGAAGGATGGGAGTACAATCCAAATAAAATCAGGGATATTACAACATGAGTGTTCAAGGGATCACCATAATTGGCACGTGAATGCAGCATGGATAGCGAGAACTTACTTCGAGCAGTTTAGAGCTGATCCTGCATAGAAGATCTCTGGCATCATCCAGGCTGTCAAAACTAATCAGGAGGTTCACATCAGTAGATTAGTGGCTTACAGGGCAAAGTGTATAGCACTCAAGTAAGTCACATCCTATATGAAATATTTTCAAGTTAATGACATGTTTTCATATAGTTATGTACTTGTGCATAATTAATTTGTCATGTTTGTCAAGTAGGTTGATTGATGGTGATGAGGAAACACAAATGAGGAGTTTGTATAAGTATAGATTAGAATTGATGAGGACTCATCCTAGATCAACTATACTTTCCAAATGTGATCAAGGTAAATTTCAGTGCATGTATGTATGCTTAGCTCCCTTGAGAGAGGGTTTTTTTGCTAGTTGCAGGCAAGTTATATCATTGGATGGGTGCTTCATCAAAGGCCTATATGGTGGAAAACTTTTGTCTGCTGTGGGGATAGATGCTAATGATTGCATCTATCCTTTTGCTTGGGCAATAGTTGGCAAGGAGAACAAAGACAACTGGAAGTGGTTCTTGGAGCTACTAGCAGAAGATCTTAGGATAACAAACAGCTTCCATTGGGCTTTCATGACCTATAGACAAAAGGTAAATGTCAAATACCTAAGTTCAATTAATCAACATAGATGGTTTCATGCTCAATTTATTTTAGATTTATATAATATAGTACATGATTAATTTGTTCTGTTATACAAGTTATATCAAAAAAATTAATTTCAGTACATGATTATGTCAACTAGGTTGGATACTAAACAATTTGTCTTGTGTGATTAGAATTCCATGTTTCCTACCAATTAGAAGAAGATGTCCAAATACATTTTAGTTTTGTTTGTTTGTTTAGAATTCCATGTCCATTAAATGTATGTAATTTTCCTGCCAATTAGAATTCCATGTCCAATTTATTTCAGATTTATATAATATAGTTATGATTAATTTGTTTTGTTATGATTGAATATCAAAAAAATTTATTCTGTTGTAATCTATTCTGGTATGATTAATAGGGTTGGATAGTTCTGCTATGATTAATTAATTGTTCTATTATGATTAATAGGGTTGGATAGTTAGGTTCAATTAAATGTTCTGTTCTGTTATGATTAATTTCTGTAATTTTAGTACATGACTGATTATGTTAATAGGGTTGGACAGTAAACAATTAATTTCACTAACTTGGCTTGTTACAGATTCATTCAGATTTTTATATTAAAGTTTGTATAAAATATATCTTACTGACAAGCTTCTGTTCTGTTCTGTTTGTTTTTTTTCTTCCTCTTTTCATCTGCCTGTGGTGGTTGGTATATGTGTGAATTAAATAAACACTTAGGGTTTAATTCATGCTATTGAAGAGCTATTCCCCAATAGTGAACACAGATATTGTGTGAGGCACATCCACACTAATTTCAAAAAAACCTATAGAGGAAAAGCCTTAAAGGACCAACTCTGGAATTGTGCCAAAGCAGCCAACATCCCTTCATAAGAGAAATCCGTGGAACAATTAAAGGATATGTCTCCATGTGCCTTCGAATACCTGAAAAAAATAGACCCCTATCATTGGAGCAAAGCTTATTTCCAAACCAAATACAAGTGTGACATACTACTTAATAATTTGTGTGAATGCTTTAATAGCCAAATTCTCGAGGCTAGGGTTAAAGGCATAGTCACAATGAATGAGATCATCAGGACCACATTAATGGTTAGGATCCAGAAAAAAAGAGATGACATGAAGAGATGCCAAACAGTCTACTGCCCTAAAATACTAAAAAATTAGAAAAAATGAAGCAGCTCAGTTGGTCTTATAACACCATTTGGTATGGGGGGAGCCAATATCAGGTTTTAGGGCCTGATGGTCAGTTTGTGGTTGATAAAGATGGGGCTAGTTGTTCATGCAGGAAATGGGAACTTTCAGGGATTCCTTGCAGTCATGCCATCTCAGTCATCTATTACAATCGAGACAACCCCGAAAATTACATACATGACTGCTACAAAGTTAGCACATTCTTAGATACATATAGACACACATTGAATCCCACACAGGACAGAAAATGTTGGCCAAAGAGTGATCATGGCCCAATGGTACCACCTGACCCAGTACTAAAGAAGAGAGGCAGGAAGACTATGCTAAGAAGAAGGGAGCTAGGTGATGAGACAAGTGGCTTCACACATGGAAGAGTCACCAAAAAAGGAGTTTCCATGAAGTGTAGTGTCTGTGGTGCTAAAGGACATAATAAAAGGCATCACAAGGATAAAAATGTCAGTATATGTTATGCATACCTTCAGCCATATTATTATTATTTTAGTGTCTGCAGTTAACTTCATAGTGTCCAAACTCTATATATTTTTTAGGTTACTTAATGGACACACAGATGAGCAAGAACATCAAGAATCTCATGAAGCAACAAATTCTCTCACCACAATTGACACACAGGTTTTGCATGCACATTTTGAAATGGTGAGTAAACTTAAGTATTCTTAATTTACTCTGTATTGTAGCTCACATGTCATCATGGGCTTTTTTTAATGTCAATTAAATGACTCAATAGGTTGACAATCTAATTGGAGCCAACCAGCAAGAAGGAGATGATGCACATTGCCAAAATGCTGGAGAACAGTGTCACAGGTAGGGTTTATTTCAGACTAGTGTAGAGTTTAATTTTTATCAGCAACATGGCTCCCTTATTCACCACTCATGTTTTTTTAAAATCTGTTAGGTTATTAACGAGCTTGACCAAAACATAGGATCCCGAGCTATATTATCTGATGACCATGGAAGGAAAAAATTGACAGCAATACGAGGCAAACACAAAGTTGTTAATGATGTAGATGCTGGACATGTGAATCAGGTAATTAAATTTAATGTTGGACAATATGCTAGTTTATAATATATTCAATATTGTCATTTTAATGATGACAATTAAAATTGGCATACTAACCAAATTAAATTTGCGCTGATTTTTATATACAAAGTTGCAGCAAATTGCAAAGGAGTCATCAAACAAGAATTTTGCAGGAGTTGCAGTGAGACATCCTCCACTGAAGCTGCAAGGTAGACATAAGGACAAAGATGACAGGGCCAAAGAAGGAGATCTCACCAGAAGGAAAAGGAATTGGGTTCCCCCGGGTGCTTCCACTGGTGGAGTTGGCAAACAGGGCAGGAAGTGAAAAACAGAAAGCTGACAAAATTGCAGTTTTTGTATCTTGTGAATCAGTTTGGCTGAAGATCTTCATAAACCGGACTTCTATATTTTGCTATGTCATATTGTATTTTGATGTTGAGGATCTTCATAAGCAAGGGATGTACATTATGCTTTTTAAGTTTTTTGAATTTTGCTAACAAACTTTAGTGCCAAGAGTTGTAAACTTTGGTTCATTAAATGTCAATGACCAATGAAGTTAAACTGCAGATGTGAATCAGTAAACTACAGTGCCAATCTTCAGTGCCAAAAGTTTTTTGAATTATGCAATGATTATTACTGTAGATGTGAATCAGTAAACTATGAACTTAAACTGCATATGTTGAATGAGTAAATGAAGTTACAGTTCTGCTATGATTAATTACAGTTTTTATAATTAATCTTATTGCAGACTTTGGTTTGTTATATTTGAATGAGTAAATGACTGACCATTGCTATCTTAATGTTGCACTACGAATGTGAATGAAATTACAGCTTTTGGTGGATGAAATTTTCAACTGCAGATGTGAATGAGATCAATATGCTCGAGTTAAAACTCTTTGAGAATATCCAAGTTGTTTTAAACAAATGCATTGATTTGCTCTCCAGGAATAGCTAAGATGTATGGCATATTAACTGATAAATTAACTACAAACAAATTAAAGAGAGGAATAACATCTTCTAGTAGGGCATGTCTCTTGTGTCTCTTAAAAATCTTTGACACGCAGTAACATACACCTCCTAATCACCCTATCTTCACAAAATTTCATCAACAGATCACCAGCTTAGAAGTCTTCACAACAATGGCGACAAGGAGAACCAGAGAAGAGAAGAAGAAGACGGTAGAGAACCAAGAAGAACAAGAGAAGAAAAGAAGAAGAAGAAGAAGAAAGGGTTGACATGTCGGTTCTTTAGCCTAGTCAGCAACTTAAACACACGTGGACAATCAAGTACGCTTGGTGATGTGGACATATGTTGATGACTCAGCCTTTACAGCAGCCACGTAGGCTTCTGGGTGCCGAAAAGTCTCCGGTGACTGCCAGGTGAATGTTTTTAAAAACTTGAGTGACCACTTTGATATATTTTGAAGTTGGGTGACTGAAGTTAAAATAAGGCAAAGTTGAGTGACTGTTCAAAAAATAAACTCTCAGTAGAAGGGTCTGCATATGGTACCAATGCCATGTAGCCTGTCGCAACCACATTTTTGAAGCAAATCTCCATCATGTTTAGGAATTTTTGACCCTCAATTCACCATTTCAAATATTCTGGGTTTTCCTGGTGAAAATAATGCAATAAAACAAGGACAATGTATTATAATTTCTTGAAGAAAAAAAATAACATAAGAATTAGATGATTAAATAATTCTTGTAAGCTTACTTGTCTTTTTCTTTCCCACCAATCATCATTTGCCAAAACTGTCCTCTTAGTAGGGTCCCAGCCAAGGCTTGTCTGGTGCTCCACTAGCTTTGCCCATATTTAGAATTCTTTCTTCATTAAGTCCCATTTATTTTTTAATTGCTTGTAGTTATAACTCACCCCTGTTCTCCAAGAAAATTTAGCCATGATATTTTTCCAAGCTTCTTTCGTGAAATAGGTGTGTGGCCTATTAGCAACTTGAACCTCCTCAACACATATCTTTAGTAACGATTCAGTCTTTATGTCATCCCATCTAGATTTTGGAATAGTTTCAGATACAATTACATTTCCATCACTTGCATCTGTTCCACTTGCATCTCTTTTGGGTGCTAGTTTTGAAGCCATATTTAGGATATGATTATGAATGGCCTAATTATTCAAAGAATGAATGGCCTGATTATTCAAAAAATTAAAGTATTATTAATGTTGTATATAATGTATACACAAATAACATAACAATTTACTACTATTGCTATGGTGTCACATAATAATATAATGTATTTTTAATGTTGCTACCTTCCATTCTATGGACTAATAATTCAAAGGGTAACACCTATTAAGTGGTCCACAAGTTTTTTTCAAAGAGATTGGCATCCATCATAAACAGAATGAACAGAAAGACTAATAATATATTTTTGTCTTTAGCTTAGCAGACTTAGCAGCAATATAATTACCAACTGCTATATTATTAACAATAGATTACCAGCAGAACATATTGCAACCAACCCAATCAGAACATATTGCAGTCAACCTTAAACTACACTTGATTCTCTAAAATCACCTTATGAATTGACAACCACATATTTCTTAGCCCAACTCCAGTATTAGTGTGAACTGATGGGGAAGCAGAACAAAAAAGCATCCAAAACACTCTCAAGCAAATCAGATCAGATTATCAAATGATCATAAGTACTTAGTTATTTGCTTTTCCTGAAATGTAGACAAAATAAAAAACATAGGTTCACAAGTATGCAATGTGGTTTCACCGAATTCACATATTAGCAAGACCATCCTCCTGTTTCCAGAAATTTATACTCTACCATTGCAACACCTGAATTTTCATTTTCTTTTTGGCACCATTTTTAAATTTATGACTATTCATTGCATCTACTAAGAACAGCAAATTATAGAGCACCACTAGCCTAACCTGATACAATTCTACCATAAGTGTAATTCCACAAGTTTTATATACATCCAAAGGTAAAGCTTAAGACCAAATGACATAGAAAAATTTTACATGAAGACCAAATTTAACTTGAATCAAGAATGGACTTCTCTACATAAAAGATGCGAAAGTAAAAAGCAATTGCACTTGGGCACCTAAAAGTCACATATTGCATAAATGTTACATTGTGTAGGTGTGATAACTTCTTTTCATATGTTACATTGCATCTGTTATATATAGTATTGCAATCAACCCAATCTGCAGGTGTTATCTTGTATATAAGGTGTTATGTTTTCATAGCCACGTCTATATTCATCTGTTATCTATATATTCATGGGCTTAGTCTTGGTGATGCAAACTTAATTGATATTCTACATATGAACATATCTCGGTCTGATTGTGCACTAAGCATGCCAAGCATGATTATATACATAAAAAGAATGGACTTCACACTACTGTTATTGCTATTCGCCAATGAAGGTAGGATTGGTTTTTTTTTTTTAATAACAAAACACTCTATTCAAAATATCATTATTATAAATTAAAATTGTACTATGTTTATAGACTATCAAATTTTAATCTTCTAGTTTTAATAAAAGATAAACATACAATCCTATTTTAGATAAAAGGACTTAATCAATTTAATATCTTTTGATACTTACTCCAATTTATCCTATTTCTAATATTTTAAAATCCTATTTTAATCACTTTGTTTCAATCTCAATTAAATGATGGCTGTGATTTTTCTCATTAGTAAATTCATGATAGTTATCCATAGGAAAGCACTTATTCTTCATGGAAAAACAAGTTAAATTAATTTGAAACAACAAACTTTTTATCTAATTAGTATTGTGCCTATTTACAGTCTAGTGCATGTGACATGTCTATTCTTGTTGCCATTGCCAGATTCATCTGCTTAGAAATAACAAATTTTCATAATAAGCAGAGTTTGCACTTTTCGAGTTTAAATTCTAGCTAAAAGAAAGGCTCATGCCAGACCACCCATGTATGAGGGAAAATATTTTGCTTATTTTGTAGGTGGTACGCTTAATTAGGCACAAACCATTAATATGAGCAAAATTAATGCATTACAACACATGATCAGTTTCAGTTTTTTTAAAGGAACATACATGATCATTCTTGAGCACTAACTAAAAATGAGAATCAAAATGAATTGAGATGCATCACTACAACAAAATGGTCTGTGACCTGGAGTTATGACAGATCTACAAATCTATGATGCCAATCGAGCTCAAAAACATGAAAATGATGATCGAGATCTGAAATCACTCGCAAACAAAGAAGAAGAAAAACTAAATAGAGGAATTGATCAAGAATTCAGGGGAAAAAGATCAAACCTTGGATTTGAAACACTAGTAGATCATAGTGGCTTCTCCCTCTCTTTCCTTTTCATTCTTCCTCGATGGATTGGCAGATGGGGAGGAGTTTGGTTGTTTGAGATGGGGATGAGAGAATATGGGGATACAAAAGTGTGTAATTTTTGGGTTTGACTGAGGGCATTTTCGTAATTGTACTTACACAATCTGCTTATCAAAAACAGCTTATTTTCATAAGCCAGCCTTTTGCAGCTTATAAAATAAGCTATTTTTGGGCTTATTTTACAGCTTTATCTTACCCAAAAAAGTTGATCCAAACACCAATAAAACCATCATAAGCACTTAACTTATGAAATAAGTGCTTTTGGATCAGCTATAAGCTGATCCAAACAAGCCCCTAGCCTTTGATGCAAAGGAAGGATTTGTGCGATCAAAATGCTTCCATGGCTTAGCACCGGATGGATGCCATATGATGCCATCCTTTTGATTATGCTCATCATGCTACCTCATATACTTAGCCTTAACTTTTGAAGTATACAACCTTTGTAATCTGACTGTAAAAGGAAAGTAATATATCTTTGATGTGGTATATCAATCTTTCCTTTTGTAGATTCTCCTTGTCTACTTCTGTATCGAGGTTGATCACAAAACTCGCAACTTCTTTTGTGAATATCCTTACCCCAGTGGAACATGCATCCATTAATGCGACAATGGATTTCTCACATGCAAGATCTAAATACACAGCAAACTTCTTTGTTTCATTGAAGATATAAATATTGATGAATTAATAAAAAATTCAATGATAGTAGATAATTATGATGAAATACACATGAATGTGTAGAGTGTAGGAAGTAATAATCAAGCAATCTTTAGTAATAATCAAGCAATTACTAGTTCATCTAGCCCATCAAGACTAATGACTACTGAAAATGGCTCATGAATAACACAACCTCTTAGGCAACAAAATACTTATGAATTTTATAATTATCCAGAATAATCTTATAGAACTTTTAGCAGAAGAAGAAGACCAAACCACTTAGAAGTAATAAGAAATATGCCACAACAAAATTATCATGATAGTATGTTACTAATAAATACAGTACATCCTCAAAAAATGGCTTGAATTATTAGATAGATGGGAATTAGATGCTATTAATGCATTGGAAAGATTACCACATGCATTAGACAATGTAAAAATAGTAAATATTATAGAAAATCTATTAGAAACAACTGCTAGAAATATGATGAATAGTTGGAAAATTAATTTCCCAAATGATTATCAACATCTAATAGACATGGTAGATAATACTTATAATATTACAACCCAAGTTATACAAATTATATTAGGAACATATCGCTTTAGGAGAGAAACACTATTACAAGACATAGCTGTAAGAGACTTAGAAAGATTACATCTAGATTTTTTTATTAATATTATAAAATTTAGCCAAAGTTATATAACTTTAGCTGCAAACATAGGAAGAGCATTTTCAGGACCAAAATTAACTAAAAAATGGTTTAGCAAGTTATTAAAACCATTAGCAAATTTAATCAATAAAGCTTAGCGAGACCAAGGTAATGAGAACGTCACAAGAATAGAACCAGCCATCTTATTTGCCTTTAACTATCTAAAAGAAAAATGTTTAGAAAATGAGGCAAATAGACAAATAGCAAGTTATAGCTATTGTCATAAAATATATGTTCCAGCAATACATAGAGAAACAAAACCTAGGAAAAGACTAAAACGTAGCACACATTATAACAAAGGAAGACCTAGGGAAAATCATGTAAAGAAATTTAAAATTCATAAACCACCAATAAAATGTAAGTGTTAGAATTACTAGAAGAAAGGCTAAATATAAACCACCAATAAAATGTATGTATATAGGTACGTATAAGAGCATGTATGTATAAAGATATGCATAAGAGTATGTGTTATCTTCTTTGGAGGTTATTTATTAACCTACTTTGGAGGTTACTTATTATGGATAAGTGTCAAACCCTATACTCTAGGTTAGGGTTATTAGGTTTTGATTAATGAAAACATGTAATATAAAATAATGTATTAGTTAAAACCTACTCCTAGGTAGGATGACTTAGTGGCATAGCTTGTCACATTTAGCACAGTAATCTCTCCTTCTATATAAGGAGACCTCATGTAAACATTTGGAGTATGAATGAAAGAGATAAGCTTTGAGTAAATAGCTCTTGTGTTCTTGTTCTCATCGTCCTCTCCATCTCCATAACCTTCTTTCCTTGCGTCCTTTGCTCCACTCCGATAACTCTCACAACTTCATATTGTAAGAGAGCCCTACCACCATCTACAGTGGTATCCGAGCCCGAAAGGTAAGGGTATGGAGAGGTAAAAGCCCTCTAGGGCTTCCCTTCTTTAAAACCATTTAGTTTTAGTATGATGTTTTTATTTCTCTTTACATGTTTTAAGAATATATGCTTTTATTTCCACTTAGCAAGAGCTTCATAAATCTTGTGCTTTATTAAGTAACATGGCTCTTTTTAAGACAAGATGAAGTGATGATTATTTCTCCCTGAGGATAGGTTTGGAGTGGCTGCTTGAAGGGCAGGGACCCGTGTTAAGGTCTGGTGACCAAAAGTAAGAGAGAATAATCATTTATTAGTCTTGTTTTTTTTAGAGTAAATCTCTATGATTCTTGGTCCCTAAGACAACTGAAATATTGTTGATCTCATATCAAGATAATAGAGACAAATTTCTGTGAAGCTTGGTCCCTAAGACAACTGAAATACTAATGATCTTATATGAAGATAATGGGAATAAAGATTTATGGAAGTAAAGGCTAAAAAGAGAACAAAGCATGTGTTCTTTTCTTGTATAATTGGAAATAATCTTAAAACTTAATATCAAAACTATATTGGAAAAGGAAGAGAGGTCCTTATCATAAAAACTTGAAAGTCTCCAATAACCTGTAAGAGTTCTTTAAGTTTGCGTAAAAAAAAAATCATCATTACAAAAGTTTTTAATTGTAGTAAGAAGCAATATTTATTATAATCTTGTTTTGTTGCTATAGTTATTTACAAGTTTAGTAGCAATAATCAATTTTAAGTAGTAATATTTCGTATCAAGTAGTATTTCTTCTAAATTAGCAATAATAATTAATTAGCAATATTTTAAAAGTAGAAAGATTCACTTGCAAATAGTATTTGTTTAAAGTAGTAATATTGAGCAAGTATTATCTAAAGTATCAATAATATTTAAAAATTACTTTAGCTATAATTACCGTCAGTATGATTATCAATAATTATCCATATGATGTTTAGCAATAGTTATCAATGTTTACCATCTTTAGCAATAATGTTCATGTTTGTAGCAATATTTGTTATAAATAAAAGTAATAAAAGTAAATGTTAAAACAAAATATCTCTATGAATAGAAAAGAACTAAGTATCCTAAAACTAGTAGATTCCATAGAAATAACTAATAATAAAATAGAACAACAAAACACAGGCGTGCTTGGCCCATGCTCTTTGCAGCCAAATAAAGGGTTTTGCATCAAATGAATTTTTGCCAAACAGTAAAGTGCATGGCCCAAAAGCACGCCCGTGTTTTGTATCAAGCAACCTTTTACTGTAGTTGAGGAAAAGAGCAAGAAAATGAGGAGAAGACCAGCGAAGAATCAGCAAACAAACAGCGAACTCGAGAAGATCTCCAATGCAAGAGAAGGGAATGATGAGTTAATGAGTGAATGGTGAAGAAAAATGAATGGTAGGGAGAAAGCTTTTAAGGAAAAAAAGAGAAGGCGAACGGCCACGCTGGAGCACGCCCGAAATAAGGTTGTGCTCAGTGTATGCATAGAGTAGGGCGTATGAAATGGAGACAGCATGGTCATACTATCCCTGTGTGCCCTAGTCGTGATTATCTTGGGAAAATACTATGAAACCCAAAGAAGTGAAGCATGATCGTGCAAGGAGCCAAAAAACCGTACTTGTTGGGAAGCACGGTTGTACAAGGGGCTCATAGACCGTGCTCAACCTGGAATTCTTCTAAAGATCAAAACAGAGAGAATCACAACTTGAGCACAGGCATGCTTTGCCTGTGCTCAGCCTGAATTACACCATGACTTAGTTTTTCTCTGGGTCACTCAATAAAACATATTACTCTCTAATAAGTGCTTGTGTTATAGTACCGCGAAGCGCTATTATCTAACAATGAGCATATTTTTTATTAGATTTTATCACTAAATTGTGTGCATTTTTGTGCTTTTGTGCATTGTAGGTTTTTGGAGCTAATTTGGAGAAAAGGAACGAAGTTAGATCGTGTTCGCCGTTGTTGGGGAGTTTTCGGACTAATCAAGGAACAAGGCACGAGCCTAGACTTGTGAGTGTGTGCCAACCTCCTATGGAGGGCACAAAGGCAGTCACATTCACAATAAGTCTAACTCGTGTAGCCTAGGAGAATTTCACCAAGAAGGAGATTTGAAGCAATCGGTACGATCTACTATTGATTGTATGCCCAATTCAATGGGCTCGATGAAAAACAACGAATTCGGGAGCGTCTCGGCAAGCACTGTAGCAAAAACACTGTAGCAAGCTACTGTTCACTTTCGGCTGAAATTCAGAAAACCAAAGAGTTCACACGGGCATGTGGAAATTCCACACGGCCGTGTGAAATCCCGATAAGTCCGATTATAAAGCCGTGACTCAACATTATAAAAGCCTGATTTGGAGACTTTTTTACACATCTTTTGACCTATCTTTCTCCCCAACTTCTGGAGAGGGCGGCTAGGGTTTCAGAGAGGACTTCGTGGAGGTTCGGAACACGTCATCGATGTCTAGCTTAGGAGAATTTCACCAAGAAGGAGATTTGAAGCAATCGGTACGATCTACTATTGATTGTATGCCCAATTCAATGGCCTCGATGAAAAACAACGAATTCGGGAGCGTCTCGGCAAGCACTGTAGCAAGCTACTGTTCGCTTTCGGCCGAAATTCAGAAAACCAAAGAGTTCACACGGGCGTGTGGAAATTCCACACGGCCGTGTGAAATCCCGATAAGTCCGATTTTAAAGCCGTGACTCAACATTATAAAAGCCTGATTTGGAGACTTTTTTACACATCTTTTGACCTATCTTTCTCCCCAACTTCTGGAGAGGGCGGCTAAGGTTTCAGAGAGGACTTCGTGGAGGTTCGGAGCACGTCATCGACGTCCAGCGGTCGCACAAGACCACGGCCACACCATACAAAAGAGGGTTTTCATCAATGCCTTTAATTTGTGCTTTCTTTCATACTTTGATGAACTTGTATAGCTCCATGAGGAGCTAAACCCCTCATGGGTATTCGGACTTGTAAACCCTAGGATTATTATGTTTCTATGACATTGATATTATGCTTTTCCATTATTGATGAATAAATTCGAGTTTCAATTTTAATTATCTCTTGCAATTGTTTTCCCTTAGCCGTGACACTAGGGTTGAGAACAATCTAGGTTATCCTTTGGAGGTATGACAACTCCTATAGGGTTAGACTACTTAAGATTGAAGAGGGTTGAGAGGGTGAGTCGTGAGGTAGCGGAACGTCCATTTTCCCATTCGGTGTGATTCTTCCTACCTTTATGTTCCATGATTTCTTAGCGGTCGAGATAGAGTGAAGTGCTAGGAGAGGAACTACCCTGGGACTTAGTTGCGCGAGCAACAAAGTGAAGGGTTGAAGTGAATCGTAGTGCTGGGGCTTAATTTAGACTAGGGTTCTTCCACCTAGACCAAAGGGTTAGAACCATACATAGGAACTGGTTTTATCACTAGGAATCCCTAGAACTTAAAGCAATCCCACGTAGTGTGAGGCTTAGGAAGACGTACTCCTCTAGGGCTTAGTTAACAGGTCAACGAGAGTCAAGAGTCGTAGTGAAAACCTAATGCCAGGGCATAGTGTTGGGGTTAGTCACGGTTGACCTTAGGTTTGGGACCGTGTGTTTAAGGATATCCTCGACTCAATTAACATCAATAGGAAAGTATAATAGCATAGTGTTGCACTAGAAGCATAAGTCCTAGGGGTAGCTTGTCTGGGTACCCTATTTCATCCATTGCTAGTCCTTCTCTATTTACTCGTTCTTGCACTTTTTTACTTTCCATCTTTCTACTTCATACTGCTTTCATATTCACTCATTAATTCTCTTCACACCCACCGTACATTACTTAGCTAATTAGTGAAACCTCGTGTCTTAAGTCCCTATTCTCTGTGGATTCGACTACCCACTCACCAGGGTAAATTTATTACTTTGACAAGCCCGTGCACTTGCGGGATACACGCAAGGGGTCGTGTCACTCTCTCGAGTTGCCACAAAAGAAACACGTAAAGCCAACACACCGTAAACACATAGAGATAACTAAACAATAATAAGTGCATATGTAGTAATCAATAAAAAACATGACTAAACTAAGAAAAATCACAAAAACAATAGCTAAAACAAC
This sequence comes from Dioscorea alata, assembly GCA_020875875.1. NCBI lineage: Eukaryota > Viridiplantae > Streptophyta > Magnoliopsida > Dioscoreales > Dioscoreaceae > Dioscorea > Dioscorea alata. The sequence goes on from CM037027.1 coordinate 11,611,814, forward strand.
AAATTAACACTATGATGCCTTGGCTTACCTCCTAAGAAGTACTTGTTTAACATTACGATCTTGATGTACCTGTTCTGCTCAATTAATGAGGTTCATGAAAGCAAGACCTCTCATTGTCACCTGAAATGTAGTTACAAGAATATGGTTCTAAGGTGTCGATTAAATTGATCTCACCAAAAGCCCAAAATTTGATCGTGGTGAGGTTGGTGGTGGGATAGGTGGTTTTCTTTTTCTTGGAATCACTTGTTTCCTCTACCTCTTGGTACGGGAAGACTTTTTCTTGGGTTGTTTCAGAGGCAAAGGTACTTCGGCAACCATCACTTCTTGGTAGCATACTTCCTCCACCAAATCATCCAGTGCATCAACTTTAGAGGGTTCATCTTCTAAGAGTTCTGATAGTTCATCCTTCATGAATATATCTGCACATATTCATAAAAAAACTCATCAACCACATCAACATAATAACATGTATCAATAAAGTCCAAAGAGTGGCTCATAGAATCTCAGAGTTTGAAAGTGATTTCTTCCTCTCCTACACAAAGGACCATTTGACCATCATTCACATCAATTAAGGCCTTTGAAGTTGCTAAGAATTGTTATCCCAAAATAAGAGGCACTTCCACCTTGCCTTCTACATCTAGGATTACAAAGTCCACCGAAAAGATGAACTTGTCCACCTTCGCCAACACATCTTTGATAATGCCTCTTGGTTGCCGGATGGACCTGTCCGCTAATTATAACATCATTGTGGTGGCCTTTGGTTCTCCTAGCTTGAGTTTTTGGAAGATTCGGTTGGGCATAAGGTTGATGCTTGCCCCAAGATTGGCTAGAGCTTTATCATCCACATGCCCTCCAATTGTGCATGGGATGATATATCCCCTAGGGTCTTACTTGTTCTTAGGAAGCTTGTTCATAATCAAAGCCGAACATTGTTCACTAAGTGTCACCGAAGACACTTCCTCAAGCTTCCTCTTGTTTCTAAGCAGTTCCTTTAAGAATTTTGCATATCTCGACATTTGTGCAAGAGCCTCAACAAATGGGAAATTTATGTGCAAGGTCTTGAACACATCCAGTAATTTCTTGCACTGCACTTCTTATTGATCTTTCTTCATTTTCAATAGATAAGGAAGTTTGGGTTGGTACTCGGGCAATTCATTTTTTCATTTGCCCTTTTCCTTTCCTTTCTCCTCACTATCAACTAGAGCCTTAGGATCAATTTTGATTGTATGCCTTCCTCTTAACTGAGGTTCAACATTCTCAATCTCAAATTCATTCTCGATAGGGCTTGGAAGTTGCTTACCACTCCTCAAAGTAATGGCCTTCAGAGATTCATTGGATTGACTTCCGTGTTGCTAGGGAGAGAACCCGGGAGTTTTTCCTTAATTAACTTTGACATCTGGGCCATATGATCTTCTAAGTTCCTCATGGTGGCATTGGTGTTCCTCATCATTTTTGATGCTTTGAAAAAATGAATTTCATCTTCTATGTTCCTCATGGTGGCATTGGTGTTCCTCATCATTTTTCATGCTTTGAAAAAAATGAATTTCATTGTATTTAATGTACTAGTCAACAAAACTGTGAGTTCATTAGAAGGTCCTGGCGGAGGAGGTGATGGTGGAACATTCTGATTTGGGGGACTAGGCTGTTGTTGTGCCAGTTACCCCTATCCTGGTTGACTTCAGGAAAATTTCAGGTGATTCCTCCAACCCGTATTGTATGTGTTATTGTATAGTTTGTTTTGATAATGACTGTTCTGCCCAACAAAATCAACTTGTTCAGTTTGCCCTGTACCCATGTCAGAAGAACACCCAGAATTAGTCTGGGACCCCCAATTCTCATAAGGTGGTACTGGTGCTTGAGAAACTGATTGTATAGTATCAAGTCTCTTCTAGATAGCCTCAGCCTGTGCTGCTAAACTAGTAATAGCATCCACTTGATAAATCCTAGCTGCCTTCATCATCTTGTTCCTTTCAGAACTCCATTGATAACCATTGTTTGTCATTTCCGCAAACAAACTGTATGTTGCACATGGTTGTTTATTGCATAAGGATCCCCCAGAAGCTGCATTAAGCATCTGCTTGGTAGCACTATTCCGTCCCATTATAGAAGATTTGGATTTGCATCCATTCCATTATTCTATGTTGTGGGTATTTCCTCAACATTTCCTTGTATCTCTCCCAAGTATCATACATGAATTTGAATTCCAATTGTAGGAAGGAGGAGATATCACTCCTCAACTTGGTGATTTTCACTGGAGGAAAATATCGTGTAAGAAAAGTCTCGGACATCTGCTTCAATGTGGTAATAGACCCTTACGGTAATAGCCACTGCTTGCCCTTTCCTCGCATAGAGAACAGAAAGAGTCTAAGACAAACAACATCCTTAGACACATTATTTGCCTTGAAAGTATCACAGATTTCTAAGAAATTCTTCAAATGTTCATATGGGTCCACATCTTGAAACACATCAGACTGGCACATCTGTTGCACCATCTGTAAAAAATTGGGCTTTAACACAAAATTGTTCGCTGCAACAGGAGGATGAGCGATGCTAGATCCTAGTCTTTTCACGTTCGGTCGAGCAAAATATAAAATACGTTTTTGATTCCCAGCCATTTCTTCCTCTTGATTTACTTCTATACCCACTTCCACGGACGTTGTTTCACTTAAATTGACTTGCCTCAATCTTCTTTGGAAACTTCTTTCAATCTCTGGATCAGGGGCTTACTAATGGAGATAAGGTGTCTCGAGTCATACAATTGTCCCTTCACAAGATAAGAGAAAAACACGATCAACTCAAGATTAAGAAGTGAAATAAGAAAGGAAAGATGAAACAAATGATCAAACCAAAGAAAATAGATAATCACAGATATGAACAATATTAACCAAAGAAAACAGATAATCACAGATATGAACAATGTAAACAAAACTAGATCACTAGAATCCTAATTTTCCTAAAAGTTGCAAGTCCAAGGCAATGGTACCAAAATCTTGATGAACTCTATGAAAGTGTACGAATCATAACAAGTAATAAAGTGGTACCCCGTGAGGGTTAAGGTTGTTGAAATAGAGGGACTGGACTTCTAGTAATAGTTACTTCTCTAATGTCTAGTAGGTCAAGAATTGGTTGGTAGAAAGAATTACTAAAGAAGAATGAAGAGATAAAAAGGATGGAATTAACGAGCAAACTACGATCGAGTTTTCAACAATAAGAGAGCAATCCCCCGGGATAATCCCTATGTGCTTTAGTGTATTGACTTGCTTCTAATGTCTACCAAGTACATCCTAAGATCCTTGTGGGTTCTCTAAAGCAATGTTACATCTACGGCTATCAAATACACCAAGTTTTGCAAGTGTAACTACGAGCTTCATACATGCCAAGTTTTGTGACTACATAAGGCAATCACAACTACGGTAATCCACACACGCCAAGTTTTACACAAATAACTATGCAAATCAAGCAAGTCAAGTTATGCAAACACATGAATAAACACAAGAACGCATCATAACTCCATAGACATTAAAAATAAGTAGTCAAAGTACACTAAACAACATAGTTCAACATCCTGGGGCACCGTGAAGTGGTTAGCCCCTCATGATTTCATACAACTAAGAAGAACAAATGAATGCATTAAGGTGAGAAATCATGACTTCTTCCTTTTACAAAATCTTCTTAGTTGGGCTTCAATAGCTTTATGGATGAGCTAACTCCACTTCTCTTATACCTCCAACTCGACCTTGATGCCCTTAGATGGTGTGGTAAAGCTTGATCATCATCCTTATCAGTGCTCTAAAAGCGGAGAAGAAAACCTCCGAACAAAAGATGCCAATAAACCCTAGATTTTTGAGTTAACAAAGGATTTTTGGGCTCGGCACGGTCTAAGCACGATAACACAATCGTGCTTAGACCATGCTCTTCCTAGGATGTTTGAGTGAGATGGCTAAGTGTCATCTAGAGAAAATCACAGGGAGAGCATGGTCCAACTCTACCCATGCTTAACTTGAGCAGGCCAACGCAAGGGGCACAGAAAGAGCACCCCCATGCTTGGTCATCTGCTTAGGCTTCTTTAAACAGAAATAATCATGAGGACAGAGCACAACTGTGCTCTGCCTATGCTTGGCTTGGACACTTAGAAAAAATTTGGATTCTTTGGTTGTTTTGTCCCTGATTTCACTCCTGATTGCTTTGAGCTATAAATTCCTATAACATGAACAAATATACCTAGAATAGCATCGAATATATCCCAAAAATGCTAAAAGTTGAGCAAAAGTATGAATTAGGAGTATGGAAAACATGATATGAATTGCACTCATCAGAGATTTTTTGGTAGCTAAGCGAAAAGAAGAAAGGGGAAGGAGTTTTAGGATCTTCTCTAGTAATCAACCACATGGAGAGCTTCATCCACATTTTTGGAAGATTCATTGGTAATCTATGATGACAACATTTAGACAAAGATTTAATATTTTTTATAGGGACTAATGTCACTTATGAAACACAAATGCACATGCCGATTAAGTAACATATGGTTTTAAAAGCACGGTTATTAATCGACGAGAAACTAGAGGGTACTAATACTAATTCTCAAGTTTTTAATTGGCCTAAATAAAATATTGGGTGATAAATCTAAAACTCGGTGAACTCTATCTAGAGAAAACACAGATTCAATGAGTAGCCAATTCTTTTCTCAAAGAGATTAACTCTAATCCCATACAAAGCTAGATTAGAATATCTTCCTAAAACTCATTCTCTATGATTATATTATAATTGAAATCCTATGTCAACTCACTCAGATAAATCACAAGGAAAGAAATCTCAATCCATAAGTGCCCTATTTCTAGGCGAACTCGTGGTTTCCTTCAATTGTGTTATGTCTATATTACGTAGATCTCTAAACTCATCACAAAAGTACAATAATTATGAATTCTCAGTTTATACTACAATAGAGCTCAAGACAAATAATGAGGCATAATTGAATTCAACAACAACATATTGCAATAAATCAATTGATACAAGCTTTAAACTCTACAACCAATATCCTCATAAAGTAAACCATAGGTTCTATCCATGCCTAAATAGCAAGAAATTTAGTTCTCTATTAGAGGATAACAATCATTCAATCCAATTAATGGAAAGAAAGTAAATGAAACATTAAAACTCCCTCCATGCTTCACCACCTCAAAGTGTTAGTGAATCCTCCACCAATCTTCCACAAATGACACCAAGGCCTCGCCTCGATGGCTCCAATGATGCCCTAGACTATAGATGAATTCCTCCAAGTTGTTATATTGCAAAGAAAGGCTTGAGCTTCTTTCTTTCCTCCTTCCTTAGCTCGGCAGCCAAAAGTCTCCCCAAAAACTCTCAGTAAAATCTTTTATGCCTAATGACAGACACAGATGAGGCGTGTTAGAATAATTATGCAAATATGCAAATAGTATTGCAATGAGTCTGTGAATACCACAAGTATATGGGTTGTCAAGTAATACCACGCGGGTGAGCACGAGGTCGCATTTCCCCAGGAACGGCAAGAGTCTCCTATTACTTCCTTTTCGATTAATCAATAGCCTAAACATTTATGTTCTTTCATTAGTTTACTTCTACAGTTTATTCAACAATACAATTAGAGAATCATTAGCACACTTGGAAAAAGTTGGGTGATTGTATGATTGTTGTCTTGATTATTACTTATGATAGCTGTTGTGTATGACAATCGTATTCTAGTATTAAACTCGGGGAATTCAAAGGCCTACTGGTCCCAATCTCTTAGAAACCTGATCTAAATCACTAGAAACTTAAAATGGAATCTCTTCCTACCCCAGCCTCCTACGTTTAGCTTAAGCACAAGAATTCCTCTAGAAGGGACAAATCAAACCCTAAGCCTAAGGGACAATTGATCCATAGTCTAGAAACCTAGCTCTGCCTAACTTCTTAGTACATGCATATATCTAACATGACATGTGTGTTCTAATGTAGGGGCATATCTTCTATATCCACATTAATAAGAATATCATTCAAGAAACATACAATGAATCACATAAACTAGAAAGATTTAATGGATTTAACAATTAAGATTCATAAACAATAATCGAGAGATCTAGACATACAATTCCTCTCGAATTAGGCTCTTATGGACCATAGCATTGTGAGGCTCTTAGTGAGTAAGTTATTACGTGGGTTCCAAGTCGCATCCTGGCACGACTCTTTGGGCATTGTGTTGGTAAACCACAGCCGTGATTGGTTCATAATGGTTGTGGTGAGGCCATTGCAGCTTTAGTGTTTCTCCTGTTAATTCCATTGAATTATTTGAATTTAGGCACATTATATCCTTTGCGATAGGGTACTAAATCATGATAGCCAGGATAGGGTTTGTCACTATCAAATCTTATCTCACTATTTTTGGCATGTTTAAGTTTAGTGGACACCATCTATTGTATCTCCTACCGAGCCATTACAACTAACTATTCTTGGATGAGGATACTATTTGTTCCCCCTAGCTTCTCTGCTTAAATAGTCTCTTTTGGTTGAGGGATTTGATTTTTAGAACTCTTTACCTGTTCGGGGTGATTTACCATCAAGGCTACTCTGTTTCTACATCTAGAATGTTGTATCCATTAACATCATCATATTTTCATTCATTTTCTTGTAATCTGCTTCTTGATTTTCTGTTTGTTTGAATTTCTTGATGAAATTGTTTTGGTCTAGAACAAAAGCTGGTTCATCTTTGTCATCTTCATTTGGAGGATTTGCCCCTTGTAATTTTTTGGTGCATCATGTGGAATATAGATTGAACCTTCCTCTCAAAATATTCTTTGAGAATCTGGTACCCATCTACGAGATCTTGTGACTGGCCCTAGTTGTTCTCGTTCAGCTGTTGGATCTCCTTGAGCTTTAGTAATCAGACAGATAGTGTGTATCTCGACATCTTCATTGGACATATCTTCATCTTCACTCATCTTCTTTTGGTCAAATTTTGAGTGAGAAACTGAAGCTTGACCCTGTGAAGCATGGAGTTGTGAAACTTGATCATTTGGCAAAGTAATTCGATCAAAAACAATTTTACTTGCTTTCAGCACTAATTGCTTCTTCTTTTGATAAAATTCCCTTGGCTTCATTTTGTCTGATTGTAATTCCTTCGATGTTATCTATATCTTAAAGATTTATGCCGAAGGAAGTTTTATTAGATTTTGGGGGTCTACCGTCTTTCTTTTCATATGGTTGGCAACGCAACTCTACAATGGTTGCGTTCTTCTTAACATATTGGGAGCTTCAAATGATTTTCTGAAAGAACCCATTCAATTATCCTTGTGATTTTGGAATGACACAAAATTCAATTTGTGATCCAGGATTTTCACCTTCCTAGGTGTCAACCTTGAAAACACACTGTTACTAGGCTTAGCTTCCTCAGATTGAAAAATCCCACTTCTTTCCCTTTGACGATAACAGCGAAAGTGGGTTCATCATTTTCATCATTTGTAGAAAATATTTTTCTAGGACATGATAGCCTCCGAAAGACAAAGGTTCTTGCTTTCTCATCAGGAGTATTCTTGATAAATGCAGGAATAATGACACTTATGCCATGACCCATTGATGGAAGACGAGGGACCGTCATGTTTTCTTCTAAAGATGGAGTTCTCTTCATGAACTGTACAGATTCTGAGATTGTGCCTAATCTCATCTCAGCTCCAATAGCTCTAGTGCTGAGAAGACAATTGAGCAGTTGGATTTCAAATCCTTCTCCGAGGAAAATAGTGAGTTTCTGGCTTTTGGGTGCAATTAAACTCTTAAACGCCATTTTACCTTCAATAGGGATATCAATAATATTATTTTTTTTATACATGAGTTTTAAGAAGCAATGCCTTTACTTGTACTTGAGCCTCAAAGAAGGAAGGTGGAATTTAAAGTGTCCCACCAGGCGTGCCAAAATTTATGGGATAGAAAATACATGGCAGGCGTCATGTCGGTGAAGAGACACAGGGAAATATATCCAATCACAAATGTTATTTATTTTATTTTATCTTTTTTTTTTGTGGGCTCTTCCATTACTAATAGAGCAAGCCTCTATTATTAATTACCCCAAACTAAAATCTTGGGAACCTCCAATTAAGGTCTCAAGTACAAGTAAAGAAAATTACAAATTATAAAAGTTATTTATTGTGAATATTTCATATCATCTCAAGATATGTGCCCTCGGCTGATTTTGAGATTTGAATATTTTAGATTGCCTCAAGATCTGTGCTCTTAGCTAATTTTGATATTTGGATATTTTTTATCGTGTGGGGTAACCATGACAAACATAATTTTTTTATTATTTATTTTATAAATTTATTTATATATTTTTTTATCTAATTTTTGTTTATAATATCTTTATCCAATTTGATATTATTTTTTATTTTATTTCATGATCTATATTCATATTTAATCTTGAGATTTAAATATTTTCAGACCACCTCAAGATCTCTGTGCTCTTGGCTAATCTTAAAATTTATGTATTTTAAATCACCTCGAGATCTGTGCTCTTGGCTGATCATGATATTTGGATATTTTAGATTGCCATGATATATATGCTCTCGGCTGTTAATGAGATTTTGAATAGTTTAGATCGCCTTAAGATTTGTGCTCTCGACTGACCATGTGGTTTGAATATTTTAGATCACCACGAAATCTGTGCTCTCAGATGATCTTCGGATTTGAATATTTCAAATCACCTTGAGATATGGGCTCTTGGCTGATCTTGGGATTTGAATATTTTAGATCGCCTTGAGATATATGATCTCATCTAATCCTGAGATTTTAAATATTTTAGATCACATCGAGATCTGTGCTCTCGACTGATCTTGAGATTTGAATATTTTACATCAACTCGAGGTCTATGCTCTCAGCTGATCTTGCAATTTTGTGTATTTTAGATTGCCTCAAGGTTGTGCTCTCAACTAATCTTGAGATTTGAATATTTAGATCCCCTTGAGATCTGTGCTGTTAGTTGATCCTAAAATTTGTCTATTTTGGATCACCTCGAGATCTACGCTCTCAGCTACTCTTTAGATGTATCCAAATATAATAAAATTTGTTTATCATAACCATATATTATTCTAATTCCATTATGATATGGTTGCATGTAATGAAGATAAATATATTTTATAATTTTGATTTTGATCTAAATTAGCACATGTATGGTTATTCTGGCTGTTCTGACCTCCTCTAATATAATCAACTTGTTTTGTACGAGTTACAGCTAAACTCACAATTGAGCACTGAGATGCCTCATGTCCTTCTCAACAAGTTTGACAAAAAATAATGGCCCTAAAATTCAAGCTGACACCCTGACTAGCTCATGAGTAGATCCAACTTTTGTGTGAGCACATTCATTTTTGTTGCCAAAGTAGTATCTGCGTCTATCTTATGTAACCCGCCCACCTTTGGTTGCCTGCCTCTTAAACTCCAATGTGACTCATTGTTAGCCATGTCCTCAAACAACTATTATACCTCTTCAAGGTACTTGTTACTCAATGATCCTCCTTCTATGGCATCAATGATTTGCCTAGTCTAGTAGTTCAATCCGTTATATAGAATCTACAATCTCATCTATGCATTGAACCTATGATGTGGGCACCGCCTAAGAAGGTCCTCGAATCGTTCATGTGCCTCGAACAGTGTTTCAGACTCTCCTTGCATAAACGCTGAGATCTCTAGTTTGATCTTTGTTTCTTTTCTTCGTGGAAAATAATGTCCAAGGAATTTTTTCACTAAGTCATTCCATGTCTTAATCGACCCAGGTGCTACAGAGTTAAGCCACCTATATGCCGAACCTCTCAAATTAAACGATAAGAGTCACAGCCTGATCGCATCATCTATAACTGTGCCCATTTTAAATGTCGAATAGATTTGTAGAAACTTTGAGAGATGGCCATTTAGGTATTTATCTGTTAGACCGTCAAATTGACAGGAGTTATGGATAATCCCAATAGTACTAGCTTTGATTTCGAAGTTGTTAGCTGCCACTACTAGGGCTTGCATGCTGAACTCCTCTCTTGTAAATTGCAGCCGCTCATACTTTGAAAGTGTTCTTCTTGATTCAGCCATGGTAGCAAATTCGGCGTTGTCACTATCATTTTCTACTTCCACAATTGGTCTCTTTTGGAGTCTTCTCAACAACGTTAGTGTTCTCTCTAGTTTCGATTTCTCCTTCTAGATTCGTAGGATTAGCTCTGGTCATGAACTATCACCTGCTAAAGAGAGTAGCCTCAGGTCGTCAATGTTATATGAGAATAAATAAACTATTACAAAAATAATAAATGGCTAAAGCACCAAACTACTAGTTTTCCTAGAACCTCTCGACTAGGCGCTCCCCGGCAATGGCTCCAAAAACTTGACGGACAACATATAAGTTGTGTGAACATATGAATATAAATATGCTAATAATATTAAAATTGGTTTGTGAATATCGCAAGTGTACAGGTCATCAAGTAATACCTTGTGGGTGAGCACGAGGGTCATATTTCCCCAAGAACGACGAAAGGCTCCTATTACTTTCTCTTGACTTAATAAATAGCCTAAATGTTCATGTTCTTTCTTTAATCTACTTCTACAACTATTGCTCAATATAATTGGAGAATCGTTAAGTACAATCAAAAGGAGTTGAGAGGTTATATGATAGTTATCTTGATTATTACTTATGGTAGGCATTGAGTGTGACAATCCTAATCTAAAATTGGACCGGGGAAATTCAAAGGCTTACTAGTCCCAATCTTTTGGCAACTAGGTCTAAATCACTAGGAACTTAAGGTGAAATCTCATCCTACCCTAGCCTCCTATGCTATCCTTAAGTACAAGAATTCTTCTAGAATTGACAAATCAAACCCTAAGCCTAAAGGGTGATCAATCCCTAATCGAGAGATTTGGCAAACCTAACCTCTTTGAGCATGCATAGATCTACCACAGCATGGGTCTTCTAACATGGGGGCATGTCTTCCTCATCCACATTAACACAAATATCATTCAAGCAAACATGCAATGATTCGCAAAAGACTAGAAATATTTATTAAATTATCAATCAAGATTCATAAACAATAATGGAGGGACCTAGACATACAATTTCACTCGAATTAGGTTCATAAGGATCATAAAATAAAGCATTAAAGCAAGAGAGACCTATAAGACCAAAGAATAGATAAGCAATTAAAGAATTCCTAAACTAACTCCCTCCAATATGTCTACTAAGGTTGAGGGTGAAAGGACCCCAAGGTTGACAATATGACGCTGAACGCCTTCGTGCACCGTCCTCTAACAATGATCGTTGGATTATCCTTAAGATTGTACAACATGGCCATTGTGGCTTTTGTGTTTCTTCCAGTGGTTCCATGCTTCAACGGCTTGATAACGACAGTGATGAGATTGTACAATGGCCGTGGTGAGATGTTACCATGGCCGTTGTGAATCGTGGTGAAGCTTTGATTTAGCAACTTGGCTTATTCTGCTTCAAAACGCTCTTTTTCCCTAAAATATAAATAATGGCCAAGGTGAACAATAGAATGACATTTCATACTAACTAGGTGCTAAACATGTTAGAATCCATGCTAAATGCAATGTAAATGATACGGAAGATATGAACTATTTAGCACTTATCAAAGCAGTACACCCCCATGTATCTAGGCATGTAACTCTTTCTTTTCATTCTAATTGCACAAATTTTTCTAAATAGATATTTACACAATCATGGAGGGAGATACACAACCCTGTAACTCTTTGGATGAGCATCACATTTACTTACACTGCAAACTAAGAAGTACATGGGTAGAAGAAAAGATACACGGGTGTGTAACTCTTGAGCTGAGTAGCTACTTTGGCACTAGATGTCGAGAGGAAGTACATGGGCACGGGGTGAGATACATTCCCATATTCTTTTCCCCATGTACTTTGAGAAGAGAAAGGGGCTTCTCCTTTCACCTTCTTCTCCACTCACCTGTGTTTCCCTTTACTCAGTCACTGTGCGATTGCTCTCCAGCTCTCGTCCATACTCTTCTTTCTCATACATCTTTTAGCGAGCATTCTTTGAACCTTTGGGTGGTCATCCTTTCTGGATCTTTACTACCTCTTCCTCTCAAACCCAAGCTTACTTATTTCTTATTGATGAGTTGTCACGAATTTATTCTTACAATTTCTTTTTTTTTTCATTTCATTCTTTGGGTAAAATTTCTTTGCATGATCTACAAAATAGTTTGTAACATAGATCTATAATTTTCACCAAAACAATGTGTAGATCAAACTTAGGGCTTTTAGAAACACAGTAAATTAAGGAGTTACATGGCCATGTTCTTGCCCGTGTAACCCCTTATCTTAGAGAGGAAGATTATCCATACACGATCCTAGCCGAAGATACATGGGCTTATTCGTGCCTTGTAGTTCTCAGCTTGGGGGAGTTTAGAAGAGAAAAAAGGATATACTGTAGCAACTAGAGATACACGAGTGCGTTTCTGCCCGTGTAACTCTTTGGTTGGAGACCCTTTCAATGCACACAGAAGGTACACGGCCCCAACTTGAGATACATGGCCATGTACCTGCCAGTGTAAATCTCTATCTATGCATTTTACTTGTGAAAAACCAAGATACGCAAGCCCAACTAGAGATACATGGCCATGTACCAATCCTTATAGATCACTGTTTTTCATTTATCATATTTTATTGTGAATTCTAACTTGGTTTTTTATTAGAAGGAAATGGTGACGACAAAGAAGATTGCGCACATGCCCTAGAGTTATTCGGGCTGGCCCACGATGTGCACCAACTCCTCCAATATAGCCCCTCAGAGCGGCTATTCTCCTTTGATGATTCTGTGTACAAAGGGCTGATGTTGAAGGTCCTCGCCACCTTCCACTTCACAAAGGTGCTAATTAGCTAGAGCAGCGGGGACATGATATAGTTCCAGTTGAAGGAGGAGATGGCTCAAATGTATTACACTAAATTCTCCTTACAGTTGGGATTGTATAACCAGGAGTTCATCCAGACTCCAAACTACAAAGTGCTAGAGACATACCCGTCCCTAGGCATCTCGCAACAGACAAGTGACACTTCATCAATCAAGCCCCCTACTACAATTTGACGCAGTCAAAGGCATCGACGCTTTGATCTCCAACTTTGAGGTATATCCATGCCCTTATCTGCAAGACACTCATCTAGAGAGGAGAGACTTGGCAAGTGTCATGGGCACAGTAGATTTCCATTATCTCTGTGTGATGATCAAGCAAGTGCCCTTGGACTTAGGTTATGCTATTGTGCATTCTATTCTCCATCGGACATCTGATGCTTATGTTGGAGTCCTCCATGTCGGTCCCCACATCACTCGGCTTGTGCGTAGGATGGGATGACTATGGGATATCGAGCGTATGCTTTTCAGATGTGGGACCATTCCGCTTGGCATGGGCACAATTCATGCCATGAGGATGGTAGGCCTTCAATGAATGGCCAAAGGACATCGCTACATCCTAGTCATGACTGAGTCTGAGTCAAAGCAGTAGTAGTTATCTCTCCTAGCATCAACATCGACTACTCCTGCATTACCACTCAAAGATACTCCAACACCACCTTTACTACCAGCGCTTGCCATAACTACTCGATCCTCACCCCAATCGAAAGGTGGATTATTGAATTATTGTGCCAACTTCTACATCGAGAATAGCGATAATGGAGAAAGAGGAAGACTTAGTGGAGTTTGGAAACGACGATGGTCAGACAGTGATAGAGCCTGCATTTTGTTTACTTTAATTAGCAAGGGTATAGTCCCATCTACTTTTGTATTTTCATTTCATCAGTTGTTCTTTTCATATTTATCTTTTTCATATTTTTAGTCTTTCATATTTTATTCTTCTCTTTCTCCACTAAACCCTCTCTCATACACAGAATGGTGTAAGCCATACCCTTCAGTTCTCCCCAATCTTTTTCTCAATCCCAATTGTTGTGTATGGACAAAGGAACAGCAAACTATGTGACATTGTCAGGACTCACCAAATTTTACTAGGGAAGTACCATTTCTTTTTACATGTTCTCATCTTCTCGCACTTTTAGTACTCGTAGTATGTTTCTTTTGTTATCTAGATCTTAGTTACATCGAGGACAATGTATATCTTTGTGTTTGTGTATGTGTGTGTTGGGGGTGGGGGGGATTTTGGGCTTTAATTGTTAAGTGCATATTCGATGATAGCTTTAGTACTTGTAAAAGTCTCTCTCTGTAGGAGTTTGATAACTTGTATAATGCTACATTTTTCATGCTTAATCGTTAATGCACCCTATTTAGGAGTTAGTATGATTTTTAATTGCACATGACTCTCCTTGCTCAACATCCTGAACACTTAGATAGATTTAGTTTAATTTATTAGATTTATGTTTTTAAAAAAGAAGGAAAGAGCTACAACCTTTTAAGTGTGAAGTTACTCTCGAAAAAGTTAGATATTAATATACCCTAATAAGAGAAAGAATTAGCTTCTAAGGATGTGTTAAAGCTGCCATTTTAGTATAATATAGTGTTGACCTAAGTAGTAAAACCACATTTGTAAAAATTATTGTTTGTAGATAACCAATTCTTTATTAGTAGAGGAGAATTGTGAGTTGAACCATACACACACACACACGCATAAAACACTTTGAATAGGGTGTATTTATACTAGCTGCAAACAATTATGAATGCACTATACTTGTTATCACACTCTATGTGCACTTGAGACTTTAAGGTTTTGGAAGCTTGAGAATGAACACTTATCTTTCATTATCATCTTTTTGCTTAAGTACAATAAAAAGTTAAGTGGGGGTTTATTTGATAAGTGATCTATTATACATATTCTATTGATTATTTTTTTCACTTAAGTGGTCTTCAAGAGTGTTTTAATGGATAATTTGGTACTTAGTTTGTTTTATTGATAATCACAGGTTATGATAAGCACAACTGGAGCTGAAAAAATGAAATTGGCTGCAAAACAGGGCCTAAAATACCAACAGAGAACTACACTGCCAAGGTATACGCCCAATACATGGCCCTGTATTCTTCACAGCATCAACAAGGTGAGCATCCAAAGAAATATACATACCATGCATATGATCATGTACATGACCATGCACTCCCTATGCTAAAGTTCTAGCAAGAAACATGACCGTGTATATGGTGTACACGTCCGTGTACATCTAGAAAGTTATAGAGAATGATCCTAAGGAGAACATGGGCCAAAGAGAGCCACACACCCATGCATCTCAAGAACTGAAGAGAAGATCATCCAAAGATATACATAGCTAGACAAAGGAATACATGGTCATTAATGAGTGCATTTTATATAGACATGTTATATATCTCTTTTATATATTTTGCTTGTCTTTTAGCATTCAATTCATATTTTTCGATGCTACTTTGGGCATATGTCCATAGTTGTGCATGTGATCAGGTTTAGGATAATAGAACAAGATTTGGATTATTTCTTTGGCAGAAGCACAAGCATGTTGAGATCGTGCTTCTACCCTGTGCAAATCACTAGACTTTGAGTTTTTATCAGAAGAAAGGACGCAAGGGGACAAAGCCCAAAGCATGGCCGTGCAGATGGAAGCACCAAAAATAGCCTCAGTAGAACTTTAGCATGCCATCTCACTAGGAGCGATACACACGCTAAACCAGTTGAAGTTTGGGGAAAGCCAAACTATAGATTGGCCTATTCTCGAGTCGGTGGGGATAGCCTATAATGTACATGAGTTACTGAGGGATGGGCCCTGGGTGTAGCTCTTTTCTTTGGATGAGCTGACGTATTGAGAGCTGACTTTGGAGGTGTTGGTGACGTTCCAAATATTGTGTGTATCTATCATCTTAAGCCGCGGTGATATGACAAAGTTCCAGTTGTGAGGGGAGATGCTCCAAATGTCCTACAAGGATTTCTTACTACATCTGGGGCCATATGATCGAGAGTTCATTTAGACTCTCATGTATGTAGCATTGGAGATCCACCTGCCCCTGAGAGTTCCTCAATAGACCAAGTGGCAACATATCGCTCGCGTACCCTACTACCATCTGACGCAATCGAAGGCGTTGTCCTTGTGATCACCAGCCCTGAGGTATGTCCATGCACTTCTCTACAAAACTAGTAGGGTGTGGCGACTACACGAGTGTCGTGAGCACTATAGATTTCCTCTATCTGTGTGTTATAACCGAATTGTACTCCTTCACTTGCGATATGTCATGGCGTAGTCTAAAGCCTATCAGACCTCCAATGTTCACATCGAAGTCCTCTGTGACAGTTGTTACATCACCAGGTTGGTCCATAGGATTGGTAGACTGTGGGACATAAAGCGTATGCGCTTCGTGGGTGGTACTATTCCTCTCGACATGGAGACACTCCATACTATGAGTATGGTTTGCCTTCAGCTAATGGCCAGGAGACATCGATATATCCAAGTCAATGTTGAATCTGATTTGGAGTCACAATAGTAGGTACAGCTTAAGCTCCTAGCATCAACATCATTTCTAGCCCTAGTAGCTCCAGCACCAACTCCATCAGCTACTCTACACGACGCTTCAGCAACTACTACTCCTTCATCTTTACCCCTGCCTGGAGTATACTTGAGGTGAAGCTCCCATCTTAACCACCAGCTTTCGCCACCTCATCGACATCTACAGTGGGGGTAGAGATGGAGGTGAAGGATGACTTTGAGGTGACCAATAACAATTAGGGAGACCAGCATCCAGGCTCTCACACTTCCACAAGCTCGGTTCACATGAAGCCAAGGATCGACGCCGACTAAGTGTTATTTTGATTTATATTTATGATTTTGTACTTTCATTTATACTTCTTTAGCAAGGGTTGCATCCTTTTGTACTTTTATTTTAATTCGTACTTTTGGTATTTTAGTTTTTATATATTTTTTTCATATTTCATATTGTGTTTCTTTCTCTCCAACATACCCTTATGTGTGTATACCATAAGTGCACGAGCATCGAAGTAATAAAGTACCCTGAAGGTCGGGTAGTTGAATTCATAGGGAATAGACTCCAGTAACAAGTAGACCCTCTCAACCCTCTTCAACCTTTGTAAATCTAACCCTAATGGTGATAGTAAACCGTTAAAAGGATGATCAGAAAAAGTTTTTAACCTTAGTGTTACTTTAAGGGAAACCCAAACATCAAACATGCAAGATTGAAACTCAAATAAATTCTCAATTAAAGGAAACACAATAAGAGTCAATGAATCAAATACATCCTAGGGTTTACATGTCCAAGTACCCATTAGGAGCTTAGCTCTCCATGGAGCATTGTGCAGGTCATCTTCTTGAGCTTCCTCATGCACTACAGTGACTAGCACAATCCAACCTTCAATAGCTGCACACATTAGGAGTGACAAATATATGTATTTAAACACCTAAAGTAAAGATTTGTCCTCACATGTAAAATGCAGCAAAATGTCAACATTGGACCAACTAAGATATTATTACAATATGATGACCCCAAAATTTGCAATTCTAATTGGCATTTAGATATATAACATAAATCTGTGCTCAAACTTAACACTTGCTAACAAACCAAATGCCATTTAGGTACAATACAAACATAATCTAAGAAGCTAACTCTCACACACAAAAAAAGGACTAAATAGATAACACTTCTAAACACTAGGCCATGGCAAGCTAGCACCCAAATGTAATAAGTCGGCAAAAAATTATCATGAAAGATGCAAATTTTTCTTGTCATTATTGAAATAATTGATAGAAAAGAAAAAGAAAAAAAATTCAAACTTCACAGTATGATGCACATTAGTCCATAAAGCTCTCATTTTTAAAGCCAGCTTTTCAATTTACAACTACATAAAAGCAAGGTCATGACGTACATATTCAATTAAACTGCAATACTCATGGAAGGCAAAGGTTAGCAACATTCCTTGTATTGGTTGACAATTCTACTAGTTTTTAGAGAGGAAAGCAATAACCCCAAAATTTGGACAACTCCTTGCTCGTGCCAAAGTGTGAGGACTAAGATGAGAAAGTCATTGCATGCATTTCCCATCAAATAGGATATAGATTTTCAAGGATTTTTCTTCGAGATGACAATGAAAGCACAAAGGGAGTACAATTGTAGGAGAAAAAAAAACCCAAAAGAAGGATAGAAGTGAACTGATAATTATGGGCAAAAGGCATCAAAATTAAGCATAAAAACAGCCTACTAATCCTAAAAGAAAAACAATTGATCTGTAACGATATATCTATGAGGAGATTAGGTTGATGGGTACCTTAAGGTAGGAGAGTTTCATGCTCTAGTAGACGACATCTAAAGTTAAGGCTGAAGTGCGGCCGACCTGAGAGAGAGGAGATCGAGCATGAAGTAGAGATTGTGGTTGGTGATCAAGAGGGTTAAGGGAGGGGAAAGACGTACGAAAGTGAGGGTGCTGACATTGGAATAAGGGCCTAGGACACCGGCGGACAGTGAAGAGAGTAGGAGGAGAAAATTCAAGCCGAGCACTGGTGAACCTCTCCTAGTGCGATCCGAGCACGAGACCACAGTAATGAGGGCGATTTAGTCTCACAATCTCCACAGTAATGGAGAGATTGAAGTGGACTAGGCAATGACGGCGGGAGGGAGAAAGAGAGGGAAACGGAGAAGGAGGAGGAAAAGAAAGGAGAAGAAGTGGCAGCCTTAATTATAAAAAGATTAGGGCTTACTTTTTTTTAAAATTTATTTTTTTAATGAGATTTTATCATTTAATCCTTCATTAAAAATCTAATACAATTATAATAAATATATGAGGTTTAGATTAACACTATATATTGCATTCATATTATATTTTCTTATAATTATAGGAAATAAAATAAAATAAATAAATATTTTATAGATGAACATTAATATATTTTATAATTTTGTTTTGATAAATTGATGTATTATAAATCTATAGTAGCAATAATTAAAAGTAAATTAATTTATTAAAATGAAAAATTCTAAGAAAAATAATAATTTTTATATAACAATTATATGTCTACTGTAATTCGGTATATATATATATATATATATATATATATATATATATATATATCATAAATTAAAATTTATAATTATTATGAAGAAATATTTAAATTAATAATTATAAAAAAATGTTAGCACAAATAAGTTAACCATATTAAATCTAATTCCGTTGGTAATTTGAAGCTAATTTTGTCACCAGCATCTAAAACTAACAATGGAATATTTCCATTGCAAGGTTTCATAATGGAAATTTCCGTTGCTACATTTATGTTGCTATTCAACTATACTCCATTGCTATTATTTAACATTCCGTCGGTAATTTAACACAAACAAGTTGAACATATTAAATCTTACTCCATCGGTAATTAGACGAGACTTCTGTCGCCCAAATCTACAAATAACAACGGAATATGTTCGTTGCAAGAGTATCACAATGGAAGTTCCTGGCAAATTTTAAGTGGGCAAATTTTACCAACTGAATAGCAATGGAACATATTCCGTTGCACATATTCCATTGCTATTCAATTTTATTCCATTGCTATGTCTTAAAATTTTGTTGGTGAGTTAAAAGAAATAAATTGAATGTATGAAATATTATTTTGTTGGTAATCCGATGTTAATTCCATCGCCAAAGTCCACAAACAGCTACGGAATAGTTTGCTAACAATGTTTTCGTTGCCTATTCTTAGATTTCTTGTAATGGCAATACAACGTCAAAGATAAAAGCAAGTAATAGTGCAAACAATCCATAAAGATAACCCATTTTGTTCTATGATGATGGTCTCTAAGAGTCGCTCTTCCTTCTCCAAAGACTCCTCCATCGAGCCTAGGGCACACCTCAGTGAATCGATGTTGTCGGTGGCTCTCAATAACTCTTCTTCAAAGGAAATTGATGTCGAATGGCGTAGAAGCACTCTAAAACCCCGCAAAAACCTCTTCCATCCTCTAATCGAACTCTCCCCAAAAGGTGGAAAAAAGATCCCTCAAAAGCCCTTCAAATAGACTATTTAAACTCTGAAATCGGGCATCCACAAGGTACCCACACGGCCACATGTCCGTGAGGAAAATACACATGGGCAGGCCACATGGCCATGTGGAAAATCTACATGGCCGTGTGGATTTCCTGCACACACCAAAACTGCAATAGAAATTCAAGATTTTACCCTTCATTTCTTCTGAGGCCACAAGGTCGGGCACATGCTCATGTGGTAGGTCGTGTGGCATTTCTTGACTTCTAAAACCATTTGGAGAGCTCCTGAAGTCCTCAAACAATCTAGAACATGAACACATGACTGCCTTTGTGACCTTCTAACTCGCACATTGACTTTAACCATTTAGTGCCTATTAAATATTAGGACACAAATTAAATTTCTTAACCATGTTATTGAATTGTATATGTTAAAAAAGTTAATTGACACTGTAGTTTAGATTAGTTGTGATATCTAATTTTTTTTGTCACTATTACAAATTCAATTGTGGCAATTCAGTATCCATTATAATTATACATTTTATCTTTTGTGTCACAATTTTGGATATAAAAAAATTCAAACATGTAGGGTTTAGTGGATATCATTATAAAAATATAAATTAATATATACAGTCTTTTATAAATTAATATATATAGTTTTAAAATTGTATTCTTAATAAAATATTAAAAATTTTATTTTCCCTGACCAATCTCAAAGGTTATGTATAGATCATTTTTAAAATATATTAGATGTTTTAAGTAATTATAGATAAAATTTAAATGTTTTTCATATTAAAATTTAATACAATTTTATAAAACAAAATTATTATTTACAAATACTTCAAAATAACCTACAAAAAATTTTGTTCTATTAAGCCAAAATTTTAACATATTTAAACGTTTAAAATCAACTATTCCCAAATACTAAATCATAATCATCGCATTGGAGTAGCACCCGTATCTACATTGCGAAAGATATATATATATATATATATATATATATATATATATATATATATATATATATATATATATATATATATATATATATATATATATATATATATATATATATATATATATATTTATCAATTGTTTACCAAATAAACAACTATTTTTCACATAAAAATACTAAAAAACAAAAAATAAAAATAAAAAATATTAAAAATATAGGCCTAGGTTTTTCCAATCTAGTTTTAATAAACTTCAAAAAAATCTGACATTTAGTAACCATTTTTTGTAACTATTTATCATTTTGTCATAAATATGAATTTTTTTATAAAAAAAATTAATTAACACTATGGTTTAAGTTAATTGTGATGATTATTTTTTCTAACTAAACCTATTATAATCAATGGGAATAAAATATTATTGTGATTGAAATATTGTTGTCAGTAATATTTTCATATATTGTAACAAAAGTGTTCTTCACCACTGATCATTTTATTTTTCTGTGGTCACATTTTTTTGTCACAAAAGAATTTAACGATTTAATGTCTACTAAATGTTGTCACAAAAAACGATATTGACATTGTGGTCTTGAAGGCCCTATTCGTTTAGAGCTCAAATCTAAACCCTCTAAACACGAATAAGTAAGCTTAACAAATTTTAGGAATTAAATTCGATATGTGTGTGTGTGTACACACACACACTTCTTTTTAAAAGAAAAACTATTCAAATTTTAAAAATATTTGTAAGAGTATGAGATAAAAATCATTGTGAAAAAATATACTCCAAATATATTGTTTTACAAGTTGCTATTGTTTACCCAATTCTCAAAATTTATATTTTAAGATTTAGAAAACAAACTTTTAATTTAGATGATACCCAAGTGTTAGAGAAAAATTTTAAAAATTAAAATTAAATTTAAATAGAGATTTACCAAATCTCACAAATAAATCTAGATAATATAATTTTATAAGAAATTAAATTTTAAAAAATATATATAAATGAAATAAACGAAGATGGTCACAATAAAAATATTATTATTGACAAAAAAGTTTTGTCACTATTTTCAATCATTTTAGTGTTAATAATGATATCACGATAAAGTGGGCGCAACCGCTTATTCATCACTATTGTATATATATATTTTTTTTGTCAGCAATATTGTCACAATAAAGTAGATTATTGAGATAGCTTATTCGTCGATATGTAGCATTTTTCTTGTATCAACAAAGTTGCTACAATAAAATGAACAATTGCAACCGCGTATTCGCCATTGCAACCGCTACAATAAAATGAACAAAATTGACACAATAGAATAAATTGTTGTGAGCACTTTATTTGTTGCTATTAAAAAAATTGTGTCAACAAAATTAATATAAATAAATAAGGTTATTTTAGCCACATTGCTTTGTCATGAATACTAAATTTGTTAGTGTCGTGAAATTGGTCACAAAACTGTGGAGTAATTGTGACCATTTGTCTAAAATGGTCACTCTTGTATTAGCATCTGTGGTATTTGTGAAAGAGGGTTCATTTCACTCATGGCCACAAATGTTTGTAATTTATATCACTATGGCCACAAAAACTTTTTGTGTAACACAAAACCCACTTTTCTTCAATTGCACGTGTGACCATAATGGCCTGTTTTAATGCAATTTCCGGCGAGTTTGCTAATGTGGTGCTGACATGGCTCTGACATGGCACTGGAAACCGCCTTAAAACATGTCATTATAGCCATACGTGTAACTGGAGCAAAGTTAAGTAGCTTTTATGTTACAAAAAAAGTTTTGCGGCCATAGTGTTATAAAATGCAAACATTTGTGGCCATTAGTAAAATGAACTCTTGTGAAGGAAATAATGACTTCTAAAATTTGCTATTAAAAGTTATCACTAAAAATATAGTTTGTTGGAGTGAATTCTTTCACGCTTCACCGCGACTTTCTTCTCCATCTCTATCTCTCCAATCATAATAATCTTCCTCTCTAACCATACATAAATTTCCATGCATAACTATAATACATCAATATGTCTTGCTTCACATCCACCATCTTCATCTTCATTTTCTCACCAACACACCACCTTCATCTCCCACTCTTCAACACCGACATCCATCCTCCACTGGGAACACACATAAATACCCATGGTCAAATATATACATATTTCACCCTCACCATCAACCAAGCTCTCTCTCTCTCTCTCTCTCTCTCTCTCTCTC
This sequence comes from Dioscorea alata, assembly GCA_020875875.1. Taxonomy (NCBI): domain Eukaryota; kingdom Viridiplantae; phylum Streptophyta; class Magnoliopsida; order Dioscoreales; family Dioscoreaceae; genus Dioscorea; species Dioscorea alata. The sequence goes on from CM037027.1 coordinate 11,634,914, forward strand.
TCTCTCTCTCTCTCTCAAATCCAATAATCCATCAAACTCACACAAAACATACATAATTTCCTTAAATTAAACAAACAAGGACTACTTCACCATCACCACATGAAACCTTGTGTTGAACCTCACTTTTTCTCTCCACCCGACTCTATGAGAAGCTTGTCCCTAGCTTCTCCAAAAGCAAAGATGCCACCACAGAGAAGAAACAAAGAGACAATGATGGACTTTTAAACAAAAGTGAAATTAGCAAACAGTCCCTAAGTACTTGGACTTCTTCTTATAGGTATAAATTCCTATTAAAATTACTCTTTAGAGCGTAAAAGCTAAGATCTCTTAAAACAAGTCCCTAAACTTCATTTGAAACATTTTATTTCCCAAAAATCTTAGCAAATAAATTCATTCACGAATTACAATCATGTCCTCAGATTTCTTTTAAATACCTTATTATCATCAACTTTTATAAATGAGCCATTTAATTTCAACCAACCCTCCACAGAAAAAGAAAATCATTATATAAAAACAATTATTAGAAAAATTTCCAATAAGGAAAGCCCAGGGGGTGATGGAACTTGGCTCTTACCCTGATGGAAGAAGTTCAGGCAAGGTGGAACTTGGCATGGGGAACTAGCGAAGGATGCGGTGAGATTGTCATGTCGACGAGTGCAAGACTGGCAAGGATGGAGCTTTGCTCCCATGCCGGAGAGCTTGACTTGTCCGAAAAGATCCCGACGGTGGTGGAGCTTGGCTGCCATGCGTGTGAGGGTAACGATAAGATCTTAGTGGTGGTTGAGCTTGGCTCCCAAGCTGGTGCTGTTCCCAAAATGATTCTGGCAATGGTGGAGCTGGGCTCCCATTTCCTCAGTTGGGGAACAGACAATGATGATGGCAAAGGAGGCTCGTTGGGTAGGATACCAACCATGGTTGAGCCTTGCTCCCACAATGAACCCAGATTCTCTGTCGGCGAGCTTCAAGCGATGGTCGAGCCTCACTCCCATGACAGCCAAGGTACTTTGTTGGGAAAACTACCGGCGGTGGTCGAGCGTCGCTCCCACGCCGCTGGGCTACCTGATGAGAGGCGACCGACTGACGAACGGATAGATGGCCCAATGGCAGCTTGGTCCTCCGTGACGGATAGGGATAGGCGACATGATGAGACTGGTTCACGTGTCTCGAAGCATCGACTTGTCAAACGTTGGTGCGTTGAATGTCGGACTAGGAATGGGTTCCTAGAAAGCCAAAAAATTTGAAAGGAATTGCTACGTTTGAGATGTTCGAGGTTGATAAGGCAGAGTGGATAACAGCTGGCAGCTCGGTTGGGAGCCACGTGCCACCTCTGAGGCCATGTGATTCGCTAATGAGTGGTGGATTTGGGCCGTGCATCAATGATGCGAATCCTCTCATCTTAAACAAGAGGCTGGACCCGATCATGGGCCATGATTTTGGGCTAAGTAATCTTGATGCTTGATTGGAGTCTCTGTTTTACTTTGTATGGAAACTAGGCCTAATCTCCGTCTCCAAAATCTAGGGCCAAGCATCACTGATGGGCCAAAGGTGGTTCCTATCCAGATCAGATCCATGCACAAATTCGGAGCTTGGACCGTCTTCTACTCCTGTTACTGGGCCTGTCTCAGTTGGTGGATTGGTGCCTAAGTCTGGATTGTTGGGCCATGCAAAATTAGTCTGGATTGTTGGGCCATGCAAAATTAGGCTGGATTTTTTATAATTGTTCAGCTACCCCAGCCTTAGCCCCTCCTCCTGGTTTTCATTGGCTATTCTTAGGGGCGGTCTGGGCGCCAATGGAGTGCATTTGCCGAAGCTCGGAGTTCATTAGTACATGAGCGGAGGTTGTGATTGACGTGATGTCAGCTGAGGAGGCACCGACTTCACTGACGATCTAATTCTATCTGTTGTTGGCTCGAGGAAGCCTGTTCCTCATGTATCTTTGTCTTGTCTTTCTTTGTGAGCAGTTGTTCCACATCTAGTATCATGTCACTCCATGTGTTCCCCCTCTGTACCTTTTTTTATTTCTTTTTTTAATTGAAGTGGTTTATCCACCTTTTCAAAAATAAAAATCCAATAAATTCTAACAAATTACTGGCAAATCTTTGAAAGATTTGGGATGTTAAAAATAGAAATTATGGTCATATGAGAATGAGAATTGTTTTTCAATTGTTGGATACATGGCCTATATATACTACGAGTAATAATATTTATACTAAATAGATTTTCCGAATAATATGGATGTTGATACCTTTGTCAGTATTTACGTCATGCTTTCCTTTCTCTTCATTCTTTTTTTTTCTAAAAAAAAATAAATTTCTTTTTATCATATAAATCCTAAATTTAAACTTTTAATTGTAAATAGTAAATCAAAAACTCTTTTTCCTAAACCCTAAATTATATATAGATGTTTTAAATTTATAGTTTAGGGTTTAGGGCTTACGGTTTAGGATTTAGAGCTTAGGATTTTGGATTTTATGATTTAGTATTAATTATTTAAATTTTAAATTTTTAGAATTTTGGATATAGGAATTTAGTATTTAGGGCTTGTTTGGTGGACATGATAATGACCATTATCATATCCTACTATTTTTCTTTATTTGGTGTGCCAATAGTATATGATAATATGATCCTATTGACCCAATTTATCCTACCGGGCACATGATAATAAATCCTGTGGGGGAGTCAGGATAGAAACATGTAGGATATGATAAAAATTTAAATTTACTTTTTTACCCATTTTTGGTTTATGAAACTCATCTAGGGCTTCATTGTATCCCTTCTTTTCATCTTTTAAACGTGATGCTTGGGACAAAAAATTTATCAACAACTAAATAAGACGCTAATTTCACTATTTTAAGTAGGGTTTTTCACATTCGGAGTGGTTGAAAAGTTTCTCTGTCGATCTCATGCTTGAATAGGTTATTTTTCATCTAAATCTCTTTTTTTTATCATGTCTTAGTTTTTCTAATCGGATGAATTTTTTTTAAATTGATTTCGATGTGATGTATTTAATTTGCTATATTTATGTATCTTGGGTTATTTTTTCTTGCAATTTTTAATATATTTTGATATTTTTTTGGTTGTATGTTATTGTCTGATTGATGTTTTGGTTTCAATTGATGGTGTAATATTTTATTTTATTTTTTTGGCTTGTTTGCGCATCTGTTTAGTAATTTAGTTTTTAATTTTTTGTGAATTGTTTAGGCTTTTTTTAAAAATAATGCATTTTTTTATTTAATTACTAAAATAGATATATTTTAAATTATTTACGAATTTAGGTAAAACGGTAACGATGACACCGGTATTAGGGTTAATGGTTAGAAAATGGTATATTTTATACTGTTTTTATATGTTGTTGGAAGAAAATGGTATCCATCATACTGTTTTCATTGTTTTAATTTAGAAAAAAAAATTATGGAAAACAGGACTTAAAATCCCGTTTTCAGTGCTAATGCACGCTTCATCCCGTTTTCAATGCATTAGCACTGAAATGCACTGAACTGTCCCGTTTTCCTTTTTCAATTTTTTTTGAAAATTTTTTTTTTATCCTGTTTTTTTAATATATTTTTTTGTCTAAATTTTCTACAATTTATCATTTTAACACTTTATTTGTTTTTAATTACATTTATGTTTTTAATTACTGATTTTTTGCACTTTAATCCCACATTTTTAGTTTTAATTACACTTTATTTGTAATTATTATTGTTAATTATTATTATTGAGAATTATTTTTATTATTAGTAGTAAATTATTACTATTATTGGGAGAATTATATTCAATTATTTTGTTGATAATTTCATTATTATTAAAGAAGAAATTATTTGAAATTATTTTATTAATATTTTAATATTATTTATGAATTATTATGGTATAAATTATTTCAAATAATTATTAGAGTACAAATTAATTCAAATAATTATTTCAAGTAAGTTTAATTCTTAGATTTCACGTGGACGTGTTTTATTTGAAAATATAATTTGAAACAATAAAAATTATCTAATAATTATTTGAAATAATTTGTACTCTAATAATTATTTGAAATAATTCCTACAATAATAATTCATAAATAATATTAAAATATTAATAAAATAATTTAAAATAATTTCTTCTTTAATAATAATGAAATTATCAACAAAATAATTGAATATAATTCTACCAATAATAGTAATAATTTACTAATAATAATAGAAATAATTCTCAATAATAATAATTAACTATAATAATTAGAAATAAAGTGTAATTAAGAACAAAAATGTGGGGTTAAAGTGCAAAAAAATCAGTAATTAAAAACATAAATGTAATTAAAAACAAATAAAGGGTTAAAATGATAAATTGTATAAAATTTTTAAAAATATATATAAAAAAGGGTAATAAAAAATTTTCAAAAAAATTGAATAAAGGAAAACGGGACAGATGTCCCGTTTTCGAATTTTGATCCAGTAGACTCGGTTCCATGGTAACTATCACGGAACCAAGACGTGGCTCATTCTTAGCCATGGGTTTATAAATTTTATTGTTTTTTATTATATATTTTTTACTTTAGAAGTTATTAAATCGAGATAATCCAACGGATAAGGTTTAACCACATCTCAGTTCTATAGTAACTATCATGAAACCGGTTCCGTGGGATCATTTCTCCCCGTTTTCAGTGCATTTCAGTGCTCATGCACTGAAAACAGGATGATTAGCACTAAAATCGGGATTTTAAATCCCGTTTTCCATAAATATTTTTTTTTAAATGAAAACAATGAAAATGGTATGATGGATACCGTTTTCTTCCAACAACATTTAAAAACGATATCAAATATACTGTGTTCTAACTACTAACCCATCGTTACCGTTTTATCTAAGTCCATAAATAATTTAAAATATACCTATTTTCGTAATTAAATAAAAAAAATGCATTATTTAAAAAAAAAAAAAAAAAGCCAATTGTTTACATCGGAGGACTATCACAAACATGGCTTTTGTCATGATAAGATAGATGCCCATCTTGACCATTAAAATTTGGAAAAGCCATGACAAAGCAATACTTAAAAAACAATAGTATAGTAGAAGATGGGTGATTTCATGGCTTTTCTTTTTTGGTGACTGTGTTTATAACAATTAATTGATGGGAGGATTGTTGATTGAATATGCTTGTAATAGTTGAAGGTTTACAAGCATGCCCATCTTGACCACTAAAATCATGGCTTTTATATTATTGTCTTTGTCGGTTTTTTTATTTTATTTATTTATTTATTTTTTTTACGAACCACCAAAATTAATTCAATTGTTTGAGATGGGTGAGAACAAAATAGTATGGTAGATCTTGTAAACCCAACCATTCCATCACCCTATTCTTCGTGACTTCAATTCAACTTTTGAATAAAATAAAATAAATAAATCAAAAGTCCCTCATTTATCATGATCATGGTTGACAAAAAGGGTACTGAGTATTTATAGCTTTCCAATTATACAAACATTATTATTATCATTATCATGATCATGATCTTCGTGACTTCAATTCAACAATTGAATAAAATAAAATAAATCAATCAAAAGTCTCTCATTTATCATGATCATGGTTGACAAAAAAAAGGTACTGAGTATTTATAGCTTTCCAATTATACAAACATCGTTATTATAATAATGAGAATCTGATAAGTGCTCGTGTTAAAGTGATACGAAATATTATTTTCTTACATTGAGCATTATTTTTTTCAGATTTTATCATTGATTGATGTGCATTTGTGTCTTTTAGTGCAGGTAGGGCTGTGGAGTTGATTTAGAGAAGAAATAGCAAAATTAGGTCATGTTCGCCGTTGTTGAGGAGTTCTTCGACCAAGCAAGGAACAAGGCACGGGTTCTGAACTTGTGAGTGTGTGCGAACCTCTATTGGATGGGCACAAACGCAGCTACACTCATAAAAGTATAGCCCGTGTAGCATTGAAGAACTTCGTCAATAAGGTGGAAAGAAGCAAAAGACATGATCTACCGTTAGTTGTGTGCCTAATTCAACGGCCTCGATGAAGAACATAGAATCGGGAACATTGTGTACGCATTGTAGCAGCACTGTAGGGAAATACTGTAGCAGTTTACTATTCACTGTGAGCTAGAAATTCAAGTGCAGAGAATCCACACGGGCATATGGAAATTCCACACGCCCGTGTGGATGCCTATTTAAAGCTGCAACTCAGATTCTCAAAGGGACTTTTCGACCTATTTTTCTCCCAATTTCTGGAGTGTTCGCGGCTAGGGTTTGGAGAGGATTTTGTGGAGGTTTGGAGCGAGTCTTCGGCATCAACATCAATATCCATTGGAAGATAGCTATTGGGGGAGCTTTCATCGGCATAGATCCGACGAGGTGTGCCCTAGGCTTGACAAGGGGCTTGGTGGAAAGGACGGAGCGTCCTCACAAGACCATCGCCACGCATCACAGGGGGGTTTCATCTATGTTTGCTATTCTTATTGATTCATATACATTGATGATTTTGTATAGCTCCATGGAGAGCTAAACCCCCCGTGGGTATTCGAACTTGTAAACCCTAGGATGACATTGTTTCTATGACTTTTATTATGCTTTCTTAGTTGATGATTTTAATTGAGTTCCAATCTTGCATGTTAATTGTAATTGATTTTTCCTTAGCCGTGACACTAGGGTTTAGAATCATCTAGGTTGTCCTTTGAAATTGTGACAACTTCTATATGACTAGATTACTCGAGATTGGAGAGGGTCGAGAGGGTGAGTCGTGAGGTAGGGAAACATCCCCTTTCCTCTTCGGTGTGATTTACCCTACCTCTGTGTTCCAAGAGTTCTTTACAATCGAAGTAAAGTAAAGTTCTAGGAGATGAACTCCCCTGGGCTTAGTTGCGCGAGCAATAGAGTGAAGGGTTGTAGTGACTCCTAGTGCTGGGGCTTAACTTAGATTAGGGTTCTTTTGCCTAGACCAAATTGTTAGAACTATATTTAGGGACAGGGTCAATCACTTGGAATCCCTAGAACGTCAAGCAGTTCCACGTAGTGTGAGACTTAGGATGATGGACTCCCCTAGGGCTTAGTTGAGAGATCGACAGAGTGAAGGGTTGTAATGAAGCCTAATGCGGAGGCATAGTGTTGGAACCAGTCACGGTTGACCTTAGGTTTGGGACTGTGTGCTTAAGGACTTCCATGACTCATTAAACAGCAATAAGGGAGTATAATACATAGTCTTGCACTAGAACATTAGTCGTAGGGGGAGCTTGTCCGGGTACCCCATTTTACAGTGATTGTTCCTCTCTTTACTCTTTGCTTGCACTCTCTTACCTTTGATATTTCTTTTTCATTTTCTTGCACACACATTAATTCTTCTCTCATCACTCGTATTTCCCACTAGCTAAGTAGCAATTCCTCTTGTCTCTAATCACTACTCCCTGTGGATTCGACTACCCTCTCATCGGGTTACTTTATTATTTCGACAACCCGTGCACTTACGGGCCCCTGTCAAAGTTTTTGACGCCATTGCCGGGGAGTAGGCGTATTTTAGACAATTATTTTTTTTTTTCTATTTTAGCTATTCACCATGCATTCTATTTCACACTTTCTTTTCTATCATCGTTTTTATTTGTTTTCTTTTGTATGATTTCAGCCTCAAGGAAAATGATTGAACAACTGAGCTATTCAACACAATTACACGAATGGTGAGGAATGTGGAACAGAAGATGCAATTGTTCACAGTACAATCAGTTTCAAACTACTTTGTGAATGAACAACCCATTATCAGCCATTTTGTAGAAGAAGAAATGGGTATTGATTTTTGTTATGGTGAGCAGAATCCAAATTGTGAACTGGGCAGTGTGTTGAATCAATTTGAGCAATCCACATTATCTTCTTCGAGTTGTGATGCGCAAGAAAATTTAGAAAGGGTCCTTTCTCAGTTTAAAGCATGTTATCAAGAACAAATGCAGGAGATCTTTTCGATTGGGGTTATAGATTTGACTGAGGAAGCTTGTGAGATAGGAATTACAGAAGGAACCAAGGACCATTTCACCAAACAAGCATTAGAGGACAATTCATAAAATGTTAGCGAACAAGAATCGATTCAATTTGAGGAGATTGATAGAATGAAGGAAAGCCGATTGCGACCATCCATTGAAGAACCACCCGACTTGGAGCTAAAGACACTACCGATGCATTTGGAGTATGCATTCTTGGCAGAAGAGTCAAAGCTCCCTGTTATCATAGCATCAAATCTTTCTACTGATCAAAAGGATAAGCTTGTGAGCATGTTGAAGAAACATAAATCCGCCATTGCTTGGAAGATTTCTGATTTAAAGGGCATTAATCATTCATTTTACACTCACAAAATCCTAATGGAGGATAACTTCAAGTCGGTAATCTAACCTCAAAGAAGATTGAATCCAAATATGAAGGAAGTTGTCAAGGCAGAAGTGGTTAAACTGTTAGATACAGGAATTATTTATCCCATTTCTGATAGTGTTTGGGTGAGCCCAATACAGGTGGTTCCGAAGAAAGGAGGCATGACGGTAGTAAGGAATGAAAAAATGAACTCATTCTGACACGACCCCTTGCGTGTATCCCGCAAGTGCACGGGCTTGTCGAAGTAATAAAATTACCCTGGTGAGTGGGTAGTCGAATCCACAGGGAATAGGGATTTGGAACACAAGAATTCACTCTTTAGTTATGCGGTGCATGAAAAGTGACAATCGGTTTGATGAGAGAATTATGGAATCAATTAAAATAAAAAACAAGAAAGTAAATAGAGAGATGGGAGACAAGAAAGTGCAAGTAAGGGTAGAAGGAGAAAGACTAGCAATGAATGAAATAAGGTATATGAACAAGTTACCTCTAGGACTTATGCTTCTAGTGCAAGACTATGCTATTATACTTTCCTATTGATGTTAATTGAGTCGAGGATATCCTTAAACACACGGTCCCAAACCTAAGGTCAACCGTGATTAACCCCAACACTATGTCCCGGCATTAGAATTCACGTCAACCCTTCACTCTGTCGCTCACGCAACTAAGTCCCAGGGGAGTATTTCTACCTAAGCCTAACACTACGTGGGATTGCTGACAGGCTCCCCGAAAGTGCACGGGTTTGTCGAAGTAATAAAAGTTACCCCGGTGATAGGGTAGTCGAATCCACAGGGAATAGGGAGTTAGAATACGAGATTTCACTATTAAAACTATGAGAAGTACGGAAAAGTAGTAATCGATTTGTGTGTGAATTGCGAGAACAATTATACTAAAGACAGGAAATTAAATAGAGAAAGGTGGAAGATTACAAATCGCAAGAAAAGAGATTAAAGAGGATTTAACAATTAATGAAGTGGGGTATCCGGACAAGTTATCTCTAGGATCTATGCTTCTAGTGCAAGACTATGCTATTATACCTTCCTATTGATGCTAATTAAGTCGAGGAAATCCTTAGACTCACGGTCCCAAACCTAAGGTCAACCGTGACTAACCCCAACACTATGCCCCGGTATTAGGATTCACAACAACCCTTCACTCTATCGCTCGCACGATTAAGTCCCAGGGGAGTACATCTACCTAAACCTCACACTACGTGGGATTGCATTAAGTTTCAGGGACTCCTAGTGATTAAACCTGTTCCTATGTGTAGTTCTAACCCTTTGGTCCAGGAGGAAGAACCCTAGTCTAGATTAAGCCCCAGTGCGTAGGATTCACTTCAACCCTTCACTCCGTTACTCGCGTAACTAAGCCCCAGGGGAGTTTATCTACCTAGCACTTCACTCTATCTTGACCGCTATTAAATCAAGGAAACGGAGGTAGGGAGAAATCACACCGGAGGGGAAAGGGGTACATCGCTACCTCACAACTCTCCCTCTCAACCCTCTTCAATCTTAAAGAGTCTAATCCTATAGGAGTTGTCACACCTCCAAAGGAAAACCTAGATTGCTCTCAACCCTAGTGTCACATCTAAGGGAAAACAATAGCAAGATAAAATTAAGATCGAAACTCAATTCTTATTCATCAATAATGGAAGAGCATAATAACAATGTCAAAGAAACATAATAACCCTAGAGTTTTACAAGTCCGAATACCCACAAGGGGTTTAGCTCCTCATGGAGCTATACATGTTCATCAATGTATATAATAAAACAAGAAGTAAAGACATAGATGAAAAACCCCCTTGCGTATGGTGTGGCCGTGGTCTTGTGCGGCCGCCGGACGTCGATGACGATGCCGATGACGCGCTCCAAACCTCCACGAAGTCCTCTCCAAAACCCTAGCCGCCCTCTCCAAAGTTGAGGAGAAAATTAGGTCAAAAGATATCTCAAAAAAGTCTCCAAATCGGACTTTTATAATGTGGAGTCGCGGCTTTAAATTTGCTGAAATCGGGATTTCACACGGCCGTGTGGAATTTCCACACGCCCGTGTGAAAATTCTGGAAAACTGATTTTCGGCCAACTGTAATTTGCTACAGTACTGCTACAGTAGTTGTGCCGAAACGCTCCCGAATTCATCGTTCTTCATCGAGGCCGTTGAATTGGGCACACAATCAATGGTAGATCGTGTCGATTGCTTCGAATCGCCTAATTGGTGAAGTTCTCCTTGTTGGCATGAGTTAGACTTATTGTGAATGTGACTGCCTTTGTGCCCCTCCAAAGGAGGTTGGCACACACCCACAAGTCTATGCTCACGCCTTACTCCTTGCTTAGTCCGAAAATCTTCCCAACAATTCCAAACACGACCTAACTTCGTTCCTTTCCTGCATTTTATCTTCACAACCCTACAATTGCACACTTTTTAGTGATAAAATCTGATTAAATTAATGCTCATTGCAAGATAATAACACTTCGCATTACTATAACACGAGCACTTATCAATTGCTTTAAGCTTTAGAGATTCCTAGTGATAAAACCTGTTCCTATGAATAGTTCTAACCCTTTGGTCCAGGTGAAAGAACCCTAGTCTAAATTAAGCCCCAGTACATAGGATTCATGTCAACCCTTCACTCTGTTGCTTACGCAACTAAGCCCCATGGGAGTTTATCTACCTAACACTTCACTCTATCTCGACCGCTAATAAATCAAGGAAACGGAGGTAGGGAGAAATCACACCGGAAGGGAAAGGGGATACATCGCTACCTCACAACTCTCCCTCTCAACCCTCTTCAATCTTAAGGAGTCTAACCCTATAGGAGTTGTCACACCTCCAAAGGATAACCTAGATTGCTCTCATCCTTAGTGTCACGGCTAAGGTAAAACAATAACACAAGATAATTAAATGTGAAACTCGAATTTATTCATCAATAATGGAAAAGCATAATAACAATGTCATAGAAACTTAATAATCCTAGGGTTTACAAGTACGAATACCCACGAGGGGTTTAGCTCCTCATGGAGCTATACATATTCATCAAAATATGAAAGAAAGAATAAAGCAAAAGCATTGATGAATACCCCCTTGCGTATGGTGTGGCCGTGGTCTTGTGTAGCCGTCGAACGTCGATGTCGATGCTGATGACGCGCTCCAATCCTCCACAAAGTCCTCTCCGAAACTCTCACCGCACTCTCCAGAAGTTGGGGAGAAAGATAGGTCAAAAAGATATTCTCAAAGTCTCCAAATCGGTCCTTTATAATGCTGAGTCGCGGCTTTAAATTTGGACTTATCGGGACTTCACACGGCCGTGTGGAATTAACACACGGGCGTGTGAAGTTTCTGTCTGCTAAAAAATTAGTTCACACGGCCATGTGGAATTTCCACACACCCGTGTTAATTCTTTGGAATTCTGAAATTCGGCCGAAAGTGAACAGTAGCTTGCTACAGTGTTTTGCTATAGTACTCGCCGAAACGCTCCCGAATCCGTCGTTCTTCATCGAGGCCATTGAATTGGGCACACAATCAATGGTAGATCGTGTCGATTGCTTCAAGTCTCTTTCTTGGCGAAGTTCTCCTAAGCTACACAAGTTAAACTTGTTGTGAATGTGACTGCCTTTGTGCCCCTCTCTCTTAAGGAGGTTGGCACACACTCACAAGTCTAATCTCGTGCCTTGTTCCTTGCTTGGTCTGAAAACTTCCCAACAACGGCGAACATGATCTAACTTCGTTCTTCCTTTCTAAATTGGCTCCACAAACTTACAATGCACAAGAATACACAAATGCACACTATTTAGTGACAAAATCTAGTAAAAGATATGTTCATTGTAAGATAATAACGCTTCGCGTTATTATAACACAAGCACTTATCACATTCCAACTAGAACAGTCACGGGATGGAGGGTATGCATTGATTATAGAAGATTGAATGATGCAACTCGGAAGGATCATTTCCCATTGCTTTTTATTGATCAAATGTTGGAGCGATTGGCTGGGCATCAGTTTTATTGCTTCCTCGATGGTATATCAGGGTATTTCCAGATTCCTATCGCCCCAGAAGATCAAAAGAAGACAACATTCACTTGTTCCTACGGGACTTTTGCATATAGACGGATGCCGTTTGGATTATGCAATACACCGGCAATATTCCAATGTTGTATGACCGCCATTTTTGATGATCTTTTGGAAGACATCATGGAAGTATTCATGGATGATTTCTCGGTGTTTGGTGATTCTTTTTATATATGCTTGAAAAACTTGGAAAGAGTATTAAGGAGATGTGAGGAGACAAACCTTGTACTTAATTGGGAAAAGTGCCACTTCATGGTTCAAGAAGGCATCATTCTAGGGCATAAGATCTCTCGAATGGGGATGGAGGTAGATAAGGCAAAAATCAAAGTCATAGATAAACTTCCTCCACCAACAAATGTTAAGGGAATTCGGAGTTTCTTGGGGCATGCAGGTTTCTATAGGCTGTTTATCAAGGATTTCTCGAAGATCACACAACCATTGACAAAACTCCTCGAAAAGGATGCTCCTTCCAATTTCGGAGATGAATGTGTGGCGGCTTTTAATGTGTTAAAAGAACAGTTAGTCCAAGCCCCAATTTTGATCACACCGAATTGGAATGAACCATTCGAGCTTATGTTCGATGTAAGTGACTATGCTATTAGAGCAGTTCTGGGATAGAGAAAGGGCAAGAAATTCCAACCAATATACTATGCTAGTAAGACTCTCACAGGTGCTCAAGAGAATTATACTACTACAGAGAAAGAGTTACTAGCAGTTGTGTTTGTCCTCGACAAGTTCATGCCGTATCTCATTTTGTCCAGAGTCATTGTGTTCATAGATCATTTAGCACTCCGTTATCTCATGAACAAGGCTGATGCTAAACTAAGATTGATCCGGTGGATATTACTCCAACAAGAATTTGCATGGAGATAAAAGACAAGAAAGGGGCAGAATATGTGGTTGTAGATCATTTGTCTCGTTTAGAGGGGCGTGTGGGACAAGAGCCATCAAGCAAGGAAATTAATGATTTCTTCCCGGAGGAGCACTTACACTTGGTCCAGGACTCATCATCATCAATTGATACTCCATGGTTTGCAGACTTTGCCAATTACTTCCATGGTTTGCAGACTTTGCCAATTACTTGTCAGGGAAGGTTCTTAAGCAAGGGCTCACGTTCCAACAAAAGAAGAAGTTCTTTAGTGATTTGAAGAATTACTTCTGGGATGATCCGTTCCTCTTTCGCATCTGTGCAGATCATGTTGTTCGAAGATGTGTATCAAGAGAAGAAGGATGGGACATTTTTGCACATTGTCACTCAGGACCTGTTGGAGGCCATTATGCTTCAAGTAGAGCTGCAGAGAAGGTTTTAGCTGTTGGATTTTATTGGCCGACTCTTTTCCAAGATGCACACCAGTTTGTTGTTAGATGCGACAACTGCCAAAGATCAGGGAATTTGTCCCGCGCGGGATGAAATGCCTCAAAATCCTATGCAATTTTGTGAAGTATTTGACATTTGGGGTTATTGACTTCATGGGACCATTTCCTAAATCCAATTGAAATCAATATATTTTGGTGGCAGTCGACTATGTCTCTAAATGGGTTGAAGCTCAAGCATTGCGGACTAATGATGCTAGAACTGTGGTAAAGTTTTTAAAGAGGTTGTTCAATCAGTTTGGAACTCCACGGATTATCATTAGCGATCGAAGAACTTATTTTTGCAACACTTAACTTGAAAAGGTGTTGAAGAGATATGGCGTGCATCATCGCCTTGCCACTCCTTATCACCCACAAACGAGTGCCCAAGTAGAGGTCACAAATAGAGAGCTCAACAGGATTTTGACAAAATCAGTGAAATAAGGGAAGCGGGATTGGTCCGAGCGGTTAGATGATACACTTTGGGCTCACCGAACAGCATACAAGACTCCGATAGGAACCACTCCCTACAATTTGGTCTATGGAGAGTCATGTCATTTGCTTGAACACAAAACATATTGGGCAATCAAGGCAATGAATTTTGATTTGAGAAAAGCGGGGGAACAAAGAGTGCTTCATCTTAACGAGTTAGATGAATGAAGGTTGAAGGCATATGAGAATGCTTGAATTTACAAAGAAAGGATTCGAAAGTGGCATGACAAGCATATCAAGTTGCTGAAAGAGTTCAAAGTGGGTGATCAAGTCTTATTGTTCAATTCTAGTTTGGTCTATTTCTGGGAAAACTCAAGTCTAGATAGTTTGGGCCATACAGTCCCACTCAAATATCACCACATGGAGCGATCAAGATCACTCATTCGGAGAAGGGTACATTCAAGGTAAATGGGCATAGACTAAAACCATACTTTGGCGGCGAGGTTTGTAACAATGACAAGCAAGTACTCTTTCTTCATGAGCCCTCGTAACGTAAGTTCAGGTACGTCAAACTAAGTGACGTTAAACAAGCGCTTTTTGGGAGGCAACCCAAGCTTTTACTATTTTTCTAGGAGTTAGTTTAGTTTTAGCATGAATGAGAGTGTTGGTGTTGGTGTCTTGTTTATACATGCACGTGCGATGATTTTCTCGTGGATCTCTTGATGATTTTCGTGTGCCAGATGTTGATTGACGAAGTTTTGAGTCGTTTGAGTATGTTTCCATGGATCTCTGGTCATGTTATTATTGCCTATACAGGCCTTGAGTGTTGTGTTTGCATGTTTGAGTTTTTCTACAGAGCCTGTAAATTTTTCTAAGTCATCCAGAGAAGGCACACGATCATGTGGAATTTCCACACGGTCATGTGTTGCCGTTCAGAGCTCGTTCAAAGAGGACACAGGGGCGTGCAAGTGCCCCTGTGAACTATCCTATAAAGGGCACACGGCCGTGTGGATTCCTACAGACTTCAACTCTCCACCCGAAGAGTCCACATGGGTGTGTGGATGCCCCTGTGAGTACCCTTGTGTTAAGCCACACGGCCATGTGAAACTCTGCAGAGACTTCCCTTCCATCCCGAGAAAACACAGGGGCGTGTGACTGCCCCTGTGAATGAGCTTGTGATAAGCACACGGCCGTGTGGATGTTTTACATGGCCGTGTGGAACACTTAGAGATTTCTCGGGTAGATCCAGAGAGGCCACAGGGGCGTGTGGGTGCCCCTGCGGCCGGCCTTGTGTTCTGGCCAGGTTGGGCACATAGTCGTGTGGAATTTTTACACGGCCGTGTGAAATTGTTCAGATGCCTAAAGTGCTTTCCCAAGAGCACACAAGGGTGTATGGGTGCCCCTGTGAGGCTCCCCTGTGAAGGCACACGGCCGTGTGAAATTTACACATGGTCGTGTGGGTGTGTTCAGAGAGTAACCAGAGAGAACACAGGGGCGTGTGACTGCCCCAGTGGATCCTTTTAGTAGAGGCACACTGCCGTTTAGATGCCCAGAAAGCTAAAGCTGCGGCTGTTCTATTAGAATCACTCGTGCCTCTTTATTCTTAACTTTCAAACACTCCGAGAACACTCCCTCCAACTCTCCCGACTTTGTCCTAGTGATTCTAGAGGTTTTAGGGGCTTTCTTCCGACATTTCTTCGAACTTTTGATTTTCCTTTCGTCGATAAGCCTCCTCTTAACCCTCTCTTCGTCAATCTTGATTTATTTGATCATTGTGGTTGATTTCGCTTCGATTGCATGCTTATATTACTTGCGAATTTACCTAGAAAGAATTTACATTGAATTATGTTGTATTTGGAGATTTTTGAAAGGGCCACGACCGTGCGCTTTCACACCCCGAAGATCCACACGGGCGTGTGGAATTTCCACATGGCCGTGTGGATTCCTGCAGATTAAATTCTTAAGTTCTATTTGATCATTTTCTTTTCAATCTTGCAGGTATGACTTCTAGATCAAAGAAAGCGACCGGTAAACGTCCTCATTCACCCTCACTAGAACAGATTGAGTTCTCTATACGCTAGCACTAGGCTCGATTCGAGCGGTTATCAAGACTGAGATTTGGACAGTCCTGATTCCCAGATTTAGGTGCTCTGAGAGAGATATAGATGGGTAGTGAGTTGGCCGATGAGGTGGACGAGCTTCTTTTCGTCGGTAGCTGGCGATATTTGCTATCTATTTCGAGAGCCAGCCAGTCGCATGCTGACATTGGAGGTGTTGTCATCTTTTGAGTTCGATAGAGATTACAACAGTTTTTCAGACATCGACATCATCCAGTTCCGTGCATTGGGATAGAGCCATAGCATGAGTATGACGCAGTTCTCAGTCCGACTGGGATTATACGATGAAGTGTACACGGACACGGATGAGTATGAGCAGTTACCCATGGACTACCCGGGTATCTTGATCCCACAGCTAGCATATAGAGCCTTGTGTGGAAAGGGTCAGTACGAGACGAGCGTCTCGAAGGTGACATGCCTTTCCCGGCCAGCGTACAGATATATTCATGCCATACTGAGCAGGTTAGCGAGTGGCTGAGGAGATAGCACCGGAGTAGTGAGCCGTCAGGACTTGCTTTACTTATACTCCATGGTGCAAGATGTACCACTCCACCTAGTGCACATCCTAGCAGAGTACTTGCGCCACCAAGGCAAGTACCCTATGGTTGGAGTGATCTTTTCAAGCCCATACATTATGAGACTTCTCATCTGGATAGGTCTCCTAGACAGTGGGTAGGGGCCGAGAAGACAGTGATACCCGTTCCTCTCGGTTTGGAGACATTGAGGCTGATGGGTATGGTCTACAGATGTGGACCAAGGGTTTATGCATTGATAGTACTCCAGCCAGAGTAGGCCGAGGCAGAGGGAGACAAGGCTGGGGAATCGCAGCTGACCTTGCAACTACCTCCAGAGCAAACAGAGACACAGGTACAACCCACAGCACCGGAGCCACCTCCTGTGCGTATATTTTCTCCCTCTCGAGGCTAGGACAGATTGGAGCGCCTCAAGAATGCTTTGGGGGTTCTCCAGACTGAGGTAGCTGAGATCAGAGCTACACAGGTTGCACAACACACTGAGATCATGGCCCAGTTTCCCAGTTTTCATCAGCTATTTAAGAGGGCCATGACTTCACCATTTGTAGTACAGCCTCGAGCATCTCCTGCACCACCCTCACCAGTAGCATCACCACCAGTCGATCCACCGGCATCAGTATAGCCTATAGTAGCACCCGAGCTGACCACTCAAGACACCGACTCTGAGGCGTCTTAGTTTTCTTTTACTTGATTTTATTTGTACTTTTATTTCTTATGTTTGGACTTGTAGTACTCAGAAAGGATCTTCCTTCTGAGTTTATCTTTCTGTTGCTTTATCTTTTCTCGAGTTGTATTTCATTTCTCTATCTTTATATACTCGATTTTTATTTTTATTGAGCTACACTGAACCCCTTGTGTATGTGTGTAGATGTTCTTGGATGTTTGGAATTTGAGGAATAGTCATAGGCACGGTCATGGGACCGTGTGTGCTCCACAACCCGTTAAGACTCAACTCTCAATGAATATTGCTCCATCGAGCGTAACACTTGGAGTTCAGGGGAGTATTGTTTCAATTGTCCACTCTCACATAATTTGGTTTATTTGTTATACCTGTTATTGTGCTTTCATGCGTACATTGGGGATAATGTAGATCTTAAGTGTGGGGGGAGCTCACATTGCACACACCTTTACTTGCGCGTTCAATTGCTTATGCTCATGTAGCCGTGGCGCTTTACCTTAGTTGCAACGGTTGTATTCTTAGAGTCTAGGAGAATTTTTAATATTGTATCTCATCATGCTCTAGTTTTTACTTGAATTTTAGGAAATTTTTGCTCGATTATCTCATATTGCACTACTCACTCTTGAAACCTTTTGGAAACTCAAGTTCGATGTTTTAAGGACTAGTTTATCATCGTTTTAGTTGAGATGTAGTTTTGGTTTGAGAGATAAAAAAAAAACTTGTGAACTTGTGAATATTTGTTTGGTTTTAAATTGTGCCTTTAGGGTGGAAAGAGCTACAACCTATAATGTATGTAGCTACTGTCATAAGTCGGATACAAGTTATGCCCTAATGAGAGAAAGAGCTATCTCATGGGATGTGTGAATGCTACTACCCCTGTAGAAAGAGCTACCTCCTCGAAAGTGTGAAAGCCAACTTTGGCGGCCGCCTAGGAAAGGGCTACCTTAGAGGTTGTGTGAAGCTACTACCTCCCCACTTTTGTATATAAATAAGTCCTTCTAATAAGAGCTTTAAGGAGTACCTTTTGGGTTAACTTGAGTGTGTTCACACACACTTACACATTTTTGAGTTATTGTCCTTTTTTATTCAAGTTTTTAGCTAGAGCAATAATACCTTCATGCAATGTTTTGATTTCCCCTTACTTGTAGAATGCTTCCTTTGCATACTTTTGGTGAACCTAAGGCTGAGCACTTTCAATTGTTCTTCCTAAGTACGTTCATGATTTATTTTTGCTTGAGGACAAGCAAAAGCTGAAGTGTGGGGGAGTTTGATAAGTGGTCGTGTTAAAGTGATACGAAATATTATTTTCTTACATTGAGCATTACTTTTCTCAGATTTTATCATTGATTGTTATGCATTTGTGTTCTTTTGTGCATGTAGGGTTGTGGAGTAGATTTAGAGAAGAAATAACAAAATTAGGTCATGTTCGCCATTGTTGAGGAGTTCTTCGACCAAGCAAGGAACAAGGCATGGGTTCTGAACTTGTGAGTGTGTGCCAATCTCCATTGGAGGGGCACAAAGGCAGTCACACTAATAAAAGTATAGCCCGTGTAGTATTGAAGACCTTCGTCACTAAAGAGGAAAGAAGCAAACGACATGATCTACCGTTGGTTGTGTGCCCAATTCAACGGCCTCGATGAAGAACATGGAATCGGGAACATTTTGTGCACGAGTACTGTAGTAGTACTGTACGAAAAAATACTGTAGCAGTTTACAGTTCACTACGCGCCAGAAATTAAAGTCCAAAGAATCCACACAGGCGTGTGGAAATTCCATAAGGCCATGTGGATGCCCTATTTTAGCCTATTTAAAGCTGCAACTCAGATTCTCAAAGGGACTTTTCGACCTATTTTTCTCCCAATTTCTGGAGGATTTGCGGTTAGGGTTTGGAGAGGATTTTGTGGAGGTTTAGAGCCAGTCTTCGACATCAACATCAACATCAACATCCGTTGGAAGATAGCTATTACGGAAGGTTTCGTCGACACCGATCTGGTGAGGTGTGCCTAGGCTTGACAAGGGGCTTGTTGGAGAGGACGGAGCAGCCTCACAAGACCATCTCCAAGCATCACAAGGGGGTTTCATCTATGTTTGCTATTCTTATTGATTCATATACATTGATGATTTTGTATAGCTCCATGGAGAGCTAAACCCCCCGTGGGTATTCGAACTTGTAAACCCTACGATGACATTGTTTCTATGACTTTTATTATGCTTTCTTAGTTGATGATTTTAATTGAGTTCCAATCTTGCATGTTAATTGTAATTGATTTTCCCTTAGCCATGACACTAGGGTTGAGAATCATCTAGGTTGTCCTTTGAAGGTGTGACAACTTCTATATGACTAGACTACTCGAGATTGGAGAGGGTCGAGAGGGTGAGTCGTGAGGTAGGGAAACGTCCCATTTCCCCTTCGGTGTGATTTTCCCTACCTCTGTGTTCCAAGAGTTCTTTACAATCGAAGTAAAGTAAAGTGCTAGGAGATGAACTCCGCTGGGGCTTAGTTGCGCGAGCAACAGAGTGAAGGGTTGTAGTGACTCCTAGTGCTAGGGCTTAACTTAGATTAGAGTTCTTTCGCCTAGACCAAAGGGTTAGAACTATATTTAGGGACAGGATCAATCACTTGGAATCCCTAGAACTTCAAGCAGTTCCACGTAGTGTGAGGCTTAGGATGATGGACTCCCCTGGGGCTTAGTTGAGAGATCGACAGAGTGAAGGGTTGTAATGAAGCCTAATGCTGGGACATAGTGTTAGAACTAGTCACGGTTGACCTTAGGTTTGGGACTGTTGGTTAAGGACTTCCACGACTCATTAAACATCAATAAGGGAATATAATACATGGCATAGTCTTGCACTAGAATATTAGTCCTAGGGGAGCTTATCCGGGTACCCCATTTTACATTGATTGTTCCTCTCTTTACTCTTTGCTTGCACTTTCTTGTCTTTGATATTTCTCTTTCATTTTCTTGCACACACATTAATTCTTCTCTCATCACTCGTATTTCGCACTAACTAAGTAGCAATTTCTCTTGTCTCTAATCACCACTCCATGTGGATTCGACTACTCTCTCACCGGGGTACTTTACTACTTCAACAACCCGTGCACTTTCAGGCCCCTGTCAGAATCTATGCCATGAATTGAATATGCTCATGGGGCCTATCATAATTTATATATTTTGCAAAACTACTTGTAGTTATTTGTTATTTACATTTCTCTATGGTGGCTTTTTGTTTCCCAATACATATAATTTATGATTAACAGTAGTGATATATTCCCGCATTTTAATAGCTTTCATTAAATCCAATCATTGAAAATATTTATATGTAAGTATCTTGAAACATAAATTATATAAATTTGTCTATTTATTGAAATTGTTGTGTTCTATATCATTTATATAGATAAATATGGATTCAGAGAAGTAACTTGAGATTATGTCATATCTAATATTGGTGCTAATGTTTTCAGAGATAATTTGGATTTGTTTTATAATTTTTATGTCAAAGAGTCATTATGCACTATGGTTTTATGAAAGTAATATTCTTAGGCATCAACTAATAGTTAGAGAAGGCTTTAGGAGTGAATTTCTAGATAGTTTGTTTAATGAAGATGATCAAACTTGCATCGATCAACTTTGTATGGATATTCGGGCCTTCCAGTTACTATTTGTCCTCCTTCATAATAATGGGAGATTAAAAGAGGATGGACAAGTAATTATTGAAGAACAAGTGGCTATGTTCTTACATATATTAGCACATCATTCTAAGAATCGTGTTATTAAGTTTATGTTTAAAATATCAGGAGAAACAGTTAGCAAGTACTTTAATTTAGTGTTAAATGCTATCTTACGAATGCAAGAGACACTTCTTAGAGAACAAGACCTTGTTCCAGAATATTGCTTAGATGAAAGATGGAAATGGTTTAAGATGTGGTGATTTTATATCTTATCTTTAAATCCATTTTATAATTAATAGTTTAGTTCTATGTTTCTCATAACATTTTGTTGGTGATTTGTTTCAAGGGTTGTCTTGGGGCATTAGATGGAAGACATATCATTGTTAATGTGCCAGCAATTATTAATCCCAGATATCGTAATATAAAAAAAGATATATCTACCAATGTCCTAGGTGCATGTTCAAGAGATATGAAGTTTATATATGTGTTAATAGGATAGGAAGGATCAACATCAAATTCAAGGGTATTAAGAGATCCCATTTCTAGGAGGAATGGTTTAATAGTTCCTACATGTAAAAACAATTATGTGGGACAATAATTTATAATTTTATTTAATGAGTAATAAATTAGAAGTCTATTTAACTATTATAATTTATTACAGGGTATTATTATCTTGTGGATGTTGGATATGCAAATTGTGAATTTTTTCTTGGTCCATATAGAGGCTATCGGTATCATCATAGTGAATGGAGACAAGGGCATATAGGTTGCCTTTCATGCATTCGCACAAACTCACGGTTGGTACTATATTAGAAAGTGTTTGTTTGCCTGAATTTGAATGTAATTGGATTTTGTAAATATGGTGAGTCCTAAAATTCTTTGCTTGTTTTAAAAATTTCAATTTTATTTAAAAATTTAAATCCAATACATAGGGGATTTTGCTTTTCAGCCAAAACAACTGTAAAAGAAAATCCCAGATTTCAAATCCCTCACATGACTGTCATGCGAGAGATTCATGGGTTCATTAGAAAGGGGCCGGTGAGACGACTTCCTCGCCTCCTTGCTTTTTTGTCAAAACTAGGCATTCAACAAATCTAGTGAATTATCTTTCTTCCATGAAGGATGTCATTTAGTAATGTCAATCTCAGCAGGTTTCTTGTAGCTCCAATCATCTGAAGTTTTTGAACTCTTGTCAAGCTTTTAACTTGATTCTAAGGCGCTTGCAAGACCCCTTGTGTATGTTCTTCTCCTTATAATCCATGGATTTTTCTTTTTTTGTTTTTGTTTTTCTTTTCTTCTTCTCCTTTCACTAGGTTTACTCTCTTGTATTTTTAAATACTATGATTTACAAATACATTGTAATTGAAAATCCATTGCATTTTCAATTACATCTAATTCAACACCACCTTAGTTTTCATTCTATCTCAAGGGTCTATGCTTTTATGAAAACATGGCATTTCATATATAGTAACATCTTATTTTAATTTAATAAGAAATTAATAAAAAAACCCCTTAATTTCACGAAGTCTTAGCAAATATAAGTCCTTTCACAAATTACAATTAAGTGTTCATATTTCTTTTAAATCTTTGATTATCATCAACTTTTACATATGAGCCATTTAATTTCAATCCAACCCTCCACACATAAACAAAATCATTATAAAAAAAAAGGAAAATTACTTAAAAGTCCCTGAGAAGTTTCAAACTTCCACTGCAGTCCCTCTGACATTTTCGTTTCTCTTTAAATCCCTCCTTTTTAAATGCAAATTTCATTTAGTCCCTGTCGTTGCTTGCGTCAGTTAAAGAGGGATGAAATTACACAAATGCCCCTGTACAATAAAACAAAAAGTAATAAAGCAAAAAGTAACTTTCATGTCCATGTCAAATCCCATTTATTGTAAGTAAGGCTATGCAATATATTATGTCAGAAAGAGAGTATATTTCACTCCTTCTTCTTCTTCTTCTTCTTCTTCTTCTTCTCACCTTGGGTTGGGTTTGTCGTTCTTCATCTTGGTCCATTGCCAAAGGTTGAAGTAAACTCCTGTATGCGTAAGTTGTTGTTCTTTATGTTCTTGTTGTTGTTCTTCATGTTCTTGCTGTTGTTCTTCATGTTCTCGTTCTTCTTCTTGTTCTTCTTGTTAGTGTTCTTCTTCTTTTCGTTCTTGAACTTCTTCTTTTTGTTTTTATTATTGCGTTGTTGTTCTTCCTGTAATTGCTTTTGTTATTTCTTCTATTTACATTGTTGTTTTTTTTTATTGTTGTTGTAGTAGTACAATGGAAACTTACTCTACCGTGGCGAGATTCAAAAGAGAAGCCCGTGTGCTACAATTTACTGTATTAAGTTCATGGGAGTCAGTCATGGGTGAGATATGTGCCCGTTGGTCCCTAGATGCTTCTGAAGTGATAGTGAAGTTCGTTACGCCTGACTCATATAAGACGCTTTACCCCATTGAGTCCGAAGTGGATTTTCAACGAATGTGTCATATATACCATAGCTTTAACAAGTTCGTCGTCAACATCATTGTCGAGGAAGTGCGTGTCTCTGTAGATGGAAACTCGGGCTCGTTGATCCCATCGTAATAAAACAACGAACTCTAGTAGTTGTTAATTGTGTTATACGTGTTGTTGTTTGAATAGATTTCTGCCCTTTTGAATGTGAATTTTATTTCGTGTCGTATATTATTGTTTCCTGTGTATAATATTGGTTTCCTGTGTATAAAATTATTTTTCTGTGTATAATATTGGTTTCATGTGTAAATATTAGATTTGTTGTGTATAATATTCACTTCCTGTGTATATAATATTTTGTTTCCCTTGTATTTCTGGGTTTTCGAAAGCAAGGGGGTCCTTGTCGGACAGCATAAACCCCAGTGGCAATAGTTTCCTCTACCAACATAATTCTTCTGGGGCGCTGAGTGTTATCGGGTGTACCGATGCACACGATTGTTCAACTTTGCAAGTAGGCCAACGGTTTGAGAACGCAGATCATTTTAAAGATTGCCTGAGAAGCATAGCTATCAAGAAAAATTTTGACTTTACGTTTATAAAAAATGACAAAATGAGGGTGACTGTAAGATGTGCTGCCCCAGAATGCCAATGGAGAGTGCATGCTTCTAAAGAGGGAATTCATGACACGTTCCGGCTGAAGACAATGCAACCAACTCACATTTACGGTGGAGGCATTGGTACGACAGCGCATCCAAAAGCAAGCAAGAAGTGGGTTTCTGAACGTGTCATGAAAAAATTAAAAGAAAACCCGTTGTACAGAGCTGTTGACATACAAAAAGACATATTGCGTGACCATGGTGTTCGCCTACCATACAAACGTGCTTGGATGCGGGAGGAGGTTGCCAGTTCGGTTATTCACGGTAGTGAGGTTAGTAGCTACGATTTGCTTCTATGATACACTGATAAAGTATCGGAGACAAATTCTGGTAGCGTTGTCAGCATTAAGAATGAAGGTGACCGGTTTAAGCGTACTTTCTTTTCATTTGGGGGTTGTTTATTAGGGTTCAAGCAGGGATGCAGGCCATTACTTTTCATTGATGGAATTCATTTGCTATCTATCCTCCCTTATGTGTTTATATTTCCTGTGTATTATTCTGCGTTCCTATGTAGAGTTTCTTTTTTTATGTGTATTGTTTTTGGTTTTTGTGTATATATACTCATTTCAAGCATATTCGTTTGCGTTTCTATGTAGATATCCTCTTTTCCTGTGTACGTTTTTGGGTTTTTGTGCATATATCAACTTTTCTTGTGTATGTTTTTCCGTTTCTGTGTATATATTTCCTTTTATTGTTCTGAGTTTCTATGTAGATATCTTTATCAATATGGATTTGATAACTAATTACATAACCAAGTTTTCAATCACAAAGAAATATATGAAATACAAATAGATGGTATGGGAAATTAATAGTTCATGTCAGTTGGCATAACGTCATAAACCCATCCCTGCCAGTGTTAACTTCGATGCATAACTCGAAAAGATCCCACTGAGAAGTTAAACGGAAATTGTAAGTCACTACGTACGAGAGAATATGTTCGCAGTTCCATAATGTATTTGCGTCACTTACCATGTCGACAGAGTCTGAATCATAAGTGTCTGATTGGAGTGACGAGTAGTGCATGTACTGCTGCTTTTGATTGTCCAAAACTAGTAGATGGTAATGACCGTTGAGGACGATTGGCATAAGTATTAGATCCGCCGTCTTGTGCCCATATATGACATCTTCCATCAGGTACAATGCTTGTTCAGCTGCAAATTGCAATTTCTGCATTGCAAGCGCCAAGGCCCGCGTCAGGACTACACGTTTCTTGAACTCCAATGGATTTCTTTGCAATTCATCACGGAGCATAAGTACGAGGGCATCCAACACATCGTCGGGTACATTTTCTTTTCCTTCGAGAAGGGCGTACAGGTGATCACGGGTGGTAAACCCGTTATCATCAGCATCCCTCCAAATGACAGAACCATATAAAGAAGTACACATGAGATCATAAAATTATACACAGGAAACAAAAAATATACATAGGAAACAAAATAATATACACAGGAAACTAAGTAACATACACAGGAAAGGACAAATATACACAAGGAACTACAAATATACACAGGAAAATAAAAACAATACACAGGAAAGTAATTATATACACAGGAAACGAAAATTATACACATTAAACATATTTTATAAACACGACATCATAAATAATCACAAGACTCAGCATGATAAAGACATGAAACATATATCATACGAAACAAAAACAATACTTGTCGACACGTGTGTTCAGGTAGATGGTGATGGCTCCTCGTTCGAGTTCGTTAAGCTTTGCAAAACCCGGGTAGGTCTTCCTCTGTGGAAGGAAACCTAAGTCAGACTTCTTCTGATCCTCGTAGTAAACTTGCCTTTTGCTAGTTTATGCTTCCGTAACTCGGTCAGGGATTTAAGTAGCGCGTTGACAGCTTGTAATGCTTCATCATCTGCTCTGGAGACGTCACTCGAGGTGGAAGCCTTTTTAGAAGGCTTGTTCTTCTTTGGTGGTGGAACCCTCTTTCTAGGAGCTCTTTTTTCTCATATGCACTATTAAAATATATTATAAATTATATGAATATTATTTTTTATAATAATAAAAATAGAATTTTATTTAAAATTTTAAACTAATTTAGCAATTTTAATTTTATTTTGGTATAATTAATAAAATTAACTTTAAAAATTCTTTAGAAATATAAATGCAATGATATGGAATTTATGATTGGTGATATTTTTTTAGAATTTAGATATAATGAATAAAATAAGTTTAATTTTTAGAAATATATATAAAATATTAATTTGATTACTATTAAAGATTTTGAAGGATATATATGCATATGTTTAGGGGTATATACATGTAAATAAATTAAATTTTAAGGAGGAATATATGACATTTATTTATTTAATTATTTTACGATGTACACGTGATTATCTGAATTTTTATAAGTATACGGACCAGAAAAAAATAAATTTATTAAATAAACATGCATACATTTTTCAAACTAGCTCTTAACCATTTTATTAATCAAAATATAATTCCAATGTAGACAAAAACTTGACTTTATTTATTTATTTATTTATTTATTTATTTATTGCACAAAAAAAGGTTGGCAGCGGTTCCCAAGGAAAAAGCCAAAAAAGCAGGGTAAATTGGACATTTCACAGGACTGAAATGATGGCAACTTGTCAGAGGGGCATTGATGTAATTTCACCTTCTTTTAAATGAATCCGTTATCTCTGTTAACGCTTTTTGGACTGAAAAGTAATAAGTTAATAAAAGAGGGATCTATGAGGAAGTTGCATACTTTAAGGGACTATATGGGAAAAAGTAAAGTTTTCAGGGATTTTTTGGTACTTCCCCGTAAAAAAAAATTATTATAATAAATTCTCAAATATTACCCGCAGATCTTTGAAAGATTTGGGATGTACAAATAGAAATTATGGTCTTATGAGAATGAGGATTGTTTCTTAGCTGTTGGATGCGTGGCCTATAAACTACTGATGCAATGAGCCCACATTGATGGTAGAGAACTAAGTAATAATTTTTTTTTTTTTTTATTTCAGTTAGTTCTGTGACCAAAATACATATTTAGAGTCGTGCATGC
Source organism: Dioscorea alata (assembly GCA_020875875.1). NCBI lineage: Eukaryota > Viridiplantae > Streptophyta > Magnoliopsida > Dioscoreales > Dioscoreaceae > Dioscorea > Dioscorea alata. Next base: position 11,662,228 of record CM037027.1, read on the forward strand.
AACTAAAGGAAAACAAAATTGATACAGTCCTACGTCCACGCCCACATCCAGCTCCAATAACCACAAATAGCATACATTCTCCCAACCGTCCCTAACCAACACAGCCCCAAATATATCCCACAAGGAGTAATCAATGAAGCCAAAGCCAAATAAGAGCCCCTTCTCTCCCACTCGGCAAGGGACACGGAGGTCCATCCCTCATTCCCCACCGAGGATGGCCTCCGTGCTCTACGCCGCCGTCTCCCACGGTCCCACCATCCTCACCGACCTCCTCTCCTCCGGTGACAACCCCGACCTCTCTTCCATCGCCTCTCGCTGTCTAGCCAACGCCCCTCCCCACCACCTTCACTACACCCACACTTCCCAAAACCGCATCGAAGCTTTTGTCATGGCTGACCCTTTCATCTTCTTCGCCATTGCTGACGAAGCTCATGGACGTTCTGAGCTCCTCCAGCTCCTCTCTCGTCTCTCTGACGCTCTCTCTTTCTCCCCCGCACTTCGAAAAATCAAGGCCACAGGCCCTAGTGCTCCTTATTGTTTGCAAAATGAACTTCTTCCTGTTCTTCGCCGTGTCATGCTCCCTTCTCTTTGTCATCCTCAATCTCATGCCGCACCTTCTCCATCTCATGATGATAGCAAGGCTAGCGCTTCTGTTCCCCATTGTATATGGCCAATGCCGTCCCCTTCCCGGGAGGAATCCTCCGGCCAAGAGAACAAGGACAAGGATAAGGATAAGGACAAGGATAAAGAGAAGGATAAAGACAGGGATAAGGAGAAGGAGAAGGATAAGGTAGAGATGAAGAAGAACAAAAAGAAAGAGAAGGAGAAGGAGAAGCAAAAGAAGAAGAAGGAATGTTATCATCACAATGTCATGTCTATAAACATTATTACTTTTTAAGGGGCGAACTTGGAGCTTCATTTCTCTCACACAACTTTAATGTCAATTAATTTGCCATGCCATGCAATTGCTCCAAGTTCATTGCATGACTTTTCCAATATATTCGTTCTTTGGTAGTTGTTTTTGTTTTGTTTTGTTTTGTTTTGGGATTTTTTTTTCGGTTAAATTTGTTTTAATCTTTTAGATTTTGAGGATTGAAATCATAATCATCATGCCTGATAATATCAAAAAGACATGTTAGAGTATTTTGAAAATAATAGAATCCATTCTTCTTATTCCTATTATGAGAAATCTTAATTCTTGCCAAACTAATTATGGCAAGAACCACAATCCCTTCCTCTTATCCATTCTTTTTAAAATTAGAATGTGTGTCATATTGTTGTGAATATGTCGGTAAGCCATATGACTGATGATAAGAAAAAAAAAGGTATATTAAATCCTAAGTTTAGGGTCTTATTTTGAGAAATAAAAAAAAAAGGCTCTTTTTTGAATTTGTTTTGAAAGAAAAACTTCTCCACATGTAGGTTTTAGCTAGATCTCTGGGCACAGATATCTGACTTGTATGATGACCATTCCACAAGCTCTGCAAGCTACCACGTGTTTCTGAAGTTATCTATATATTAGGATAGACAAACTGTTATAAAAATAAGTTTGTTGATCAGCTTTGTAAGAGCCATAGTTTACTTTTGTTTGTTAGTTTATGTAACTAAATTATTCATAACTCATTCCTATCTTGCTTTCAAAATTTTAACATTGCATAGTTTCATGTCATTCATTTTTTATTAAATATTTCTTTTTTTTTTTATTTGTTACATTTTAGAGTTTTTTTCACGTCTTTTTACTTGTCTATTTAGAAATTTTGTGCAATATTAAATATTATTTTTTTAAATTTACCATTTATATTTAATGTACTTCCATAACTTCTAATAAATTATATTCAACTATACATTTTTCAATTTAATGTACTTCCATAACTTCTAATAAATTATATTCAACTATACATTTTTCAATGCATATTTTAAATAAAGATAATATTGGAAAGTTGATATAATTTTTATATATTTTAGGTTATCAGCTAACTTTAACTAATTTTTCTTAATCGATGTGAATTAGGTAAAATTGAGAAGTAAAAGGAACGGATGGAGTATTTTATAGGGTATACGTGAGTACAATTGATGCGGGTTACACTACACTAAAAAAGAGTTATAGAGGCGGTTTTCAACACCTATAGAGGCGGTTAAAACCGCCTCTATAGCTTTAGCGGTGAATTTTTCACCAGCCTCTCAATCGGCTCGTATCAAGCCGGCTCTAAACTTTAGAGCCGGTTTGATACAACCGTTGGGGTAAACTAATAGCTAAGGACGCGGTTTTTAGAGGCGGTTATAACCGTCTCAAAAAATATTTTATCTATAGAGGCAGTTATAACCGCCTCTACAATTAAAATTTTAGAACTCTAGTTATAGTTTTAGAGGCGGTTAAACTCTAGTTATAGTTTTAGAGGCAGTTATAACCGCCTCTAAAATTAAAATTCTAAACATCTAGTTATAGTTTTAGAGGCGGTTATAACCGTCTCTAATATTAAAATTTTAAAACTCTTGTTATAGTTTTAGAGCCGGTTATAACCGCCTCTATAATTAAAATTTTAAAACCCTAGTTATAGTTTTGGAGGCGGTTATAACCGCCTCTAAAATTAAAATTTTAAACCTCTATTTATAGTTTTAGAGGCGGTTATAACCGCTTCTACAATTAAATTTTTAAAACTTGTTATAGTTTTAGAGGCGGTTATAACCACCTCTAAATTTATTCATTAATTAAATTAAATTAGATATTAATATTTTTTTTATACTAATAATACATAAATTTGTTTAACCTGTAAATCACAAATATGAACCTTTCAATACATTAAAAAATATGCTAAATTCAATATCATTGACTTTAATTGACAAATTAAGAACTAGATTGCAATGTATTTTGATTAATAACAAAATTTTTGAACAAAGTAGCAATATACAAGGAAGGATTCCCATATTTGAAAAGAATTATACATACAAGTTGTCTCTATTGGTAATATGTGAGAAGTTTTGTTAACAAAAAAGTTCTCCTTTTAGCTTTGCAACTCCCTCTCATGTTCAAGAAGACTAGCTCTAGTATATAAGGACTTTGAAAGCATTAGGCAATCAATAACATGATAGATTGTTTGAAAATGCTTTCCATAGCATTAGGATGAAGAAACATTTGAATATTGTGAGTGCTTTTCAGCATCACTGAACATAGGATTCTCTGCAATAAAAATAATGAACAAATATTAGATACTGAAAAGGAATAGTAAAAGCCAATAAAGGATTTGAGAGCAAAACACTTACACAATAAAAAGCCTTAAAGTGATATTAATGCAAATTAATCAGCAACAAAATTCGTTCATATCAATAGTAAATTTGGACAGCTTAACAAATCCAACTACATGAATAGGCCACAACAGCAAATAAGCTTGCCAAAATTAACACAACCACAAATAACCAAAAATAAAGTGAATATTCAATTATCTTAACAACAGTGATGATTTCACAATGGGAAGAAGGTCCTCAAGCTAATGAGTTTGTTCTTTGTTGCCTCCATTCCTGATAAAAACCAAAAAATGTCACTTTAAAATAGTCAATCATATCATGTCATATACTTCACTCTTTCTTGCCTCCATTCCTGATAAAAACCAAAAAATGTCACTTTAAATCAGCAAAATCTTATCCAAACAAATTTTAAAGTATATCTCAGTCCTCTTCACTAACTCTCACTACACCAAATCAGGTCTTTCGCGGCGTTTACCTGGCGGCGTTTCTTACAAACGCCGGTACCAAATTCCATTTTGCGGCGTGTTTTAAATGAAACGCCACGAAAGTTACTTGGAGAGGTAAGATAGAACTTTGGCGGGAATTTTTTTTCCCATCAGCGGCGCGTTTAATATAAAACGCCGGTAAAGGGTCTTTCCTTGGCGGCGTTTGTAATGCGAAACGCCGGACAAATTCATTTCCAATACTAAATTATATGTAATTCATTTTTATGGCGTCGTTTATAGTTAGAAACGCCAGAGATTACAACGGCATTGTTGGTCTTTGCCGGCTTTATGTATGCGGCGTTCGGTAAAACGCCAGGAAAGCATCACGACCTTCTTATAAACCTTTGCCCTTTTGCCCAGCGTCCGGCGTTTCCTTGCCTTCCCCGTCATCGTCCACACCGATCAGCCGTCCGGAGTTTTCGCATCATCGCCACCATCTTCCCCGTCAGTCGGCTGGCATCGTCCACACCGATCAGCCGCCAACCTCCCCGTCAATTGCCAGCGTCTCCCCCATCGATTGCCAGCCTCTTCCCCATCAATCAACGGGCATCATCCTCACTGATCGGCCGGTATCTTCTTATCCACGACATTGCCACTGTGGTTTCATCTAATTTTGTTTCTAGGTTTCCCTAACTTCTTACCATTGAATGTGGCTCCCTTGTAGTGAATCATCAACTGTTGATTTCATCTGCACCCTCAAAGAAGGCCCCGTGCGCACTCCTTCCCATTCTCAGATCTCTTCGCCTTTCAAGGTACCTTGGATCCCTTCTCTCGTCCTGAATTTCATCTTTTTTTCACTGAATTTCAGTGTGCCAATTGAGATCATCTCTAGAACTATTTCAGTGGCTGCAGGCATTTCATTCCAAGCCGATTCCAAGCCCTCAAGGATTATAGAAGTTCAGCTTGACAAGCTCAAGGTACACCCGCGACCCTCTCTCCTTTGTGGGGGGTACCAATTTCGTTAATTTTCTGTTTGTGCAGTTTAAACCTGAGAATTTCAGAAATATGGATTTTTCGATGTGTTGCATATATAATTGTATTCTGTTGGAGTTCTTAGGTTTTGATTTGAGCATATATAATTTTTCTGAAGAAATTGCAACAATGGCTTTACTTTTTTGATTGGATGATATTGAAAATCATATCCTTGGCCACACTGGATATGATGATCTGAATTTATCCTGGAGTAAACTGTAGAATTTTCATAAATCAAGCTTGTAGGTTTTTTTTTTTTTTTTGGCTAATAAGAGTAGAAACAGTTGCCACTATTTAAGCATATCAATTTGTTTACAGTATTTGTTTGTTTCACTCATGTTGTATTGATTAACAATTTGTTTACTGAAATTTAAAAGGTGTTAAATTGGTCAAACTTATCTAACCTTTGTTTATTATAAGATTTGGAAGCTCACAGCTTACTGTAAGATTACAGACTTTGGTGACATAGCATATGTTACCTTAGCTTAATTTTGATTCATGATATCATTTGCTTATCTTATCTTCAGAAAGATTAGATATTTATTATTATTAACAATAACTTTAGAAGATATCAACTTAGTAATTTATTATTAATTGCAGTTCGGTCCTGTAGTCAAGCTGGCCTCTAAAATCAACAACCCAATTTAATTGGTGATTACCAACATATTAAACTCATGGACTATTGACTGAATCAGGCAACGTTTTCCATGATTTATGTTCCATTATAATGCTTCAAGTCATATAGAATTTTAAAGTTAATAAGACCCAATAATTGTCTAAGATTCAATGTCCATTATCTTCGGAGTCTCTTTCTTATGAATTCGTCATTGCTACAGAGTTACTTTTCTTATAATGTATCACAATCTTCACAAATTTCCTACTTTTATTTATGATATTGTCACTTAGATAGTAACCACCATTCTCTCAACCATAGAAAAAACTTACACTTAATAATGAACTTTATATATTCATGATCAACATTGAATCCTATATATATTGTTAGATTATTAATTTATCAATTATTAAATACTAAGCGCACACATCCACAAAGAATGAACACATCAAAAAGCTGCATATTTCCCCACAACCTGCTGCTTCATCTCTGGACATTCCAAAAGCTGCTCTCCCCCTCTCTCTGTCTATCCATCTCTCTCTCTCTATCTCTCTCTCTATCTTTCTATCTTTCTTGCCAGCCCAGCCAATCATGCCTTCTTTTTCTCTATTTCTCACTACTAATGTCTTTGTTTGTGTTTCTTTGTGTCTTCATTCATTATTATTTGTACCAGTACACACTAACTACTCAGTACTGATCAGTAGTCTGCATGGGAAAGACAAACAGGATGTATAACAATAATCATGCATGTTAAGCATGCAAAGAGCTAGCTGCACTTGTTGAACCATTCATGCATTCAAACAGTGTCAAAAGAGTGATCTAGTTGTGATTTATTTTAACCTTTTCCTTCTCTTCAACTTTGTTTAGTCTGTTATTCTTCATTGAAATTGTGTGCATGCATGCCACTAGTGATTAAATCATGCTTATTATATCTAAAGTATGAAATAATATTTTATTATTATTTTTTAAATATCAATTTTATCATGGAGTTTGATATATTAATATGGTGTGAGAAGCTAGGCTTTTTTATTCTTGGAAACTCTTACGTATATTTGGCCGCATTTTATGCCATCTTTTATGATGTAAGTTAGCGATTTCAATTTGAGAGTTTGCATTTTAAATAAAAATATTTTTTTTTAATCAAATTATGTGCTTTTATTTGGATTTTAAATTTCCCACATATTGTCACTCTGAATAATATTCTGGCTACCATTTCCCTTGGAGTTCTTAGACTATTTGTTATCCTTTTCTTTTTATGAAACTATTAGTAGGAATATTTCACCTCTTTCCAATCCTTAATTTATTTTATCAAATTCTAAGCATCAAATTACTATCCTTCAAAAAAAGGTTCCAAAGATGGACAAGAGCTGGATGAATAAATCAAGATTGAGTCAAGAATATCCGGATGGAGTTGAACAATTTCTTGATTTTGCATTTAATAACTCAAGCAGCGATAATAAGATTGTCTGTCCATGCATAAAATGTTCCAATGTACGTTGGCAAACACGTGAAGTAGCATTTGATCATTTAGCCTGTGATGGTATTTTACAAGGGTATAACTGTTGGTTCTTCCATGGAGAAAATGTTCCTCTATCGAGAACTTCTAGAAACACTTCTTCAACTAGTTTTACCAGCCATCGTACAACAAACAACACATCCACCAGACAAGATGGTATGGAGGAATTGTTGCGGGATGCGTTTAACATGCAACATCACCATGATGCCCCAACATTTGTTGATGTACATCCTACTGAGAGAATGGAAGGTGGTAATGAAACCCACATGGGGTTAAATGAAGAACAACCTTCTGAAGAAGCGTCAAAGTTCTACAAACTGCTCGAGGATATGAATGGAAAACTTTATGACGGGTCAAAGCATTCTACATTATATTTCTGTATCCGTCTTTTTCACCTAAAATGCATGTGTGGTATGACTGGAAAAGGGCTGGATTACTTGATTGACTTTTTGAAGGAGTTTTTTCCGATGGCCACAATTCCAGCGAATAGTCGTGAATCAAAGAAGATCATAAAAGATTTAGGACTGGGGTACGAGAAGATCCATAGCTGTCCAAATGATTGTATCCTTTACTGGGAGGAAAAGGACATGCAACAATCATGTCATGTGTGCGGCGCTTCTCGATGGTTGCCTACTAATTCTACCCAACCTATGAATATTGATGGTGATCAAGTACTCCATAAGCGACCAGCAAAGGTTCTAAGGTACTTTCCTTTGATACCAAGACTGCAGAGGATATTCATGTCATCAAAAACTTCTACTGATATGTCTTGGCATGCTAATGGTCGCACAAAAGATGGCAACTTGAGACACCCAGCCGATGCTGAGGCATGGATATCTTTTGATGCTAGATACCCGGACTTCACTGCTGATCCCCGAAATGTTAGGCTTGGCCTATCCTCCGATGGTTTTAACCCATTCAAGTTGTTAAGTACTTCGTACAGTACTTGGCCAGTGGTATTAATTCCTTACAACTTGCCACCTTGGATTGGAATGAAACAATCCTCCTTTATTTTGTCCATGATAATTCCGGGTGACAAGGGCCCAGGTAATGACATTGATGTCTTCATGCAACCTTTGATTAAAGAGTTGAAACAGTTGTGGGCTGGTGTTGACACGTACGATGCGTCCTTAAAACAGAATTTTTGCTTGCGGGCAGCTTTGTTATGGACTATAAATGATTTCCCAGCATACGCCAATTTATCAGGTTGGAGCACAAAAGGAAAATATGCATGCCCGTGTTGCTCTGCAAATACTTGTTCAAGGTGGTTAACTAATGGGAGGAAATTTTGTTACTTGGCGCATCGGCGATGGTTAAATGAAAACCATCCGTACAGATTTCAGAAGCATTTGTTCGATGGTACGGTAGAGTTGCGTGGACCTCCTCCACTCCCTATTGGTTCAGACATTCTATTAATGCTTAAAGATGTGCAATCAACCTATGGAAAACATAACAAAGGTAACATGAGTAAATCAACATCTACTTTAAAAAAGAGACAACGTGATGGTGATGTAGACAGTGATGATGAGGACCTAGAGGAAGATGGGTTGCATGGTGTGAATTTATGGAAGAAGAGAAGTATCTTTTTTGATTTGCCGTATTGGGAACATAACTTACTGCGCCATAACCTTGATGTCATGCACATTGAGAAGAATATTTGCGAGAATATAGTTGGAACTATTCTTGATATTGATGGGAAATCAAAAGATAATATGAAATCCAGACTTGATATGGCCGAAATGGGAATCCGTCGTGACCTTCATGTAGAATATCTTCCAAATGGAAGAACAAGACTGCCCCCTGCTTCTTTCACAATGTCAAAAAGGGAGAAGGACATGTTCTGCCAAATTCTGAAAAATATCAAAGTTCCAGATGCATACTCTTCGAACATTTCGAGATGTGTGAATCAAAAGGAACAAAAATTGCATTCTCTAAAATCACATGATTGTCATGTATTATTGCATGATCTGCTCCCAATTGCCCTATGGTCATCAATGTCAAAGCCCGTTACACATGCAATTTCAGAACTTTGTAATGTCCTTAAAATTCTATGTGGTAAAGTTCTTAATGTAGATGAGTTGGACAAACTTCAAGTTCGAGCGGCAATTTGTCTATGCCAGTTGGAGAAGATTTTCCCACCTTCATTCTTCACTGTAATGGTGCATTTAGTTATCCATCTTCCTCTTGAAGCTAAACTAGGTGGGCCCGTTCATTACCGGTGGATGTACCCTATTGAACGGTACTATTTTACTTGTAGTACCACTATATAATTATATCCTTCTTTATAGTACTAATTAAATGTAGTCATTGTAGGTTTTTGCTCAAGTTAAAAACTTATGTTCGGAATAAAAGATATCCTGAAGGTTCAATTGCTGAAGGATTCTTGGCAGAGGAATGCGTTACCTTTTGTTCGAGATATATGGTTGATGTGGATACCATATTTGATAAACCTGCCCGCAACTTAAGAGAAATCAATCAGGAAATAAATACGACTCCTTATTTGTTTGCAACTATGGGGGAACCAATCGGTAAGGTTGACGTAACTGAGTTGGAAACGAAATCATGGGCACAAGCGCATCGTTACGTCCTATTGCATCACGAAGCCATTGAGGCATTTCAAGTGTAAGTCACACATTTTGTGTTTTTAATTAATGAAGAATTATTTGTTGAAACTTACACACATACCTAACAGTGAGTATAGGCATAAGTTGCGGGATCAATTCCAAGGCCGACGGTCATATGCACGTGAAATTGACAAAAAATTTACTGAAACTTTTCATGAATGGTTGGGAGAAATTGTAAGCAAGGAAGAAGTTTGTGTTTTCTTTACCATATAATATGTTTTCTACTTGACTAAATTATATCCATGTACTTCACTAGGTTTGTCAACGATCAGACGTATCTGAGGAAGTTAGATTTCTAGCACAAGGTCCAAACAGGATTGTTAAGCGCTATAAGGGTTACATCACTAATGGGTTCAGATTTCATACTAAATCTCGTGAGAGATCTAGAAGGACTCAAAACTCAGGATGTCTTGTCACCTCATCGACGACTAGCTATGCTACTGCTAGGGATGTCAACCCTTCGCAAGGGAATGTTGACTACTATGGGATTATAAATGACATAATTGAATTGGATTATTTCATGAAATTCAAGGTTGTGTTGTTTCGTTGTGATTGGGCTGATGTGAACACAATTAGAGGAACTAAAAAGGATGCTTATGGATTTACCATGGTCAATTTCAATCGATTAATTCACACCGGTGACAACATTCTAGACGAGCCTTATGTGTTCTCATCACAAGCTAAACAAGTTTTTTACTCTGAAGATCCCAAAGAAGCCGGTTGGTCCGTCGTGATTTGCAACCAACCAAGGGAGGTATTTGATATGGGGGATGAATTTGTAGAGAATGGGTTGAGAACGGAATGCTTCCCCTCGAGTGATGCTGATATGTTAGATGCAACTTCACAGTCTCGATGGGTTCGCGAAGATTTCTCTGAAGACATTTATGTGTCTTGATGCTTGTCATTTACCAAGGAAAATAATAACAAATAAATCTCAGTAAGCCTGCTGCATGTCATCTTCATTTGTTTTCATTTCTTTTTCACTAGCTATTTGTTTTAAGGATGTATTAGATGGCTCGAATAATTCTTCTTGTTTCTACTTATTTTGAACCCATTGTTTTTGTTTTTTCTGTGAACTAATCAATATTCCTGTGTATATATATATTCCTGTGTGTTCTAATTTGTTGGAATCTCTCTAAACAGGAAAAGCTAAGAGTAAACTGGTTGCAAGAAGCAAGATTTCCTCAGTTGCGGTCACTGGCCACAGACCTTAGCTTCCCCCAGGTCGACCTTTGTTTTCATTTCTTTTTTCACTAGCTATTTGTTTTAAGGATTTATTATATGTCTCAAATAATTCTTCTTGTTTCTACTAGCTATTTGTTTCATTTGGATGTTGATATTGATTTCAGAGAAATTTCTGATAAGACAAATATAAGGTTCTCTCTTTTGTTTGATGTATCTGTGAAGTTTGTCTTGAATATTTGTTAGGAAAGAACTAATTAGTTACAAGGGTTGATGTATTTGTGAAGCTTGTACTGAAATTTTATTAGAAAAGAACCAATTCATTTATAACTGTTCAAGTAATCATCTGTGTTGGATTGCAAATAAAAGATATGGTGAACATTTAAAACTTTGAAGGTTTAGAATTTGGCATATTGAAAAAATGAAGACTGCTAACTAATGGATTCTTGTGTATATATATATTGGAAAAATGAGAAGCTTGAAGAGCTCTTAGTGTTAATCAAGGAAGCAAGCTATGTTCCTTTCACTGGCTCTTTATCATGCAATGTAGAAGAGAGATTGAAAGAAAGGTTACTAAATTATCATAGTGAAAGAATTGTTGTTGCCTTTGCACTGATTAGCATGCCAAATTCCAAACCCATCATAGTTAAGAAGAATCTAAGAGCGTGTGTAGATTGTCACACTGCTATCAAGCTCATCTCAAAAGTGGTGAACAGAGAGATCATTGTGAGAGATAATGCAAGATTTCACCACTTTTCAGATGGGTTGTGTTCTTGTGGAGATTTTTGGTAATATTCTTGATTTATTATGATGAAATTGTGACCCAGATGCATATCTATTTCAGTCATGAAATTAGTATAAAAAACATCACCAGCTTAGCATGGTGGCATTTCCAATTTGCTTAGACATTGATGGCTAATTTATTATTTAATTAGAAAAATGACAACAAGAAAGTATGGGTAAAACATTATATCACTAATTTATTATTTAAATAACAGGTCTGAGTTTATTTTTCACTATATACAATGATAATAATATATCACTAGTTATGGATGCAGGTGTTCACTTCAAACTCATTGACTGTATGGGTAAAACATTATATCACTAGTTTAAATTTCACTATATACAATGATCTCTGTTGTTTTTTGTGCCCTTTAGAGTTCTTAAGAGCTTTTTATTAGTTCATCAGATCGGCTTTCTATCCTAACTTTTATCCTTTTTGGCTTTTAGTGTTGCATATAGCTAATGTGAGAAGAATATTGAATGGCCAATTATTCCCACTTTAATTCACTTGAGTCCAAGAGAGTTTCTGAAGATCAATATATATATATCATTTTTCAACTATATGCTTGTCAGAAGGAGAATTATTCATGTTTTCTTTCTCTAATTCCATACATACGGCAAATTATGCAGTGATATTTGCTGATTTCTTCTGAGATAGCATAGCTTATCAGAGCTTGTGAGGCTTTGCTGAAACAGAGCGTTGTTCCTCCACTGAGTCCTGTTGATCATCCCAGTGACGCCTCACAGCAGAACACTGCCAGCTTCCCTTCCACCTCCGGGAGTTGCCCGCCGGTTGCCGAGCAGCCCTCAAGCCTTGCACAAGCTAGTGGTTCAGGTGAACTTCTTTTTTCATTCTTACCTACAACTGTGCTGCTGATATGGTTTTTGTGGTTTTGATATTAGTTAGGACTCATTTTCTTAATGTCTTAAAATTCCCTTTAAATTTGCTTAGATGTGATTGTTAGAGGTACTGGAATAGCATTATCAAAACATAAGTAAATAGGCTAAGAAGTAAAGCTTGTCCTGTTTGTACCGGGTTCTTTGTGTAGAAACGTCTATGACTTAACTTGTTCATTTTATTAAAAAAATTTAATAAAATAAAAAGCAATACTCGCTGCTGCGAAAAATCTTCTCTTTTATCAATTTGAAACTCTATAATTATGCATAAATACCAAAATAATTATTCTATTATCATATTTATTAAAAATTATATGATAATAGAATTATAACAGAAGACATTGACTGTATGGGTAAAACATTATAACAGAAGACAGAGATGAAGCCGGTCCAGGACCGACAGGTTTTGCAGCATAACTTGGTGTATTAGTTTTGCTTGGAATGTCTAGATTGAAAAGAAATGCTATGTGAATCCTGTGGTTTCTCAGAATGTTTTTCAGGTGAAGGGAATTGGTTAAGCTGCAAGCTTTGCTTCTCAGGTTTGATGGCAGCAATGGAACTAACTCCCTTCTTTTGTCAGTCCTGAATGAACCCTTCTGTGTGGATGGAAAAAAACAGTTCTGTAGATGGCACTTGTCTTGTCCTTGTCTTGTCCTTTTTTTTTCATATTAGTATATTAGTATATATCATGAGGAATTATATTTTTTTTTTCTGATATTGCACTTGTCTTGTCTTTTTTATCTCATTATTGAATAGGAGGAGAATGCCGAGAGCAAATTTGAAACGCATGAAAGTAGTGCGATCTGAAGGCACCACGAATGATGGTTCCGTAGATGGTGTCCGTGCGAATGCTTCAACGGGCAATGCTAGCCATTCTGATAGGGTGACACAAGTAGCAAATGTGCAACCTGAATGTTCTATTTCTACATCATCTGAATCATCTGATGATTCAAATAATAATGAAGCTTGTGCGGATCATGAAGATCATAATTTGGTTACAGGAAAGCAAGTGAGAAGAGGGCCTACTACTTTGAAGGGGTTGTACTCCTTACCTCCTAATGAGAAAATTTTGGTGAGTAGCAATGAACTCGGCCAACCAATTGGCCCTGAGGGTCAGTTACTATCTGGGTTTTTAGGGATGCTTGCTCGAAGTGGTCAGCGGGTTGGCCTTCATTATGAAAATTGGCGTAAAGTGCCAAAGACGTTGAAGGAGGAACTTCTAAAGTTTGTTGAGGTGAGTGGTACACTATGTACACTTAAGAATTTTTGTTTTTAATGGCAACATCATCCTTTTTAAAATGAACTTGTATTAAAACTTAATACTTTATGTGTTATTCATGGATAGTTACGATTCATTATCGAAAGTTCAAGGGAGTTTGTACTGAAATCTTTGGGGAAAAAGTGGCGTGATTACAAGCATGACTTGAAGAAACGTTACTTTAAAAGAGAGGCTGGACCACAAGCAAACAAAGACAACTGCCCTGATGGGACGATTCGTTGGCAGTGGGAAGAATTGGTGGACTTTTGGTATTCAAGGAAAGGGGAGGTTAGAATAAATGTTGGTTTTATGTTACTTATAAATAACATTCTACTTACTTCTTACTACATGTCATGTATAGGAGGCTGAAAAAATTGGTGTCGCATGTAGAAAGCAACAAAAATACACACATACGTCGGGATCAAAGAGTTTTGCAACGAAGAAGAAAGAAATGGTATGCAACTAATCATAAAAAACAAAATTATCATCCATATGAACTAGCATGGGCCTACTTTTTTGTTTACTTGCAGGAGGTTTTAAAAGGGGGAAAAGTTGGACGTTTTGAACTTTTCAAAGCGACACACACAAAGAAAAATGGATCCCACTTGAATGTAGAAACAGAGAAAATCTTGGTAAGATGATATACTGTATGATAATTTACTTGAAAATGCGAACAATGTTCACTAACTTCGTCATCAATTGAGGTAGGAACAAGCAAATGGATTGTTAGGCGAATATGAAGGAACAAACGACAATGCACAGATGGTTGAAGCTGAAATCTTGACACAAGTCATAGGAAAAGAAAGGCATGGCCGAGTTAGAGGACTTGGGTTAGGCCCAACGCCTAAGACGTACTATGGTTCATCTAGTAGGCGGGTGACTACATGTGCATGCCAGGAAACAAGGCAGGGTGACGGGCAATTCAACCAAGAGTTAGTGCAAAGGGTCCAACAGTTGGAACAAGAACGTGCCCAAGAACGTGCTCATTACAATGCCCTTGTTAGTTTTCTACAAGATCAATTTCCCGGGAAAGATATCCCTCTTCCTAATATAGGTGTATCGACCTCGCAATCTCAGGTATAATGGGAATATTAATAATTTATATAATTATTTATACTTTGTGATTATATAAAATTTATTACAGAACCAATCTATTGGAGCAACTACACCAGAAGCGAATACAGGAGGCTCATGTTGAAGATCAACAGGTATTAGTGATTCGAGATGGTTTTTGTCTGTGTGTTTCGTATTTTTATTAAAATTTAATACTTAGCAAAGGCTGGGATCCTTAGCACCTGGTAACACAAGGCAAGTTTTTTCATTTGGTTAAAGTATTGTTTATGTGGTCTTCTAAATTAATTTCATGATGATTTAGCTTCTGTTATACTAAACTCCATTTTGTTTTTATAGGCTGCTCTGTATTCATATAAGAACTGTGCCATTGGATGAAAACAATGAAGCATTTGAAGAGACTCTAGACCCTGATTTTGGCAAATCGGCCATTCGACGTGTGGCTCCGGTTGATTCTAGTGAGCCACTGCTAGTGTGAATGAAGTTCCCACTGGATTTATTTTGATGTTAGGATTTAAGCTGGACTATGTGCAATTACTCAAAAACAGTTTGTAAACTGAGTTTGTGTTTTTTTATAATGTTTGCATGTCTAGTAATTATGGTGTAACAAACCTTGGATATATACATATTTTTGGGAGGTTGTTTGACTTTTAAATTGTTGAATGGAGATGTGGCAAGTTATTCAAAATTGTTGATTAAATTGTTGTTGGTGTAATTGTTGTCATGGTTGTACGTTTGACAGCAGGTCTAACTGGTTGTAATGTATAAAATGGATGAGAAAATACGAAAAATAAATATAGATTTTGTATACATTTCCCGGCGTTTTATATTTTAAACGCTGGTATATCAATGGCGTTTTCTTGATCAACGCCGGCATAATAACGTATGGTTACTGTGATATTGTTTGACCTTTCCCGGCGTTTCTGAGTCAAACGCCGGTATAATAAAGAACATTACCGGCAATTATCGCGGCGTTCACATGCAAGCGCCGAAAACGGTTCAGATGAGAACCGTGCGACCTTGGCCGGCGTTTACACTATAAACGCCGCTATAATCCCGACGTGTTTAAAAAAACGCCGGCCCTTTACCGACGTTGGCATTACCGGCTGTGTTGGCGGCGTGTTTGCGAAACGCCGGGGCCTCAAAAGGCGGCGTTTTAAAACGCCAGGAAAGGTTAAATAAAGCGCCGGCAAAGAGCAATATGGGTGTAGTGTCTCCAAGAATTGAAATAAGTTCTCAAGCTAGAAACCCATGAAAAATTTTAATTAATGGTTGCATACTTAGAATTCAGCTTGAGAAATCAACTTACCTTATTGTCCTAGGAACTGTAACTAGATTCACTAAAAATGAGACATTTAGACATTAAAAGCAAGCATCTACTTCATCATATTGGGAAAAACATTAAGATAACCATTGCACTAAAATAGAAATCCGTATAACAAGAACAAACTAATTACCATTGGACTAGAAATTTGTATAGCATGATCTAAATATAGTTACCTCCATCACTCCAAAGTGAATACTCGAACCCACTAGAAAGAATAAAAAGAAAATTGGTTAAAATAATGATGAAAATTGTAAGTTTTGAGCGAAAACAACTCTACTTCAAAGCTAATAGCCAACAAACCTCTTGAGCCACATGATGTTTAGATTTTGACAACTTGCTGAAAAATATTTAGTTGCTTTAGATACTATCAGTGCTTTAATTAAATAAGATAGATAAGAAGCCAAACAAAGAAAATTAAAACTGTACAAATGAATAAATCATCTTAGCAGTCCTTTCAAAGCTGTCTTCTAATTCACTGCTTCCTTCTTGGGAAGAAAAATAACAACATAGATGGGCAAAGAATTCACCAGGTGGGGCGGGTCACCATTATTCATTGTATAGATTGGCCTATTCATTTCTAGCAACTGGAATCAGAAAAGAGGTCTAAACCAATGATTTATCACATGAAATATGCCAACAAAAGTGGAAATTCAGTATTATAAATTGAAGTACCACACTGGAAGAAAGTGCTGCTGGTGATCTAGAAAACTTTTCTAAGAGTCATTTATCATTAGTTTAAATAAGGGATGCTCTAATACTGAGATTTTATGAACACAATATTAAATTCTAAAATATAAAGATATGCACCTTTCCTTCAGGAAATACCCCCAAAACCTTGGCAATGTATTCTTTATGCAACAAACCAGCCTCAATCTGCAAAATTGAAGGAACCCTGATTATTTAGAAGGTTAAAAAATACATCAGAATGTACAGAATTGACGCAACGATAACATAAGGTGCAAGAAATGAATTGCATGATAGGATAACATAATTTGCAAAATCAACAAGAATGGAAGATCATGCAAATGAGTTGACTAGTTATTTATCCAGGCCCACAACCAAAAGATAAAGAACAGATGGCAAATATCTATAAAAAATCTTCAGTCATGAGCACTAGGGAATCTAAACTATCAAACTCACAATTGTCCAAATCATCAAATGCTAATTAGCACAAGAAAGGCAATTAGGAAATAGAAAGGGAATAAACAAAATAAAGAACATAATTTAATAAGTAACACCCTTCAGTAGGTTCCAATTTAAATTAATCCAGGTCTTCTAAAGAATGTCAATGTTTTTTTTCTGCTTTATTATAATTTATATGTCAATAAGTATCAAACAACGTCAAAATGAATACCTGTTGTCTAAGTTGATCTGCCTTACTAGGATTTCTTGCAAAGATAAGAAGACCAGACACAAGGCGATCTAACCAATGCACAGTTGTCGAAATAAGTTAATAGTAAAGGAAAAACAAGTAAATTAAGAAAAGTAGTAGCTGTATTCATAAAACCAAAGGAGAACAATAAATGCACTTTTGAAGAGATTGGATATGGAATAAGGGTGTCAAGCCGTGCTCTTCCTGTAGGATGCCAACAACAGTATTCTTTCTATATTGACCACAAGAATGTACCTAAAAATATTACAACTTCAACAATATGTCTGCTTCAAATCACTAAGGCATAAAAATTAGTTCTCACAGATTCAACATCGGTAAATGTCATCTCAAGTAAACTGTCTCCTAAGAAATAAAAACAAAAGCTAAGGAACAAACTATATTGTTAATTCAAAAATCAGGTCCAATTTATTTCTTCCCTTGCATTGACTTCTATGATTATTAAATATAAATCAGTCCCACGCTACATTTATATTGTTAATGATTGGGATTTTATCAAATATATAGCATTATCTTTTGCCACTAGACTTTGGAGTCATTGATCCTCTTGCCTGTTCATATCTGTTCATTTGTAGATCTTAAAATACCATATGAATATACGAAGGTGCATGCATCTCTACTCATAAGTTCAGTTTACTATTATCAAAATAATGTGAATCTTCTATTCATGAGCAGTGTGAATGAGAGAACAAAAACATATTATTTAACCAGCTATACTACCTTAACACACTTCTAAATATTCTTTATTGTGATTCATGAGCCTATAAAGTAACAAACAATATTGCCACAATTAATGCATCTAAAGAATCAAGTTGCAGATTGGTTGCTTTATGAAATGAGAATATGTTCCTTACTGGAGCACTTGTGCACCAAAACATTTTACTAAGAGGACTGAACCTTGACAACCTTGAAAGGTTAAACATTTAACTTCGTTTAAGGAATCATTTTGATCAACCATTAGCACTCACATTTGTCCTTCTGAGATGCTGCATCATCCTATGTCTACAAGCACCAACCACCCTCTTTAATTCACTTTTGCGGTTTTTCTTTAGAAGTAATTAAATAATTAGAAAGACTTACCGCATTGTATGATAAGAGGAAAAGAGAAAAATAACATAAATTTGTTAATAAGGAGCAAGCATTCAATTCTAACAAATTAATGACACCCCACTGAATGGGTGATCACACCACTACAAATATATACATAAAATGTACATGTATATATACTATATGAATTGAATTCTATTAATCTACCTTTTAAAAAAAAAAATTGAATTCTATTAACACTGACAAATTATTCATATTTGAACTCAATCTAAATAAAAACAATTCAACTATATGTTATTTTACATTTGTATAATCTTTAAATGATTAATTAGTTAAAGAGAAAATCATATTTTACCTTTTAGGTCCAAGAGCATCTCATGGTTTCCCTGTGATAAGCTGCAAACAAAGAAAATCACTTGCTCTCCAATAACCCCAATCACTGGTACAAAGCTCACATGTTAAGGAAAAATTGTCTTTACCTGCAATGTGTGGAATTTAAATTATTGTAAAATTTCAAGAAATCATAAGAAAAAATCAGCAAAGCTCTAATTGATAATGATCTAAACCAAGAAATGGCATGAAAATTAACAAAACATCTCTGGGAATTAAGATCATCTGAAACCCTAGAAAAAGAGAGAGAGAGAGAGAGAGAAAGAGAGAGTGAGAGAAAGATGGAGAAATGGGGCGGGTAGCAAGAGTGACTATATATAGGGGGGATGAAGAGCTAGCACAACCACCGTGAAGGACACTACTTAAACGACGGTGGAGGTGATCATCGGTGCGACGGTTAGAACTCACCACTGGTGGTGCGGCGGTGCAGTGAAGATCAGCAACTCACAGCCTAGTGGAGGCGATCGTCGGTGCGGCGGTGCGGTGAAGATCGTGCGAGACAGAAAGAGAGAGAGGGTGTCTGTCGGTCTGTGAGAGAGAGAGAGAGAGAGGGGGAGGGGATTTGTCTGTGAGGGTGGGTGAGTGTGCATGTGAGACTGTGAGTGAGTGAATGGAGAGAGTTTTTTTTTTTTTTTTTAATTTGCGGGGTTTTTTAAAACCGGCTCTAATTTTTTTTAAAAAAAATATTATAACACAATGGAGACGGTTTTCCAATAACCCCCTTCTATTAAAGTGTTTCTAAAACTTAAAATTTGTGGTGTTATTTTCTGTGTAAAAATTATTTTTTAATTATTATTTTAAATTTCCATTTTATTATTTATTTTATTCATATGTAAATAATTATATGTATTGACTTTATTATGATAAATATATATTTTAATTTTGATTTATACTTCTAATTCATTAAAAGAGTTAAAGTTATTTAGTAACAATTGTTTTTTTATAACTTTTTATCATTTCCATGACAAATATGAGGTTTGTATGAAAAAAAAAATTGACACTATTAATTAAATTAATTGTGATGATTTTTATTTTAGTCACTAATACAATTATAATTGTGATGATTTAGTATCTTGTAATTAAGTAATCACTATTAATACATTAGCAAATGTCACAAATGCTTTTAATACTAAAGTTTGTCACTAAAGGCATATGGAATTTATTACCTGCTTAATTTTTGCCGGAAAGACATGTAATTGTGACAAAAAAAAAAATTGTCATAAATTCTTTTATTTGTTGTCAAAAAGATTTTTCGTCATGATAATTTTTGTCGATAAAAATGGAACTAGCTTGTGAGCTGTTGTCATAAAATAAAATGACTCTTATTCTCACTGTCATGAAGTATTTGTTGTGAAGTGAAATGTTTTTATCATTGAATCATTTATTTTATATTATATAGACCGTTGTTAATATAAACATAATAACTTAATGTTGAATATATATGGTGACAATTAGAGACGGGGCCAAGAATTTTTCTAAGGGTGTCAAATAAAAAGGCCAGTGTGTTGTTTATGTTTTAGTTTGAGTTATAATAGAACTAGCAAGTATCATGGAAGCAAAACAAAATATTTTTATACCATATAGAAATATTTTCTTAAAACAATAAATTTTTATAATGTATACAAATTTGTAAAAACTCAAGAAGCCAAATAATAGATTTCTAGAAAGTATTTTTCTAAAAATATAATTTTTTATCTCATATATTAATTTTGTACAAAGTCAAAAAGACTAAACAATAAATTTTTACAAATATTTTCCTAAAAATATTAATTTCTAACCCATATGTTCTAATTTTCTCAAAAATAATTTTATACTATATACCAAGTATAAACATATAGGGACTACTTTGCAAAAAAACCAAAAGGCATGGCTTAGGAATTCAAGTGGGGTGGGGAATCTCGGTTCCCCTTAGGGACCCGCCCTGACGGAGCGGGGATTCTCTGAAATAACCATTCCCAAGCGGAGAAAGGAGGAAAACCCCTCCCTGACCGACGGGGCGGGGACGGAGAATGTATTCCCCACCCTGCGCAGATCCCCCCGTGGGGAATCCCAGCGGGGGATCGGATTCCCGGATTTCTAAATTAAATATATACTATATCTATTAAAAATAACTCATGTGATTAATTTTATTTATTAAAAAATTCAATATTGATATAATATTATAATGACCAAATATTTAGGTTTTAAATTTTTTTTTGTATTTATTAATAATGTTTAGATTTTTAATAAAAATTAGTGTTACTCTAATGCAATACTTGGCGATAATTACATGAAAAAAAAATTAATCAAAACTTTATTGATAAATATGTTTTATTAAAATTTAGATGAAATTGATTAATTTATCAATTTAATAAATATGTCTTATTGATAAATATTTTGTTTATTATTTTTTAATTTCATATAATTAAAGAAAAAAATTTGACGGGTAGTGGGGGGGAATTTCGAGGCAGGGACGGATGAAGATGGGGATCCTATTCCTTGGCCCGCCCCGCCTTACTTGCATTCCTAACATGGCTCATTTGCACCCATTGGCTCAATCCTGGGTCATAATAGTATATTTTAATTAACCACTACAAATAATTAAAAATTCTTTAATATTATTATTTGTAAAAACTTTTAAATATTTTTTATAAAATATTCGAACTTCTTTGTCTTGTCTGCGATCACATCTATACTTTTCTTCTATGAGGTAAGCTTATCTTACACGTACGTTGTTCCTATCTAATTAATAGTAATTTTTAATTGAAATTCGCTTTAAATAAGATTAGAAAGTAAGTTTTCAGTTCTGATTAATAGTTTTCTTCTATGTACTATCAACAATAGGATTGACTATGATAATTTATTTTTATTAGACCTTGGCATTGTTCTAGAAGGGTATTTATATTAAAGTTCTTGTTTTTTTGTTGGATCACTATTGCTTATTTTGAGAGTATAACTTAATAGATTTATCATGAGAAGTTTTGTGCTTTTTTAGGTTTATGGAGTAAACTCTAAATTGCTAATACATGTTTTCAAATAAAACCCCTAAATGGAATTTTCTTGCAAAGTAGGTTTTTGATGGTTTATATAATTTCTTTTCACTCTTTAAATTTAATTAAATACCATAAATATAATATAATATAATTATCACACTCACCCCTTTTACTGATGTAATGTGGCTCTCATCAGTTAATAACCGATTTTAACTGAAAAACATACACCCTTGCAAAACAAAATCAAACTTACAAAACACAACTAGAAACCTTTTTACACCAACTACAGGTTCAAATACATGTATATAACAAACATAATTAGTTCAATATGCGGATATAGTGGCTACAAAATCACGACATAAACAAATAGAAAGGAAGTGGACCCACTACAACTCTAAACTCAACCTTGACTGGCTTTATACTCGCACAGGCGATTTAGTAAGGTCTTGCTCTTGCACTTGTAATACATTTCAGTTGGTTGATAGTGGCTATTTAATTTCAAATAAATGTTATAAAATATACAAAGATTAATTGCTCAAACTTTTGTTTAGCCTCAGTTTGTAAATACAATATACGTATTATAACAAAGCCAGAAGCATATAATATTGTTTATATAGACTTTGAATAAGAAATAATTTAAAAAAAATCAATTTAAAAAAAAAATAAGAAAAAAGAAGAAAGAAAAAAGTATCAAATAAAAAGATATAGGTGGGCCAAAATGAAATTTTTTTAAAAAATAAATAAA
Organism: Dioscorea alata; assembly: GCA_020875875.1. Lineage (NCBI taxonomy): Eukaryota > Viridiplantae > Streptophyta > Magnoliopsida > Dioscoreales > Dioscoreaceae > Dioscorea > Dioscorea alata. The sequence continues at coordinate 11,684,743 of CM037027.1, forward strand.
TAAATTGAAATTCAAAATTCAAAATTCAAGAAAAAAAGATAAAATTTTTAAAATTAAAAAAAATTAAAAATTTAAATTTAAATTTTGAAAAAAAATCTCCCACCACATGGGGAGGTAGAGGATACGGGGAACAAGGAAAAAAAGGAAGATTGAGGAAAAAAACAGGCAGAGAGTTATAGGAAGAAAAAAAGAAGAGAAGGAGAAGACCTAGAGGAAAAAACACAAAAGAGAGGAAAAAAAGAGAGTAGAAAAAAAAATACCCCAAAGGAAAAAAGAAGGAAACCAGAGAAGATAAAGGGGAGAGACAAGACAAAGAGACAAAGAAAAGAGAAGAGGAAACCAACAGCTCTAACTGACGAGAAGAAGAACAAAAAAAATCATAACAAGAAAACCAGAATTAGAAAGCAAAAAAAAGGTACTGGATTTATTTATTTTTTTTTAAAGAGAGAAAACGTTGAAGTATGACGACTTACATATATATGAGAGTTCCCCCCCCCCCCCCCCCCCCCCCCCCCCCTTTGAGATATGATGCATGATTTCTCACCGCTCATGGATGGATGCATGAATTGGATGAATGTTGGATTTATATCACCCTTATGTTGACATATATGCACTACACCATAATAGGTCTTTAGCGGCGTTTTTTTTAATATTTAGCGGCGTTTTAAAACGCCGCTAAATATTATAACGGCATTTTTGCAAAACGCCGGCAAAAATGCTGCCGAAAGTGGTGTCGGTAATGTTCCAGCAATTAGCGGCGTTTATATAAAAACGCCACTAAGTTAGCGGCGTTTTTTTTACTTTTAGCGGAGTTTTGTATCTAAAAAAATAATTAATTTACCAATTACATTAGCGGCGTTTATCTGTAAACGCCGCTAAAATAGCGGCGTTTTAATAACCTTTAGCGGCGTTTTTTAAAAAATCATTTTAAAAAATAATGTTAATTTTTTTTATTTTTATTTAAAAAAAAAGTAAATCTGCTTCTTTAATAATAATAATAATAATAATAATTATTATTATTATTATTATTATTATTATTATTTATTTTAGATTTTTTTATCTTAAATTATTTTCCCTTTTCTCTTTTTTAATTATTATTATTATTATTATTATCTCCTCTCTTCCCTCTTGTCTCTAGTTCCTCCTCCTACTTCTTATTCTTCTAGTTTTTTTCTTCTTCTTCACTTGTTGTTTCTTCTTCTTCATCATCATCATCATCATCATCATCATCATCATCACCATCTTCTTCTTCTTCTTCTTCATCATCATCATAATATCATCTTTTTCTTCTTTTTCTTCTTCATCATCATCATCGTCATATCATCATCATCATCATCTTCTTCTTCTTCTTCTTCTTCTTCATCATCTTCTTCTTCTTCTTCTTCTTATCGCGTCATCATCATTATCAACACATTCTTCATCTTCATCTTCATCTTCTTTATTATCATCATCATCTTCTTCTTCTTCAAAGGTATTTATAGAAAAACAAAAAACTGATTGTATTTAGTGGCTTTTTTTATTAAAAACGCCGCTAAATAAAAATTTAAAATTAATGGCGCTAAATTTAAATTTTTCTGGAAAAGATGGCGCAAATTTTGAATTTTCAAAAAATTAAACATTAGCGGCGTTTTTACAAATAAACGCCGTTACAGTTTAATTTTTTTAATTTTCAATAAATTTTTTTATTTTTAAATTTAATAATATCAGGAATTTAGCGGCGTTTGTAGCAAAAATGCCGCTAAATATAAATTTTATTATTTTTAAATTTAATAATATCAAAAATTTAGCGGCGTTTTTGGCAGAAACGCCGCTAAATATAAATTTTATTATTTTTAAATTTAATAATATCAGGAATTTAGCGGCGTTTTCGGCATAAACGCCGCTAAATATAAATTTTATTATTTTTAAATTTAATAATATCAGAAATTTAGCGGCGTTTTTGGGAGAAACGCCGCTAAATATAAATTTTATTATTTTTAAATTTAATAATATCAGGAATTCCACGGCGTTTTCGGAAAAAACGCCGCTAAATATAAATTTTATTATTTTTAAATTTAATAATATCAGAAATTTAGCGGCGTTTTCGACAGAAACGCCGCTAAATATAAATTTTATTATTTTAAAATTTAATAATATCAGGAATTTCGCGGCGTTTTCGGGAAAAACGCCGCTAAATATAAATTTTATTATTTTTAAATTTAATAATATCAGGGATTTAGCGGCGATTTTGCCAGAAACGCCGCTAAATATAAATTTTATTATTTTTACATTTAATAATATTAGGAAATTAGCGGCGTTTTTGCCAAAAACGCCGCTAAATATAAATTTTATTATTTTTACATTCAATAATATCAGGAATTTAGCGGCGTTTCGGAAATAAACGCCGCGAATGACACTACTTTAGTGGCGTTTATTATAAAAACGCCGCTAATTTACAGTAGTTTCGTGGCACTTCTAAAAAAACACCGGTAAATTAGATTTTTAGTGGCGTTTATGGAAAAACGCCGTCAAAGTCTTAAATATAGTGGCGTTTTGTAAAAACGCCGCAAAATAAACGCCGCTAAAGACCCATTATGGTGTAGTGATGCTTGATGGATCCCACGGTGGATTTCATGTCATTCAAATGCATGATTTCTTATCCTCATGCATGCATGTTTTGCTATGTTCCATGTTTACATGATTCAAATCATACATATTTTCCAATATATTGATGATGAGTTGGGAATAAAATAGGTTTATTTTATTATATACCTATTCACATCTAGTAGAAAAAATATTCATATTTTTTTTGTGTTCATGAATCCATTACCATTGTGGACATCCAATAATTAGTTTACAATTAGGTCATGTTGAAACTCCAAAGAATATTTTATTTTTTTGGTTGCATAAGAAAAAATTGAAAAATGAAATAAAATAAAATAAAATAAATGAGGAAAAAATAGTTATTGGAAAAATTATTTAAAAAATGAATGAGGAGTGAAACGGGAATGTTTGATGATTTTGCATGAAAAAATACGTAAAAAAAAGGGGTTTAGTAGCAAAGTTTGTTAAGAAAATAGATTTGTAGAAAAATTGGGCTTTGTTGCCAAATCTATGGAGAAATGTGAACAAAATAAAATATTTGAGGACACATATGCAAAATTGTGAAAATGTGTGAAGATATGAAAGCTATAGGGTTTAACTGCAAAAGCCATGAAAAATATGAAAATGTGAAAGTTTGGGGGTTATTTGCAAATTTTGATAAAATGTGAAAAATGTGAAAAGTTGAGGGCGAAGTTGCAAAAATCCTTAAATTTGTGAAAAGAAAGGAATTTGAGGGCTAATGTGCAAAAATGTCATGAGATGGGTATTTTTGTAAATAAAATGAAAAATGAAGGATGACCAAAAAAAAAAGAAGAGGACAAAAAATGAAAAAAAATGAAGGATGAGCACAAAAAAAGAGAAGAGGGAAAAAATGGAGAAAATGAAGGATAAAAAAAATATATATGGTGGAAAAAAAAAGTATATGCGAAGGATGAGGAAAAAAAATATGAAGGACAAAAAAAGATGTGAAGGATGAGTGTAAAAAAAAGGGATATCAAGGGTGAATTCATTGGTGCGATGGTATCTTGGTAATTTTCTTTGCTGGAGCTCCTCTTGAAAGATCCTGTATATGAGCATCTCCTTAAAGTAGACCTTGAGGTCTTTGACATTCTTGGGGTAAGGAGAAATTTTTATAAAATTTCTCTAACTCCACCTTAAGGTCTTGACACTTTTGGGGTAAAAAGAAATTCTGATAAGATTTCTCCAACTCCACTTTGAGGTCTTGGCACTCTTGAGGTAAGGAAAAAGAGTAATGCTATATAGAGCGAAGCAGTCACACGAACCAACCGCACAACTGATGTGGCTGGTTATGTGGCTGCATATTTTATTTTTTTAACTTAAAAAATTAAAAAAATAGAAATAAAAAGAGGGATGCATGTATGTGCCCTAGCTTAGAAGAGAAGCCCTTCCCTCCCCCGCTCCCGGCTGCCGGTTCCCCTTCCCCTTCCCCGCTCCCAGCCACCGCTTCCTCGCTCCTCTCACCTGTCTGTGCCCTAGCTTCTCTTCTAAGCCAAAGAGGGTGGTCGTCGCTCCCCCGTCCTCTCTCGTGTCTTTGACTTAGCTTCTCTTCCAAGGCCGAGCATATCACCAGCCATATTAGTCATGTGGCAGCTGCTCCCCTCTCTGCTATGTCCCCGATCCCGACAGCAACTCCCCTCTCAGTTCCCAACTTCCATCTACCCCTCCCCTCTCTGATGCGGTCCGAGAGTTTCGGCTAGCTTTGAAATCAGGTACAGAGGCAGTGATGATGCCCTAAAAAATTCTCTTGTGCCCTCGTCTCTCAACAACGACGGAGTCGTAGCTTGGATGGCCTAGTAGGCAACCACTACTCCTATTGTTGTAGAGGGAGGGAAAGGGTGGGAGAAAATTTCCAATGTTGAATCTGAGCCTCTTGTTTGATTCTGTTGCTTGATATGTTATATATATTCAGCATGAATCATTTTGTTGCATCGTGTATTTCTTTCTATCGATGTGGCTGGTTTGAGTATTTGGTTTGCTATATATAGCATTACTCTTTAGAAATGTTCTTGTGGCCATGATGATTTGCCCTATAAAATAGTATGGAGATTGGGTGGCGTGCCAACTTTAGTTGCAACACTTGATTCAGGTTTATCCATGTGAAAGAATATAGGGGCAAGATCTGAGCCTAGAATGAAACATGAATTTAGTCAAAAATTTTGTCTCCAATGGTGTTGATGTCATATGGAATGATATAAATGAGCCCGTTGTATCCAAAATAAGTCTTCAATAGGCAACTTATATATTATATGCCCTTTGTGATTTGGTAACCACATTATTGATTATTGATTATTGATTTATAGTCTGTGACGAAAACAATGCCATAGAGTAACATTCACAGGGGACAGTGAATTTGGTGGTTGACAGAATCACTCGCATTACCACAATGTATTTTTAAAACTAATTATTATTGCGTTCATGTTCTTGGAATTCAAAGATTTTAGCTTTACTATTTTTTAAGACTCTCTGGTATGGCCAAGGCTTTGTGTCATTTATGAAGCAAGTACTTGTTAGGTGTTATTTTTCTCCATAAATATTCATACTTAATTAGTTGAATTTTGTACAGGTTTATGGCATGCTTATGGCCAAATCAACTTTTGAATGAAAATGGCATGCTTATGCCACAACCTGGACTGGAGATAACTTAGCAAATTAGGATCATTTACATATGAGTATACCATGGTCCTTCAGTTGGTAAGAAATATCATGAGTTAGTAACGAAGTTCCTTTGCTAGGTTGCAAGTTGGACTTTATATAACATTGCATGTCTTTGCAACATGGAATATTTTCAGTGGTATCTTTTGGATAATTATTATTATTTTTTCCAACAATTACTGCAAGTGTCTCTTAACCACACAGATTTGCATATCCAACATAAGAAATTATCTTTATACAGGAGGAAAACAAGTCTTAGCCATTGTTGGATTTTATCCAACGTAACTATGTTGCTACCTAGGTCTTCCTAACTTATGACCTGCATGCACTTTCTGCCCTACATTTATTGTACATATACCAGAGAGAAATGGTTCTTTAGTTCTTCCATTAAATAAATAATGCAACCCTTTATAATGTAAGCAGCTTGAGCTTTTGGTTTATGTCACAAATATTATAGCTTTTGGTTTTTAGTTTTCAAGTGTTCTTCTCTTAGTGTCTTATTCCTATGTTTTAACTCTTGCAGTGTGAAGAGGTTTGTTGTCTTGCACTACTGAGGCGCTATCGTTGACTACCCCACATTTATACTGTTTTCTACATCGCCCATACAAAGGGAACTCCTATTGCGGCACCTGGTTTTTTTTTTTACCCATGTGCTGTTGTAAATTTAACTCTTGCATATAGTTTTTGTAACTAAATTGTCATTTATTATAATTATATTCTCCTACTACTATGTTTGGAAGTAATTACATCCACAGATGAGTGACGATCAATGGTTAATGTTTCAAACTTTTATGCCTCAGTTATTATCCGAAATATTCCCCAATTATATGCTGCAGACTTTTGTATTCCCCAGTTTGGCTGGTGATCATAGAGTTTTTCGTATTCTTTACTATAAGAAATATTCCCTAGTTATATGCTGCAGACTTTTGTGCCTCACTGACCAAGGAAGAATTCCTCAGTTCACTATTGTCTTCTCCAGTGGCAGGAGATTCATTTCCTTGTCTGTTGATTCATAACGAGCTTCTTTCTCTGATTGATCCTGGAAATTCAAAACCTAATATCTTTAAGTGAAAACAAGTATGCTTATAGATAAATTTAAAGACAGATAAAAAATTTAAAAATTCATACAGTGGCCATAAATTCTTCAGTTGTGGCCATTCAGACTGATGAATTATTATTCTCTGTACCATTCCTCACTTGTGGCCATAAATTCAAATTCATATATTACACCATGAATTCAGATACACACTAAAGGAGTGGCAGCTATTGGGATTCTAATAAGCCATGAATTCAGATTCATACATTACACCAGAATTAAACAATACAAGCATATGGAATTCAGATTCATATATTACACCATGAATTCAGATACACACCAAAATAATTGACAATATTAATTAAATTGATTGTGATGATTTTTATTTTAGTCACTAATACAATTATAATTGTGATGATTTAGCATCTTGCAATTAAGTAATCACTATTAATACATTAGCAAATGTCACAAATGCTTTTGTTACTAAAGTTTGTCACTGAAGGCATATGTAATTTATTACCTACGTAATTTTGGCCGGAAAGAAATGTAATTGTGACAAAAAAAATTTTGTCATAAATTCTTTTATTTGTTGTCAAAAAAAATTTTCTTCGTGATAATTTTTGTCGATAAAAATGGAACAAGTTTGTGAACTGTTGTCATAAAATAAAATGATCCTTATTCTTGCTACTATGAAGTATTTGTTGTGAAGTGAAATGTTTTTATCATTGAATCATTTATTTTATATTATATAGACCGTTGTTAATATAAACATAATAACTTAATGTTGAATATATATGGTCACAATTAGAGACGGGGCCAAGAATTTTTCTAAGGGTGACAAATAAAAAGGCCAGTGTGTTGTTTATGTTAGTTCCGCCGGTTAGGGTTTGTGAAATAAGAGGAACACTCACTCACTTAAGCACTCAAGAAAAATAAACACAAACCACAAAGAGGAGACACAAGACGTTGGTAACCCAGTTCGGCATCCACTTGCCTACATCTGGGGGGCCATGCCCGGAGATCAACAATCCACTAAAAAAGGGGTAAAAGATAGAAGAGTACAAAACACACTTGTCACTCTCTCACATACAAAGAATACTACCCTCTCTAGATTGTCCGGTACCTCCCTACTCCCTCTTTCAAGAGTCGTACCCAATCCTAGCCATTGTTGGATTTTTATCCAACGTAACTTTGTTGCTGCCTAGGTCTTCCTAACTTATGACCTGCATGCACTTTCTGCCCTTCATTTATTGTACATATACCAGAGGGAAATGGTTCTTTAGTTCTTTCCATTGAATAAATAATGCAATCCTTTATAATGTAAGCAGCTTGAGCTTTTGGTTTATGTCACAAATATTATAGCTTTTGGTTTTTAGTTTTCAAGTGTTCTTCTCTTAGTGTCTTATTCCTATGTTTGAACTCTTGCAGTGTGAAGAGGTTTGTTGTCTTGCACTACTGAGGCGCTATCGTTGACTACCCCACATTTATACTGTTTTCTACATCGCCCATACAAGGGGAACTCCTATTGCGGCACCTGATTTTTTTTTTTTTTTTTTTTGCCCATGTACTGTTGTAAATATCACTCTTGCATATAGTTTTTTTTAACTAAATTGCCATTTATTATAATTATATTTTCCTACTACTATGTTTGGAAGTAATTACTTCCACAGATGAGTGATGATTATGAGCAACTTAATCCTGATTAGCATGTGATTAGATAAGATTAGTTATCTAGTTTTATTTTAGTTTTATTTTATTATCTAGTTTGTTTAAAATTCAGATTTATCTTGTAAGTTAGTTTTAAAATCAAAATTATCTTCTAGTTTTATTTTCTATAAATTAATAAGAAGAAAGGAGAAAGGAGAGTTGTTTTGAATTGAAAAACCATAATCTCCCCTAGTAACGAAAAACCCTAATTCTCTTCCACAACCCTAAAAACCTATTTTTCTTATTTTCTTGGATCCTGGGCTAACAATGATCAATGGTTAATGTTTCAAACTTTTATACCTCTGTTACAATCATAAATATTCCCCAATTATATGTTGCAGACTTTTGTATTCCCCAGTTTGGCAGGTGATCATAGAGTTTTTCGTATTCTTTACTATAAAAAATATTCCCTAGTTATATGCTGTAGACTTTTGTGCCTCACCAACCAAGGAAGAATTCCTTAGTTCACTATTGTCTTCTCCAGTGTTGGGAGATTCATTTTCCTTGTCTACTGATTCATAACTAGCTTCTTTCTCTGATTGATCCTGGAAATTTAGAGGCCAATATCTTCAAGAGAAGTGAAAACAAGTATGCTTATAGATTAATTTAAAGACAGATAAAAAATTTAAAAATTCATACAGTGGCCATAAATTCCTCAGTTGTGGGCATTCAAACTGATGAATTATTATTCTTTGTACCATTCCTTACTTGTGGCCATAAATTCAAATTCATATATTACACCATGAATTCAGATACACACTAAAGGAGTGGCAGCTATTGGGATTCTAATAAACCATGAATTCAGACTCATACATTACACCAGAATTAAACAATACAAGCAAAAGTTTTTTCTTTAGTGTTTGTAGTACAAAAGCTTCACCATTATCTGCTCTCACATAAGGTGATTCTCATTTCATAAATAGACCCACTTAAGTAGTTGATGTCAAGGCCATTGCTCACTGAAATATTAGCAAAATGGGCATTGATTCTCATGGAGTTTGACATAACTTATACTCCACAAAAATCAATCAAAGGTCAAGTATTTGCGGATTTTCTCGCAGCGCATCCTTTACCTGATGAATCTCCCTTGAGATGCTATCTCCCTAATGAAAAGACTTTGGTAATTGGAAAGGGAGAACAATTTTGGAAGATGTACTTTGATGGAGTTTCTTCGATCAAATCAGCTATTAGATCTAAAATTCCTCAAGTTAGAGATTGCATTGGACTCATCTTCATTTCTCCTGAGGGTGGAATCCTGAGATACTCTCTTTTCTTGTTGAAGCATGCACTAACAATGAAGCTAAATATGTAGCTCTTATTGCTGGATTGGAGCTAGCAGTCAAGATGGAGATTCAAAGCTTGCATATATATGGTGACTCACAACTCCTTATAAATCAAGTTAAAGGAAGTTTCAAGACTTATAAGCAAGAAGTTCTTCAGTATCATCAGAGAGTTATGGAATTATTAAAGCAAATCCCTGATGTTAAGCTGGAGAGAGTTTCTAGGTCTGTTAATGGAAAAGCAGATAGCTTAGCCAAACTGGCAAAAGAACTAGCTGATCCGGATTAAGAGGAAATCCAAGTCACCATTAGAAACATGAGGGTCTTGAGTTCATATCTTGATGAAGAGTTAGAAAATAAACACCTCAGAAAAGAAGAAGTTTCAATAGTGGATGAAGATGATCAGAGGGAGTTTTTCATTAAATACTTGAAGTATGGCGAACTTCTAGATGAAAAGTCTCTAGTGATGCAGTTAAGGAAAAGGGCGATGAGGTTTGTCCTTGTTAATGACATTCTTTATCGTAGATCATATGATCAACTCCTAAAAAGATGTTTCTCGAAGGAGAAGTTTGAAGAAGTCATGCATGAAGTCCATTCTAGTATTTGTGGAGCTCACCAATCAGGACCAAAGATACAATTGAATATTAAACATATTAGGCAATGATTGCCTACAGTATGCAAGATGGTGCAAATTATGCCAAGCTCATGGAGATTTTATTATATCAACATCCTAACCCTTTACACCCTACAATCTCCTCATGGCCTTTCGACATGTGAGGAACTAATGTGATAGGGCCTATTAAGCCTCCATCATCACGCGGGCATTGTTTTATATTAGCTGCGATTGATTACTTTTCACGATGGGCTGAAGCCATCCCTTTAAAAGAAGTAAAGGCAGAAAACATCATCAAATTATTCAAAGACCACATGCTATATAAATTTGGAATGCCTCGAAGGATCATCTTTGATAACAGGTGAGCATTCAAAATCTTTAAGGTTAGAAGGTTTGCTCAGCATCACAAAATAGATTAGAGGAATTCCTTTATTTATAATGCTAGAGCAAATGGTCTCACGGAAGCATTCAACAAAACATTATCCAAGTTGTTGAAAAAAGCAATTTCAAAAAGTCAAAGGGATTGGCATGAATGGCTTCTTGAAGTCTTATGGGTATACTAGACAACATACCGAACACCAACTCAATCAACACCATACTTGTTGGTTTTTCGTATAGAAGTTGTTTTGCCACTTGAAGTCCAGATTCCATCTCTAAGAATTGCCTTACAGAATGAACTTACAAATGAAGACAGAATTCACTTGCATTTGGATAAGCTTGATTCTTTAGATGAAAGAAGACTAGAAGCTCAACAAAATCTTGAAGTCTACAAAGCAAGGATGGCTCGAGCTTACAATAAAATGGCTCCCATTCAAATTTTTGAGAAGGGAGAGAGGGTGTGGGTGTTAAGAAGACCAATCATCACCAACAGGCATGCTGGGGGCAAATTCAAGTCAAATTAGGAAGGCTCGTACATTATAAAGGTCGTTTACAAAGAAGAAGCTTATCAGCTAGTCGATGCCAATGGAAGAAGACCTATTCCACCCATCAACACGCGCTTCTTGAAAAAATATTATCCATGATATGAAATTGTAAAAAAAAAAAAAAAGAAAGAAAGAAAGAAAAAGAAAAAGAAATTGTGATTGCCTATGACAGAATGTCCAGTGCTCTTGTTTGAGCAAGTTGGTCAAGCATGATATATGCTTCTCAAGGCAAATTACGAGTTCCATTATTTTGTTTCTCTTCTCCATTTGAATAAAAACATATTGTAAAATAAAAAATTTATGTTTGCCTATGACGGAATGTCCAGTGCTCTTGTTTGAGCAAGTTGGTCAAGCATGATATATGCTTCTCGAGGCAAAGCACAAATTCTATTATGTTGTTTTCTTTAAATGGAATGATGAATTTTGAAAGCAAAATCTGTAGTTTTCCATAAAAGCGTTGTTTTGATCAAGTAGCTCATCGGATATCTAGATTAGCTCTGATTGTCATGAAATTTTAACTACAGTACAAACACATGACAATAGTTAATATGAATGGTTAAAATTAAATTTGGTGTTCTGATGATTTTCAAAGAAATTTAAACTTCAAGCCAAGATTCATGAAATTTGTCCTCCAAAGTCTAGAGTTGATCAAAGCTTAATCGAACTATGATAACTTCTCTGATCAACCTGGAAATTTTATTGGAGCTTTGAGATGTCATGATGTTTTATATGAACGGTTATGATTACATTTTATTTTCATAAAATTTCAAAACAAATTCGTGACTCAGCAGTGAAATCCATTGATAATCATCATGGAAATTGTTTGTCATCAAGTTGATGATCGAATAGTTATAAATTCTGGGATCTTTTGAAATAGTTTTTACATGCTCAAGATGTTTTCATCTTCAATATGGATGGTGGAGATTAAGTTTGAGGTTCATTTACCTCTCACAAAAATTCATAAGTTTAAATTAGATTTTGTTATACATTGTGGTCTCCATTGTTGATTTTTTTAAGTTGATGATCAGATGGTTAAAAAAAAATTAACTTTGAATGCATGAACACATTGCAGATCTCCGCATTGCTCGCTCGTACCTTCCTCCCACAACTATTGTGTGTAAGAAAGTTACAAGGGGGGCATTTGTTTATATAGACTTTGAATAAGAAATAATTTTTAAAAAAAATCAATTAAAAAAAGAAAAAAGAAGAAAGAAAATAAGAATCAAATAAAAAGATATAGGGGGGCCAAAATGAAAAAATTTTGATAAACAAAAAATAAATAAATAAAATTTGAAATTCAAAATTCAAGAAAAAAAGATAAAATGTTTAAAATTTTAAAAAAATCTCCCAACACACAGGGAGTTAGAGGATAAGGGTGAACAAGAAAAAAAAGGAAGATTGAAGAAAAAATGACAGAGAGTTCTGCGGAGGAGAAAAGTGAGGAAAAAAGAAGAAAAGGAGAAGAACTAGAGGAAAAAACACAAACGAGAGGCAAAAAAAGAGAGTGGGGAAAAAAAAGACACCATAGGAACAAAGAAAGAAACCAAAGAAGATAAAGAAGAGAGACAAGACAAAGAGACAAAGAAGGAAGAAGAGAACAAGAGAAAAGAGACGAGTAAACTAGAAGCTCTTACTGACGAGAAGAGGAACAAAAAAAAAAAAAAAAATCAAAACAAGGAAACCGGAATCGGAAAGCAAAAAAAAAAAAGGTACTAGATTTATTTATTTTTTAAAAAAAGAGAGAAAACGTTGAAGCATGATGGCTTACATATATATGAGAGTTCTCCCCATTGAGATATGATGCATGATTTCTCACCGCTCATGGATGGATGCATGAATTGGATGAATGTTGGATTTATATCACCCTTATGTTGACATATATGCTTGATGGTCCCCACCGTGGGTTTCATGCCATTCAAATGCATAATTCTTATCCTCATGCATGAATGTTATGCTATGTTCCATGTTCACATGATTCAAATTATATATATTTTCCAATATATTGATGATGAGTTAGGAATAAAATAGGTTTATTTTATTATAGGCCTATTGTCAAGCCCCGACCCGTGGGTCCCACATGTGACATACCGCCACGATAACACCAGGGAGGTCAAACATTGACTTAATACCTATTCATAACACTATAACTGACTGGAAGGAACATAAGAGCAGACTGATAAAATAATTCTCTATACAAACCAATATTACATTAATAAGTCAAGCAAACATATACAACCACATCTAGAAATGCAAGACTACAGCCTAAAATACATAATTGTAAATACATCCCAAACTTTGGCTATATTTTCAGACAACACTGGACAATAGCAACATACATTAACACCTAAGGAAGAGAAATATACCTATGGGCCGACACCATACATTAATGAATCTCACACCATGCATGCCAAGTACTAGAATATACATACATAGACTTAAAGTAAATGCACTGAAATAGACCCTTGCCAAGCACTTCACATCTACACCGCTTTACTGAACAAACACTTGGGGAGAAGAAAGAGGGGCTGAGTAACTTGGTTACTCAGTAAGGGAAATTGCATTGGACTATAAAATCATACATGTCAAAAAAGATAAATATAAGCAATATAACAATAAACTGTTTTAAGAGTTTACCAAAACCAAAAATATAGAAAATAGGAACCCTGAAGTAACACTCAGATTTACAAAGAATAAATTATGCCGATAAAAGTATCTTACAATAACAATTGATCAAAGCAAAGATCTAACATAAATAGACATTCGTTCCTTTCAACAACTCACAAAAACATGGATTTAATGAATCTCAATCAATGATCGGATTCTTAGTAATTAGCCTCCAAAATTTGAATACCTAGTGAGGGGCTAAACATAGAACCATAACTCATACCTAATTAAATAAAATAAAAATGCCAAAAACATGTTTCATTTCTCAACAATAATAAAGATACTTTAAATAATGAGTATTACATAAGTGATAAGTGCTCGTGTTATAGTAATGCGAAGCGTTATTATCTTGCAGTGAGCATTGATTTAATCAGATTTTATCACTAAAAAGTGTGCATTTGTTTACTTTTGTGCATTGTAGGGTTGTGAAGATAAATTGAAGAAAAGGAACGAAGTTAGATCGTGTTTGCCGTTGTTGGGGAGGTTCTCGCACTAAGTAAGGAGCAAGGCATGGGCATAGACTTGTGAGTGTGTGCCAACCTCCTTTGGAGGGGCACAAAGGCAGTCACATTCACAATAAGTCTAGCTCATGCTAACAAGGAGAACTTCACCAATTTGGAGATCTGAAGCAATTTGTATGATCTACCGTTGACTGTGTGCCCAATTCAACGGCCTCGATGAAGAACGACGAATTCGGGAGTGTTTCGGCAAGTTACTATAGCAAGCTACTGTTTATTTTCGGCCGAAATTCAGAAAATCAGAGAGTTCACACGGGCGTGTGAAATCCCGATAAGTTCAATTTTAAAGCCGCGACTCAACATTATAAAAGCCCGTTTTGGAGACTGTTTTGGGGATCTTTTTGGCTCTTCTTTGCCCTAACTTCTGGAGAGGCTCGGCTAGGCTTTGGAGAGGACTTTGTGAAGGTTTGAAGCGCGTCATCGGCGTCGACATCAACGTCCGACGGCGGCACAAGACCATGACCACATCACACACAAGGGGGTTTTTCATCTATGCATTCAAATTGTGTTCTTATTATTATTTTCATGGATTTGTATAGCTCCATGAGAAGCTAAACCCCTTGTGGGTATTCGGACTTTTAAACCCTAGGATTATTATGTTTCTTTGACATTGCTATTATGCTTTTCCATAATTGATGAATAAAGTTGAGTTTCAATCTTAAATTCGTTTCTTTTATTATTGTTTTCCCTTAGCCGTGACACTAGGGTTAAGAACAATCTAGATTATCCTTTGGAGGTGTGACAACTCCTATCGGATTAGACTACTTAGGGTTGAAGAGGGTTGAGAGGGTGAGTCGTGAGGTAGCGGAACGTCCTCTTTTCCCTCCGATGTGATTCTCCCAACCTCCATGTTCCATGATTTATTCGCAATCGAGATAGAGTTAGGTGCTAGGCGATAAACTCCCCTAGGGCTTTATTGTGCAAATACCAAAGTATAGGGTTGAAGTGAATCTTAGCACAGGGACTTAATTTAGACTAGGGTTCTCTCACCTGGACCAAAGGGTTAGAACTATACATAGGGACATGGTTAATCACTAGGAGTCTTAGTGTTGGTGTCCTAAGTTTTTAATGCATGTACTGCGATATTTTTTTTTATGGATTGTGATGTTTTCGTGCGCCTAAATGAGAATTGATGAAGTTTGAGTCGGTTGAGCATGTTTTCCATAGTATCTGGTCGTGTTTTGATGGTTTTCACAGGCTCCAAGCATTGTATTTGTGTTTCTGAATTTTTCTGTGAGTTTGTGAATTTTTCTAAGTAAACCAGAGAAAACACACGGCCGTGTGGAATTAACACACGGGCGTGTGTTACCAATTAGGGCTCAACTAGAGAGGGCACAGGGGCGTGTTCATGCCCCTGTGAACAACCTCAGAAGGGGCACACGGCCGTGTGGAATTTCCACACGGCCGTGTGGAATCTTGCAGAACTTAAGCTCTCGGTCCAGAGAGTCCACAGGGGCATGTGGGTGCCCCTGTGAGTGCCCATGTGTTAAGGCACATGGCCGTGTGGAAATTCCACACGACTGTGTGAAAACCTGCAGAGAGTTCCCTTCCATCCTGAGAAACCACAGGGGCGTGTGGCTGCCCCTATGGAGAGCTTGTGAAAGGCACACGGCTGTGTGGATCCTTCACACGGCCGTGTGGAACACTTAGGGTTTCTCGGGTTGATCCAGAGAAGTCATAGGGGCGTGTGAGAGCCCCTGTGATTGGCCTTGTGTTCTTGGCCAGGTCGGGCACACGACCGTGTGAAATTTCCACACGGCCGTGTGAAAATTTCTCAGAGATCTTTTGTGTTTCCCGTAAAACCATAGGGGCGTGTGGGTGCCCCTGTGGAACTCCCCTGTGAAGGCACACGGCCGCGTGGGGTCTCACATGGCCGTGTGGGGTAGTCCAAAGTGAAACTAGAGTACACACAGGGGCGTGTGCTGGCCCCTGTGAATCCTAATTTCAGAGGCGCACGGCCGTGTGGAAATTCCACACGGCCGTGTGGATTTCCAGAACTTCAAAAGCCGCCCGTTTTCTTTTAAATTTCATTCGTGCCTTTTTTGTTTCCACTTCAAAACACTCTCCGACCCTCTCTTTTGATTCTCCGATCATCTCTGAGCTTTTTAGAGGTTTTATTTGAGGTTTTCCGGCCGATTTCACAACTCTATTCATCCACACCGTCGGTAAGAACTTCAAACCCTTTTTCTTCGACAATTCTTGATTTAATTAGTTCTTTTCAGTTAATTCGCTTGGGTTGAATGATTACAATGTATGCGAACATGTTTACAATGCATTTAGAACGAAATTTGATGTAAAGTTGAAATTTTGGCCTCCACGGCCGTGGAGCTCTATCCACCAGAAGCTCCACACTGCCGTGTGGAATTTCCACACGGATGTGTGCATTTCTATAGATTGTGTTCTTGAACTGTTTTTAACTTTATTCTTTTGCAACTTTGCAGATATGGCTTCTAGGTCTAGGAAATCGGCAGGGAAGCGACCCCGTGAGCCCATCCCACCCCCGGAGAAGGTAGATTTTCCGTTGCCTGAGCATCGGGAGCGGTACAAGCGACTCTCGACACTCCGCTTTGGACAGACATGTTATTTAGACTTGAGCACAGTCAGGGAGATACAGGGGGAAGAGATACTCATTGTCGGTAGTTGGGGCCGTCTATTATCCATTCGAAAGCCAACTATCAGATCACTCACACTTGAGGTTCTTTCATCCTTCGAGTTTGACCGAGGGTACGATAGCTTTACGGATACTGATTCCATTCAGTTTCGTGCACTCGATCGGCACTTCACTTTGAGTGTGACATAGTTTTCGATCAGGATGGGCCTCTATGATGAGGCATTCACTGAGACAGAGGAGTACGCGCTGCTACCTACAGACTATCCGGGTACCCTGACCCCCCATCACCTGTACAGTAGATTGTGTGGTCAGGGACAGTACAAGCCAGGGGTGTCCAAGGCCATATGCTTGACCAGGGCTTTATACAGGTACATCCATGTCATTCTGAGCCGATCAGTGAGTGGCAGGGGAGACAGTACCGGGGTCCTGAGCCGCCAGGAGCTCCTGTACTTACATTCGATAGTGGAGAGTGAGCCACTCCACCTGGGGCAAATCTTAGCAGAGTATATCCGCCATCAGGGCCAATACCCCAGGGTCGGAGTTATCTTTGCAGGCCCATACATTACTCGATTGATTATCGGCTTGGGGCTCAGAGATGGGGTTCGGGGAACCGAGAAGACGACAGTACCAGCTCCCCTGAGTACAAAGATGCTAAGGATGATGGGGATGGTCCGCGGAGTGGGACCAGGAGCCTACACATGGATCATTCCGTAGTCAGATCAGGCCGAGGGGGCACAGGCAGCATTAGAGCCACCTTCAGGGCAGGCAGAGGCAGAGGTACCACCCACAGCACCGGAGCCACCTCCAATGTGTATCTTCTCTCCATCTCGAGGCCAGGACAGATTCGAGCGCCTCGAGAGTGCTGTGGGTGTACTACAGATAGAGGTGGTAGAGCTGAGAGCCACCCAGACCACACAGCACGCAGAGACGATGGCACGGCTGGATACTATACAGCGATTACTTGAGCAGGCCTTGTCATCACCATTTGTGGTCTAGCCTTAGGCCCCTACTCCATCACTTTCACCAGCTCCATCAGCAGCAGATCCACCCACACCATTAGAGCCTACAGCAGCACCAGAGGCTACTTCACAGGACACCGACGCTGAGGCGTCGTAGTTTTATTTTTATTTTACTTCAGTTGTACTTTTTTCTTTTATATTTTGGACTTGTAGTCCTCAGAAAGGATCTTCCTTCTGAGTTTATCTTTATTTTGCTTTATTTTGCTTTATTTTGTCTCGAGTTGTATTTCATTTTCATATCTTTATATACTCGAGCTTTATTTTGGTTTTTCTTGAGCGTTACTGAATACCTTGTGTGTGTGTGTGTGTGTGTGTATGCGCAGATGGTCTTGGATGTAAGGAATTTAAGGAATAGTCATAGGCACGGTAACGGAACCGTGTGTGCTTCACAACCCATTGAGACTCAACTCTCAATACACCTAGCTCCATCAAACGCAACACTTGGAGTTCAGGGGAGTAATGTTTCAATTGCCTACTTCCACACTAATTGCTTTACACTTCTTCACTTTTATTGTGCTTGCATGCGTACATTGGGGACAATGTACATCTTAAGTGTGGGAGGGGGGGTTCACTTTGCATACACCTTTACTGGTGCGCTCAATTGCTTATGCTCATGTAGCCTATGGCGGTTCACCTTAGTTGCAACATTAGTATTCTTAGAGTTTAGGAGAATTTTTAACATCGTATCCTATCATGCTCTAGTTTTTACTTGAATTTTTAGGGAATTTTGGCTCGATTACCTTATATTGAATAACTTACTCTTGGAATCTTTTGGAAACGCAATCTTGAAGTTTTTAAGGACAAGTTTATCGTCGTTCTTAGTTTTACTTTAGAAAATGCATATAAAAAATGGAAAATGAGAAAAAGAAAAAAATATATATATGAGTTTGTGAATATGTGCTTTGTTTTATTTATGCATTTGGGGTGGAAAGAGCTACCACCTATGAAGTATGTAGCTACTCTCATAAGTCGGATACAAGTTATGCCCTAATGAGAGAAAGAGCTATCTCATGGGATGCGTGAAAGCTACTACCCCGGTAGAAAGAGCTACATCCTTGAAAGAGTGAAAGCCACCATTGGCGGCCGCCTAGGAAAGGGCTACCTTCGAGGTTGTGTGAAGCTACTACTTCCTTTCTCTTTATTTTTGTATATAAATAAGTCCTTGTTAACAAGAGTTGGAGGAGTACTCGTTGGGTTGTCTTGATTGAGTTCACACACACTTACACATTTTCGAGTCGATTGACCTTTTTGATTCATGTTTTTAGCTAGAGCAATGATATCTTTATGCGATGTTTTGATTTCCCCTTACTTGTAGAATGCTTCCTTTGCATACTTTTGGTGAACCTAAGGCCGAACACTTTCAATTGTTCTTCCCAAGTACGTTCACATTTTATTTTTGCTTGAGGACAAGCAAAAGCTTAAGTGTTGGGGGGGGGGGGGGTTTGATAAGTGCTCATGTTATAGTAATGTGAAGCGTTATTATCTTGCAGTGAGCATTGATTTAATCAGATTTTATCACTAAAAAGTGTGCATTTATTTACTTTTGTACATTGTAGGGTTGTGAAGATAAATTGGACAAAATGAACGAAGTTAGATCGTTTTTTCCGTTGTTGGGGAGATTCTCGTACTAAGCAAGGAGCAAGGCATGGGCATAGACTTGTGAGTGTGTGCCAACCTCCTTTAGAGGGGCACAAAGGCAGTCACATTCACAATAAGTCTAGCTCGTGCTAACAAGGAGAACTTCACCAATTAGGAGATCTGAAGCAATCGACACGATCTACCGTTGATTGTGTGCCCAATTCAACGGCTTCGATGAAGAACGACGAATTCGGGAGCGTTTCGGCGAGTTACTGTAGCAAGCTACTGTTTATTTTCAGCCGAAATTCAGAAAACCAGAGAGTTCACACGTGCGTGTGAAAATTCCACACGGGCGTGTGGAAATTCCACACGGCCGTGTGAAATCCCGATAAGTTCAATTTTAAAGTCGCCACTCAACATTATAAAAGCCCGTTTTGGAGACTGTTTTGGGGATCTTTTTGGCTCTTCTTTGCCCTAACTTCTGGAGAGGCGCAGCTAGGCTTTGGAGAGGACTTTGTGAAGGTTTGAAGCGCGTCATCGGCGTCAACATCAACGTCCGATGGCGGCACAATACCAAGGCCACATCACACACAAGGGGGTTTTTCATCTATGCATTCAAATTGTGTTCTTATTATTATTTTCATGGATTTGTATAGCTCCATGAGGAGCTAAACCCCTTGTGGGTATTCGGACTTGTAAACCCTAGGATTATTATGTTTCTTTGACATTGCTATTTTGCTTTTTCCATAATTGATGAATAAAGTTGAGTTTCAATCTTAAATTCTTTTCTTTTATTATTGTTTTCCCTTAGCTGTGACACTAGGGTTGAGAACAATCTGTGTTATCCTTTGGAGGTGTGACAACTCCTATAGGATTAGACTACTTAGGGTTGAAAAGGGTTGAGAGGGTGAGTCATGAGGTAGCGGAACGTCCCTTTCCCCTCCGATGTGATTCTTCCTATCTCCATGTTCCATGATTTATTCGCGGTCGAGATAGAGTTAGGTGCTAGGCGATAAACTCCCCTAGGGCTTTATTGCGCAAATACCAAAGTATAGGGTTGAAGTGAATCTTAGCACCGGGACTTAATTTAGACTAGGGTTCTCTCACCTGGACCAAAGGGTTAGAACTATACATAGGAACAGAGTTAATCGCTAGGATTCCCTAGAACTTAAGGCAATTCCACATAGTGTGAGGCTTAGGTAGATAGACTGCCCTAGGGCTTAGTTGACAGGTGACAGGAGGCCTGAAAGTGCACGGGTTTGTCGAAGTAATAAAAGTTACCCCAGTGAGAGGGTAGTCGAATCCACAGGGAATAGGGAGTTAGAATACGAGATTTCACTATTAAAACTATGCGAAGTACGGAAAAGTGATCAATTGATTCGATGAGTGAATTATGGAAACAATTATACTAAAAGACGAGAAATTAAAAGAAATATGGAAGATGAGAAAGTGCAAGTAAAAGAGAATAGAAAGGATTTAACAATGAATGAAGCGGGGTATCCGGACAAGCTACCTCTAGGATCTACGCTTCTAATGCAAGACTATGCTATTATACTCTCCTATTGATGCCAATCGAGTCGAGGAAATCCTCAAACTCACGGTCCCAAACCTAAGGACAACCGTGACTAACCCCAACATTATGCCCCGGTATTAGGATTCACATCGACCCTTCACTCTATCGCTCGCACGATTAAGCCCAAGGGGAGTACATACACCTAAACCTCACACTACGTGGAATTGCATTAAGTTCTAGGGACTCCTAGTGATAAAACCTGTTCCTATGTGTAGTTCTAACCCTTTGGTCCAGGAGGAAGAACCCTAGTCTCGATTATGCCCCAGTGCATAGGATTCACTTCAACTCTTCACTCTGTTACTCGCGTAACTAAGCCCCAGGGGAGTATATCTACCTAGTATTTCACTCTATCTCGACCGCTAATAAATAAAGGAAATGGAGGTAGGGAGAAATCACACCGGAGGGGAAAGGGGTACATCGCTACCTCACAACTCTCCCTCTCAACCCTCTTCAATCTTAAAGAGTCTAATCCTATAGGAGTTGTCACACCTCCCAAGGAAAACCTAGATTGTTCTCAACCCTAGTGTCACATCTAAGGGAAAACAATAGCAAGATAAAATCAAGATTGAAACTCAATTCTTATTCATCAATAATGGAAAAGCATAATAACAATGTCAAAGAAACATAATAACCCTAGAGTTTACAAGTCCGAATACCCACAAGGGGTTTAGCTCCTCATGGAGCTATACATGTTCATCAAAGTGTATAAGAAAGCACAAAATAAAGACATCGATGAAAACCCCCTTGCATATGGTGTGGCCGTGGTCTTGTGCGGTCGCCGGACGTCGGTGACGATGCCGAAGACGCGCTCTAAACCTCCACGAAGTCCTCTCCAAAACCCTAGCCGCACTCCAGAAGTTCGAGAGAAAGATAGGTCAAAAGATGCTTTAAAAAGTCTCCAAATCGGGCTTTTATAATGTTGAGTCGCGGCTTTAAAATTGCTAAAATCGGGATTTCACACGGCCGTGTCGAATTTCCACACGCCCGTGTGAAATTTCTGGCATGCTGAATTTCGGCCGACAGTGAACAGTAACTTGATACAGTGTTTTCGCTACAGTAATTTGCTACAGTGGTGCTACGGTACTGTTCCGAAACGCTCCCGAATTCGTCTTTCTTCATCGAGGCCGTTGAATTGGGCACACAATCAACGGTAGATCGTGCCGATTGCTTTGAGTATCCTAATTGGTGAAGTCTTCATTGTTAGCATGAGCTAGACTTGTTGTGAATGTGACTGCCTTTGTGCACCTCCAAAGGAGGTTGGCACACACTCACAAGTCTATGCTCATGCCTCGTTCCTTGCTTAGTCCGAAAATCTTCCCAACAATGGCAAACACGATCTAACTTCGTTCCTTTTCTTCATTTTATCTTCACAACCCTACAATGCACAAAAGTAAACAATTGCACACTTTTTATTGATGAAATCTAATTAAATCAATGCTCATTGCAAGATAATAACACTTCGCATTACTATAACACGAGCACTTATCAACAGGTCAACGAGAGTCAAGGGTCGTAGTGAAACCTAATGACTGGAACATAGTGTTGGGATTAGTCACGGTTGACCTTAGGTTTGGGACCGTGTATTTAAGGATTTTCTCGACTCAATTAACATCAATAGGAAGGTATAATAGCATTGTCTTGCACTAGAAGCATAAGTCCTAGGGGTAGCTTGTTCGGATACCCATCTTTTCCCATTGCTAGTCCTACTCTTTTACTCTTACTTGCACTCTCTCGTCTTCCACACTTCTCTTTTAATTCTTGACTTTACCGATTATTTTCGCACTCACTCACCAATTTCTTTCCACACAACGCGATAGTTAAATAGTGAAATCTTGTATCTTAAGTACCTATTCCCTGTGGATTCGACTACCCACTCACCGGAGTATTTTATTACTTCGACAACCCGTGCACTTTTGGGCCCTGTCAATAAGAAATTAAGCTTTCTCAATGAAATGCAAAATAAAATTCCTTTGAAACCATCAATAAAATCCATACCATTCTTCAATCTAATACTCGCACATTCTTTTCGATAGTTTCATATATCAAGATGATTAAAAATAAGTGATTCAACAATCACAAATAATCAATAGTGTCCAGAATGCTCTCGAAAACTCTATGTCGCTAACCTTGGCCTCGGTTAGGTCTGGAGCTACCAAGATGCGCGTATCTTGGCATTGGCCGCTGGGAAGTTCGTGTGGTAACTCCAAACAACCCAACTATATCCAAGTTTCAGATCTACGCTTCCACCTGATATGGCATAACCGGTTTGACAGTGTTCCACCCCACTTCTACATAGGTCGGCCCATGGAAACCATCCACTTTTTACTGCAGTAAGTACTAGAGCTCGGCTCCCATGTCACCATCAAAACATTTAAATAACAACCCAGCCTATAGGCTCATTATTTACATCAACATGATAGCATAAAGCTCATCGAGAGATCACATGTGTTCATATACAAAATTATTCACTCTAAGAGTGAGCAAACTGATTATAACATCTTCAATGAAATCCTTTTCATTGAGAAAACATCATATAGGATCAATATTTGGAAATACACTTCAAGTATAACATCATCACAATGAAAATCAACTTAATTTGCACAACTCATTTACTAATAAAGACAAGAACATCAAGATTCTTGAAAATGCACATTGAAACATATAGCCCAAAACATAGGGTTTTCAATCATGAGTAACACAGACTTTGCAACTATTTTCTTGAAATAAGTTAATTCATAAATCAACATAGCTTCTAAACCCTGTAGAAACATTTCAAGAGTTGTAGCAATGATAAATCATCAATCAAGGGCAATGCAACTTAATTATGAGAAAACGTACATGGTTTATAGCACATAATTTAGTTAATCCCACTCATAAGCATTGCAACGAGTTCATTAAAGGTCAAATAACACTTTCAAGGGTCGTAGATAATTTTTCAAGGCATAAACACTAATATTAGAACGTGAAAGATAGATCTAAAAGAAATACATTTGATGTCCAAATTCTCAAACTCGAGTAACATAACTGGGCAAGCATTTTCATAAACTCATTCAAATTCAAGGGGGATGTTTTAAAGAATCATGAATAATATTTCAAGAAACTTTTGACAAGTATAAGGCATGAATCCCAAAAAAATTCCTTGAATAGGCAATTTAAGAACCAAGCTTCTGAACACCATTAATATACTTGCAAATATTCTCAATAACCCATTTAAAATCAAGCATGATTTCAAAGTCACGAAAATATTGAAAAGAAAGAATAACTCAAATAAATAGGAAACATGCACGATAGTGTAGTCCATGTAATCGGTAAGTCCCACTCACAAACTTGGCGATAGTGTAGTCCATGTAATCGGTAAAATCAAGCATTATTTCTCCATTGGCTCTATTCCCTTACTTGAAATCTCACTTCCTGGAAGCATTTAAATAACCAAAACAAGCACCATACAACATCAACAACTTGATTAACTTGAATGAAGTAAAAAGCTCAAAATGAAGAATAATTGCTCCTAGGGTTTGCTAAACACTATAACAAGAAGGTCTAGCAAGAATAGACCTCTCACAACACTTAAAACCAACAAGGAAAGCAAAGAAAACCTAACTTGGTATGGTGCTACAGTAATTTGAAATCAAGATGAAGAGGGTTCATGGATTTCTTTATTCCAAAGTTATACAAATTAACACAATTACTCATCTCAAGTTTTACCATCAAATAAGAAGGAAAAGGAATAAGAATCTAGCTCTCACTTGGGTTGACAACCAACCCTAGCCATACCCATTCAAGGAACAAAGAAGAAGCAAGAAAAGATAGAAGCTTATCTAGCAAGAAAAGATAGAGAATGAGAGTGTTTTGAGGGAAGAAAAATGAAGAAAAGGAGTCCAAACGGGGTTTTAAAGCACCAAACCCATGCTTGTGCGTCTCATGTGCGGCCCGCACAGAGCCCACACACCCTAGGCAGAAGGTTGTGCGGGTTGGTTGTGGCCCGTACACCAGGCCGCACACCCCCCTGCCTGGGGTGTGCGGCCACCTATGCGGCCTCACAGGAGGCCTCACAGCTCCCAGAAGGGGCTGTGCGGCCTGTGCACATCCCACGGACTCAAAATAGCCCTCAAAACGATTCCAAACACTCAGCAAACGACTCCATATGCTAAGGTCTCAAACAAAAGACAATGAGAAAACAACCAAAACAACTAAGATAACCAAGTAACAAACAAGCGAAAAAGAAGACCGAATTACCACACCTATTCACATCTTTAGTAGAAAAAATATTCATATTTTTTGTGTTCATGAATCCAATACTATAGTGGACATCCGATAATTAGTTTACAATTAAGTAATGTTGAAACCCCAAAGAATATTTTATTTTATTTTGGTTGTATAAGAAAAAAAGAAGGATGAACGTAGGACATGGTAAAAAAAATTGAAAAAATAAAATAAATGAGGAAAAAATAGTTATTGGAAAAAATTATTTAAAAAATGAATGAGGAGTGAAACAGGTTGAGGAATTTGCATGAAAAAATACTTTAAAAAAAAAGGGGTTTAGCAGCAAAGTTTGCTAAGAAAATAGATTTATAGAAAAATTGGGCTTTGTTGCAAAATCTATGGATAAATGTGACCAAAATAAAATATTTGAGAACACATATGCAAAATTGTGAAAATGTGTGAAAATATGAAAGCTACAAGGTTTAACTGCAAAAGCCATGAAAAATATGAAAATGTGAAAGTTTGGGGTTTATTTGCAAATTTTGATAAAATCTGAAAAATGTGAAAAGTTAGAGGGTGAAGTTGCATAAATCCTTAAATTTGTGAAAAGAAAGGAATTTGAGGGCAAATGTGCAAAAATGTCATGAGAGGGCTATTTTTGTAAATAAAATGAAAAAAAAATGAAGGATGAGCAGAAAAAGCGAAGAGGGGAAAAAATGAAAAAAAAATGAAGGATGAGCAAAAAGAAAAAAAAAAGAGAAAAGGGAAAAAATGGAAAAAATGAAGGATAAAAAAAAGATATGAAGAAAAAAAAATATATGCGAAGGATGAGGAAAGAAATATGAAGGACAAAAAAAGATGTGAAGGATGAGTGAAAAAAAAAAGGATACGAAGGGTGAATTCATTCGTGAGATGGTATCTTAGTAATTTTCTTTGCAGGAGCTCCACTTGAAAAATCCTATGAGCATCTCCTTGAAGCAAACTTTGAGGTCTTTGACACTCTTGGGATAAGGAGAAATTCTTATAAAATTTCTTTAACTTCACCTTGAGGTCTTGACACTCTTGGAGTAAAGATAAATTCTCATAAATTTTTTTTAACTCCACCTTGAGGTCTTGACACTCTTTAGATAAAGAAAATTGTTATAAAATTTCTGTAACTTCACATTGAGGTCTTGACATTCTTGGAGTAAGGTGAAATTCTTATAAGATTTCTATAACTCAACCTTGAGGTCTTGACACTCTTGGGGTAAGGAGATATTCTTATAAAATTTCTCTAACTCCAAATTGAGGTTTTGACACTCTTGGGGTAAGGAGAAGTTCTTATAAAATTTCATTAACTCCACCTTGAGGTCTTGACACTCTTAGGGTAACAAGAAATTCTCATAAGATTTTTCTAACTCCGCCTTGATGTCTTGACACTCTTGGGATAAGAGGAAATTCTTATAAAATTTCTCTAACTCCACCTTAAGGTCTTGACACTCTTGGGGTAAGGAGAAATTCTTATAAAATTTCTCTAACTCCATCTTGAGGTCTTGACACTCTTGGGGTAAGGTGAAATTCTCATAAGATTTCTCTAACTCCACCTTGAGGTCTTGACGCTCTTGGGGTAAGGAGAAATTCTCATAAAATTTCTCTAACTCCACCTTAAGGTCTTGACACTCTCGGGGTAAGGAGAAATTTTCATAAAATTTCCCTAACTCCACCTTGAGGCCTTGGCACTCTTGGGGTAAAAAAAAATTCTCATAAAATTTCTCTAACTCCACCTTTAGGTCTTGACACTCTTTGGGATAGAGATAAAAATCCTCTGAATTCACTTTGAGGTCTTTTGACACTCAGTAGAGTGAAAATTAAAAGAAATTACAAAAAATATCTCTTTAAGCTCACCTTGAGGTCTTTTGACACTCATTGGAGTGAAAGGAAGGGTAAAATGAAATTTTCATAAAAAATCTCTCTTCTTGGAGTGAATGGATAAGTAAACAAAAATTTCACAAAAAATCTCTCTTCGACACTCATTGAAGTGAAAGGAAGGGTAAAATGAAGATTTAAAAGGAAAAACTCTCTTCTTGAAGTGAAAGGATGAGTAAATGAAAATTTCACAAAAAATCTCTCTTTAACACTCATTGAAGTGAGAGAAAGTCTAAAAAATAAATAAATCTCTCTTCTTGGAGTATAAGGAAAAGTAAATGAAAATTTCACAAAAAAGAAAAAGAAAAAAAAAATCTCTCTTTGACACTCATTGGAATAGAGAAAAAGCATTGACAAAAAAATTTCGTATGACCATTGTGAGGTCCCTTTCGCAAGGATGAATTAGAGGACTCAATTGATGACTTAGTTAATGAAAATCAAGTTCATAATTACAACTTGAGATCCACTTCAAAAGCAAGTCAAAATTATCAAGTTAATGACCTAATCATGTTGAAGGCCACCATTTGAAGACCTAAATGACAAATGCAACTTTGAAGTCTGAAGACACATAGAAGTCAAAGACCTGAGGAGTTTCATAAGTCAGCAAGCTGGAGATTTTATAAGAACAAAGAGTCAAAGTCTTCAACGATAAAAGAAACAAAGATGACCAAGTAGGCAATTCATAAATGCAGAGGGCCGCAACTTGGGAGCTATACGATGTGTCAAGATACAAATACACAAAAACTAAAATAAAATAAAATAAAGAAGATCACAGTCACTTAGCTAAAAAGATTCTTCTAATATGCTTTTAGCAAAGGATTCAAGAACGTCAACCAAGTTAGAATAAATAAATAAATAAATAAAATAAAATAAAAAAATAGTTCGAAAAGCATGATAAAAAAAATAGTTCTCTTAATATTTTTTGCATTATTGCTCATGATTATGTACTCTAATGTTTTTTGAAATTAATAAAAAAATTTAATTTTATGTTTGCTCAATTGTTTCTCATTCACATTTGTTTCTTAATCATAGGTTCCCATGACACTGTTTGGGGTAATTAATATTAGGGGCTTGCCCCTAATAGAAGTCATGAACCTACAATCACCAAAAATATGAAAATAATTAAAATTTGAATTGTGATCCATGCTTTTTACCCAATCAATCCCAATTAAAGGCCGGGTGAGAAAGAAAGGAGCCCACAAATATAACTGATGAAATCCATAAAAAATAAAACATAAACCTAATGTATGGCTAGCTAAAATCATCTCAATCTTAACTGTGATCACAGTTATGTTTGAATCCACCATTGTCTCATTATAATTATTTATATATACATATACTCACAAAAAGTACTATTTAGGCCCACCTTGGCATTAGCTATTGAGTCCACTAGTGTGGTGACACATGATGTCTCAGTTCATATAGAGGTGTCACGTCTCTCCATCGGGGGCTCGTCGCACCACCCCAAATGGAATCCACTTTCTCTCAGTCATCCACGCCATCTCTTAAACAGGTCCATGGGTAGGCCCCTGACTGTAGTAGACACTACCATCACCACAAAAGAGTTATGCAACTCAAGAATATTAGCAAGCAATTATGGATAATATAGAAATCTTTGCCGAAATAGCTTTCCATCGAATGTATGTTTCAAGCAAGAAAAATATTTCATTTGCCAGTCAACAACTTTCAAAGTCAAGGCACACATAACCTTTAAAGCAAATACCTTAAATAATTAATTAATTAATTAGATCAATTACAAATCTTTGCCACGGTTGAAACTATGTATAATTATATTAAATTAGATGTACTAATACGATTGATATGGCATAGAAAACTGCAAATAAATACAAGTATTATTTACCAATATAAATTATTAAACATAAAATAATGAAATAATTAAACAATTATTTCTAAGTAGTAGTCATTAAGCATTTATTTCAAAATAGTAGCAATTAACCAATTATTTCAAAATAGTAGCCATTACCAACTCATCTAGTCTCCCTTGGGTTTCTTGCTAGACCTGAAATTCCCTCCTAAGCCTAAAACCCATCTAACAAGAGAACTTAACAAAATAAATAAAATAGACTAATGATCAAATTTCATCATCTTCGTCACCAACCACCCACACATACATATACACATCCAAATATAACAACCACATAAACTATTAAATTTCTTATCAAATGATGCTCTACTTAGACAAACTCCCTTCAGTTATCTCCAACCCCAAACTCCTCAAAAGCCTCCCTTTCTTTTTCTAGTTTGGAAAGCCATTAATGGAGGATGAAACCTTCAACTAACCCAACATTTCTCCTTTATCTCTTTACTTTAATTTCTGCCAAAATTCTCTTTCAGCCCTGATAATAAATATTCTTACAAAAAGATCCCTGAAATGTCACCAATGGTCCCTGCATCATAAAACTGTATTTTAAAAAGGTTCTAGCCAACTTACCTCTCAGTCCTTGGTCTCCAGAAACATTTCAGATCAAATCCTCTTATTTACTTGCAAACCCAAAATCTTCTATAAACTTTTACATTTAGGCCCTTGTATAGAATTACTCTACAGGATAGTCTCACTGCAACTGTGATAATATCCTGTATATAATTTCCAACAGGTATCCAAAAGTTCAGAGTATTACAATAATATAATTATTACAAGAAGATAATCTGTTGGATGAGTCTCAAGCCATACAGATTCCTAATTGACAATCTAATACTATAGTTGAAACTTGAAATAATACACCTAGGTTAATTGTAAGGACAAGTTGTTCTTGGCTGAGGTGATGTGATCTTCAAAGTTATATGGTTGCATGTTTTAATTTTCATAAAATATTATATGTTTCTTAATTATTATTTTTTAAAATTAAAATGGAAAGAAATTCTTAAAAACTTGAAGGAAGACTAACCATCAATACAAAACTTGTTAATAAGAAAGTCAAAGGAAAACAAGAAAAATGAGACATTCAAGCTCAATATTCAACTACATATTGAGAAGCAAGCAATGAATTGTAGCAAATTTCAGATATTTTTGCATATTTGGCAAATATAGGAGTAATTTTTAGTCTATTACTCCATAAATATAAACCCAATTAGAGATCTATCAAGGGCATTAACTAGTTATGTGAGTGTAGAAATTTATAAAAACTTGAATAGTTAGTTTACTAGTGCTTGTTATCATTATCATTATATTATTATAAAATGCTAGTATTAAATAAACATCTTAATAGGTTAAAAGCTAATTAATTGATTTTATTTTTTTGTTTGTTTTGTAGTAAACAAATGGATAGTGGGATTTTGTTAAAGAGAGCCTATATTCATAAGTAGGGATCTCGTTACAAGAGACCAATCAATGATCTATCATGTATTTAGTTAGCAGGAGCCTATACATGTAAAATCTACCACAACTAAAAGAGATTGAACTCATTCCTCAGTGATAGGGTGATCAGATCTCTTCGGATTAGGGTGAGCTAATAGAATGGTTCACAAAACATAATGCAACCATAGGTGGAATGCACAAAATACTTGCCTTGCTATGATTAGGTATTAGTCATTTAGTGATAAAAACTAGCATAAGGAAATTAAGAGCCTTTATGGTCCAATAATCATAAATATTGGACTCAAAAACCTTATTAGAAGTTTAATTTTGACCTCAGGTGGATTCTTGTTCCAAGGACCACTTTAAATGTTTAAATTCACATCGATTCATTAATTGTGTTGATCAATCCAAGCTTGTTTGCATTCTTTAGTTTATATTTCTTTAAATCTTGAAATTCTTGTTCTTGAGGCTAGATAATAGAAGAAATATTAGTCACTAGTATTCATTATCCTTTTGGGATCCACTTTGCTATTAGAGTATACTTTGTTACTTATACTATTAGTGCCGCATTTACTAACTTGCAAACTTTAACTAGCATATCACAACCTTGCTTTCACTACAACAAATTGTATTTTTAGTGATAACAAAAGTTATCACTAAAAGTAGTAATTTTAGTCACAATTAGTAATAGTAGCAAATTTTAGAAGCAGTCACCTCCCATCACAAATACCTCTGATGCTGCTACAAGAGTGATCCTTTTAGATAAATGGTCATAATTACACCATAATTTTGTGACCAATTTCACAACACTAATAAATTTACTATTTGTGACAAAGCGATGTGACAACAATAACCTTATTTATTTGTGTCAATTTTGTTGACACAAAAACAATTTAATTGTGACAAATAAAATCCTCGCAATAATTTATTTTACTATGTTAATTTTGTTGACACAAAAATATGTTAAATAGTGACTAAGAAGCTATCACAATAATCCATTTCATTGTGACAATATTTTTGACACAAAAAATACAATAGTGACAAAATGTTTTTGTCAATAGTAATATTTTTATTGGTGGCTAATATTTCTTCACTAATGTTATTTTGAGATATTATCATGTGTTTATTATTGTCACAAATAAAATTATTAATTTAACAATAACTTTGTCACTAAAATACAAATTATTGGACGCTAATTTTTTCACTAATATAATAAATTACTTGTGATAAATATAAAGTTATAGTTTAGATATTTTTTTCAAGATAAATTTTTAGTAACAAAAATATTATCACACAAGCAAATAAAATATATAATAATATTTGAAAATAAATAAATATATAAATAAATATCACCAAAATATAAAAATTCAAATTTTAAATATATAAAATAGGAAATTTTAATATATAAAATACAATCATAAAATTATCCTTAAAAAAAAAAGATTATAAAATTATTCTAAATTTGGTGGTGAAGTACTCTACTATGCATTTGAATGTTTTTTTTGTCTTTCAGCCTCAACTTCTTCTAGAATTTGACTCCTTTGTTAGGACTTAAATGTTATTTCCATTTCATGATGCTTATTCTGAATATTTAGAAAAATAAGAATATAATGAAATAATTTAGAAATAAAAAAAATCTAATTTAATTACAACTTTCATACCATTATTTATTCTTAATTGAAACAAGTTCTATGTTCCATTTGACTTTTGTTGTTTTAAATAGATAAAAAAATCATTAAAAAAGGAAAACCACATAATGAAAATTTAAACAACATATTGCTATGATGAACCTGAACCTAAGATTCAAAGTATATAAAAAGATAACACTAACAAATCACCATCATTGAAAATAATTCAATCAATCTAACTTTTAAGATTAAAAAAGATAAAGTAAAAAAATAATTATCTCTTATCCATCACATAAACTAAGCGAAAAAATTTAAGGAAAATAAGAAAATTTTGTAACCATCAAAACATGTATCTCTACATCAAGAGCTAGTTGAGTCACTTTAATTCTCCGAATCAAATGACGCTTAACCGTAGCCATCGATCTCCATAGGCACATAATTACTCGAGGCTTCACCATCGATCTCCATAGACACATAATTACTCAAGGCTTCATCATCGATCTCCATATATATATATATATATAATTTCTTTTTCGCATTGTAGATATAGGGGCTACACCAATGCAATGATGATGATGATTTAGTATTTGGGCATAATTGCATTTAAATGTTTTAATAGATTAATATTTTGGCTTAATATAACAAAATTTTAGAATCTAACAAGTTATTTTGAAGTATTTCTAAATAATAATTTTGTTTGATAAAATTATGTTAAATTTTAATTTTTAAAATCTTTTAAATTTTATTGTGTTTGAATTTTTTTGTATCCAAAATTATCAACAAAAAAAGATAAGATGTATAATTGTGATGGATATCAAATTGTCACAATTGAAATTGTAATAGTGACAAAATAATTAGATGCCACAACTAATCCAAACTATTGTGCCAATTAAATTTTTTAGCATAAAAACCTAATAACATAGTTAAGAAATTTAATTTTTGTAGGAATATATAGTAGGTTCTAAATTGTTGAATTTTTTGTGACAAAACTATTGTAACAAAAAATATATGTTGAGTGATAGAGAACATTTTCCTCACAATAAATGAAAAATTATAGTGATGTTAATATTTCTTATCACAATTACTCATCATTCTCATCAAAAAAAATTTTGTTATCAAATCTTACATGCTTTTAGTAACAAACACTAGACACAAAAGAAAATTTTCCACTATTAATATATTAATAATGACAATTTAATTGTGACATATACGAAATTATCACAATTATCACTGTAATAGTGTCAAAACATAAGTTATCATAATTAATTTAAACAATAATATTACTTTTTTACACAAAAAAAACCTAATATTTGCGGCAAAACAACAAGGTGGCACAAAAAAGTTGTCACTAAAATCTTAACTGTTATAGTGTTTCATGGAACACATTACTACTTAATTGATGGGCACACTTACCCTGAGTGGTCAAGATCTGCATCACTAAGTAGATCAAATCCTTATAGTTGTTCCATGTATATTTCCTTATTGAAATCATCATTATAAATGTTGTTTTAACATCCATTTAATGCACATATATCTTATACAATGGGCATTATAGCCATAAGAACTTAAATAAGGGTCATACGAGCAATGGAAGCATAAGTAACAAAAAAACCTATGCCCACCTTTTGCTTAAAACACCAATTTTCTTTTTAAATATCCATTTACAACCAATTACTTTAGATAGTGGAGGGAGGTCAACTAAGACACATATGTTATTTGACATAATCAAATCCATTTCATTGTTTATTGCTTCCCTCCAAAATGTGGCATCCCTAGAAGCCAACACTTTTTTATATGTTTGTCGGTCACAATCAATATTTAGTAAAATAGGAATTTCATTAATTATAGAATTATGAGTCATTTCCTAAATATAAGTAAACTCAATAGAATTAACAAAATCTGGGCCAAAGTCCCTTTCCTTTTTGACATGTTTACTTTTTCTATGTTCTATAATTATTTCCTCATCCTCACTCTCATTTGAAATATGCACTTTACTTGTTTTGATCACTTGCATAGGAATTGCATCACTAGATATTATGTCACTACAAAATTTATTTTCAACAAACTCAACATCACAAGTTTTTATTACGGTATTAGATGCTAAATCAAATATATGGTAGGCTTTTGAGTTAGAATTATATTCTACAAAAATACCCTTCACTGTTCTAGGGCGCACAAATTTGATGATAATTTGACATTGAGCAATGTATTAACCATATCAACCAATGTACAATTTTTTTCTTTCAACTACATTATTCCGTTGTAGTGTCTAAGGTGTATAACGCTCTTATTTGATACCATTTTTTCACAAAACATATTAAATTCATTAGAAAAGTACTCACTTCCCAATCACTCCTCAATACTTTTGTTTAGTTTCCATGCATATTTTCAACATATATCTTATAGAGTTTGAATGCACAAACCACTTTATTTTTATATCTTAACACACACACACACATACGATAATTTATCAGTGAATGTGATAAAATATCTTTTTCTTTCTCTAATATGAACAACATTAAGTTCGCATATATTGGAGTGAATAATCAGTTTTAGAATTTCAAATTTACATTTTGACTTAAGGAAAAGTTTTATAGTAACTTTGGATGAATGCAAATGTCACATTTATTTTCTAATGACCGAGAGGTTAATTGGTACCTGAGTTCCTACAAGAACTCTTCACAAGCGGTGACAATTTAATTTGTCAGTGAGGGCACCATTCTAGGAGAGTGTGAGCAGCCTTGCGATCACATGTACGTGGGTCTTGCCACCACTTGCTCCGTTGAGAATTGTGCATGCCCCTACCTTCTTTAACAGCCTAGCCACTAATTTAGCGAAAACAAAGTGTGATGTTCGGCTTCTTCTTTCCACTTCTTTGGCCTTAATATGGTGTAAAGTTTCCTAGGCATGTAGTAGGTTGGAAAAGGGGTTGTTTGTAATATTGAAAAATCTTGGGGGGGGGGGGGGGTTTCTGAATAATGATTATTTTAAGCCCTATCTCTCAATCTGAAATTGAGAATTTTGGCATTTTAGTTTCTTGATAGAGCTAGGGATTGGGAGAGGAAGAAAGAGTTAAATTGAGTGATTCATATATACCCTTTTGTGTGAGAGATTGGGGATTTGGAGCCTTCCTACTATTGTTGCTTTCCACCTTGTATTGTATTATCTGTATAGTGGATTGATTGCCTCACGGATGCCCGTTGTTTTTCCCTCAAGGATTTTCACATAATTCTTAGTGCTTTTTTAATATATTGGTTATTTCTTGGGATATTGATTATTCTGGTAACTATATCTAATAGGTATTTTGTAATTTGGAAGCTTGTACACTTAGGTGCATCACAAGGTGTTGCTATAAGTCATGCACACAAGGTGTTCGATGAAATACCTTTGAGGACTTAGCTTTTCATTTGATTGCTTCCGCTGTCTCATTACACTCACAAGTGGTATAAAAGCTCAATTTCATATCAAAGACACGTATTTATTTGTTATTTTGTCAAATATGTCAACTTTGGAAGTACACAAGTTTGATGGCAATCGTGACTTTCGGCTATGGCAAGTCAAGATAACTCTATTCTAGTTGATAAAGGCATGGATAGTGTGCTTGAAGGCGGTTGATGAATGTCCCACAAGTGCACGGGGTCGTTAAGTAATATCTCTTGTGCACGCATGAGAGGGTCGTATTTTCTAGGCCCCAGGTACTATCCTTACTTCCTCTTTACTCGTTGTCTAACCTTCCAAATCACGTTCGGGAACCAAAACTACTAAAGAGACTAAAAATAAGTGCAATAGTATCTACATGCCAAGTGAGAGGGTGAAAATCAAGGGATGAGGATGGTCACAGATGTGGATCCCTTTAGGGTTACTAAAGTTAGAGGAATGCTAGAGTTGCTAAGCAAGTGATAGTTCAGGCCAAGAGAAATCTGAAAATAGATTATCCCGATGGTCACAGCGATAACTCCTAATCCAATAGAAGTATTGGCTCGAAATCTCTTTTGGCCAAATCCTCCTACGATTGCAATACACACAGGGAGATCTCTAATTAGGGTCGATACTCAACCTGCCCTAATGGTTGGAGGGGAGGGGTATGAAATATACGATGGCCATGGCGTACTCATACATGAATCCCCATTATGCTAAGTGTGTCTAGTACAAGGGCGTTAATCATGTAACCAAGTACAACCTAGAAGTTGAAATACAGAGTTCTCATGCAAATCAACAGATCAAAGAGCACCAAGCTTAAACCATGAAGCAAACCAAATGCATTAAACAACTCAAAGCATTCAACTAAACATGTTCACACCAAGGTTCACCGACATCCAGTGACCTTGGGGTCTAGCCGTCCATACAAACAAATACAAGAGATAGGTTCATGGAAACAACTATAAACTAAATGATCGAACTCTCTCAAACGATGGAAACAAGAAGAGGAGAAGGAACGGCGCGGAGGGCTTCCATGGATGCCGCTATGGGGTGGCTTCCCTCGTCATCTTGAAGCTTCCCAAAGATGAAATAGGTGAAGATCTTACCTAATAATGCTTCTTCCTTTGATTCCCCCTCTTTGAATCATAAGATTTGGCCTTTAAATGCCTAGTAAAGTCACTTCCTTCTTGGGGTTTTCGGGTGTCAAGAGAAAGTTTCCATGCTCTGAGCCCTAACTTTCTTTCTAAAGAGCTTCACCCGAGCCTCACAAGCTGTATACAGGCCGCATAGAGTCCGTAAGGCTCACTGCCTTTCTGCTCGTGAAACCAGGTCGGTGCTACAGCACTTTGTTACAGTAACCAACTATAGTACTTTTGCTGTAGTAATTCATCTACAGTATTGGTCCCAAATTCTTCAATGAGTCTCACAAGCTTCATGTGGCCGCATGGTGCTCGTGAGGTTTACAACCCATTTACTGTAAGACTCAATTTCCTCGCTACAGTGCCTGCTATAGTGTTCTTGCTTCAAAAAAGTGATTTTTGGTGCCGATTTCTCCCCAATTGCATTCTCGAGCTCTTATTGGCTTCCATGAGGCCTGTAACAAAAATATAACTAATTTAGACATAAAACATGCATCTATTCATTCCAAAATACATGCTAGTATGTATAAAACCTACATATAAATACATACATTTAGGCTCTTATCAGCAGTGATCCAGACTTTTAAAATGATGAGATGAAGAAGCTAGATAAAAAGGCATTGGTGGTGCTCCGGTTGGCTCTTGCGGATAATGTGTTACTATAAGTATGTTCGGAGAAGATCTTTTTAGCTCTTTGGAAGAAATTGGAGTCTCTCTATTTACACAAGTCACTATCTAGTCGGTTCTATCTCATGATGCACTTGTTTAGGATGCGCATGCTAGAAGGGACTTTTATCAAGAAATATGTTGATGAGTTCAATAAAGCAGTGATTGATTATTAAAATTCTAGAAGCTCTATGGACATGGAACATTTGGCTATGTTGTTCTTGTGCTCACTCCCCGATTCATATGATGGCATTAGAGACTAAATTTTTTAGGGTAAGGAATCTATCTCCATGGATGATGCTATTTCTATTCTATTGTCAAAGGATTTGCTTATGAAGACTCGCATGAAAAGTCATGGTGAAGGTGAAGGTCTTGTTGTCACACATAGGAGGTTTAGTAGAGCGTGGTCATCGTGGTGATGATGCTACTTATAGCAAGGGTGAGAAATCAAAGAGTCGTTCAAAGTCTTGTTTGGCCAAGAAAGACATTCATTGTAACTACTACAAGGAATTGGGACATATTAAATGGCATTGTCTGAAGTTGAAGAAAAAGAAGGACAAGCAAGGAGAGAACAGTAAGAGTGAGACATCTTCAGCTAGTGTAGTAGTTTCAGATGACAGTTCTTGTGAGTTTCTTATTGCTAATGCAAACTTTACTTCAGTTGGGCATTGTGCTTCTAGTGCATTAGTTGGGTGTGACATGAGTTTTAGCACTAGATAGATTCTTGATTCTACGTGCTCTTACCATATGTGTCTGCACCGAGAGTGGTTTGCCACCTATAGGTCATTTAATGGAGGCTTAGTTACTATGGGCAATGACTCAAAGTGTAAAGTTGTTGGTATTGGCACCATCAGATTCAGGATGTACGATGGCATTGTTTATACACTCACAGATTCATCATGTGGTTAGACTGAAGAAGAATTTGATCTCATTCAAGGCACTTGATTGGAAAGGCAAACAAGTTTGTAACTCAAAACTATCAAATCAAGGTTTTTAAAGGCTCCTTGTGTTTGATGAAGGCTCTTACTACTCTAGATACAGATGATCTAAATTTCTTACATGATAACATAATCAAATTCCCATTAATGCTATTGCCACCCTAATATAAGATTATGCAAATCAAACAAACCTTAAGATTTAATTTTAACCAATATATCGATTATCATCTTTCCAATTATATCCACCGAGAATCATTTGTTTTAGATGATATATGTAAACTTAGCCATCTCTACCCCATGATTATTAAATCTAGACCAATGCAATTACATGAAATTATAATACTATATGAAACTTCCACACTCAAACAAAAGCAAACTCATTCTTATGTATACCAAATATTATTTATTTATTTATTTAAATGGATAAATTATGATATATTAGAAGAAGAAGAAATTAAAGATTGAAAAAAGAAAAAAACAACACAAACAACAACTACTGCTAAAACAACAAATACAAAAGGAAACCATTACAACAACAACCACAACAACCCAACAAAGGAACGAAGCGAATAACACCTGGCTGTCGCACCTCTTGACTAGATCTAGGAATGTAAATGGGTGGGGAATTATAGGGGATGTATTCCTCAGCCTTGACCCTAATTTGCCAACCCTACCCGACCCTGTCCTCGTCACCGCAGAGATTACACGGGTTCGGGGATTCCCCGTTCCTGATTTTTTTTTTTTTTGCATCTATCAAATACATAAAATATATTTTCTTATAATAATATATATTTTATTTAAAATAAATTTTTAATACTATATATAATATTAAAATTATATATCCCGAGCCTTTCTCGTCCTCGGTCTTGTACCTACCGGGGATTTACATCCCCACCTAGGTCCCATCCCCGTTCTTTGAATTTTAGCTTTGTCGTGAGCATTGTCAGTGGCGAGTGATATGTCCCTTAAGTATCCACAAGTGCACAGGTTGTATGCAATAGTAAAGTGTACCAAATGTGATCGGGTAGTCGAATCCACAAAGACTGGAATAGCTCTCGATACTTGTTTGTTTCAAAATATCTAGCCGGTTCAAAGATTAGAGACGATGTAATTAACACTACTAAAGTATAAAAGAAGAAAAGAGAAGAGAAGAGGCAGGGTTTAGGTTGAGACGACAGCAATAAAAAGGACAGTGGCCCAGATTAATCCCCTTGACAAATGTAATGACTAGGTAATGATTTAGGAGCTTCCTCTTGGACCGTGGTAAATACCTGAGGAGGGTTTGAAACGTACATTCCCACTCAATGGTACGAAGCGGACTCAACCCCTTCCCTAATGTGTGCCATTGCTAGACGAGTAAAGATTAATCTCTAGACAGCAAGACAATCTAGGGCTGAATATCAACTTAAAATGTAATGGCACTCTAATGTGAAAACTAGCAACGAAAAATCAATGCTTATGCAGCTATTGGCAGTCCCCACATTAAGCTAGCAACATACAAGCATTATGACAATCAACACAAAGAAGGATAATAATATGAACAAAAGGGAGATCACAAGGAAACTCAATAATTAATATCACTAAAATCAAAGTATTAAAAGTCAAGATTCATAATCCGGGCGAAAGATGGTTAGCCCCTCATAGTTTTACAATCAAGCATAGCAAAACAAGTAGAGAAATAAAGATTGTCCATTAAATCCCCTTCTTGCTTCACAATCGTGTCAGAGAAAGCTTGACAATGGTCATTGCCTACGATCCTCCGTTTTCACACTTATCTTTCCTCCATATCTCGCCTTAGATGGTGTTCTCTGTTGCCCTAGCGGCGCCTCCAAAAGATAGATGAAAATCCCCCTTGAAATCTAATTTTAGGGTTTAAATAACCCTTTCCTGATGCAGGCACGCTCGTGCTGATGACCCTGCTCAGCTCCAAGTCCTGGGAAATAGTCTCAGTGTGATTCCAGTAAAACGCATAGGGGTAGGCATGCCCATGCTTATTGACAGCGCTTCGCTAACAAGATGGTGCTAGGAGCACTTGTGACCATGCTGAGTTTCTGATGACTTACCAGTAAAACGCAGGGGGGTAAGCACGCCTGTGCTTATTAACCATGCTCCCTAGCATGAGGGTGATAGGAGCAGTGAAAATCATGCTTCCCGTTCTGTGCAAATGGCAGTACATCACACAGGGCCCAGCGCGCCCATACTTCCGACCGTACTTCCTAGCATGGGTGTGCTTCTGACCCTACTTGTCCTGAAACTTGTATTCCAACGCAATTTTGCATCGAAATTCATCTCTAATAGTTCCTTTTGGTCAGAAACCTAATTATCTGGATAGATTAGCAAACACATACCTGAAATAGTATTGATTAATGACAAAAACATGCTAACAGGACAAGTAAAACACACATTAGGGTATAAGAAATAGCTATATGAAATGAACACATTAGGCGGGAATTGGGTTCCTCATATGGTCCGGGGCAAATTGATAACCCTAACTAGATTGTCCTATCCGAAAGATCGCTTGAAACTATGCGAGTTTGTAGGAACTCCAAGCCACATATAGCTATGGCAACCGAGTCCTCCAACCTCACTTTCTTGCTTTCTACAATTGCATCAATCCATAATATGACGTAAATGTTAGGGTTATGCTCTTGAATGCCAATGAGGATACTTGTATTAGGGCATTTCATTTATATTATACATTCTTATTATTATAGCCATTTATTTTGATGTTCATATAAATCTTATGATGGCATTATAATTAGTTTTGAATATCATAGTCCATGTGTATTAAGTTAAACCTTCTACTCTTTATGGGATAAAGAGCAGAGCACTAGAAGGGTTTGGTACTTATACACTTAAATAGTTCACAAATAGGAGAATATTTAATTGGGTGTTAAAGATTCATATGTATTTGTATGACATACACTTCGACAAAGAGTGCTAGTTGAACACTATAAAATAGTGGAAGCATATGTCATAAATACATCACTGGGATTGGTGTATTCAAACATGACTTGTAACAATCCAATCACATGGGTTTTACTCTTTGACAATCAATGATTGGGATTGTTGGTTATGATCATATAAGTGGAATTTAGACCTGAGGTGTCATGATCACAATGTACATGTGACGTCTAGTCTGTTACTAGAGTCATTAGGCTCAGTTTGCCTTTTGGTAGGGCCGACCTCAAAGTGTGACTATGTCGGGTAATTAGTAGTTGTGAGTGATCACTAAGAAGGAATTCGTTCTCTCGGAAGTAAACGAGTTAGTATCCTATGCGATTATAAGTATGTGAGATTAGAAGACCTTAGCCAAGACAGTCAAACTAATTGCATGGGATACAAAGTGCAGTTTGGTAATCTCACTCTACTATAGTTATTTGCATATGATCGAGTTCAGTGAGTTTGACAATTACCATGGCTTTCACTCGGTTGGGATACAAGAACGAAAGGTTTATACACATATGGTAATCATAATCGGAAAGGTTTGTAATGATCTACTTATTTGTGTTCAATTGGGTTACGACGTGGGGCTAAAGTGCTGGCTAGGTGTCACCCACGTTCTTTGGTATCCTCCCATTGCCAATCGGAATTAATCTAGGAAGTCACACTTAAAGGGATAAAGAATCAATCTCGTTTTAAGTGCAGGGGTTAAATTATTAATTTATAATTTTACTTCAAAGGATAAGTGAAATTGTAAATTGGTCTAGGATTTTGTCTAAAGTTTAAATTTTGATTTAAATTCGATGGAGTCGAATAGATAATCAAAATTATAAAGACTCAAAGACAAAGTGGTTTTAGCTAGACTAGGAATTATATTTCTAATAGAACTTCTATGATAATGTTTATCATGTTATGAAGGTTCATATTTTGAATTGGACTTTATAATTGAATAATGTTTATCATATTATGAAGGTTTATATTTCAAATAGGACTCATAATTGAATAGTGTTTATCATGTTTTATGAAGTCTCTATAAATATGGCTCCTTTCTAATCCTAGAAAAAATCAATTAATTCTTAAGTGAGAAAATCCCCAGCTCTCTCTTCCTCTCTAACCCTAGCTGCTATTTGGAGAAGAAGAGGAGATTGTTTCTTAATTCCAGCGTGTGATGTAGAGGCGTGTGACCTTCGTTTGTTGCTAAGTGATCTACGACAATCCGAAAGATAAATTCAGCACATCAAAGGAAAGGCTTTCAAACATTAAGAGGTAATTTTCTAGGCTTTTTAATTAAATTATGGTGTTCATTAAAACAATTCGACAATATCGCGAATTCATTTGCATCCTCATGCCTTTGATGATGTTATATGATTTTTTTGATATTAGCTAACAATAAATATATCAATAATTTTGAAAATGATCAATGCATTTGATGATAATATGCCATTGAAAATACAAGCATTTTGCTCCAACTAAATGTTTCAGACCACAATCCTAGCTATCAGATCTCCTGCATCCCTTTGAGATTGGAAGAGTCATGGTCTCCACAATTGCTACAACTTTTTCAATGTGTGTGTGTATGTATGAGGATAGGAAGCCGAAAAATTTGAGAAAAGAAATTCCAAATGTGGATAGCAGTGTGGGAAAGAAGAAACAAGGAGGGTAGGACTATTGACTCAATTGCCGCTTGATAAAGCACACACGTAGACATTGGCAATCAATTACATTTCTAGTAGCTAGATTCTCCAGAGTGAGTATATGTTGTCCCATGCAAGGCAATTGAAAAGACTGATTTTTCAGGGACACATGTCTTTCAAGATTAATCAAGTTGTTGGACAAGCCATACAACCATGATAGTTATAGAAAGATTTGCTAGTTGACTTGCAGTTGGTGCTAAGGCACCATCGCTTTCCATCATGGGACTCCTACCCGGAAGTTGTATTTCTATCAACCTCTCAATAATAATGGATCTAATTGGATATGGAGTGATTGAATGAGGGATTTATGGTCTCACAAAGTTCCAAAAGGTTGTTGAGAAACACTGAAGAGATACATAGGTGCACAATTATTAAGCTACTCGTAAAACTAAAATAGGTAGCTTCCTCATCCAGAATATCTAGAGAGATATAGTTTTTGAAGGTAGACAAGCAGTTTAGTACCCCATTAAAAAATAAGGATCATCCCC
The DNA here is from genome assembly GCA_020875875.1 of Dioscorea alata. NCBI lineage: Eukaryota > Viridiplantae > Streptophyta > Magnoliopsida > Dioscoreales > Dioscoreaceae > Dioscorea > Dioscorea alata. The sequence continues at coordinate 11,727,861 of CM037027.1, forward strand.
TAGCTGGATGACTACACAAATTCCAAGTGGAGGAATCTCAATAATCATTTAAATGAATAACAACTGTCCATATTAAGGAATTCCTCCAGATCTAATATACCCTACCCTCCTTATTTGTTGGACTTACACAGTCTCTTCCAATTTACTAGACGCAGTCCAAGATAGTTGATGTCCGATCCTAACTAGAGAAAATCCCTCTTGATGCACTCAATCGCTTTAATAATCTAGAGTAAGAGTTTTAAGATTGACATCTAGTATGTTGGGATAGTAGAGAGGACTGAGTTGAGAAATGTCAATCTCCACTACTATATAACTGCACTTATGCAGCGGTTACCTTGCAGCGGTTATAAAACCGCTACAATATGCTATCTATTGTAGCGGTTTTGTAGCAATTTTATATTTTTACAAGTAATTTCCAAAGTAAGCGTTACATTTGACTCAAACCACTGCATATTAGGATAGATATGCAGCAGTTATACAGTCGCTGCAAATGTTAACAAAAGTAGCGGTTCAAATCTGCTGCATATGTATTTTATTGCAACAGTTCATTATAACCGCTGCGTATGGGTTATGATAGGCTGTGGTTTTTATAACCGCTGCCTATGTGTTATGATAGGCAACGGTTTTTTAAAACCGCTGCATATGTGACAAAAATGCTTAAGTTTCATAAAATTTATATTTACAGATAACAAAATCAACAAATCTAATAAATAAGAAAAAAATTATTTGTTTAATACAAATTATATGAATAAATAAAGTAGAAAAGTATTTTTTACATCTCCACAAGCATTCATTAAATTCAAGATTTTATTACTATTTTACTTTTTCTTAATATATATATATTCATTCACGATCTATTTTTTAAATAATAATAATAATAATGAAAGTTATTTTTTGTCAAAAAAAAATAATAAAAATCTATTAAAAATTAAAATGATAACTTGAAAGACTTTATTAATAAAAAAAAACTTGGAAGATGTCTCGATCTTTCACTAAAATAATGAATTGTTGAGAGTTTCTAGTTTTATTTATATTTATTGATATATTGTTTGATTTTTTTCAATTGAATTTGGAGTTTTTTCTAACATTGAATTATTGGACATTTACAACAATCCAATTACTATAAAAACAATCAATGCCCTTATATATATATATATATAGCTAATAAAATAGTTTTAAAAATAAAAGTGTATTTTTATTTGTCTCACAATATAACTAAAATTCTTATATATATCTATCTTATAGCTAATAAAATATTTTTAAAAATAAAATTGCCATTTTATTTGTCTCACAATATAACTAAAATTCTTAAAAAAAGTTTTTTATTGGTCAACAAAATTTCCCAAACCCTCGCTGAGATCCTGTAGCATCTCTTCCACCATCCTACCTACACCCCCGCCCAACTCCGACTGCCTCTCCTTCTCCAGCTCTCAGCCCTTCGAAACCCTCTGTCAGAGAGAGTTCTTCGTTTTCACCGACGAAATCCTCTCTAGCCGGAGCCATTGCAGCTGTAGCCATCGCCTCTACCTCATCCCCGGGGAAGGCCACTGCGGTCTCATCACCTCAAGTCCCTTGAGGTACACTTCTCTACATGTTATCCTCTAATATCCTCTCAATCTCATCAATTTTTTCCTCTTTCTCCGATTATGATGGTTTTTAGTATCTCTTCAAAATTGATTTCGAGATTATTAGTTACACATGTATTTCTATCCAAAAATTGTCTCTGAATTCAGTCTTGCTTTGCTTAGCTTGAGAAGGATGATGCTTCATCAGTGTCTCATGGGAATTAGGGTTTTTACTTACTTGGTTTTCAATTCATAGTCAGATATGTACATATATAGAATATAGAATTTTTTTAAGTTAAGACTGGTTGGTATTTGAAGAGACAAATGGGAAATGGGAATGGCATAACTAGTGATAGATAATAGTCCAATCCTTATCAGTCCATGTATCAGTTTATGATTTTGTTTTCTTCTGATTGTTTCTTTTCAAAGATTAGCTGCTTTTAGTGTTCCCGTCCACCTACTATTCAAGTTACTCAACAACTCTTGTTTGTTCTTTGTTAATAATAAAAAGATCAAAAGGGATTAAAGTAAATATTATTTGATGTTTTGCTTGGGTGTTTTGGGATTGAAGAAAGTGGAGGTTTATGGATCACTTGTTATGACACTAATTTGGTTTAATGTTTTTTAATTAGAGAAGTAGGGCTTGAGGTTTTGGCCTTTTGGCCTCAGGTTCTAGGGAACATACATTGTTGGGGTACAGTGAGCTTTTGGTGTATTCCACCTACTTTATATTGTTTATGCTTTTGGTTTTAGTTTGCTCTCTTTTTTAAGTTTTATTTAATCAAACGTACAAAATTTATTTATTTGGTAGCAGTTTAAATTATATTGTGCCCCACAAAATTATTGTCTTGTCATGGCTTGTTTTTAAGATTTCTAGTATAAATTTACATTCGCACAAGTTGTAAATTTTGATTTTAATGTAAGGTTCTCATTGGCAACCTGTTGATGCATGGAGATAGCATAACTGCATACCAAATAAACATTATGTACAGACTCTATTAGAGGTAAGTAGCTTTTTAGTAAACTATACAAATTAGCAATGGAGATGGGCATCAATGGCTCATCACACGCACACACGATTGTATGTTGGCTTGTTATATATATATATATATATATATATTGAATAAGAACTAACTGTGAAAAAGATCAATCTAATAATGGTCAAGTGCTTTGAAACAAAACTTTTTTTTGTTTTGTTTTATTTAAGTTTAAGTTTCAACATTTATGTGATGTTTGTTTAAATGATGTGGTTTTAGAGTTTTTCTTAGTAGAGCCCTCAACATTTATGTTGTTCTGCCTTAATCGGATTTGTTGATTAGATTTTCTTTGTTGTTGTCTTAATTAAGTACAAGAACCTTTGTTGATTTATGTCAATCCAGTGTACAATTTGTGCCTTGTGTTTCATGGTATTACTGGTGACATTTCATTCTTCTGTGGGCTTAAATGCATGCATTAGGAGAATCCAGTAGTGTTGAAAAAGGACTTGGATGTCCATCAATCAAAAGGTCTCTCAAATGCTAATGCTATTTGGACTATCAGTTATTTTAGGACTAAAGGCTGATGTTTTGATTTATGAGCATATGGGACAATGACATGGCCGAATTCTTCTTTTATGTTATTATTATTATTATTATTATTATTATTATTATTATTCATTCATTCATTCATTCAATATTATCATTATTATTATTTAAATAACAAAGAATCCAAGAACAGGGAAGCTGGTTGCATGAGTGTGAGATTGGGTTGGTGCATGTTACGAGGCATATATATATATATATATATATATATATATATATATGTGTGTGTGTGTGTGTGTGTGTGTGTGTGTGTGTGTGTGTGTGTGTGTGTATTAATGGACACTAATCATTTGGGGTAGCTATGTGTTTAATAATATTTGTGATTTTTTTTCAAAATAATTTCATGTGACTAGGGATGAGTTGATAATTTCACATATAAAAAAATATTTCTTTTTTTTTTATTGTAGGGATGAGTTTCACAAAGCTCACATAAAGTTCCTTGAGGCTAGCTATTTCAAGTGCTATTCACGATAATTCTATAAGGTATGATTTTGTTCCTGGAAAAAATGGATGCAACAAGTGTTCAATATGTTAAAGCTTGTTATTTTAAGATATAATGTCTTGCATGCGACCAACATTATATGTCATATATCTAGGTTTCGTATGTTTAAAAGTGCAGAAAATTTTTTTAAGTACTCTTTCACACATTACTTGCTATAGTATAATATATATATATATATATATATATTCATGATTGACTTGATTTTGGCATGTTTGGAAGTGCAGAAAAATCTCGTGAGTAAAAAATTCTAAATATTGACAATGAACAAGACAAAAAAGTTTGTGAAACCAGGGACTATTGCTTCATATTTGCCGGCACAACATAAACTCCGTAGAAATCAAGCTCATGGAAATGTAGTACACACAAGAGATCATGAAGCTACACAAACAAATCATGATCAAGAACATGAAGTATAAATGGAGCAAGAAATGAGTATTGGGCTTGAGCAACAAGGTCTAGATCATATAGTTTCTAAAAATCAACAAGAAATAAATCAAAATTCAACCATGCAAATTGGAGTGCCTCCACCAACAATTCCAACAGTGGCCACTGAGGATGCAATTACAAGCTCAATAGGTTCAATTACTAAATTCAATATATAATCATGTTTATGAATATATGATGCAATCATAATGTTTTTATATATAATGCAGGTCCTTCTACACTAAAAAAGAGAGGTCAAACAGCAATGAAAGCAGTTCATGCACGGTCTGAGGAAAACCGAAAGGCAATTTTTTTGAATGAATTAAATCAGCCAATAGGACCAGATGATAAGACTTTGAATGAGTTCAACAGTTTCTTAGGAACATTGGCTCGAAATTCAACACTTGCACCCCTTATAGTCACTAATTGGCACAAAATGCCTACAAAAGAGTCATTATGGAAATATGTTCAGGTTTATAAGAATCTTACTTGTTTGTTATCTAATTATTTCTTTCCCTATTATACATTTTCCATGCTTTTATAATTTGACTAAATGTAATTATTTGTGCAGAAAAAATACATAGTCCCTCAAGAAGGTAAAAAGTGGGTTTTAGCTACTATTGGAGATAATTGGAGAGTATATAAGTGTAGGGTGAAAAGAACATTACTATAAATACAAGACTAATAAGCTTAGAATATTGAATCGCCCATAACATATTGAAGAAGATAAATTCAAAGAACTTTTGAACTATTGGAATTCAACAAATGCAAAGGTATAACAATGTTTAGTTTTAATTGTTTTATAATGTCAAAATTATTTTCTCCAAGCTATGCTAATAGTAATGGAAATCTTTATATAGAGAATCACCGAAGTAAATGTAAATAATCGAAAGAGACAAATTAATATGCACACGGTGGGAAAAAAGAGTTTTGCTAGGATAAGAAAACAAATGGTAAGTGTACGCATGTTTTTTTTTTTTTTTTTTTTTTGTATTTTAAATTTGATATTCTATGAATGTTTTGATTAGCTTGACTACACTTATTATGATTAATATTGTTTTGGTTACCTTGATCATACCTATTATGTTTAATATCATTAATGAATTCAACTTTGTGGTCTTGTGAAAATATTTGTAATTGTATTGTCTTTTTTTTGTTGGTATGATAATTGTTATGTGTGGAGCTAAATTTATTTTGGATCATATACAAGTCCTTGCTAATGAAAATTATGCTTTTATTTTAAATTGATATTCAAAGAATGTTTTGGTTAACTTTATTGCACATATTATGATTGATATTGTTTTGGTTATCTTGACTATACCAATTATGATTAGTATCATCAATGAAATTCTCCATCCATGTCCAACAATTGATATTCTAGGAATGTTTTCATTGGTTTGACTACACTTATTATAATTAGAACTACTTTGGTTACCTTCACTGTACCTATTATGATTAGTATCATCGATGAATTTAATTTTGTATAATCTTGAAATTATTTCTATTTGTCTTGTCTTTTTTGTTCGTATGATAATTGCTATGTGTAGTGCTACATTCAATTCTTTTTTGGATTCTATACAAGTCCTTACTAATGAAAGTTATGTTTTTGTTTTTGTTTTTGTTTTTGTTTTTTTTTTTTGTGGAATTAAACCAGCAAGATACAAATAAAAACAATGAGGTGCCAACTAATACTGTTCTTTTTATTGAAACTCGAAAAAGGCAACCAAACAAGACCTACAAGGAGTCCTTTGATGATACTAGTGAGAAGATTGTAAGGATTTCCTTTTATTTATATGCTTTTATAATATGATTTTGGAATATGATATTTTGTCTTACACATGGTCAATATAGCATCAAAAATAAATTTTTACCAAAGTTTTTTTTTTCTATTATAGTCTCACATGCAAGTTGTCCAGTCATAACAAAGTAGTGAGAACCAATCTGTTGATGCATTTTCTATGGTGATGGGAGGGACACGACTGGGTCGTGCTATGTTGTATAGAAGGAGTGTTACACCAACAGATTTGAAAGGAAAAGGAGTTAGTGATGGATCTTCTGTAAAAATTTCTCAAAATTTTATTGAAGGCATGAAGGAACAGATAAGAGAAGAAATAAGAAAAGAAACGGAAGAACAAATGGCAGCTTATAAATCATCTGTACAGGAACAATTTTTTTCTATGATGTCACAACTCCAGGGCTTGGTTCCAGGAATGAACATCAAGCAAGTTCCTGCATTTAATTTGAATTTTGGTTCCCCAGGAGATGCTAATAGTGCACAACAAACTCAAGTAATACGCGCACGCAATCTAACCTCTGCTAGTAGCTATGAACCTCATATATTCTTTTATAACAATTATCATTTTAGTTGATGTCCTTATGTTGGAATATAGTTTATAGTATTATTTTCTTTTTAACAAATTTTATTTATATTAAGTAATATTTATTGTATGTATGGTACACATTTCCTCTTATTATGTTTACTAACTAATTTTTTATAATTACAGGGATAATGATATTATACTTTTGGTTTCATTCCAAAACATTGAAGATGACTTGTTTTGTATTAACTTCAAATTTGTTTTGTATTAACTGGTTCTCTCCTTAAATTTTTATGTTATTGAATATTTTTGTCGATTTTAATGTGATGCTGTTGGATCTAAGTGTTTATTAAATTTTTGGATGATGTTTGATAATGTTATTATTTTATTGAATTGAATTATTAAAATTATTATTTGTAAAATGTTACAGGATTACAAACCACTACAATGGATTTTATTAACTGTTGTAGGAGATATTGTAAACAGCTGCAATAGATTAGATGAAACCATTGCAATAATTTGTACACAACCGCTGTTATAGCTATTCCTAAACCGCTGCAATATACATTCCAAAACTGCTGCAATATATATTTCAATACTGTTGCAATATATATTAACAAACTGCTGTTATAGTTATTCTCCAACCGCTGCAATATATATTCCAAAACCTCTGCAATATATATTACAAAAACGCTACAATATATATTAACAAACTGCTGCAGTAGATATTGTGAAACCGCTGCATTAAATAAAATAATCATTGCAAACTAAACCGCTGCAATATATGAAACAACTGCTACATAATTAAAACCGTTGCAAAAACTAGTGCCAATTGGAACTGTTTATGCAACAGTGTAAAACCGTTGCAATAACCTATGACCGCTGCATAAGTGCAATTATGTAGTAGTGCTCCCTCCTAGTGATAGGAATTTAACTTTCTAAGTTGACAGTTTTGCTTTTATCTTTGCTATGAGGATCTTCTAGTCTTGTAACCTTGGAAGCCTAGCCGAGATGGGAACTCCCAAGTATATCAGTGGGAGTAACCTTATTGAGCAACTTAGCATTTGGGCAAAATGGTCTTTTGGGATCTGTCCAGTTGTGGTCTCATAGATGCTTGTCTTATAAAAGTTGATAGCTAGACCCGACATGCCCTTATACAGGTACAAAATATGTTTGATAATTCTTAAATCCTCCACATCTTCTACTGTCAAAACAAGGAGATCATTTGCATATTGTAGGTGACACATTTTGCCAAAAGGGCCTAGAGAGACACTGTAAAGAACCCTGGAGCTTAAGGCATGGTTAAATATGACAATGAGTACGCCCCAATACTCGCTTAAAGAGAAGGGGGGAAAGAGGGTCCCCTTGTCTAAGACCTATGATCTATTTAATGTACCTAAATTGTGATTTGTTGACTAAGAAGTTCACTTTAGAGGGCATTAGAATTAGTTTGATCCATCCTAACCATTTTGGTCCAATGCCATGAGCTTGTAGTAGTTCAAGTATAAAATCTTAGTCCATCATATCAAAGGTTTTAGCAAAATCGACTTTGATTATGTGGCCTGTATTTTGCAATTGCGGAGACTAAAAATCAGTTCTTCTATAGTGGCTATGTTATCAAGAATAGAACAATTTTTTATGAAAGCAGATTGTGTGGTGTCGACCAAAAAGT